>CM053769.1:183761766-183874752 GCA_028658325.1 Potorous gilbertii
CAAATGGGGAGAAAATTTTGGAACCCAAAATCTTGTGAAAATGAATGTAAAAAGTTAAATAAATTTATTTTTAAAAAAACTATGTAAATATCACTTAATATGATCTCCAGACTATATGTATAGCTTTATTATTTGAGGGGGGAGAAAGCCATATTGGACTTCGAAGAAGCCTTCCCCATCTCTTAATTCTAGTTCCTTCCATCTGATAATTACTTTCTTATATATCCCACAGATATCTTGCTTTGTATATATTGATGCAGCTTGTCTTCCCCATTAGATTCTCAGCTCCTTGAGGGCAGAGACCATACTTTGTCTCTTTTTATATCCCCGGTGCTTAGTAAAGAGCCCCACACAGAGCAGGGATTTGATAAATGTCGATCAATTCATTAACTGGGTTCAGATCTTGACTCCAACGCTTACTACTGACCCTTTCTAAGCCTGAGTCTCCTCCATTTATGAAAAGACTAGAGTAATACCCATACTGCCTATTTCTTAATTGTTTGTAAGGCTTAAATGAGATAATGTAAGTAAAGCATTTTTCAAGTACTATATAAATGTCAGTGAGTGATTACATATGTATATATGAGTTACAATTTAAAAAAAAACAACTTTCTAGTAGGGTTAACTGACATTGATATCAAAATTTCCTCTTTCTTTCACCAACAAATACCTAGAAATGACTTCTGGGTCACAGGTTGGTGGTAGTCACCTTATATCCAAAGGGTACAACCCAAAAGGATGGGGGAAGGGGCTCTATTCCTCCCCCACTGCCCTGTAGACCTGAAGAAAAAGTGATTATGGAGCGGGAGCTTTCCTGATGATTTTGACTGATCAACTGGATAAATTTAGATAAATTTGGCTTTTCATGAACTGCAGCTGTTGTTCCTTTCAGCACTTTAATGCAATTTATCATTTGAACGTGAACATGCTGCCGAAATCTCATTGCTCCAGCTTCCTCTCCCTTCAATCATTAATCCAAACAATATGAATCCAGTTGTGATGGCCAACCCTTAAAAGAAAAACCTGGGGTGGGGGTGGGGTGTTCCCTTGCTTCCCGTTTGCTACTACCCCTACTGAAAAATATTCTTTGGAATCAGCCTCCCCATCCATTCTCCTCCCACACACCCACACACAGTTGCACTCTGGCAAACAACCACCCTGCACGTCCAAATCCAACTCCCACCCAAATCCCAAGCACAAATATCCAAGAGCATCTCAAGTCATGAGGAACTCAGCCTCCTGCTTCCTTTAACACCCATGACCCAGGCAAGCAGAAGGTCCAAGCAGTCCTGACCATGTCCAGTCTGCCTGCAATATGATGGAGAGAAGATACGAACAGGCTTTAGTGGAAGAAAAGAAAGTTATGTAATTCTGCATGACTTGCCCATATATGAGGGCTGAGCAGAGATAAATGATGGCCCAGCGACACTGGCTGATTTAAATTAAACAATTATTCATTTGTTCAGGATGATGACTCATGATTATCTGGACAGGAGAAAAAATGAGGTGGGGGAAGGGAACAGGAGGGGGGAGTTGAGTTTCAGAGCCTGCTTCCTGTGACTGTTCCATTTGCCTTGATATGATGCAGCTCGTTATGTAGTTTCTCATTATTCTTAGAACTTTAGTTACCATTTTAATTACCGGATTACTCTCTCCTTTTTTTTTTCTGAGGAGGAGACAGGCTGTATTTTCTTTTCTTATATCGTGATGGATTAAACGTCGAGAGTAATTAAATGCCATGGTATGGTAACCACCAATTGGATGTCAAGCTCTTTGAGGGAACTTTACCCTTGGAGAGAATAGGAACACAGAGATGGCTTTGTTGTTTCTTCTGCCTTTATGTAGATGGGCAAAGTAGAATGAGAAAAGAAAAGTGAAGCTGCTAGCTAGTAATTACTTTTTGCTCACAAAGTCGGGGTATTAAGAGGAACCAAACATTTATGTCATAACATTTTCCAAAAGGGAGGGAGGAAAATAATCAGGAAGATTTATTCTTCTGCATCTAAGTGAACCAAAAGCAAGACAAAAAAAGAGTCGTTTGGCAGATCTAAGAAGCTTAGGATCAAGGACTATTTTTAAAGGGGGTCAAGTCTTATTTTTCTTTTATTCTTTGGAGGAAAATCCTCTGCCCACATTAACAATAATGTCAATGTTTGTGACTTCAAGTCTGATTCATTTACAACCAAAGCCACTAATATGTGGTTGGCACAGAGTTATCTATGGTAGAAGGTACATTAGAAAGTGAGGATCTCCCTTGAAAACCAGATCTGATTGGGCCACATTTAGGTAGAGTCTGAGGTTCAAGATCACTTTTAAATGATGGTACTTATAATTTGAAAGAGCTACTGAGTGTTTCAAACCATTGTTGCCTAGACTTGAGCTGAAGTAATTTTTACACCATACTACAAATTAATACATAGTAAGGTAACCAGGAAATTGTGCAACTGGTACAAAAACATTAGAGGTACTACCATTCCCCACATATGTACCTTCACCCAAAGGAGAGAAAGATACAATGAGGCAAAGGGGTCAAAGAATGATTGGGGAGGGATAAGTGGGGGACTTAGAAGTCTTGACTCCTTCACATACAGGAAGGGGGAAGTTCTTCCACAGATCAGAAAGGAAGATTGCTTAAAGACCTAGAGCTGTAGGGGATAGAATCTTGGCCCTCTAAGGGGAAAGGGAACTTGACTGCTCCCAGGGACGTGGTATGCTTCTGTAGACCTCATTCTAACCAAGAAGAAAGAGCCATAAGGATTCCTGCTGGAATTCCAGCAACAAAGGTCAGGCTTCTCCAAGGATGGGGAATTGTTTCTTTCAATCAAGGGTGCTGATAATAGGGCACTGGAAACTTCAGGAATGATATGTTTGTTGTTCTGGAGAGACTTCAAGTGATTAGAATAAGGTCCTTGGTACATTGCATCCTTGACCTATTCCTTATTTTCAATGGCAATTACACTGAACGAGAGGGGGAAATCTGATTTAGTTTTGGCCACTGATATGAACTTTATAGAGCCTGAGGTTTCAAAGACAGAGACTCTGTACAACAGCTAAGCGAGGGAGTAGAAAGTCCAATTGACACTGGCCCTATTAGTTCTCCCACTCAGGGCAGTCTGTACAAGGGAATTCCCTGCCATAGTAGTGATTAACAGATTAGTGCAGGGTTAACTACAGTACACCAGCAGAAGATCATCCCAATCAAAGTCAGGCAGTTCCAAATGGGGACCCCAAATATGGCTTAACCTCACCTTCCAGAAATTTAGAAGGCACAATAGCTTTGGTCTCTAAACCACAGAAAGGGAAAAGTACCCCCTTCCAGACTGGCACCTGTAAAAAAGGTACCAAACCCAGCTGTCCCACTCTGGTTACAGCTCTGATACAGCCCTGATTGTCAGCTATGTTTATTACTGTATAAAAGTTGGCCAGTCTGGTAGTTTCATTAAATACTTTCACATCATTCCCTCTTGTTCTCTGAAACCAAGTGATTAACCTAGGAAAGCTGGTTATCCTCTTTAAAAAGCCCAACTTTCCTTTAGCAGTCACTTGTTTTATAGGAATATTTATTTAAGGGCCATCAGTTTTAGGATAGACTATTAAAAAACAAGTCTCATCTTCTCTATAATAATGTCACCTAACTACTATTTTATTTGATTTGGGGGGGGGAGTTTTCTCTACCTTTCTGCCTCTCTCCCTTTCTCCCTCCAATATTAAGGGGTCCAGTTTTCATCTTGGATTTCTTCGGTTGAGGCTCTTTCAATATCATATGATCTGATTGGCCAGACTCTGTAACCACTTACCCACAGATCACAGGTGATGTAAAAAGACAAAACTTAAAGCCCAGCCAACCAAAACAATGATGACAAGGCCAGATACAGGCGATTATTCCTAGGGTAACCAAGACATTACATCCAAAGCAGTCCACGGTGCCTGTGACAAGACCTAGGCAGGAATGGAAAGTATAACCAGATTATCTCTTCTGCATAATAAATGTCAAATTCTTGCACAGCACCACAGCTTCCTTGCATTTTCCTCTAGGAAGCTGTCAGTTAAATACTAGTCCACAACATATGCCCCCGTAGCCTGGACATTCTATTAAAAGCAAAGCATCCCGGAAAGTATACTTCCCTGAAAAATCTCCTGAAAACATGCTTCAATTTCAAGCAGTTGGATGTCATAATCAGGATAACAAAAGGCTGTCAGTTGTAAGTGTGTGTGTGTGTGTGTGTGTGTGTGTGTGTGTGTGTGTTCCCCAAACCTTATGAATGGGGTAGGCACTCTGAGGGATGTACTGCCCCCTCTCCTGGTGCTCTGTACTCTCCCTCCCAACTGAGTTTCCCAAGATGTAAGAACACCTAGTTATGTATGGATCTGCCAATCTTTGAGGCTGTAAATACATGCAAGCTTTTTAATTCATCTTTCTGGGGCAATAAGCCTCATCCTTACCAGTCACATCATATGGTTATCTCTTTTTTTTATACTGACTTGAAGATACCCACCTTATACCTGAGTCATCAATCAGCACCTGCTGTGCAACATAGATTAAGTGATTTGTCCAGGGTCACACAGTCAGCTTATATCAGAAGTAGGATTTGAACCCAGGTCTTTCTGACTGGGGAGAACCTATACAAAGGCTGAGAGGTAGGAGATGAAGTGACAAGTTCAGAAGCGAGTTCAGGCCAGCCTAGGGGTGGGGAATGCCAGTATAAAAAGTGAAGTGATGAGAATTTAACCCGCGAAAGAGGTAAATTGTAAAGGACTTCACTTAAAAGCCAAGCTGAAGAGTTTCTACTTCATTTCTTAAGGAATAGGGAGCCACAGAAGGTTCTCAATAGGGAGGGAGACATGGACAAATGCTTTAGGAAGATTCTTTGGATCAACAGTATGAACTATGAATTAGCCACAGGAGAGACTTCCAATGGTGAGATTAATTAGGCAAAAGTTCAAGTAAAAGGTGATGAGGTCCTGAATTTGGGTGATAGCAGTGTGAGAGGAAAAGGGGGTAGAAAGGAGAGATGCCATGGAGCATATCAAATACTACAGAGGGAAGAATTTGACACAATCCCTTAAAAAAGAGCAGAAATCTTTAAGCCAATGTCCAGACAACACAGAAGAATAGATCTAGGACACAGACTGTTAACCTGGGGTCTATAAAACTCTTTACAAAAAAATTGATAACTATATTTCAATATATTTGGTTTCATGTGTGTGTCTGTGTGTATGTAGGCATACCTTGGAGATATCACATCTTCAATTCCAGACTACCACAATGAAGTCACATAATTCTTTTAGTTTCCCAGTGCATATAAAAGTTATGTTTATACCACACTGTAGTCCATTAAGTGTGCAATAGAATTGTGTTTTTTAAATGTACACACCTTAATTTAAAAATACTTCATTGCTAAAAAAATTTCTTCTTTCACAACCTGACTAATGTGGAAAAATATTTAATACGATTGTACATATGTCAGTGCTAGCCTCTGCACCTTTGGCAAGTCATAATGTTTTTGCTGGGGTCTTGCCTCGATGTTGATGGCTGCTGACTGATCAGGAGGTTGTTTGCTGATGGTTGGGAGGGCTGTGGCAATTTCTTTAAATGAGACAATGAAGATTGCTCTGATGCATGATGATGCTATTAGCATTTTACCAAGAGTAAAACTTTTTTCAAAATTGGAGTCAATGCTCTTAAAGCCTGCTGCTGTTTTATCAACTAAGTTTATGTAACAGTGTTCAATATCATTGTGTCTCAGGGAAAGGTAGGCCCAAGGAGAGACTGGAAACTGCCAGTCAGTAGAATAGTCAGAACACACACATTTATTAATTAATTTTCCTGCCATATACATGCAGTTCATAGTGCTTTAAATCAATTACAATAGTAACATCAAAGACCATTGATCACAGATCACCATAATATATAATCATAATGAAAAAGTTTGAAATATTGTAAGAATTACTAAAATGTGACACAGAGACACAACGTGAACATGTGCTGTTGGGAAAATGGCACCAACACACTTGCTCAATGAAGGGTTATGTACCTTCAGTTTGTAAAGAAAAAACACAATATCTACCAAGTGCAATAAAGCGAAGAACTCAAAGTGAGGTATGCCTGTATACACACATGTATCTATATCTATATCTATCATCTATACATATGTGTGTGTGTGTGTATATAAGCTTGTATGTACATATGTCCCTCCGGACAGGGAAATGGAGAAAGAGATCTTTATGCATTTAAAGACATCATTCTGTCCTCAATGGATAAATGGTCAAAGAATATGAATAAGTAGTTTTCAAATGAAGAAATTAAACTGTCTTTAGTCATATAAAAATGCTCTAAATCACTGTTGATTAGAGAAATGCAAATTAAAACAATTCTCAGATACCACATCACACTTAACAGATTATCTAACATGACAAAACAGGAAAATAATAAATGTTGGAGAAGACGTGGAAAAACTGGAACACTAATGCATTGTTGGTGGAGTTGTGAACTAATCTGACCATTCTGGAGAGCAATTTGGAACTTTGCCCTAAAGAGAATAAACTGTGCATACCTTTGGATCCAGCAATCTATTGGATCTATATTCCAAAGAAATCATAAAAATGGGAAAAGGCCCACATATACAAAGATATCTGTAGCAATTCTTTTTGTAGTGGCAAAGAATTGGGAACAGAGGGGTTGTATTAACTGGGGAATGGCTGAACCAGTTGTGATATAGGGATGTAATGGAGTACTATTGTTCCATAAGAAATGATGAGCAGGCAGATTTCAGAAAAACCTGGAAAGACTTACATGAACTGATGCTGAGTAAACTGAGAAGAACCACAGTAACACCATTGTACAAGGATCAACCTTCATAGACCTAGATCTTCTTAGCCATACAACGATCTAAGTCAATTCCAAAAGATCCATGATAGAAGATGCTATCCACGTCCAGAGAAAGAACTATGGAGCCTGAATGCAATATAGAAGCTTACTATTTTCTATTTTTTTGCTGTTTTTTCTTTTTTGTGGTTTTCCCTTTTTGTTCCGATTCTTCTTTCACAACATGACTGATGTGGAAAAATATTTAATATGATGGCACATACATCAGATTGAATGCCTTTTGGGGGAGAGGGAAGGAGAGGGAAGGGAGAGAAATTTAGAACTCAAAATCTTATAAAAATGAATGTTGAAAACTAAAAATAAATTAATTAATTTTTAAAACCCCATTATTCTGAGAAGGGGCCCATAGGCTTCAGCATAGTCACAGGAGTTCATAGCACAAAGAAGGTTAAGAACATTTGGTCTCCAGTAAGAAAGGAGTCAGAGACACTCAGTACTTTACTTTTCTACACCACCATTAGTAGTTTTCCACTAGTGAAGTTCATTAGATGGAAATCCAACCACCTGCGCACTGCTGGGCCCAGATGAAAGTCATTCCACCTGTCTTCTCAGTTGCCTGAAATGACTCTCTTTCATTTTCTCTTAACCAGCTCTTCCTAAAATCCCTCCCCAATGCAATAACAAAAAAGCCAAGGGTGAGGGCCACTGGGAGACCAGCAAGCACTTGGATTCCATCTGCCCATGTACTTTGGTGAGTGTTGTTTTCTGTTTTGTTTTTAATTACAGCACTCATTCAGAGTTCTGGCTCTAGGTAAACTAATAACCTCAACAAGACCAGACTTACCTGATTATGATCTCTGTGGCCAGAGGTGGCTTAAGGAATATTAATTTCCAAATAAAGTATCCTGTCCCTCTGGTTCCTTCCAGCAGCCCAAGTTTTGGTCAAGTGTACTCTATTGTCTGCCAACATGCATGATAGTTTCACTTTTAACCTTTGGAGAACCTCAGAAGCTTGAATGTGCTTATACTTCCAACAGAGTCCGCTAGGGGAGGGGAGGGGAAAAGTGAATGGTTTGAAGTCCATCAGAGCAGTTTCACACTCCTGTCTGCCCCACTGGAGTTGGACAAGGCTGCTTTTCAAGGAACTGGGGAAAGTTCTCTGGGGAAAAATCCATTCAGGGTACCACAAGCAGTGAAGAGCAAAGGTCACAGGTTAGCCAATCAATCAACAAACATTTATTAAGGGTTTAATCTATTTAAGTAATATTTACTATGTGCTGGGCATTTAGGTGGTACAATGAATAGAGCCCTGGCTTTGGAATCTACAAGATCTACATTCAATTCTGGCCTCAGGCACTTACTAGCTGTGTGCCCTTAAGCAAGTCACTTACCCACTATTTGCTTGAGTTCCTTATATGTAAAATGGGGGTTCACTGGAGAAGGAAATGGCAAACCACTGCAGTATCTTCGCCAAGAAAATCCAAAATAATAGGCATTGGCCCTGGGGATACAAAGGAAAAATAAAACAGAACAAATAAACAAATTTTTTTTAAAAATCCTGCTTTCAAGGAGCTCACATTCTAACAGGGAACCCTGCCTCAGAAGTAGAGCAATCAACTAGCAAGCATTTAAGCACCGAATGGGAGGCTGCTAGTTAGTGCAATGGATAGAACAGGGGTCTAGGGTCAAGGAGACCTAAAGTCACTTAACCTCTGTCTGCCTCAGTTTCTTCAACTGTTTGACATTTAAACATTAAATCAAGTTAAATATTAGATTGTCCAAACACTTGGAACTAAGGCACCTCTTGGAACTAAGGCACCTCCCTAATGTGAGGAATGTGAATATTTTTTGCCATATTTCACATTGGTACCACACAGAAAGGGCAGAAAAGCTAGTCAATCCATGAGATACATATCTTGCTCTGTGCTTTCTCTACACTCATGACTCAGTTTAAATATACATATGCTTGAAGGTCAGCCTCAGAGAGAACTTTATTAGGGAAGGTTATGACTGAATGTTCGTCATCCTTCGGGCGCAAAGGGAAGAGATATGAGCTTGCAAAGCATCCTTCAGACTAGCCACCTAGAATAGCTATTGGAGCTGAGGAGAAGTGAGAATTCCCAAGGCTATCTTAATCAACTCCCTACTGAGCCTAACCATGGTTGGGCCATCAGAAACACCTGAAAGGACCTTAGGCTCTTCAAGTAGAGCACTGTGGGACCTTGGCCCTAGTCAGGGGGGGGTATCCCCTCCAGGAAAAAGGTAGGAACATTCCATTTGGGGCAACAAAACTGGAAAGTTAAGTTCTGTTTGGGGGTACCTCCTCCCCCCCCCCCAGACCTAACCTTTGGTACTTCCCATCTACCTATGCTCTGATCCTCCATTCTTACCTGACTTCCCCAGAGAGTATTCCCAACTTCAGGAGTCCTGCTCCATACTCAAGTTCTGCCCTCCATACCCATATGAACCTTTTTTTGTGACTCATTCCATAGAGGTTTTGTATTAACAAGCTACCCTCAGCAGAAAGCAATGGACCAGCAAACTCCATTTAATGTGTTGAGCTTGTTAACTTCAAATGTTACTCCTTCTAGGGACATTTGTATTTTAAGAGAATATTTTTTGAGAACCTCCGAAATTTCAATACAAAAAAAAATTATCTTTAAGAGAAAAGTTTAGGTACTGAAGAAGGTCTTTATATCTGATCCCAAAGGAAGTCTAGATACCTGTCCCTAGCTACCTATCTAGGCTGTTAGCCAGTTCTTTCAATCATGTCCCCTTTGGGACCCAATTTAGGGTTTTTCTTGGCAAAGATACTGGAGTGGTTTATCATTTCCTTCTCCAGCTCATTTTACAGATGAGAAAACTAAGGCAAACAAGCACAAATACTGGAGTAATTTGTAGTTTCCTTCTCCGGCTCATTTTACAGTTGAGAAAATAGAGGCAAATAGGGTAAAGTGACTTGTCCAGGGTCACACAGCTAGTAAGCACCTAAGTCAGCTTTGAACACTGGTCTTCCTGACTCCAAGCCAGCACTCTATCTACTGCACTACCTCAATGCCTAGCTACTTATACTGAGTGTCTTACAGAGATAGAAGAGATATATATATATATATATGCATATATATACACACACATACATGTTTGTGTGTATATACAGACATATATATGTACGTGTATATAGTACATATATTTTCTTATGATATATAAACACATATAGATATGTAGACATACATACATACCCATACATATATGTTTATCTGCATATACAGACATGTATTTGTGTATATGTGTATACATATTTTGTTTTGTGTTTTGTTTTCCATATCAAGCTATGCCTCTAGTGTTTGGGGGAACAGGAGAAGAATGAACTTTCCGTTGTGAACTTTCCACTGCGAAGTCATTCCTTGGAAAACAGTCTATAGCAAGGAAATATTTTCAAAACTTTGAAACCTGGATCATAGGGGTCTTGCGCTCTATCCTATAGGGACACAGAACTCAAGAGTAGACCCCTGACTTATTATTCCTGGACGATTGACATGAAAGGAGTTTCCAGCACCCTTACAGAGGGCTTATAAAGAAACCCACAATATTAAAAGTGAGAACAACTGCCCACAGCTGCTCTCTCAAGGTCCCCATTTCTTTATTGCAGCTTTAAAGAATTGTTTTTAGATTCCTTTCTCCATATTGCTCTAAAAGCATTTAAAAGAGGTTCTGAAAAGGGTTGTGTGCACTTTGGCTAATTGAAAGCTATCTGAGAATAAGCGTCCATCACCAATTCTGACCAGACTGGGGCAGAGAGAGGTTATTGGGTCCAAGAGGACAAAAGGCTAAACTGAGGAGCCAGGGGAGGTGGGTCATGCTCTCAGTGGCCCTTGCCTTTCTGGGAGACCTTAGAATAATCTATGTTCCTTTGTGTCTCTTCCAAGAGGAGAGGGGAGCATGGAACCATTGGCATTTTCCATAGACTTACCTTATCAGAAGGTTGGAAGGATATATAGAATGGACAAGAAAATCCCTCCCCGTTAAGAGAGGAAAGGCCATAAATCTCAAATGTGACCATGCCACATCTAGTCTAATACCCACTCGTAGCAAGTGCCCAGGAACGAGGGCCGCACACTAAGAATTGCTTTTGTTAAGTAACTTTTTACCTCATTTTTCAAGTTGTTATAATACTGAAACACTAGACATATGATCCATTTTAGGATTTTTAGAATATATTTATGGTAGAAGATAAGGATGTTTCCGGGGCACAAGAGCCTTCTTTGTCTCTGTGAACTCATCTTACAGATGCGCGCACACACACACACACACACACACACACACACACACACACACACACACACACCAAAATGACTCTAGGAAAGAGTTTTAAATGAGTGGCTTAAGATAGATTTAGGCCATAGACAAAACGATGAATTAGGCTGGCCTTCTGTTCCTTTCCACAACTCCTTCCCATATCCCCAGAGCCTTTTTGATTCACCCCCTCCTCCAGGTACATAGTACCCTCCTCTTTCTCCCTGACTGTCCAAGCTCCCTAATCATAGAGGCCATACTTCCAATATTTCACCACATAACTCTAGCTCACACCCCAGTTTTATGCATCCAGGTATCATACTCCATTGGAACTGGATTGTTAATGAGCAGAACCCATTAGATTAGATAAAGTAATCTGCAATAGTGGAGTATCTCCCTAATGGATTCAGCCTCCCAAGAAACCGAACAGCCTTAGTTAAAATAAACATGGCCCCAGAAGGCTTTTTGTTCTGTTTGTTTTGTTTTTTTTACAGATGGCAAGGTTGTTAGTACCACGGCTGTCTGGTGGTAGGGAGGAGGGGTGCTTGTGGGGTTGAGGTCTTTGGTATCAGAGAGGCAGACCTTTGGGTGCCCTTTAAACCAGACTTACTGCTGGGAGGAGAGAATGAAAACATTTCTGTGCCTCTGGAGGTGAGGAAGTGGTGGGGGGAAGGGTGGAATTGAGTGGGAGCAAATCTTTGGCATATCTAGTCTGCACTGTTGCTTGGTATTTCTTCGTGACTCCAAACCTGGTCATCCACTAAGTTTCCTCCAGGGGTTCTCATATTACACCATGCCACAAGCTCACAAAGATTATCTGGAGTCATCAGATTTAGCTCCCTTCCCCCATCACCCCTAAAAGAAGCCAGCATTCTACTTTTGTTCAAGTTAAAAAAAAAATCAGGGGATGTTTCAAGTCAAGCTGTAAGCTGAAAGGCTTTTCAAACCAAAAGTTCATAGATGGAAAATCCTTGCTTTAGGCTAAGCTCAGTTTTTTTAATAAGATAAGACCACACAAAAATAGGTGAGTCCCAGCTGGATAGCATCTTGATGCTCCAGCCAGAGAGCACCTCTATCTAAGAGGGGCCAGCCCCCCAGTGGCCACCCCACTCCTGACTGGGTATTCCTAAGAAATGATTTTTGTTGCTAGATTCCTGTGCCCCTTCATGGGTTCTGTACATACCAAAACTGACCAATGTCTGGCCTCTGTTTGTAGGAAACTTTGAGGCAGGTGGGAAATCTGTCCAAACTGAGAATGAGGAGTTCTTGGATCTGAACAAAGTTTTGGCCTATATGGAAGTGCTCTGATCTAGAAATCCACCCTCCCCAAAGCCTAGAATGTATCCCTAGGCCAACCTGAGATGAGTGGACTCTGGCTTGTCATCATCCACTTCATGAATGGCCATATACTTCTACAAGGTTACCCAGAGACCAACAGAAACAGACCAGGGCAAATAAATGGCCAATCTGTGAATCACTTGCTGCATTCTTCCCTGGAACTAAGCAATTTGATTCTCTGGGGATCAGTTTCTCCATAAGTAGAATCAGGATTGACCTTTGCAAACCCACTTCTGGTGTCTATACCACCATCTTAACCTTTCTGAATACCAAATGTCCTCATGCTACCCACTACTTACCCAGGGAAATTCATTGTGAATGTCATTACTCTAGGGAAGAGTTAGCTCCCAATGCTACAAATCTCCTTAGACATCAGATTCCTGCCTTTTTATGTGTCATGGCCACCTTTGCTTGACTCCCTTCTCAGAATATTGTTTTTAAGTGCATAAGTGAAAATATGTAGGATTCCCCAGAAAAACAATTTTATTAAAATATAGTTATCAAAATCAAGTTGGTAGACCCCACATTAAGGGGGTCTACCTCTAAATAGGTAGAAAATCCTAATTTCAGACTGAACTCAGTTTTTTTTTTAAATTAAAGATTATAAAAATAGAGGAGTCTTACCTGGACTATGTCCCATAGCCACTGCCCAATGCTTTCCCATTCCCCACTATAGTTCTGCCCCATCATCCCCAGCACTCTGCATCAAAACAGACGGCCTTTGTGTCTCACTCCCTAGGTATATGACAATGAGTGATCATAATGAGTTCATCTAATGCCTGCCAAATGCCATAAAATAGTAAAAATGCATGGCTCTTTAAAGAGGGCAATTAAAGGGGACCCCAAGCAGACTGATGGGGCAACGTTGGGATCAACAGACTTTTTATTTCCCTTAGATCATACTGTGAAAGGAAGGATTGTGTAGTGAATAGAGGGCAGCTTTGGAAACAGGAAGGGCTAGGTTCAGGTCTTCTCTCTGACATGTTGTTTGGCCATTGGCAAGTGACTTGACTTCTCAGTAGCCCCCAGGGAACTCTCTAAAATGAGAAGTTAGATGTCTTTCACGTCATTAGTATTAGTGACTATTAGGCTTCCCTACACTGATGAAATCGCAGGTCCAGACTAAAGCCAAAAATGATATTGCATAGGCAGTCACCTACCTACACATAGGATTTTCTAAAGCAAATTAATTATTTCTTTGGCATCAGATAGGTACCCGCACTATGCTTAACACTGTAAGAGAGACACAGGAATATCAGATTCAATCCTTGTCTTAGAGGAGTGTAAGGAGGAATGTACAAGTACTTATCAGCTAACTATAGTTAAAGATCGTCCAGCAATACAGTGAAATGATTTGCTCAGGGACACGTAGCTAATAACTCAGGTCTTCCCGATTCCAGGTCCAGCACTCTATCCTCTACCCCTCAGAGCTGTCCTAAAGTAGAAGGGGGCTATCTCAAAAGATATTGAGCACCAGGCCTAGAATAGGAAGACCTGAGTTCAAATCCAGCCTCAGACACTTACTAGCTGTGTAACCCTGGGCAAGTCACTTCACCTTGTTTTCCTTAGTTTCCTTATCTGTAAAATGAGTTGGACAAAGAAATGGCAAACCACTCCAGTATCTTTGCTGAGAAATCCCCAAATACAGTCACAAAGAGTCAGAAGTGACTGAACTACAGCATTCATACTGCAGGCAAATGGAGTCCTTGAAGTTGGTAGGGATGGGAGTGCTTTGTATACTCTGTTTTCTTATTCTCTCTCTCCAGAATGGAGACCAACACTCTTGGGTAGTGTTGCTTAAGCTAAGCCATGATGGTGTCTCCCAGAGGCATGATTTACCTATGCTTACAAAAGGTGTTAATGCATACTTGGAAACAAAAGTTTTTATTTTAATAGCTTTCTGCCCAAAGTCCACTTGTGCATATATGTGTGTATGTGTATATACATACATATGCTATATACACATACATATATAGATAGGTACATATGTATGTGTATATGTATATATGTATGCATATATATATGTTTGAGCATTAAGAATCTGGGGTCAATAAAAGGCCATCCTGCCCCAACACTACCCCATTCACAAACCCCCCCTCAAAAAGAAGAAAAAAGATAATTAGCTGAATTTCAGCACATTTCATTGTTCTCTCCCCAAAAAGAAAATTACTCCCATTTTCTGGGGAACATAATTGCAACAAAAAGCCTCGGCAACATGTTCCATATGCAGCTCTGTGTCCTACTATCCTAGACACAAACTGAGGGAGTGAGGCTGGGAGAGCTGGCAGAAGGATGGGTTTTGTTCAGGGCCCCCTTCAGAAGAGCTCAGCCCAAAGAGGAGGCCCGAAGGGCACCAGCAGCATGGCATTTTTACACGGGTCAATCATGCAGCAAATGTTGGAGGCAATCTCTAAGGGCATCACAGGATAAGAGAGTGGACCTAGAAGGAAGCCTACATCCCTCTGCAGCTAAATGGCTATGGAATCCAGGGTGGAGCTGTTCATTTTCCTTATCTCTAAAATGAAAACAATAATATCTGTAACGTTTTTTCCTGAGGTTTAAGTGAGGTAAGGTATGTAAAGTAATGGAAATCTGCAAGTGTTACAAGTCTTCTATTCTATCACTGTTGTCACTGCTGTTATCTAGTTCAAACCACCATTTTACAATGGAGGAAACTGGGTACTGGAGAAATTAGGTGATTTTCCCAAGATTACCCAGGGAGCAGAGGTAAGACTCCAACCTAGGTTCTATAACCCTAAAATCAAGGCCTTCTTCCTAGTTCTTTCCTCAGCACCCTGCGGTGAACCCTACAATTACAAGCTGAGAGGAATGTTTACAAGGAGTGGAGGGACTTTGTTTCTATGATAAGGGAACTGTGGTATTAGGACTTTTATGGTTCACTCGTATCAGTCATGTCCAGTTTTCTGAGTTGTCTTGGCAAAGATACTAGAGTGGTCTATTTTCTTCTCCAGCTCATTTTACAGATGAGGAAACTGAGGCAAACAGGGACACACAACCAGTGAGTATCTGAGGCCAGATTTGAACTCATGAACATGAGTCTTCCTGATTCCAAGCCCAGCAATATGACTCCACCTCGCTGTACTCCTTTTTAGTGCCAGTTTCCAAAATCACTTCATTTCCCTTCAAGATTCATCTTTAAGCCATAACCTAGTGCCAGCAGTCACATCTTACATTCATCATTACTTAAGAACAACTATCATTTTGCCTCTTCCTCCAGAGCTCCAAGGTCCCACAGACTGACATTTTCCTTTTGATTATTTTTTGTGTGTTTAATGAAAGAACTTTCACAAGACCATAGATTTTGGAGGTGGTTTGGCAGAATGGGTAGAATGTTGGAACTGGTGTCAGAGAGAACAAAGTTCAGCTCTCACCTCAAATACTTACAAGCTATGTGACCTTGGGCAAGTCACATAACCTCTCTCAGTCTCAGTTTCCTCATCTGTAAAATGGGATGATGGGGATGATAATTATATTTACCTCAGATAGTTGTTTTAAGGATCACATGAGTTCATACATAGTTAATAGTTTTGCAAACCTCAAAACCTATATAAGGTTTAGCTATTATGATCTAGAGCCAGAGGGAGCCTGTAGAAGACATCCAGTTAAACCTTCTCATTTTATATGAGGAAACTGAGATGGAGAAGGGAAATGACTTACCCAGATAACTAACACAGATAGCTTGGATTTAATTTAAAACAAAACAGATGTCAATCTATTTCTTCATTCCTTTTCCTATATTGCTAAGAAAGGGCCCTCTGTTTTATAACAGACTAAATGGTCTTTGAACCCTTCCTACTTTCCCTTCTTCCCCTCTTCCTTCAAAGCATTTTGAGGAGACCTCTTGGTTTTCCAGCCCTAGCCCACAGAGGTTGAGGAATTTTAAGAGCAGCCCCTCCAGCAAAGCTACTTTAACACCCAACACAGCTAAGTTCCAATCCATTGTGAAAGGATGGAAAACCGTCTGAACTGTCAACACAGGGATTTACACGAGGAGGTTTCCTTTGCGGCAGGTGATGAGGGTATGAAAACCGGAGGCACCGCCAGGAATGGCACCCCAGGTCTTAAAGTGGGGAAAGGAAAAAGAAAAGCAAAAAAAAAAAAAGGAGGGGGAAGAAAGAAAGACTCTTCTCATGCAGAATTCCTTTTAGGTGAAGCTAACTAGAAGACATTTATTATAAATCCAATAGGTCCGTTTCCCCCATCTAATTTTTCTGGAAACCCTCTCGGAGCTCCCTACAGGTGGAAAACATTAAGCGTATCTCACCTCCCTTTGCTCAGGAGCTGGGAGAAGCCTGGTCTCATACTGCCCTCTTCAGTCCAACTAAAGCAGGCATGACAACTTTCCAATTCACCTGGCCTAGCTATCAAGGTTCACTGAGTCATTCAAGCATCACCAATGGGCCAGACCAGTTTGTAAGAGCCAAGGACCTGGGAGAACTCCACTGGGAAAAGAATGTCTGGAAGAAAGGGTCTCATCACAATTTTGCTGCCTGAACAAGTGGATTTGGAAGCCAGGATCCGTCACTGCCAAGAAATCCCTGCAGAGCTATTGGCTTAGGGTTGTTGCGCTGAACAGCTTTTTCTTTAATATAGGTAAATTAGTGTGGGTGACCGCATTGTTCCATATACATTCCCCAACTCTCTTAACCTACTTCTCTGACTGATCCCCGGTTCTTTAGGTGGAAAAGATTAATGTGGAATTCAGCAGAAATAACCACAGCAAAGTCGGCACCAATGACCTTGCAGAACAAGATTTCAGTGTTCCACAGCCTCAATATACACCAGAAGGATAAAACCCCCAGTGGATGCTTATAGGAGAAGAAACCTGAGTTCTACAGACCACAAAACAAACCCATTCGTGAAGGGGATGTGGGGGAGGAGATGGTATCTGGAGAAATTCTCCTTGGAAACCCTAATTTAGTTGGAAAAGAGAATTAGTTGTGTTCCAACTTGCTGAGCCCCTAGACAGCCAATAATAACACCTCTTTCCACTTTATTGCCAACCTGCCAGATTTTCTTGGCAATCCATTCTACACCTTCCAACTCCTTTCTCCCCATCCCTCTATCCCCATCACCACATCTACCACACACAATACTACAAGACTCAGACTGGTTGGTTTCATTTTGGTTTTCCTGAGGCCAGTTGAAGACTATAAAGAGAGAATCATTTCAAATCAAACCTATTTCAGACTTAAGAGTTTTCTCCAAATGATTTCAAGCCTTAAGATCATGTTTCCCTCCGAGAGATGACATGGCAGTTGGGAAGGGGGTGGGGCAAGGGTGTTATAAGGAGCAGCAGAAAACACATGAATTCATAAGAGGGGGAAGGAGCAGGATGATTTTCTGGGAGAGAAAAAAAGAACAAGGACTTAAGACAACATTAAGGAAGCCCTCTCAGGGAGTGAGGAAGGGGGAAAGGAAAAAATGAACTATAACAAAAGTCTTTGGAATTCTGTAAGATTACCAAAAGCCAGATCTGAGAGCTTCATCCTGTGGCCTACCAGATAAAAGCAACCCTCATCTTGTCATTCAAAGTCCAGCCTTGTCTCCCACTACTCCCCTATACAGATCTTTTGATCCATTCAAACTGTTCTCTTATTTTTCGTCCACCATATGTATTTTCTGCCTCCATGCTTTCATTCATACCTTATCTCCCTGCCCTGAATAAACTCTTCCATGATGTCAGCCTATCCAAGTTCTTCCCATCCTTCAAATGTCACCTCCTTTATAAAGTTTTCCCTGAGGATATATGATCTTTTCTTCCTCTAAACTTCTAAAGAAACTTTACCATGTATTGCTTTGCATTACTAGTTATCTTTATATAGGATCATAAATCAAAGACTTGCAGGGATCTCAGAGGTCAGAAAGTTCAACCCCCTAATTTTATAGATGAGGAAAATGAGGTTGGGGGAACTGAAGTGATTTACCCAAGGTCACCCAGGGACTAAGTAAGAAAGGTGGAATTTCAACCCAGGTCCTCTGACTAAAGACAGTACTCTCCCTGTTTATAGGAGTAATCTGCCCAATTAGATGATAAACCCTTTGGGAACAGAAACAAATATTCCATTTCTATATATGCCCCAAAATCCTAGTTCGATGATGCCTTGCACAGTGTAGACACGCAATGAAAATTGTGATTGTGTGATTTATTAACATCTTTACTTGTGCTGTCTTACCTATGTTGGACCAGAAAGACCTAAAAGATACAGTATGTCACAGCATAGAAAAACCACTATGGTTAGAATTACAAGAGCTAGGTTCAGATCTAATGTCTGACACTTAGCAGCCATAAGACTATGGACAAGTGATTTTAATGTCTTAATCTGAATTTATTCTGCAAAATAAGGATTATAATCCCTGTCCAAATTTTATTGTTAAAAAAGTATTGTTTAAAGAAAAGTATGTCAGGTAGTTTAGAGTGCTCCTGAAATTTATTATCATAAAAGTAGAGGAACCAGTCTGCCTTAGGAACAGAAAATATAATAGCTAATACAGTGCCAGGCATTTAGAGGTTATTCTGTATGTTATGAATGAATGAATGAATATGAATGAATGAATGAATGTGAATGAATGAACAAGTAAAAACACTGCTAAGAAAAAGAAATGGAAAGCCACTGCCTAAAATAAGAGAGTTGTGAAATATGTCAACCTAGTGACAAATTTCATCTAGCCTTCAGAGGAAGATATTAAGATGTCAATTTAATTAAAGGGATTTTTCCTAATGTTAATTATTGGGCATTTATAAATATAAGGACCTAGTTCAATTGTTTGCCATTTAAACAATTGTTTTAAAAAATCCCCGTTAAAAGGAGCAGATATTTCTATGCTTTTTGGAGAGTCAGATTCCTACTATGTTACCAAAATGCTTAAACACCCACATGGAAAGGTATTTCAACTATGCAGAAAAAGGTTTTTCCCCCAGTGTCAGCTAGATCCTTTCATTTGACAATGGCACTCTGCAGGCTGGAATAGGGCACAATTGACAATTTCTTCCAATTAGTGAGTGTGCCTTGTTTCTTTTGTTTATCAATAAGAAAGCGTACCTCTGATGGTGAGAGGGAAATTCTATTCTTCGCGCTCCAACATTTCTCCTTTTATTCTCCAATAATAAAAAAGAAAGGAAGAAAAAAAAGCAACAGCTAATGGCATCTCCTCACTTGGCTAATATCCTTTGCAGAGTGTCCGATTTAAATAGAATATGTTAACTCACCTCACCTCTTCAGCATTCATCATCTGCCTCAGAAGAGGAAGGTATGAAGACTCCAGTTTGGGTTGGCTAAGGTTCCATTATCACATCAAAAGATGACCATCATTTTTCTTTCCTCTTGGGCTTTTAATGTAGCTGCACTTACATAAAGCACAGGACAATCAGCATTCTCCATTTGTCCTTATTGTCGAGCCAGAAGAATATTTCTATGACCATCGCCTTGAGTTTAAGTCATTTAGGGGTCATATTTTTCAACCTAAAGTCACCTAACCCAACAGGAAAAAGCTACTTTTTAATTTCAGTACTTTAAAGGGAAATTTTCCCTTCCTAAGATTTCCTTTCTTTACAACCACCACTGGAGCCAGGTCATTTTTACAACCTGACAGCCCCAAGTGTCAAAAGACGGGGACAAATAACATTTTCTGTTATGAGTATCAATTATTTTGTCATTAGACTACATTGATAAGGTTTGATTTGGGTTGGAGTTTTGGGTTTTGGTTTGTGGAGGAGGGGTTGGTTTGGGTTTTTTGTTTGTTTGTTTTTGGAATTGAGAGAGAAACTAGAGTCACTTAAAAACTAGGAAATGTATTCATTAAGTCCAAACCAGCGAGACGTTATGAAGCACAGATTAAAATACTCCAACCCATCAATCTAGTGGTGATAGAAACTCTTTTGGGACTGTCAACATCCTCACCATTTTTTGCTAACACTCCTCACTTGTGATGGTGCTTAAGCAAGGCAGGGGAAGGGAGAAGGATAGATAGATGGAAGGCCCAGAGTCAGTCTATTAAGTATGCGGAACAGGCTGCTGCTTGTGTGTAATGATTTGAGAGGTACCTAGGAAAGTCTCCACTGAACACACACACACACACACACACACACACACGCACGCACACAGCCTGAAATTCCACTATTGTACTAGGGGTTCATCATTTCCCTCTAATGAGGCATTCTCTTTTAAAATGCAAATCCAAATTAGAGGAGAGAATAACACCTTAGGAAGAGGAAATTCCTATTACTTGTGCTGTGAGAAAAGGAGTTCTAGCGGAGGAGGAAGGTGAGATCCAAGAAACGGATCCAAAAGCAGGGAAAAGAGCACGCAAAGAAAACAAGGAGGGGAGAAAGACAAAGAGGAGAGGGGACTGAGAGAAGGATGTAGAGGACAAACTCCCTATTGCTCAGCAGCCCCTCGCAGCCCTCCCTCTCCAAGCACTCCCTCGTTCTATTTCAGTTCTAGCCAGAGGTGCTTGAAGTACAACTACCCCATAACAAACACTTCCTGCCTCCTTCACCCACTAACAACAACTTAGGCCCAATGCTACCCCGACCTTCACTCCCAATCGGAATGCCCTGAGCTGCTGTAAGTCTATTTTATTTAATGACACCTTAGATCTCTTCAAAACACAAGCTATTACTTAGATGCTGAAAGATTTATTTGGGCAAATACTCCCAGAACCCCCATTGTACCCCCTATAAACACACCAAACCAGTCCAAAAAAGCTTTGCCTTACCATTTTTATTTATTCCCTTTATAAGCCAAGATCATGAGAAGGAAGGGGTAAAAAACAAAACAAAACAAAAAACCTTCTGTTCACCTTAGGAAATATTTGCTTGGCAGAATTGTCATTGATGCAAAGGAGAGATGTCAAATCCTTTCTTGGGATTGACCAAGGGGGCATTCTGTCAGGAGAGTTTTTATCCATGTAATTAACACAAAGCACCCCACCCCCCTCTGTGTTAAAAATAAAACACAAACAGGGGACATAGAGGAAGATAAAATAGTCATTGTTTCAGAGCAGCACAATCCCCCCCCCCCCACTTTGCTCCTCCCATTTATGGGGTTTCATTAGGGCCCTGGGTGCCTCTAATTTATTTATTTAGGAAGCCCTACTATTGTCTTAATGTAAACAGAACTCAAGATCAGTTGACAGTTGAAATGGCCCAACAGGAGAGTTTTCAAAGGCGCCTCCTTGGAAAGGGGTCCCTTCATTCAGTCCCCTGGTTCCTGTATCATGACTGCCGGCACTGTTCAAAAAAAATAAACAAATGTTTGTATTACAACACGACAAAAGGAGTTCCCATTCAGAGCTGGCCAGATATGAAAACAAACTTTCCCATATAAGGGCTTTTGATACACATGACTTGCTTGGATGACAGGAGGCTCCACTGAGGAGTCCTTAAAGCTCATTCATATGGCACAAAAGACTTTTGTTTATCATTTCACTGGACTGCCTGGGAATGGCGAGACACAAGCTGCCACCCGGCTGGTGTCCTAGCATTTCAGTAGCCATAACGTGTGGAGATTGCGAAAACCTTGGCGAGAGCTGACACTCACAAGCCAGGTGAAAGCACAAGGAAAGACTCACTCATGGCCCTTGAGAAATTGGACAAGGGCTCCCCCTACAGCTGGATATGGTGCCAGTATGGCATGTGATTGACCATAAAGTGAATTTCCAAAGATGGAAAGCACAGGAAAAAAAAAACCATAGGATCAAAAGATTCAGAGTTTGAAGGAGCTATCGAGTCCAACCCATCATGTTACTGAGGCCGCTGTCCATCTCACTTTCTTCATCTGTAAAAATGGGGATGATAACGCCTACTTCCCCACAGTTGCTGTGAGGATCAAGATGAAAAAAGCTATAAAACTATAAAACACTAGATAAAATACTAGACAAATGCTGTTGTTTTTGTTATTGTTTTTATGTGATTTTCCCAAGGTCACACAGATAGTAAATATGGGAGATGGGATTTAACCTGGGTCCTGTGACTCCTAACCCAGTGCTCTTTCCACTGTGTTCCCCCTACTTTTTGGAAAGGTTTGCTTTGATAAATGCAGTCCTTGAGGGCTTCTACTTTTAGATTGATCAGCTATAGCCCCAAAATGTCTCCCAAAGTTTCCCATGACTTCAGCCAAAAAAGAATATGTAAAAATTTAGAACTGATCATAGACAACCAAAATTGTTTCTCATGTTGCTGGTTTCATTAGATGTTCAGTTTAAAAGGTGATAGTATTAAACACATATGGCGCCAGCCCTTGAGAGGGGTAGAATATTATATAATAATAAAAGATGCAGCCAATCTTATGAATAATTACTTGCCTAAGAATATTAGTGGATTTGTACCAAGTGGAGGTAACATGGTACAATGGAAAAGAAAACATTGGATTTGTAATAAAAAAAAAATCTAGATTTAAATCCCAACTCTGTTACTTACTAGAACTAGTGATGAGTCACTAACCCTTTCCAAATTAACTCATCTGTAAAATGGAAATGTTGACCTAGATGGCCACTAAGCTCCCTTCCATCTCTATGATCTTGGAGTCTCCTGAAGTGAAGGGGAAAGAAAGAAAGTATTAAGATGGATTAGTTGTTTTTCAGTTTGTTTGTTTTGAAGGACTGAATAAAATGAAGATGAACTTGGTTTAGTTTAGATTTGAATATGCAGGGGATGCTTAGAAAGGAAAGATAGGTTTTTCTTCCCATTGGGCCATCTCTTTTCTATGCCATATGCCATATTATTTGTGTAGTTAATTCCTCATATATACATACACACGTATTATATATGTATGTGTGTGTACATATTCCGTCTCTTAGAATAGGTTTGTAATATGGTAGTTTTCAAAAGTCATTAGACAACAGACATTGGGATTAACCCTCTTCTATAATTACTAACAATCACCACTTAATTATGCCCAGTCAATGATCCAGTCCTTACGGCCAATGTTTTCTAGACAGTTGACCTTGTTTATAAGTAGGATCACCATATCTAAGGATAACTCTGAAAAAATAACTCAAACTCCAATTGGCAGTGGGGACTATCTAAATAGCTAAACAACATGGACTGAATTAAGTCAGCACAGGCATTAGCCATCAATAAATACATTCATTTGGTCCACAAATCAACAAGCATTTATGAAGCACTACTACTTTATGTAGACATAAAGAGCAACAATCCTTCATCTCAAAGAATTCACACTCTATTTGGGGGATACAACATCTTCATGGAGAAGTAAATATTAAGACATATACAAAGTAAATCCTGTCGCATACTTCTGAGGGCACTCTCATTTGTGTTGGTCAGTCAGGTCCCTAGAGGCCAGCCAATTACTTTTCCTCTAAGGGTTCTAGAGATAACACTAAGGGGGTATCTGATACTGTCATTCACAAGCCTTCTCCCCTCCTCCTGTATATTCTTCATCAAAAATCAATTACTTGATTCCATCAGTTTTTTGAAAAGACATATTGAGAGGGTATTAAGCAAAGAGTTGGTACACGACACTCCTCCAAACCAGAAGTACACGCAAGGTCCCTAGAGAAAGTGCATTCAAACAAAATAAAAAGGTAATGAGGACACATGTAGAGTACACATATGACAAAGGAGGACCTCCCACTCCTGGCACTGGGAGTTGGTTGGTTTGCTTTCTCCATTCATGGAGAAAATTTCCTCTTGAAATTCTCCTTTGATGGAGTTCTCTTCTTAGTGGGCCACACTGTCATGTCCCCAGAATCCATGCCTTTCTTGAATTTCTAGTCAACATGTCTCTCTTTACAGGTAACAAATAATTGTTGAGGTTGCAGGTATCTTCAGATGACTCTCACATCCTCCCATATTCCACTATTGCTGTGATGGCTATGGCTACCACCTCTGGTCACCAATGAGTTCTTCTGGATCCCCCAAACTCATCAGATCACTGCCAGAGCTATCAATAGCCCATGATCAGGAAATAACGAGCACCCAAGACAGAAGGATACGTGGCCTCTTTGGGGACTGGTTTGAAGTAGTCCTTCCTTACTCACAATTGCAAAGGAAATAGGGTAATGAAGGGGTGGTTCCTCTTTTTGTGTACACATGCCACCTACTATTCAACAACCTGAGTTCTTACCTAAATTCTGTAGCTAATTAGATGGTTTTTCCTCATTCCAGAGTACAAGTCTCAGTGACACATGGTTAGAAAGTGACTTTCCAAAGTTTTTACATGACCACTTGAACTAAAACCAGGAGGGACAGATCTACACATGCTTTGAGGAGTAGCTTCCACAGGTCAGTTCATGAAATCTACAAAACAAATAGACTGAAGCAGGGCAACATGGACCTAACATTTTGAGGAATTGGGCAAGGTCTTTCAAAGGTGGTAATTGAGCTAAACTTGGAAGAGACGGGAGTGTTCCCAGAGGAAGAAGGAAGGAAGAACATTCCAGGCACCAGAGACACAAGGGCATCTCCCTCCCATCCCCTTGGATAAGGGGAAGAGTGAAGAACAGTTGGCTGGATTTTAAAGTGCATGCAGCAAAGTGATGTGCAATCATCCTGGGAAAGTAGACTGCAGCCATATAACAAAGGCCTTCCAATGCCAAACAGAGAGCTTTGAAGGCAGTTGGGAAGGAGAGGGAGGATAAGGGGCAGAGGATGGACACTGAAGCTCCTTAATCAAGGAAGTGATATAGTCAGACCTATGAGTCGGGAAAAATGTCATTGGCCACTATGGGGAAGATGGATTGGTAAGAGGAGAGACTGCAAGCAAGAAACCAAGACAACTGTTACAAATAGAATAGTTAAGAAATGATTAGGGCCCAAACTATGGTAATTGTAGGAGACAGAAGACAGATGCAAAAGATGTTGAGAAAAAAATCTGCAATACTTGGCAAGGCACAGAAATAAAAAGGTCAGGGCCTATTAAGTTTTCCTAGACTTACTGCTTAATTTCCCAGTAAGGCCAAATTCAATAGTGCTGTGATTAAAAAGTTCTAAGAGGTTGAACCCTTTCTGTGAGAAGGTGGCAACATGAACACCAAAGAACAAAACAAAACATTCACCAAAAACGTGCCAATGTGCAAAGTCAAAATATGCCAGTGTCCCTGCAATGGACCAACAAGCAGACGAGCAAACGGAGACTGTGAGAGAGCAAAGCTATCCTGAGGAAGCAGGCCCCGTGTCCTCTGAGCTGGATCCAGTGAAGCGCACCAATCAGCTCAAGGTTGATGAGATTAGGAAAACTAATTGCTGCTACCACCTTAGAGATACAGATGAAAGTGCTAAGAGTAAGAAACCCAAACATACAAGGATCTCAGTTACAGGTCCTAACAACTATTCACTCAGAGCAGATACACAGGGAGTCATTGCCAATGGTGTTTAGACTCTCTTTAATTCTTTCTCCCCACAGATAGAGAGGTAATGGGCCACAATTGCTCCAGGGACATTGGCAACCTTTGTCCACTGACAATGAAGTCAGGTGGGGCTTGTGAAGGCCAATGGTGTGGCACAGGAAATTCACTGACACTCGTGGTAAGGCTTTTCATTTGATCTTTTCTGACAAATGCCAACATCTTATTATCACATCATTGTATTTAGAAGAACCCTTTCTGCTCATTAGTGGTAGCCTAGTCTACATTGGTCTTTGTGAGGGCTTACAAAGCCCTGCCCTCTGTGGAATAATGTGAAAAAAATTTCCAGGAGTTAGCTATAATGAGGATAAGGTATGGGATAGGGCATAGACAATGGGGATTGAAGTCAAGATCTGGGTTCAGTTCTTGCCTCTGAGATCTACTGGCTGTACGATCCTAGCCAATCCATCAATCAATATTGATTGATCACCTACTATGTGCCAGGCACTGTGCTGAGCCTCTGGGCATACAAAAAGAGACAAAAGATAGTCCCTGCCATTAGGAGCTTACAATCTAATCTCATCAAGACACTCAGCCACTCTTCACATTTTCCCACTGTGCTTCATCTACCATCTCTCTAGATACTTTGAATTCCTTTCTTCCATTGGTGAGTCCATGATGAGGTAAGGTACAGACCATCCATTCTTCACCCTCTGGTGTTTACCATGACACTTCAGCATTGTTTCTGCAGTCATTTCTCCCATTAGTGAGTTCTTTTCAGATCTTCCATTTTGAAGAAGAGTTCAAGCCAATGGACTTTAATCATCATGCCCTGGGGTACCTTCCCCTACCCCCCCCAACATCTGACACCTGCTTTTCAGTTCTTTTTCATGTGACTTCCCCCACTGCAATATAATTTCCTTGTGGACAAGGACTGTCTTTCTTTTTGCTTGTATTTATGTCATTAGTATATAGCATGGTCCTTGGCACACAGTAAGCTCTTAATAAATGCTTGTTGATTGACTGATTTCTGAGGAAACTTTTAAACTAAGTCTTTAAGCTTAAACTAAAGCCCAGATGTATCCACTTTGAGACAGGGGTGCAAAAAATACAGTGAACAACCCAGCAATAAAATAATAAGTCCAGATGTCTCTCCTCATAAAAGGTAGAATAGAAATTTGTTTTAAAGCAGAGTCATTTCTAGTTCCCAGATACTAGGAGAATTCATGAATGCAAAATTCACTAGCCCACAGAACAAGAATTGTCCCATGTTTCTTCTGGCTTAGGCCCAGGAATTATCCATTTCATGAGGTTTTTGCAATTTGCTGTCATAATTCTACAAAGACCCTTCACATCCTCAATAGTTTTTGAACTTTGTCCATAGCAGGAAGATCCCATCATTTTCATAATACTAAGAGTGGAAGGACAAAGTCATCTGCTTCCTAATGGGTTTGGACATCAACCAATCAATCAACATTTATTAAACACCTACTATTTACCACCTCTCACCATTGCCTACTAAGAGTTGGGAATGAGTGGCATTTTCTTGATATTAAGTTTCTAAGGCTATTCTTTGGAGTCTGGGAGATCTTTAAATCTTGCCTCTGAAATATATCAGTTATTACCAAATCATTTAACATGTCAAGGAATCCTCTAAGGATAGTAATTATGAAGGAGGATTCCACACTAGGAGTTCCTCAATGAATATAACCTCAGATCTGAACCCAAAAGAAATGATTATGTCAAGCTACAACCCAACAAACTCACTTGTTTCAGTTATTTAGATATTCCAAGTAAAAGCAATTGTTTATCTACAAATTCCTAGAGGGCAGGAAACAAGTTGGCATTTACTGATTCAGTTTAATAAACATTTATTAAACACCTATGATCTATGTGCAATTGAATTTAACAAACACTTCTTAAGTACTGTGGCAGGTGCTAGGGATAAGAAGTCAAAAACCAACGATGTTCTTGACCTCAGGATGTTGGAATAAGAAGGAAATTGAGCTACCTCCATTCTTCCCTTTATGTTTCTGTTATATACACAGCCAGTATAAAAGATAAATAAGTTCATAAGAAAAGCCTTCTACAGTGTCCAGTTTCAACTACGTTACCAATCTAATCCAGTCAATCCTATCAAACCTGGGGACTAGGGATTCTGTCACCTCTCCCTAGAAGGGACACTATCATTTCCTGCGGTCTTCCAGTGTGTTCAAGTCTGTTGGCCAATCACTTTTCTGATTTTGAAGTAGACTAGAGGAAATGTTAGGAACCACAAATCAACCCAGAATCAAGCCTTTTTGCTCAACCTTTTAAATCTTATCTAGATGCTAGAGGCACCTGTCTATGCTCTTCTCTCCTGCATTAAGCTGCAATACAGCAAAGCTCATTTATCCCAACATAAAACAAATCATTCAGCAATAAAAGAAAATGGATACTTTTGTGGGAAGAGTACAGGATCTGAAGTCAGAAGGCCCAGGTTCATAAAATCACAGAATCTCAAAGTTGAAAGAGACCTCCCAGGTCATTTAGTCTCATCTATACTCAAAAAAAAGAATCCCTTCTACAGAATGTTGTTCATCCTTCGTTTTTGAAGAGGACCAGTGATATCACAGGGTGATGTCTTGACTCTCTCATGAATTGGATTTAAGTGAGGCAGAGCTACACAAAGTTGTCGATTTCACCCTTTCTTCCAGAGTTATCAAAGTCCTGTGTCAAGACAAAAGTCAGGATGATGGGGGACTGGTCCAGGATGCAGTGGACAACACTGGCATCCTCAACATCTGACCAAGCTCCAAGTGCTCCATAGTGCCTTCTGCAGCCATGTGCATGGCCACTGAGGCAAATTGTTCTCATCCATCCATTCCACCAGGGTAAGTCTTCACATGCTCAGGGTAGGCATTCCCCTAATTCACTGAGAGGTTTGAGGCCTGTCAGTTACCCTCAGCTTGGTTTTGTCCCCTGCCAACAAGGTTTTACCAGGGTGTCAATGCACATGCTCCAGCTTCTTGGAGTCACAGGTGAGAGTTGAGTGAAAGTGGACACCAAAGACAGATGAGCAGCCCTGAAAAGGGCTCAGCAAGCCTTCATACCAGAGGTGCTAGTCTTCATTGAATACCCCAACAAATGGTCTTTGCTTGATGACCTCTAATGAAAAGGAATCCTCTGATTCCTGAAGCACAGCATTCTCTTTCCATATTCACATTCATTTTTCACTTTCATATTTCATACATCATCTTCATTATACTGCTGTTTTTTTTTCATTCCATCATTCCTCAATATATTTCTCTTGGACCTCCAAACACTGTTTTTAGATCTGCCATTAAGTACCAAAGGCTAGTGATTCCTCCTCCATATGACAGACCTTTAAATACTTGAAGATTGACATGGTCCTTCTTCTTCAGGCTAAACCTCTCCAGTTCATTCAACTCATCCTTATGTGGCATATGGGTTATAGTCTGCCTCTGCAACTTACCACTTGTGACTTTGGGCAAGTCATTTCAATTCTGTGCCTCACTTTCCTCATCTGTAAAATAAGGATTTTGATCAGATGATCTTTGCCATCACTTCTGCTCTAGATCTATGATCCTATAATCCCTGCAACCACGATCTATCATTTTACAAATACAAAAGGACAAAACATAATGACATGATTCATCATAGATATGTCTATGAGTAACTCAGGGAAGTTCTTCAAGTAATTAAGCCAAAAGAGAGCAAGGTGAAGAATCCTATTACTGAGCCCCCAACCCAGTTTCACCATTTGTATAACTGTTTGTGGGGCAGTGCATGTCATCATTCTGGGGGCCTGTCAAAGATTGGTCTTATGAAATCTAGTTCTGTGTAAGAATTCTGGTCATAAAAAGAACTCTACTAGGGCTAAGCCTTACCTATTTTACCCTTACCCATCCCATTACATTCCAACTTAGAAAAGACTGAGACCCCACTTATCAGAGTGATAGTTCTGGAAGCCAGATGGCATGAAGGATAGAGCACTAGACTTAGCAATTAGAAGTCCTGAGTTTGATCCTGCCTCTGACACTTAATATTAGATTTGTGACCCTGGTCAAGTCACTTAATCTCTCTTCCCTTCAGTTTCCTCTTCCATGAAATGGATTCATAATAGCACCAACCTCACAGGGTTATTTTGATGATCAAATGAGAACACACACACACACACACCCCTTCTGTTTAAGACTCTATATAAGTGTGAGCTATTTTTATAAATGTGAACTAGTATTACCATTCTTAGAATTTCATGCCAGATTCTTCCATCTTCTCTTACCTAACAGAATGACTACACTGAAGTATTTATCCAGGAGCCTAAGGGCCAGCTTGCACTTTTCCAGAGGTACAAGGAATGTGGTAGTATTCATTCATTAAGTGAAACCCTCTGCCCCATTAGTGGTATCCTCTAATCTCAGAATTCTTCTCTTCCCCATCCACCAGAACTTCCAATCAAAGCTCTGATCATAAGCAGGCATGCATCAGATTGGGAGATAGTGGGGTACAACAGTAAGATTAAGAGACTAGGGTGAAAGTCAGAACATGGAGCACAAGCACTCAGGGGTGGGGGACAGGAAGGGAACATTATGACCAAAAGATCAGTAATAGGAGTGGACAACAGCAAAAGGGGAAAAGGAAAACAAGGTAACAGGTGTATAATATGGTCCCCATGGCAGCATGGGGAACTTTTCCACCAAATCCTATGAACGTAGGACTTCTTTCTATAGAAAAAAAATTAGGAATTCTACAAGTTTAGGAAGGTGAACCATTATTTTACAAATTCTGGATGTTTAGAATTCTATCTAGTTCACATAATTTTGGACATATCAACATAGTTTAAAAAATAAAATGAAAGTTCATTTCACTTATTTTACCACCTGTATACCTCCTGGGGTTAAGAAGCAGATAGTAAATTGGGCTAGAAGGTGGCTGATTTGAACAGTCATTTACAAGGCCATATCTATGCCCTCTATCGAATGCCATCTGTTGGGCCATTGCTCCCATGAAATGCAAGCATTTTATTCCATGGCAAATAAAAGAACAACCCAAAGAATATCACCATGCTGTGTTTGGGAAAGCACCAACACTTTTCAAAGCAAGCTTTAATCCCTCTCCAAGTCTGAAGCCCAGAACACTCCCCTAAGCCCAGTAACCCAGTCAACACATACATACATTCATTCATTCGCAAACTCACTTTGAAAGAAAGCTCTACCACTTGCGCCAGACAAATGTGGAAAGTTAATTTTACAATGTGAACTGTTTTCACCCAAGGCCAAAATACAAGTTTAGGCACCATATGACCTGAGTCTGATTTAAGTGTGTCTTGGGACTTAGAAAAAACAAAAATATTTTCAGTGAAGAGCCCTACCCCTTCTCCCTCTCCCTCCCTCTCTCTCCCTCTCTCTCTCTCTCTCTCTCTCTCTCTCTCTCTCTCTCTCTCTCTCTCTCTCTCTCTCTCTCTCCCCTCTCCTCTCCTTTCCTCTAAACCCTCTCCCTCTCCTTCTCTTCCATTAAATCCTCTAAGGATTGCCTTTCACATTTTCATTTACTCTATGGCTTTTTCCTGAGATTTGTTCTTTCACTATTACTGCATCCAAGGGAAACCAAACTACCTCTTTTACAGAGAAGCCGCTAAGCAGAAGTTCCAGGAATGGGGCCAGGAAAACCCATCCGCATCTATTTCATTTTATTTTCTTCAATTTCAGATTACACAAAGGAAGCTGAGATTGTCCCATGGCGTGATACAGAAAGAAGCCTGGATTGGATTTCAGCAAACCTAGACTCCAGTTTGGATTTTATCACTGGTTAGATGAATGATCTTGAATCCATCACTTAATCCCTCTGTATTTCAAGTTTCATATTTGTAAAATGAGGGATTGTACTAAGTGATCTTTAAGATCTTATATCACTAAGAATAGATCATTTCCCTAAATATGAACTATATCATGATAGTACCAAAAACTGAAGCTACTTAGCTTCCAGAGATGCAAATCCCTCTGAATGAATAAGGCAGATGCCCTGAGGAATATTTTATGGGAGGACACAGAAGCCTGGTCAGAGAATAAGAGCTTCATCGACCCCTGGAAGAGTTTTTTTTCACTGGGATACTTAAATTTACCAAAGCCACCTTGGAACTCCAAAGTGAGGTGTATATGAGCACTGCCTCTACCACCAACTTCTACTTTTTGTGAATAATTGCTCAGGGGTTCTTTCTTCCTTGGTTACTTGTGGAGCACCTCTTGCCCTAGGTCATATATTCCCAGAAACAGTGAGAAGTCTTAGTTGGCAGTCTATCTTGGACTTTTTCCCTTCGGATTTGTTTCACCTATTGTCATGGCCACCCATGAAGATTGACTTCATCTCCTTTCTCTTCATATTCTTTTCAAGAAAGAGAAATTCTTTTCACCTTCAGGCTATACATATCCATAAAGGTCTCTCTTCCCATGCTAAATGTGTGTTGGGGGAAGTCAGTGGGAGAGAAGAATTGTTGTTGTTTGGTTGAACAAGGAGCAAGCTATCCACTGTACCAGAATGTTGAGTTGTCCTTGCTCCTAGAATCAAGTCAAAGACCAAAAGAAAGGTCAACTACAACCATTGCAAGTCCTAGATCTCATCCCAATAAACCCCCAAAGGTGATCAGGTCCTTCAGGAAACTTGAACTACAAAGCATTGAAGACTGATGATGACATGATCGTTGAGTACTGAAGATGATAGAATTCTTAGGACTATTCTTTTTCCCTTTCCTAGTGGCATCACACTTCCCCAACGGCCACCATGGCTGCATTTATGCCGCATGGAAACCAGAAAATGTGTAACATCAAATCTGGCCCCTTGCCAGATTTCCACAGGGCATTAGTAACAAACTGGTGAAGCTCATTAAAAAAAAAGAGAGAGAAACCTATAACCATTAAAAGTCCATTAAGCAGCATGTCATTTTGTAGAGCTAAATAGCCCACAGTAATCAAAAGCATATGAACCCCAGCTGGGCTACCCAGTGAATTGTTTCGATTTAGGGGAGAATTCATCAAGAAAGATTGTTCTTGGGATTGGGTTGATTTTTCTCCTTCAGTTCCCAGCTCCATGTTCCATTATAATTAAAGTGATTGATGCACCTCGCAGACAGAGGTGAGGAGTGACCCACGTAGTCAGAACATCTGCTAGTTCCAAGCAACAGTTAATATAGAACTTGAGTCGAAAGGCACGTAACTTGAGGCTATCCCACCATTGTCAATTAGGTATGGAGAGACAACTCTTTCCTGCTTATCTAGCTTACACGTGAGTTATCTGTGAAACTTCTCTTTCAAACCACAGGCTGCCTTGTTATCCAAACTTAGAGACTCCTACAAAGAAGGGAAGAATTCAACCTGAGGTCCCAAAGGCAAGGTCCTTACACCAGGGAACAGAGGACCATCCATCAACTGCTGAGGCCATATTGACTTTGGTTTGGGGACTCTCCATACCTTTTTCAGATCTGTAAGAGTTATTCAGCTAACTACCTCTTTTTCTTCTTCAGTTTGCTCCTAGGACCACTATTTTACTTCTTGCTCCCTTCTTCTGCACCTTCTCCCTTCCCCAACTCCCATTTCACTACTCATTAGCACCTCCACAGGTCAGTGACCAATGACTGAGAGGAGTGAAACTCAAGAGTAATTTTGCAATTTGTTAACAGCTGCAGCTAGAATGGTGCTGGTAAAAAGGTTGGGAGTGGAGGCTGAAAATATCGTCTTAAAGGAAACAAAATGGTTAATTACAGATTTGTTCACTTTCTTCCACTGACCCATTGGACAATCCTAAGTTTACTATATAAAACCACAGGACCAAGATTTTCATATTCAATATAAAGTTCACTGAGATGTTCTGCCCTTCTCTTTGTCTACAGTTTTTATTCTCAAAACCCAAGGACTGACAATAACCAATCCATATGCATACTGTAGCCCTTATATGCCTTCATCTTTTTAGTTAACTTTCCAAACATCTCCACAAATGAAATGTTAAGCCTTTCAGGCCAGGGACCATGACTATATTTCTTTGTATACCCTAGAGAATCTAGTAAAGTGTCTTATACATAGTAGATCCTCAGGGAATACATTTATTGATTGATCTCCCAATAATGTTGGTGTTAACATTTCAACCTTTTTTATATCGATTCTACATGATGGTCTTTTGAGACAATATGGCATAGTAGATAGAGTATAGCATTTGGAATCAAAATGACCTGAGTTCAAAACTTATTTCTGGCATTTACTGTTCAATTTCCTTGTCTGAATACTACTGTAGCACCTTACTAGTAGGATTTTTGTAAAGCATAAATGAGATAATGCATGTAGAATACTTTGCAAACCACAAAATATCATCTAAATTTAACTATTATTTATTTTTATTTATATTATTTATATAGTTATATATTAATATAATTAATTAATCATATAAAATATATCATTATTTATTATCATTGATCAAATGTTATACATATCAACTAGAGAGCTCAAAGTTCCCCAACAGAACAAAATTTACCTACTTGCATTCGTAACTACACAAATTTACGTGTGAATATGTCTGTGAATGTGATCTTTTTTTCATACTATTCCCCACTCCTGTAATAATTTCCATCTTCCTCTTTTGCTTATACAAATTCCCCACATCCTTCAAGGCTCATACACAATCTGACTCCTCTCTGACTATCCCAGACAATAGTGATTTCTTCCTGCTCTAAACCCCAAGTATTTCTTTATTGTCTTTAACAACTTTTGGTACATATCAGCTGATGACTTTGTGCAACTACGGCTATCTTAAATCCAATTTACCCCCAAGTCAAGACATCATGTGGGTTGTTATCTGGTCCTCTTCAAAAACAAAGGACAAATAATAACAACCTAATGTCTTGGATTTACGATTTAATGGAATTTATTGCACCTTTCATTTGTGAATTTATCTTCTCAACCAGATTGCAAGTTCTTCCTGGGAAGGAGATTTGTCTTAAATTCATTTGTATTCCTCATAACCTAGCACACAACTATCCGCATAATAACTGTGGTTAGTATTCAGCGAATAAGTGAATGAATGTATATATATGTGTATGTATATATATATATATGTATATATATACATATATATATATAAATGGATGATGGATGGATGGATGGATAAATTAATGAAGTGGTTCAAAGAGTAAAATAAGAGAATAAGAGGTTGCCTGTTAGAATTGTTTCTTATGATTCACATGAATGAAAACCAGTTTATTTCCCATAGTTATATTACTTTTTCCCTCATATAGGATATTACATACTGGTTTTCATTGAGCTCAGCATTCTTCCTGATATATTAGTGGAATGACACCAGTAGTTGTGAGATGAGATTTCACAGCAAGAATGGCTATTCCATGAACTGATGCTGAGCACAGAGAGCAGAACCAGGAGAATATTACATACAGTAACAGAAATATTGTTCAGTGACCAACTTTGACACTTAGCTCTTCTCAGAAACGCAACAATCTAAGACAATTCCAAGACTCATAATGGGAAATGCTATTCACATCCAAAGAAGAAACTATGGAGTCTAAATGCAAATTGAAACACACTATTTTCTTTCTTATGTTCTGAGTCTTCTTTCACAACATAATTAATGTGGAAATATGTTTAATACGATTGTACATGTATAGCCTATATCAGATTGCACGCCATCTTCAGGAAAGGAGAGGGGAGGGAGCTGGGAAATTTAGAACCCAACATCTTATAAAAGTGGATGTTGAAAACTAAAAATTAATTAATTAAAAAATAATGGCTACTCCAGAGAGAACATAGGACATATAGCTGTTGGTACTTACTTATATGCCTAATGCTCTATCCATGAGTCAAATGCAAGTCATGTCATCATTTCTCTGATGGCATGGTCTTCTTTGGCAATGAAGGATGAACATAACAATCTGTGAGTAGGCACAGTTGCCTGAATGGGGACCTAGCTAGCTGGGTAACTCAGATCTTCCTGTCCTGTCTATCTCCCCCACCTCTTTCTTCTCTTCGAAGGAAGGTAAATTTGGATGGCCAGAGGATGCCCAATCAACTAGGGGTTTACTAGCTAGATTACTCCCTTTCCTTTCCTTTCCTTTCCATTCCTATCTTCTCCTCTCCTCTGCTCTCCTCTCCTTTCCCCAAACCTTAAACCTACTGTACTTTGAAGCCCATAGATTGGACAACACTAGGCCTCTGCCCAAGCTCTACTTAAGGGCTGTTTTCTGGACCCTCCTGGCTTAACAGTGATTATCAATAGTTGTTGCTATTTCCCTCCCAGCCTGATATAGTTATTTTTCTTTGACTCATTAAAGGGCCATTCCTGACTACTTCTTAAACAGGCTTGTTCATTGAATGGACGTTATCTCACCTGAAATGAGTACCTGAATAGATTTTAGCCTAAAGGGATCAAAGTCTCCCATTGCATCCTGGGCCATCTCCAGTCATCCTGATGAATATCTGGTCACTGCATTCAGATGGCTCTGGAGGAGAAGTGAGGTGACCTGCGCAGACCTCCCTCACTCAAAACGAAGTCAAGTGCAAGGCATGTCATCATTTCTCTGATGGCATGGTCTTCTTCAGCAACAACAGATGAACACAACAACAACAGTCATCCCCAGTCAGTACAACTTCCTCCATTGGGATCATGGGTTCACAGGACTCAATCTAACCTAAAGCATCCCTATCAGGAAACACGGGGTTGGAAGGTTGTTTATTTAACACAAGTATTGTTTAGCAGGACATATTGTGACATTTGACAGGTTATTTACAGTGGTGCTTGCTGCTCAAGAATAATTTATAAACTTTACAAAGTCAATCGTTACAACAGACAGTACAGAAATACATAAGCTGTCATAGTTATGTTCAATTCCTTCCCCAATGGCTTAAGCTGCCACAGAATAAGATAGGACTGATATTTGAAATTCTCACCTATCAGATAAATGGAGAAACTTATATCATAGTGGATTTCACTGGGTGCCAAAAAAACCTACCCAACATATAATCCTAAACTAAACAAACCTTACTCCTGCAGGGCCAGAGAATCTAAGAAATGGGGATTCGAAGGAGGGCTGCATGGCCCTTATCTATCCCCAAGAAGACTGTGAGGCTAATAATCTGACAATAGCAACTTTGTGTTTGTGTTTAGTAGTGTTCATATAGGCATAGTGATTGCCCAGTTAACTTGGCTTGGAGGTTCACCAAAGGAGAAGGCACTTTAGAGTGCCCAGAAAAGCTGTTTCCTGGCTTGGTGAACTGGGTAGTGGTGACTGTGAGGGTAAAAGATGGAGGGAACTGCAGAAAGAGAAGGAAAAGGCTTTACAACAATTTTTTTAGTGTCTAGAATTTAAACTTATGTCACTGGTAATTAAGGAACTCTTATTTTTGCGATAGGTTTTATGGTTCACTTTTACATTTATTTTTCCTCATCACTAGGCATGTTAGGGGAAAAGTTCAGGTAAGAAACCATCCTGTACCCAAGCAGCAGGCTTTCTTGTTTCTAGAGGCTTGCCTCCTTCTGCCATTTCTAGACATTTTTAGGCCCCCAACCTCCCAAAACTCTCTCGTTTGCCATCCATTTAGACAATCTGCCCTCTATGATCTTTGCCATTATGTAGCACCCTCTGAGACATTGTCATGATTTCTTCAAATAATTCACTCAGTCTTCCTTCCCCAAAACATTGATGAACTTCTCCTTTCTGACCCCTCAAACAGGGACTTGAGTCCTTTGGCCTCCTAGTTCCTTTACCTTCTCAACTCCACTTTCTTTTCTCACCTCCCTACTTCCACTACCTACTAGCATAGTCATACACACACACACACACATACACACACACACACACACACACACACACACACACACACACATACCACATGGAACTGCTCCACCTCCAAGATCTGAAACTTTTTGTTTTCCTACTCCAAGAAGAATGTCATCTTCCACCTCTCCTGTGTCTTCAGTGCTACTAAAATTAGTCTTCAGCCTTATCAAAATTAAAGTTCCCCAAGTCCTCTCTATTCTCCCATAGGACAACTCATAGGCTTCACTCACCTCACTTCCCAAACTGAGTCCCATGATCAGCCATTGGAACAGACTTCTTTGTACCTCTAGTGTGAAGACTTACCGGGTCCTTTTCAGGGCTGCTCATCCACCTTTGGCATCTAGCTTCACTCTATTCTCACCTGTGGTTCCCAGGAGCTATGGCATGTGCAGCAACCACACCCCCAAAACCATCTCAACAGATGGGCTGAAACAGGTTGAGGGTAACTGATAAACTACAAACCCATCAGTGACTTAGGGGATTTCTACCTCAACATGTGAAGTCCTACAATGGAATGGACAGATGAAAACAATTTATTCCAAGAGCCATGAAGGTGGCTGAAACATGTGCTATGGAGTACTTAGAGCTTGGTCAGGCATTGAAGATATCAAAGTCATCCACTACTTCCCAGGCCATCATCAATCAACTTGACTTTTGATGACTCTGGAAGAGACAGTGAGGTTGAAAACTTTGTGCAACTCAGTCTCACTTAAATCCAGTGCAAGCATGAGTCCAGATATGACCCTGCGATGTCATTGGCCTTCTAAAACTAAGGTCAAACAACAACCACCTTTGGACTTTTGCTGCTCTTGCCTTAATAATGTATGACACTGAAAGATTCCCAACATCTACTCCTTCTGTTCCTGCTCCCAGACTCCTGGAGAAACTCTCACAACCATGCATGTTGGGTCCATTACATGTTCATCCTATCTGACATCAACAGAGCTCTCACTGCTACTCAATACTTTTATTAATGTCATTAACTCTTTATCTCATTTCCTCTAGCAGCTGTTCCAAATCTTTTGCACACTCAGGTCCCTAGCTTCAACCTGTCCCCTTCTCTCTGAGTCAATGGTATTAATATCTATTTTACTGACTAAATGACTATAGCTGCCTAAATGTCCAAACTCTCTGTTTCAGGTTTTCTTATATCTTCATCCTTTCCTTCCTTCTGTTTTCCTGTCTCAGAAAAAACTACCCTTCCTTCTTCTTATGCCTTCAATCCTATCTCCTATATCTTCTGGAATCTCGTTTTATCAATTATATCCACTTTCTCCTGAAATCTTCATCCCCTCTTTCTTCAAAGGTTCCTTCCCCTCTATATCTAAATGAATTTTAAAAAATCTTTGACCCTGCTACCCTCTTGACCTACGGCCCTTTCTCTCTTTTTTACTTTTAATTCCCAATTCCAAAAGCACAGTTCTCCCCTTCTCCACTATCATCCATCTCCTAATCCTTTACAATCTAGCTTTTGTCTCCTCCCCTTGTTGTATTTGTCCTTTGTTCTTGAACAGGACCATGACATCGGGGAGATGATGACATGTTGCAGTTAACTGATTTGAGCGAGGGAAGGCTGAAACTCTTCTTCTGGACACCAAAAATCTCTTAATTGTCGTAAACAATTGTCTCTTCTCAGTATCCTGCTCCTTGATCTCTGCTTTTGCCAGTAGTGACATATCCCTCCTTCTTGAAACTCTCTCCTTGGGCTTTCCTATGATTTCCCTGTCCTGATTCTCCACCTACTTTTTTGATAGATTAATCCTCTTATGTCTCCTCCATTTGCTCCTCTTATTTTTACTTTACTTTAAATATAGCCAGATTATAGAATCACAAAAACTCCAAGTTGAGAGAGACCCTCAGGGCCTCTCTAGTGCAACTCATACTTGAAAACAAACATACTTTACACCATACCACAAAAGTCATCATCCAACCTTTGCCTGAAGACCTCTAGCGAGGAAAAAACACATTACAAAGGTCTTTTCTACACTGAGAAGTTTCCTTACAAGTAAATTTCCTGAATGGTGATAGGTGGGGCATGGGAGTTTCTATGATTTCTAGTCTTCTCCTCTAGAGATGCTTCCCCTTTCTGTTGAAATATTTGTAGAGGTATCTGACTTGCTTATTCAGGTTGTATAAGTCTTGAGGAAACATGAGATCTCTCACCACTTTCTTCTTCAGATGCATCACTGCAATTTGTTTCCTGTCTAGTCCCACAACTCTGGGGTGCTGTCCAAGGTTTCCCAGGATCATGATGTTGTCATATACCCAAACATGGTCCTCTTCTCATTCCACCACTTTAGGGGGAAGGAAGGTTGTACCACAGGGGCTGTTTCAGGGACACCTAAGTTCCTGTCAGCTTAAGCTACACAGTGTCATAATGCCCCGCTAGACCACCAGGTCAGGCACTACACCATTAACAGCCCCAGCAACAAGGTGGTTTATTGGACTAGATATTAGAAATTTCTTCCTTATGTGCAAAATGACATGAAATCTAACTCTTTGTAACTTTCCCATTGCTCCTAGTTCTATACTCCAGGGCAGAGGGAAAAAAAAGTCTCATCCTTTTTAAACGCTTGAAGAAAGCCATAACTTTCCTGCCTTGATTGACATTTGAGCAATTCCCCTTTTCAGTGCTAGGCTGGTAGAAATAGACAAGTTTGTAAGTCAGACTTAAATGAAGGTCCTACTGCTCCTATTTGCCTATACAGCTGCATCTAACATTCTTCATCCTCGTATAGACAACTTTTATGAATTAACTGCTGGTGTCCTACTCTTCTGTTATTGGGAACTGGAAGGTCTTAAATAACACTCTGAATTGCTGGATTGGCTTTGTCCCAATTCCACATTGAAAGGAAAATCAGATTCCTACCTAAATAGAGCTTTGTACCTTCAGGGATTTGAACTAAAGAAGTGAACAGAATGCTGTGTTCTAGGAATCATGAGTCCTTTGATTTCAAATTTTATTATTCTTTTTTTCTAAGTTTATTAAACTATTATCTAGCCATGTCCTGATTCCTAAAAGAATGGGAGTGTTCTCTGGTGAGGCTAGAATCAAAAGTGCTACAATATAATCCACAGATTCTTCTAAGCAAAGAGTCCAGGCCAATGCCATAAGCTGGAGTAAAAGGCTGGAGTGGTGGATGATTGAAAGTCACCTGCTCCAAGACCCTGACTATTGACAGAGTCAATTTGTTCCACTAAAATGTGGCCAGAAGTGAACGCAACAAGCCAGATGTTGGATGAAGTCAACAGAGTTCAGTGGGACTCTTTCCTTTTTAGTTCTGAATATTTCATTTCTTTTGATGCTGCTTAACATTGCTGCTGCTGTTGCTGGGTCATCATGACCAACTCTCCAGGATCCCATTTGGGGTTTACTTGGCAAAACTACTGGAGTGGTTTGTCATTTCCTTCTCCAGCTCATTTTACAGATGAGGAAACTGAGGCAAAACAGAGTTAAGTGACTTGCCCAGAGTCATACAACTGGTAAGTGTCTGAGGTCAGAAAGATAAACCTTCTTGACTCTAGGTCCAGAGCTCTATCCACTGTACCATCTAGCTGCCTGACTTAAGATTATATTAGTTTTTTTGGTGACCGTGGTACACTGTCAACTCATATTGACCTTGTAGTCTGTTAAAATCCCCAGATATTTTTCAGATGAATTGCTATCTAGCCATGTATCTCCCATTTTGATTTTGTGAAGGTGATTTTTTTAACTCAAGTAAAAGGCCATATTTATCCCTAATAAATTTCATCTTAATTGTTGTTGTGTTCGTCCTTTGTTACCAAAAAAGACCATACCATCAGAGAAATGATGACATGACTTTCACTTGACTTTGTTTTTAGTGAGGGAGGACTGTGCAGGTCACCAGCCTCACTTCTCCTCCAGAGCCATCTGAATCCATGACAAGATATTCATCAGGATGATTGGAGATGACCCAAGATAAGGCAATTGGGGTTAAGTGACTTGCCCAAGGTCACACAGCTAGTGAGTGTCAAGTGTCTCAGGTGAGATTTGAACTCAGGTCCTCCCGACTCCTGCACCACCTAGCTGCCCCCTCATCTTAATTACATTTGGTACAATAGTCTAACCTGTTGAGATCTTTTTTTTAAAGCAGAATTATTTCTAGTTTGTTATCTGTCTCCCGGATACTAAGAGCATTCATGAACACTAAGTTCACTAGCCCATGGAACAAGAATTGTTCTTGTTCTTCTATCTTTGGCTTGGGTTCAGAAATTATCCATTTCATAAGGTCATCTGTATACTAGCTATCCTTCTTAGCTCTCTGTTAGAGGTAGCAATGTACAGTAGAAAAGAGAGCCAGAAGACTTGGGGTCAAATCCTGATTCTGTCACTCTCTGTGTGATTTGGTTAAATCACCTCACTTCTCTGGGCCTATTTTTTAATCTATAGGAAAGAGTTAGCCTGGAGGACTTCTAAAGTCCATTCCAACTCTAAATCTATGATTTTATGTCATCTGCAAATGTACAAGGCAAACCATAAATGCTTATATACAAGTCACTGATAAAAATATTAGATGACCTAGGGCCAACTTGTCCCTAACCTTAACTCTCCTTTCTTATTTTTATACTCTATTATCTTTTCTTATAGCTTCATTTGTCATTTTAGGATTACCTCCATACAAATGACCCAGAAATCTGCTATCTGTCAGCCATGACTTCTGAGGTCCTGTCTCTTGTTTCCAACCATCAACTGGGCATTTCCTCGAGATAACTTTTTTTAATGTGCTAGAACATTCTATGAATTTTTTCAAGTTCAACATGGAGGTGGGAAGAGCACTGGTTCTAGGGTCTGAAAACCCAGGTTTGAGTCCCAGCTTGGTGATTTTCTGGTATGTAACCTTGAGTAAGTTGATTCCTTCTCTAATCCTATTTCCTTCCATGTAAACAGTAGTAATACCTACTTTGTTGTTATGGGAAACAAACGATATTTATGAAAATACTTTTTGATTCTTTCCCCTTCATCACATTTTATATCTTGCCAATTCTATTTCCAAATACATCTCTTCTTTTCTATTCCTTTACATAAGGATGCATTATCTGGACAATTTCAGGAGCCTCCTGTTATTCATAACATAATCCATCCTACCTAACAATTCTGGCCAAATCTTACTTATTATTAGTCAAATAAGTAAATGCATCTAAAATGTAATGTCAACTTTAAAGCAATATGTAAGATCTAATGACAAGTAAATCTATATTATCTCTGAAAGACAATTCTCTTGCTAAAAAAAAAATTAAAACTTTCAGTGGCTCATTTCCTATTCTTCCCTGTAATCAAAAATCATAATTGTTTAAAAATAATAAATCTAAATAATCTTTTCTTTCTCATCTAAAGTTCTGTAATAGGGAGACATGCCCATTAGTGACTCCTCCACGTATCATAAAATTAACTAGTGCAAAGAATAGTTGAACTATATATGGCTTCTTTATACTCTCCAATCCTTGAAAACAAGTAATTAAATATAATTCCTTACCCACTCTGGCTGCTTGATAAATGACAAGCAAGATGACTAAAAGACTTTATGGCAGAGTGAGGAGACAGCTGGGACTTGGAGGCAAAACTAGCTGAGTTTACATCCCATCTAGGACACAAGGTTGTTGAGAAACTTAAGTGAGATAATTTATGTAAAGTATTTTGTGTTCTTGAAAACCCTATCCAAATGTCAGTTGTTTGGGTTGTTATTTCCATTCATAGAAGGTGGAAATCTAGCCCATTTAATTTATGTTTGGCAGACAGAAGTCAGACATTGCTGAAATCAAGACTGCAGGTTCAATGGTCTTACACAGTGGAAACTTCCATAATCTTAATCATCACTCACTTACTCACATACACATATACACATACACGTGCGCGCGCGCGCACACACGCACACACACACACACAAAACAAAGACAACTATGACTAATTCTGGAGAAGTAGTGTGGTTTAGTTGAGAGAGAGCTAGTCTCAAAGGAGATCTAAGTTCAAATCCTGACTGATACACACTGGCTTTGTAACACTAGGCAACTTCTGTGTCACCACTTTTTGGAAGAGGGACTTGGCCTCATCCAGACTTGCCAATCCCAATGAAATAACAGGAGCAATACCTCTCAATATCTTCCTTGTCACATTCATCTGAGGGTGGATCACAAAATATTTGAAACTGGAGGGGAGTTTTAAAATTATCTCATTTAAACCCCTTCATTTTAAGTCTTGGAGTTCAGATACCTTGTTATATGTGTACTCCTCAAAAATCTTGAAAACCTGTCTGGCCACTTCATCAGATCAGGAAGTATAAATAAGTATATTCTTCTCTAGAGCCTGTCCAATAATTCATTCTTGAGGCAACTCAGTTAGAATTTGTTAGATGGAGAGAAAAAACGAAAAACTCTTCAGGGTTCCAACATGAAATAATGGAAGAGAAGAACCCTTGGAAGCAAAAGGCCCCTCAGTGATTAATGAGAGATGCCAACTTCAAGAAAAAAATTTTTTTAACTCCACAAAGAATTTACATAAACACCCTAATACAAACAGGAAGAGAGGGGAAGGGATTGTTTAAAGTAGAAAGGTGAGTTAGCACCTGTTAATGACCAGTTTGTTAGCTCACAAGCTGTTAACACTCAAACAAACTGGTCGTTAAATGGGGTTATTACAGATTTCAATGGAAATTGATTAGAGCCTTTATTTAAAGATTTAATGGAAGGGCAGCCCTCAGCCCTGCACACCTGGAGTACCAAAGTGGCCCAAGGCAACCTCAGAGCTGCTTCATCTGGATAAAAGTAAGTAATAATAGTCATGTCCATTCCGGTGCATCAATTACAGATTTCCTTCAGCAATCAGAGGGTTAGATGAATTCTGATTCACAGAACTACTTGAGTCTTCATTACTGGGTAGCGCCATTATGGCTAAGTGTTCCTGATCTGTTCTTTACAAACTCTCTGCAATTCTCATTATTATTAAGTTCATAACACTTTTTCATATGTCTTCATTCCTTTGTGAATTATACAAAGAAAAAGGAGGGAGGTGAGTTGAGGTTTCATAGATACAGAACCTTCCAGAAATAAGAAAGGAAAGCGCTAAGGCTTCAGGTCAGGGACACCATTCTTCTTCTTTGATGTGGCATCTGCATTAGAGCAAGCCTACTTCCACTCCAGTGGCAAATGCCAGGGGTCCCGGAGGAAGAGACTGTCTCCACTCTCAAATATGACTGCAAATTCAGGTCAGGCAGTAGCACTCTGTGGACCATGCTCATTCCCACTCCATTATGGGAAAAGTCAGTCAATAATACCCTCCTCTTATGGGGCCATAGGAAGAACACATCAAATCATATGGATACATAAATAGATATATGTATACATGTGTATATTTGTGTATACATGTGCATACATATATAACTAGCATTTCTATATAGTACTTTAAGGTTTGTGAAGTGATTTATCCTCACAACAACCCTGGGAACTACGTACTATTAATATTCCATTATACAAAAGAGGAAACTGAGGCAGACAGAAGTTGTGACTTGCTCAAGTTCACACAACTAGTAAGTATCTGAGGTCACATTTGAACTCAGGTCTTCCTTACTTGGAATCCTCTACTCTATCCAATGTGCCACCAACTTTGTCTGCTTGATACTGAGGATGATCAGTTCTCCAGAGATTCTGGGATGATTATCTCAATTTAACAAACACTTATTAAACACTTACAATGGACTAGATATTGCAAACAAATTAAGGGGGAGAAAGGCTAAACCAGTACCTTCCCCTAAAAAAGTTACACTCTATTGCATGCATGACAACATGGACACAAGTAAGTCAATGTAAAATGTATAGGTAAAGCCATTTCAAGTAGGAGGTAGCACCAAGGGCATTATAATGAATTTTCCTACAGCTAAATGGAGCAGTTAAGAGCCCAGGTCTCTTGGGAGGTTTGGGGAGGTGGGGCAGCCTCTGGTATTCAGAGTTCTCTGCAGTCAAGTAGAAAATGGGGAGCTGGGAGGTTAGCAGATGGTCTAGGGAGCTGGCAAAAACAATAGTTAAAACCATGGCAGATCATCCAAAAGCTCCACCAAGTCCTAACTCCAAACTCTCTCACCATTCATTCCACAAGAATACTTCTTATATTGAAGGCACTGTCAAAAACGGTAAAGGATTATACAAAGATATATGAGACACAGCCCTAACTCTCTCAAAACTTACAGTATGGAAGAAATATAAGGTATGCTCACCAAACAATAGTAATGCAAGGAAGATTTGATCACGTCTGTGAGACACACATAGTAATTAGAAATCACATTCCATGCATGTTATCTCCTCCATTAAAATGTAAACGCTTTGAGGGCAGAGGCTATCTTATTTTCTTATTTTATTCTTATTTCATTTTTTATTTTATTTTGTATCTCTAGCACTTATTTGCACAATGTAAGCACCAAATATATGCTTCATTCATTCATTCATTCATGTTCATAAAGAGTGTTTTACATCTGACAAATTTCCTCCCTCACAACAAAGGAGGAGAGATGTATCACTTCTAGCTGGAGGAATTAGAAAAGGATTTGGGTTGGGCCTTACAGGATCGTGGAGCTCGCAGATCTGGGAGGTCAGAATTCTTATCTCAGCTCTGCCATTCATTAGACATTAAGTGAGTTAGAGGAGCTCACCCTAACCTCCCTGCTTCTCAACATCCTTATCTCTAAAATGAGAGCATTTGGGCAGATGACCACCAAGGTCTCTTGTAAATAATTTTATAGTTCCATGAGAACACTGAAAATTTCTGTGCACTGGACCTTGGCTCAGTCTCTTCCCTTTCTGAATTTCTCATTTCATCAGATTAGAGGGGAAGAGGAAAAAAAAAATGTCATAGACTTCTCTGTAAACACTCTCTTGTTGAAGCTCAACTTAGTATTGAGCACATAGTCACTGCTGAATATACTTGATTGATTGATTGATTAAAAAAATCATTAGCAGTTCAGTTGCCTCCTTTGTCTCTGGTGAAAACAAAACAAAAAAATCTTCCAAACAAGACCTGAAATATTTCTAAACCCTCACCATTCTTCTGAATAAAAACATGTCAAAGCAGGTGGGCTGGGAATGTGAGAAAAGGACTGATATTTTCATTCCTTTCTCCATGTGCCTGGGTTTTTAGAGAGCAGTGTGATTGCTGTCTTAGCTTCATTTAAAGTAGAATAATTGGGTCGGTAAAATTTGAAAAGTATATTTTCATTCTCTTCAGTCTGTACAAGCTCAAGGAAAAAAGATGGAACGTTCCGGGAATGAAAATGAAGGAAATGAATAGGAGAAATGGTCGCTTGTAAATTAAGGGCCAGCAAGCAAGGGATATGAAAAAGAGTCTAGCAGAATTAAAATAATCAGGAACTAAGAGGAAAAACCAAGAGTTCAGGGAAAGTGTAGAGAATTCCATTAATAATAATTTCAGGAGGTAACAGAGGGTAGACGACATTCAGAAAAGGTGGCAAAACAGTGAGGGAGAAAAAGAGACGGTAGTAAAACTGGAAGCATACGACTTCTAGTTTCTTTCTCAGGCTCTATCACTCCGACACTACCACAAGCTCCCTTGCCCAGCAAAGAGAAACTTCTTTTTAGGATAAGAGACATAAAAGGTTGGCCAGGCTACCAGAGGAATGGGCAAGAATTGGGAGAATTTGGGAAACCTTTTGACCTGACCGTTGAAAACTCGAACACAATGAGTGTTTTATCAGACTAGCTCTATGAATACACAGAATATAGAAGAACTAGTGACCTACATGGTGTGATTGTCAAGGTATTGGAACATTTCTCCTCCTCCCCCTCTCTTACCTTCCCCCCCAACCAATCTGCTTAGCTGGTATTAACATTTCAAATTATAAATTCATTCTTTTAGTTCTTGGCTTGTTGTCATCCCTGCTGGACAATCAATGTGGGAGAATGGGGAAAGACCTGAAATTAGATCTGAAATCAGGAAAGCCCTAACATCAAACTCAGATTCTGTTATTTCCTAGTCCTCTTATTTACTTTCCCTCCTATAACTAATCTGGTGAAATGAGAAAATGCAGAAAGGACAAAAAAATGAGCTAAGGTCTAACCTAAAGAAACTTTCAAATTTCTCAAGGAAACATAGAACTAGTTGGAAGGGATCTTGGGGGCCATCTGCCCCAAAGCATGACCATGAGTATATCACTTTACCTAAGCCTTTTTTTCTCATCTATGAAAAGGATAATTAATAATATTAATAATACATGGAGTATCTCCCCTGCAAAGTTATTGTGATGCACAAAATCCAACCTGGGACCCTGATCAAGACTTCTCAGAATAACTTGATGGCTTTAGTGGTGAACTTTCGTTTGGGGGGCTTGAAGTTTCTTTTTCAATGGAGGGGACCCTTCACTGAAGAGGAGGATATCTGTTTAAGTTTCATTGATTGGGAATGAACAAGTTGGCCTTAACTATTAAGTGTCAAGAGTCATCACTTTGAATATGATTAATCAAAAAAAGGCTCCATGGCAGAGTATTCCTTTTTTCTTTTTCAAATCAATTTAGAGAAAGCTGAGCATGAGTCAGAGACCAGAAATCTGAGAGCAGATTTTGACTGCTGGGGGCTGGCTAACTATGTATCAGCACAGGCAATGATACCTTTTAGACCCAGATCTGGCTGCTTCCTGACACAAGGAATAGGTAGAGAGATGAAGTGCCTACTATGTGCTGGGCACTGGACATATAAATACCAGAAAAAAAAATAGTTCCTGCCATCAAGGAACTTCTATTCTAATGGAAAGAAAAAAATACATGAAAGACAAGCAAAAAAAGTGGGGGAAGTGGAGGAAGGGAACAGGGGAAGAAAGGCAAGGCTGCTGGGAAGGAAGTGGGAAAATTCAGAGTAAGAAGGAGATGAGGAGTGAAGTAAGTTTGAATTGGTAACCTTATAAAATGGTGGGCTGGATAGCAGCCAAGGTAATGCTGGCGTAGCAAGAATTCCTGGACCCTGACTCCCTGAATGAGTAACTGAATGATTCAACCTTGGGGAGGTAATGCCAGAGACATCTTGTAGTCATCACATTCTCTCAACCACATGGCCAAGCAATGAGAGATTCTAATCCCCAGCTTTCTAGAACACTTTTGGGTAGCCTCAGGGTTACTTTACTAACAATACCAGTTTGAAAATTCTGGGACCCGACCTCCTAGAGATATTAGGGGGAGTTCCTGGGCACTACCAACCTTGAGTCCACTACAGTGTCTAGTCAATCATTCAGACAATTTGCTGCACTGAGCCAAAGAACTGGATGTTTCAAAACATTTAGATGCCTGGCATTGTGTGGAACAAGCATTTCCCTCACTCAGTTATTTTGCTTTGTACTGACATGGGTTGATGACATGTAGACACAGACTCATCTTTCTACTATATTTAATTTGGATTTCTCTTTTCTTTTGGAAACTTTCTGTGTACTTTCTCAGGCCGCAGAGTGCCATGGGAAGGATGATTGGTTTGAATTCAGAAGACTTGTGTCTATTACTTATTACCTATGTGAGCTTTCTGGGCTTCAATTTTCACATCTATAAAATGAGGGGATTATATTAAATGAATTTTGAGGTTACTTTTGGTTCAAAATATGTGAGCACCTCCGAGCTCATCTTTCTTTAACCTCTTAACCTACTAACTTTTCGTCCTCCCCTACCTCTAACTTTTAGGCTGCAGCTTGAGCCATGGTTCATTTGTGAGCAGCCTTTCTTCTCCCAATTCCCTGTTCTGCAGTTATCTCTTGCCCTTCCATAACCCATCCCAAGAATCAAGACTACATTGATTTTTTTCACCTTCTCATCAACTATAATTTCTTCTCTAATTAATTGCTTTCATTCTGCCGGCTTAATCTAAGACAGGTGAGTGCCTCTATTCATTAAACCCATGGTCAACTTCCCATCTAACAGGGGAAAGTTATATTTACAAAGAAATTTACAAAGAGGCAGAAGTCCAGAATTATACTCAAACAACCAAGGGGCTCTTGGAGGAGATTTGGGAGTTCTTATTAATCTACTCAGAGAATGCAGGACAGAAAGTGTTGAAGACTGAAGTCACTGAGCTCACACCTAACCAGAAAGATTTGAGGAAGAAAATAGCATTTCTTTACTTCCTTTGGAATCTTCTCCATAGACTTCCTGAATTGGACTAAGGGCAGAGGTCAAGCTGAAAACAAAATAAAAATAATGGCTGAGCATCAAATCCCAATCTGGAGTTGAGGGGAAAGCAAGCAGGTGTCTGTCATAAAGCTCCATTTCAAAAAGCCAGAGTCAACTTCTAAGTTCTAAAAGTTCAAAAGTCAGCCTTTGCCGAGTCAGTGGATCAAGGAGCAGGGAAGGCTGCAATCTGAACCAAAAGAGGCCAATTCCCTACATCAGGGCCCCCAACCATTCACCACTGAGACAGCTGGCTGAGTAGGGCTGGTTTAGACAAGTGATGGCAGGAAATAAATATCCGGAATTTTTCTTTTGAAAAGCAATAAAATGGATTTTCTGTGAATAAATATTAACTCTAGAGGAACTGAGACATACATTTTCATGTGAATAGCTAACCCTTCAAAAGTAGGGCAAAGAACCTCTTGCCACTGAGGGTTTGGGGGATTCAAAAACAGTTAAGAGAGGCAGCCATTTCACACTCTATGGATGGGACAGGCAACTGTCAGACCCAGATACAAATGGCATTTAAGTTGCCTGGAATGCAGAAATTGTTTTGCCCAGCTCAGAGAAATAGAAATGCCTTTGCTTCTTCAGCATTTTTGTGCACATGGACTGCTCCTTAGTGGGACCCCATGATGGATAGCCTCCTGAGATTGTTGCCTTCATCTTGAAAAGTCATTCTTCATTCTGCCTCCTCCTTGCCAAGGCTAAGCCCTCCACCTGTGCCTCAGATTCCATCCCCCTCACTCCCTCCTCCAGGACTTCAATCCATCAGTTACTCCCTCTCTCTTCTGCATCTTCAGTCTCTCCCTTCCCATTGACTCCCCTTTGCCTACAAGCATTCTCAAGCCTCCCTTTTCATTTAAAGATACATATATAGACAGTTAGAGATACATATTATTCCTCAATCTGTTTATCCTCCCATTCCTTCCCTTCACTGTCAAACTTCCAGAAGAGTGCTTTACATCAGTGTCCGCTGTTCAAACCCTTGTAATCTAGTTTCCATTGAAACAGCTCTCCCTAAATTCACCAACGTCCTCATTTCCAAATCCTGCAGCCTCTTCTTAATTATCATGTTCCTTGACTGTACTGTAATATATGCTATTGTTGGTCATCCACACCTTCTGGATACTGCCAGCTTCTATGCTTCCTTTCACCTGTCTTCCCCTTGATGATTTAATCCAATTCCATAGCTTTGATTATCAATCTATGTGCATGACTACCAAATCCATATCGCAGCAATGATCTTTTCTCTGAGCTCCAGACTTACATTCCCAACTGCCTATTTGAGATGTCGCCTTGGATTCACAACTTCTAAACTGAATTCATCATCCTTCCCTCACCTCATCCGCTCCTTCCCCCAAAAAACTAAAAAAAAACTCCGATTTACATTTTTCTCTTAGCAACACCTTGAGTTTCCCACTGGCCTCTTGATCAAACTGCAAAGCTACCTTTGTCTCTTCCTTCCCCCACATTCCCTGCATTTAATCTGTTTGAAAATCTTGCCAATTCTTCCTTCACAATATCTCTCAAATCATTCTCTCCCTTTTAATTCTGCCACCCTCCTAGTTCAGGCCATGTACATGTTGGTGCACCTAGAATAGTACTTTCTTACTGGCCTTCCCACCTTCCATCCTTAGCACATCAGCACTAGATTAATCCCTCTTCCCAGAGCACCCTCTGATGTATCACTCCCTTGCTTAAAAGCCAAGCACTGCCTACCAAATAAAGCCCAGATTCATTAACTTGGTGTTCACAGCCCTCTGGGATCTATGTCCAGTCTTCCTTCTGAGCCTTATCTCTCACTACTCTATCACAAATGTCTTCTACCCGAACCAAACTAGGACACCTTCCATTTTCTGAATTTCCACAGTTATTTCCCACCACCACACTTTTATTCCAATCATTAACTCAACATTAGATATCTGCTGCTCTTTCAAGGACAAACTCAATGGTATTTCCTCCATGAGGTCTTCCTTAATCACTTTCACCCGAAGTGATCTTTCTCTCTCCTCTGAATTCATATAGTAGCCTCTTATTAAGCATTTTAATGGCAATTAATAATAGCTGGCATGTACATGAATGAATAAAGTATTTATTAAGTATTTACCTGACTTTGCATCTTTACTATGTGCACAGCACTATGCACTAAGTGCTGGAGATACAAACAGAAAAAAGGAAGACCTTCACTCCTCTCAAGGAGCTCCCATTCTAATGGGGGAGACAACATATGGAAAAATGGAAAAGTCCCACAGTCCTTAGGGTATGGAGGCAAAGCAGGTGGTAAGGCCTCTTTTTAAGTGTCATTTCTACTGATAAAGTCGCATCATTTTCCGATGTTGAACGATTTGACAGTGCCAAAGACTTTGATGACAGGAACTTTGTGTTCTGGATCTTTGATAGATGTGGCTGAGTCACCTGCATTTGCCAGGCTGCTTATCCACAGGGTTTACTTCCCAAGATAATGGGACCCCGGGCTGAAATTACTATTATTTCCAGGACCTTGGGTTCAGGGTACTTGGCAGTCATCCCCAGGGTCTATAGTAGGAAGATGACAGTCAAAATGGGAGTGATGGTTTGACTTATCTGGCACATTCTGCCTCTTAGCTCTCCCTCACCAAGTGGTATCTGGACTACTCATTGAGAATCACCGCCCTATACCAATTAAATTATAGGTTTAGTCTTTTTCAATAGCATATAGAACTTTTACCTGGATTATCTCATTGGATCCTCATAGCCTTTTGAGGCAGGTATTGCCCCCTTTTCCCAGATGAAGGTAAGAAAGGTTGATTTGTTCACCATCATGCAGCTGGAGGGTATTAGATTTTGTTTGTCCAATCATTTTCAGTTGTGTCTGACTTTGTAAGCCCATTTGAGATTTTCTTGGCAAACACAGTGTAGTGGTTTGCCATTTACTTCTCCAGCTCATTTTACAGATGAGGAACCTGAGGCAAAGGTTAAGTGACTTGCCCAGGATCACACAGTTTAGTATCCAAGATAAAATTTGATGTCTTCCTGACTCCAGACCTGGCACTCTATCCACTGCACCCCCTAGCAGCACAAGGATTTCAGAGGAGGGCTTCAAATCCAGGACTCTAAGTCCAAGGTTCTTTTCATTACACTACCTTCTCCAATTAATACTGCTTTGTAGCATAACTGTTGTATGTGCATATTGTACTTACTTTACAGACATCCTATTTCCTTCTAGATTTATAAGTTCCTCCTGGGTTCTATTTCATTCATTTTTCACCCATCTTACTCCCACCTACCTCTCCTTCCCCGCCCTCCCCACCACCACCATCGCCCCTTCCAGATCTCACACAAACAGTGTCTTGTTAGTACTTACTGAAAATTTGTTGAATGACTGAAAGTGTCTTTCAGGACTGAAAGCTTTTGTGGTTTAGCACATCATGAAACTGAGTATTCAGAGAACCTGTTTTCCTACCTACTTGAGGAAAACTATCTGGTCTAAATTATAGAAGATTTAGACTTCACCTCTGCCCAAACTAGCTTTATATTCAGAATGGAAAATGAATCATTAAACATGCCCTTTTCCCCCTTCTCCAATGAGTAGGCTATAGTAGAGTGTAGGGAGAGGAATTACATGGAGGAATTCAAAAGGAGTTACATGATAACTTTTGAAACAAAAAGTATCGATTCCATCTGTGATCAGGGAGGCTGTGGTGTTATGGATAGAACTCAGAATATGGAGTCAGAAAGGATTCAAATTGTGTGATCCTGGGTAAAACTAACCTGTCTCAGTCTCAGTTTCCCCATCTGTAAAATGGATCATATATGTTGCATTTGCCTAACAGGTTGCTGAGATGATTAAATGAGATGAGGTATATGCAATAGCCCTGAGAACCAACATACTGACCTCTAGACTTACATTTATAAAGTGCTATATAAATGTTAGTCATTTTCATCACTACAGTAATATTTGAACTGATAACAAAACAGAAGAATAAAAGAAGTGTCCTTCAAAAGTCTACTTAGTACCTCATCATCTGGGCAGCTGGGTGGTACTGTGGACAGAGAGTCAGGAAGACTCATTTACCTGAGTTCAAATCTGGACTCTGACACTTAAGAGCTATGTGACCCTGGGCAAGTCATTTTAACCCTGTTTGCCTCAGTTTCCTCTTCTGTAAAATGAGCTTGAGGAGGAAATGGCAAACCACTCTTGTATGTATGCCAAGACAACTCCAAGTGCAGTCACGAAGAGTTGGACATAATTGAAACAACTGAACAACCACCACAACCTTATCACCTAGAACCATCACAGACACAACAGAAGTCAAAATTCAGTGTCACCACCCCCACCCCCAGAAGAGTCATTGAGTTACTTTGCAATAAGTTCTAACTAATGGTTTATTTAAAGATCATTAAGCAAGTTCAACATTAGACACTGAGGCCAAGCTGAGATGCTAAAACTAACTTTCCTTGCTCAGAGTGACTTAACTTGGACAATCATTTTCCAACTTTCTGTCTCCCCATATCCCAAGCACATATTGCTCATTTGTTCAGGCTCTGACCCATTCAATCAGTGTTCTCCATTCTAAATCTGCCACAAAAAGTGCTGCGAATGCTCATGCTCTAGACAGGGAGCTCCCATACATCTTGGAAATAGCTACTCGCCCATCAGCCCACACCAATTTCCACTAAACAAATCATTTTCCCTTTCATTCATTTTACTCCCTGGATACCTTCAAAGTAGTGACTAAGCTGTCAAAAATCTTCATAGTCTAAGACATTCAGCATCCTGAAACCACAAGCCAAGCCCATTTCCACCAGATTGCTGAGCAACCACTGTCCTAGCGCCAAGACTTTCTGTATCTACTGTCCTGAGTCAGCTTATTAGCAGCCTATCATGGCAGAACAGCTTGCTAAGGCGAGCAGCCTAGAGTTACTCAAGTTTCTGAGTAGTAATGTGAAGCAATACTTTGATCCTCCCATAGACCTGCAATCTCATTGATAGGCACAATGACATAGAGATCCATACCTGCTCATCCTATGTAACTGTTATCTATTTCTACCCGAGTTGGGTGGTCAACCCAAACTGCTGAGATACATTTTTGTACATAACATGGATACCTATGAAGCTTCTCATCAATCATTTAGTAGTCATCAGTCAATATGCATTTGTTGAGCACCTACTATGTGCCAGGCACTGTGCTAATTGCTGGGATAAAAAGGGCAAAAGATAGAACCTTCCCTCAATGACCTCACAGTCTTAAAGTGGGAGAAATCATGAAACATCTGTGTACAAACAAGCTATATAGAGGAAAAGTAGGAAAGAAGCCACAGAGACAAGGCTCTAGAATTAATGGAGATTGGGAAAATATATCTATATAAGGAATTTTAGCTGGGAAATGAAACCAGAGAAGCCAATTATTTTTCCCTCTTGGTATATGACCAACCTAATTTTTTTCTTTCAAGCATTTCTCCAATGGCACCCTTGATGCCGCTTCTCCCATGTCATTTCTTATTTGGGGAAAGCAGGAACAAGCATTTATTAAGGACCTCTGGCATTGGACTAAGCACTTTGCAAATGCTATCTAATTTGTGTCCTCACAACAACCTTGGCATGTAGGTATTGTTATTAAAATCCCCGTTTTACAGTTGAGGAATCTGAGGCAGACAGAGATTAGATGACTTGCCTAGGGTCACACAGTTACTAAGTTTCTGAAGCTGAATTTGAATGCAGGTCTTCCTGATTCTAGGTGCAGACTTCTAATCACTGTGCCATCTGGCTGTCATTTGGAATGTGTGTGCCTGCTCAACCCTAGTGCACAGCTCTCCATTGCCCTTTGGGAGATCTTTCATTACAATTCTTCAAAGACCATGGAGTTCCATGACATGCAGTCATACAGCATTGCCCCATATTCTTTCATATAGTATCCATAGAGGATCCACCTATGGAGGTAGGGGTCTTTCTCAAGGCCTTTTTAGATCTTGTGGGAACCAGGAGAGTACTCAAACTATTCAGCTATTGTCCCTCATGGTCCCCACTTTGTGGGCCCTCTTCCTTCTCTAATCATATACTTCCTATCGAGGTCCTTCTTCTATGTGTTGTCCTTGTTCAGTTGTTTCAGTCATGTCCACCTCTTTATGACACCATCTGGGGTTTTCTTGGCAGAGATACTTGAGTAGTTTGCCATTTCCTTCTCCAGCTCATTTTACAGATGGGAAACTGAGGCAAACAGGGGTAAGTGACTTGCCCAGGCTCACACAGATACTTAGTGTCTGAGGGCAAATTTGAACTCAGGAAGACTCCAGGCCCAGTGCTCTATGTACTGTGCGCATCCAGCTGTCCTTCTTGTATAGAGATCATCATTTAAAATATACTATACCCTACCTTTGCCCACTAAGGAGTATGAGTCACACAGATGCAAATTCCAGAAGGGAACTGAACTAGAATAACTAGGAGATTCATTGTTTTGAACCCCACCTTCTTTCTAAACATAGCCTCTAACAGAAGCCAAAGTTTATGGGCCTCATTTTACTCCATCTATTAGTTCTCCCATTTAGAAACATGCTAAGTAATGGTGCCCCACCCCATTAAGATTCCAGTTCTACTTTTTATGCCACCTGTTTCTGTCTCATGTTTTCCCCATATATTTCTGTGCTGGTCATTGCACGTGATACACAAAGAACACCTGCCTGTGCTTCAGGAGAGCTGGACTCAGATCTCGTCTTCGCCACTTCTAAGTTCTGGGGTCTTAGAAACAAGTGTTCATAAAGATGAAGAAATCATACTTCCCTCAAATTCATACAAAATTGTTTTCTTCCATTCCCATTTTCTAATTATTACTTTAACATTATCAGAATTTGTCATTACTTTGGCAAACCCTCTCTGTGTCTGGTACAGCTAGGTGACTTGGTAGACTGAATGCTGAGTGCTCAGAGTCATGAAGTCCTGCATTCAAATCCTGCCTCAGAAATATACTACATGACTCCAGGCAAGCCATTTAATATCTCTGCTACAGTTTCTTCAATTATAAAATGGAAACAATTACAGCCACCTCAAAGGGGCAATGATGATCAGCTAGGATGACAAATAAAGTGCTTTGCAAACTTGTAAACACAATGTGAATGTTAACTGCTAGAAATTATTCTCTTCCAGAGCTTCCATGGCTAAAAAAATTCAGCACCGTGTAGCAAACCTGATGATAAGCTTCTCTGCTTGTCACTGGGTGATAGATAGACTGTCAATCACTGGGCTCTTCATTAAAACCTTTCTTTTAAAAAAAAGTCTAGTTAGATGCAAAATGGAGACAGTGCTGGATAGGAATCAAGAAGGCCTGAGTTCAAATCCTTACTCAGACACTTACTGTGTGACCCTTCTGAAGCCTCTTGCCTTCACTCAGTTTTCCTATCTGTAAAATGGGGGTGATAATATTATTTCTACATTAGAGATAATATATAAAGTGCTTTGCAAACCCTAAAGTGCTCTATAAATACCAGCTATTAGGGGCAAATGAGATAACTTGTATAAAATATTTTACAAACCTCAAGATACTATATAACTGCCAGCTATTAGAATCAAATCAGATAATATATATATATAAAGCACCATGAAAACTTTAAAGCACTATATGAATACTAGTTTTGTTATCATCTTTTTCACCATCACCATCAAAATCATCCAGGTACCACCTGCTGAAGCTCTTGCTCCACTGGCAAAGTCTTGTCATAATGTGAGAGGGTGCCAGAGGAAGGTCTTGTGTAGAGAATATAGCCAGCAGAGGTCTAATGATATCACTATTAGAGTCCACAAAGTAACTAAATTCCAATAAAATTCATCTACCATTCTCTGGACCTCAATTTCCCCTCCAGTAAAATGATTGGGTTTGGACTGAGTGACCTCTAAGGTTCTTTCCAGCCTTCGAAATCTATGATTCTCTTTTATGTGAGTCTGTGCTGACTATTCTCTTAATCCTCTCTCCTCCTTTTACCACTTAGACACTTAACACTCACTAGCTGTGTAACCTTGGGCAAGTCACTTAACCCCAAGTGCCTCACCCTGGGTCATCTCCAGTCATCCTGATGAATATCTGGTCACTGGATTCAGATGGCTCTGGAGAAGAAGTGAGGCTGGTGACCTGCACAGCCCTCCCTCACTCAAAAGAAAGTCAAGTGCAAGTCATGTCATTATTTCTCTCATGGCATGATCTTCTTCAGCAATGAAGGATGAACACACACACCACTTAGACCACCAGCTCAACCAGTACAGAATTGGGCCTCATAGCAAAAGCAATACCTGTGCTATGAGCTGTAGGAGACACACACAAAAATATAAGAGATGCTCCTTGCACTCACAGAGTTTAAAATTTAACTGGAAGAACAAGGTATATGCACATATTATTAATACAAGATTTTATGTATAAATGCTCAATTAGAGGAGGGTAGAAAATGAACATAAAAGTTCAGAGGAGAGAGGGACACCTTCAAGTCCCCATGGTCCCATAAAGAGTATTTTTCCATCTCCTGAAAAGGGTGCTCTACAAATAGCAAGTGTTTAATAAATTCTAAATAGCCATGGCATGAATTTCTATGATTCAATATGATCAGGGAAAGCAACAAGTTAATTGCTCATTTCAAAAACCAAAGATGATTCTGTTTAGCACAAAACAGCCCATCTTCTTTCTCATTCCACATTCCAGCATCCTTTCAGTACCTATCATTACCATTTATGCCACATGGATCCAGAGCCCAAAGGAAGGGTCAAAGAGCAGAGAGAACAGTGGAAGGGAATGATCCAGTCTCTGTTCCTTTCCTCCTTCCCCAAAGTGTATAAAAGAAAAATCAGATAACTGGGTTCTAGGAAGCCAAAAGAATCCCAGCAATCTAAACCAAACACAAGGATCTCTCCACACAGTTAGATCTATTGGAAATTTCCTTCACAAAGAGACATATTGGGGCAGTGGGAAATTTTATATGTTTGGGTCTAGAGGTCTGTTACATGCTACCTGGGTGACTTTGGTCAACTGTAAGACAAGGGCATTGGAGTAGATCACCCCTAAGGTCCCTTTTATGTCAGAACCTATGACACTGTGCAAACATTAGCTTGTGTTCAACAAAAATATATCTATCCTATTGATTTTTCCTTATACAACATCTTTTTTAGTTCAAAATGGAAACCACATTCAAGAAAACATTGTTTTCATATTTATAGCTGCTTAGTTCACCAAGATCAATAATGGCTATGAAGGGGAAGATCTGGATTTGTGAAGGAGGCAGAGAATGAACTAAATATGTTTTGTTCACTTATTGCACCTCTCTTCTCCCATCAGCATTTCCTGACTTGTAGCTCTCTAAACTCCAACAGGAGCTAGAATGGAGTACTGTGGAAGGGGAGGAGGAATCTGGCTTCAAAAGTTTAGGGGTTCTCTGTCAGCAAGGGCTGGGGTGGGGATGGTGTCATCAAGTAGGTTTTCAGTTTCATTTCTATATGAGGTCTGCACTTTCAAAGGCAGGCATAGATCAGGAACAATGAACCAAGAGGCATCTCCTTTCTTTGGACCCGGCACTTAGGCTCTGAGAGTACTGTGTTACAGGTAGGACAGAGTCTGGGGGATTAAAGAGAAGAAGAAATGTTACTTTCTCCCTAGAGCAGGTAAAAATAAATTCACTTTCCTTTCCTCTTCCTTCCTAACCATTAATAGTCTGAAAATATTGCATGATGAGAGCCCCAGAAGTCACAAAGTTTCCAGTGGTGGACTTCGAGGTCCTGTACCAAGTTGGAATGGAAATCAGATCAAAAGTAATCCTGAAGTGGCATTTTAACCTAACTGTTGACAGATGGAGAAAGGAAGCCCCGTAAACTCTCTCTTTTTGTGTCAGCACTATAAAAATGTCTGCCTGGCCCATGAAAGATGGAGATGAAAGCTCAGGCAACCATTAGTAACTGTGCCTTACCTCAACCAATAACTCATTCCCATGGTATTATGAAAATGGTTTCTTTGCACTTGATTATTTTTCCCCCCTCTGCAAAAATTACTGCTTATCAGCATCACAGAAATCAGGCTAAAAACTCTCCCACTTTTTCCCCATTCAGAGGCAGTCCCCTCCCGCTAGCCAGGAATGTAACCAAATGGAAAATTTCATTATTCCAGTTTGCACGCCTCTTTGGAAGCTGAAACTGTCATCTTGAGAAAGCCCTCTTGAGTGGCCCAGTGTTCAGTGTTCAGGTAATTTGATTGCCCCTTTTGTTCCCTCATACATGTCTGAATACTTAAAGAGGTGCTCAGAGTTCAGGCCTCTTGCTGGATGGAGAATCAAAAGGGCACTAGAGAGGAAGGAAGTATTCAAACCTAACATTTCCTTATTCCTTAAAGGTACATTTTAAATACAACTCATTCATGAGCACTTGGCCACTGGTCAGATTCTTTAAGAGAGGAAAACAAAACCAGGTGTATTGAAAGATCAGACACTAACAAATAGTCCACAAGATGTTAAGATCTATTAGCCTCCCATAGTGCATATGGGATTCCCATCAGCATACTCATGCTGTATGGATGGTCATAAAAAAAAGGAAGATTGGATTCCATAGTGCAGTCTTCCAAGAGCACCATGGGCACATTGTGCAAAAGGTGCTAAAATGTGCTCTCAGCCGCAAGGATGGGAATTCTAGCTAGAGTTGCCTTCATCTAACAAATATTAACTGATGTTTATTTTGTGTCAGTTCCTCTGCTGGGTAAAGAAGAGAATGGTTACAAAGATGAGAGAGGGAAAGTGCTTGTCTTCAAGGGGCTTACCATCTAGAGCGGTGGTTCTTAATCTTTTTTTTTTTCCTTTTGGTCATAGGCTGCCTTGGGCAGTCTGATTGAAACTTGTAGACTCCTCGAAATATAAGGTTACAAAGGAAACCAATTACATTGACCTATAACTCTCAAAACTTAAAAAAAAAAATTTATAGGTCCAAGGTAAAGAACCCCTGATCTAGAAGGATTGCCGATATGGTTCCTCTGAGGAAATCAATATCTCTAAAAGGCACATAAAATAATAAAACTGGAAGCAACCTTAATATCTATTTTATCCAACTCCTTCAGAAGTCCTAATAAAGTTAAGTGACTTACTCAAAGTCACATAGCTACTATATGCTAAAGGTGGGAGTTGAACTCACCTCCTAAGACACCAGAACCAGTGGGGTTTTTCCCATGGTGCCACACAGTCCTCCTATATTACCAACACAAATCTAAGAAGAAATGGCAATTATGAACGTCTCCCATAATCACAATAAGAATTTATTTATATTTTATTTCTATATTATTTTATACTTATATATAATTAAGAACCTATATTAAATGGGTTTACACTATAACACTTTCCTCACAATGAACATGTGTGCAGATTATTTTATTCATTGCACAGATGAGGAAACTGAGGCACAAAGCAGTTATCTTTTTTGTCCAAGGTCATATAGCTAAAAATATGCTAGAACAAAGATTCAATCTCATATGATCTGACTTCCAGAAGGCATTGCATCACATTGTATGGTGCTGACCTCCTCATGGGCAATGGTGTTGACTCCTTTCACCCTTTATTTAAGTCCCCACACTCATTTCAACAATTTGGACTCTGTGAGCCATCCATGCCAGTTATGCTACCTCCAGTCAAACATGAACTTCCCATGCCAGTGTCAGAGCCTTTGCAAAATCCATACCCCCCCACCTCTTATCCCCTCCATCTTTCTGCCAAGCCATGTTATAAATGCTAAATTGGAGCAAACTAATTGAACTAAATAATCCAAACCACTTGCAAAAGAGACTCATTTCAACTTTTAGCCTAGTTGCATTTCCATTGGAAATCAGTATTACTCATTTTGGTTTCAAATTTAGTCATTCAAACTCATTATTGACTAAAATATGACAAGAAATGCCTCCAATTGCAGAGAGGGGGAAATCCTACATCCATTTTTATTTTCTTTTTAGGCGATTAAAAACAAAGCAGGAAGAAAGATACTTTTTGGATCATGTCTAGCTGCACAACTCTCAGAAAGTCACTTCATTTCCAAGCCTCAGGTTTCTCATGTGTAAAAATGAGATGATTGCTAAGGTCTTTTCTACATCTGACACCATGGTTTCATGATTTCAAGTGTGTTTGAAGTTTTTTCCCTCACCTCCCTCCAATTTTCCTTCCTAGTCAACCTGCATGATAGCCTACTCTACCCTCTGATAGATTTGTGATCTCAGAAATGTGGGTCCTGCCTGCAATAATAACTATCTCAAGCATATTCTCCCATAAATCCTCCAATGGGTATCTACTCAACCTGGGTGGGGGCAGAAACTATCCTCTTAAAATACTCGTTGTTATATTATATTAGCATGTTACTATTAGTAGTATACTAGCATAGTATCATGTTGGTATACAAATATAAAATTTTATTAGCATAGCTACTAATGGAGCATGTGACCTTGTCATTATTTATCCCTTTCTCTCCCATTCTTTTTATAGCTACTGGTTGGAAAACATTGCAGACTGTTAGCAGTCTTACGTGAACTCATTCTGCACTGGATTGTGTAGCTATGGGAGGGCAAAGGGAGGTAGAGAGTGGGGGCAATAGTCCAACAATTCAGGCCAATAACCTGTTATTGTGGAAAAGGCAGCTTATTTGGTCCCTGTTATGTCGGCATATCAAATTCAGTGAGTTAATCTCTCAGTTCTCCCCTTCACTTAGCTCCTGGAGATACAGCCTTAATGGCTGACAGTTCCTCTGGTCCTCATTCTCACCGCTCGCCCTTGGTTTTCATCTTTTCTCCCCCCATTTAATTGCCTTAACCTTGCTAAGAATAGCAAATTGAACAGCCATTTACCATAGCACAAACAGGCACAAGACCATGTTATGACTTCAAATAATATGTAAATAATATTTAAACAGTCTGTTCCATGGTCATTACTGTCTGCCTGCCAAAGTTCTTTTCGGAGGAGGGAGCTTTTCATTTTCCCCTTTTAACTAGCATTAAGAAAGGAAAAAAGTAATCCCCGCCCATAAGAGAGACTCTAATAAAATCACTGGGTATTAGCGATCTGGTTTAAAGTGCCAGGAATCCAGGGTAATTCTGATTTAGGACTGAAGCTCTGCCCTGCACTTAGCCTGTGTGTGGAGTTACTGCCATGGCTCACATTGCTTAGTAGGTCAGAACGCCCACTGTTATGAGACATCCTTCAGATAATGGACCATTTGAGCCTATTACCTAGGCCAGGTTACACAATGGCAGGTGGAGGAAGGGAGGGAGGGAGAGAGGGCGTGCCACTAAACCCTGCCATACCTGGGAGTATGCCTGTGTAGGTGTTCCCACTGCTTCAATGCTATTTTACTTTGGGAAATCCAAGGTCAATGGGGCATGAGAAAGGGAATGAAAGGGAAAGAGAGGCAGAGAAATGTAATGCACAGAGGGAGCAAAGGAAGAGAGGGGTGGCTATAGACAGAAATAAGGAATAGAAAAGCCAAGGAAGAGAGGATAAAAGGTGAGAAGTGTGAGTGATGTTAGAGATAGAAAGAGAAAAGAGGAAACAAAGCAAATTGGGATGGGATAGGAGAGGAGAGAAGAGGGAAGGGGAGGGGAGAGGAGACCACAGCATATAATACACACATCTATAGCATCTTAAGCAAATGTAGAAAGCTTGTCTTCTTTTGCATTATGGCAATACTTTGCTGAGCACCTCTTCTTAGAGGAAATTAATTTTCTACATTGCAGCCTAGTCATTGATTATTTACATCAACCAGATGACTCATAGCCAGTAAGACCTCCCACCACATTGCCTGAAAACAAAAGAAAGACCATATGATCAATCATCCAGTTATACACTCATAACTTTGGGTTTCCTTTTGGGCCTTCCACAGTTGTATCATGTATGGCATAATAGTAACACAAAAAATGAAGCATCAGAGAAAGAGAGGAGAAAGAAGGAAAGGAATGAGACACAGTACCTGATATGTTGTCATCAGTGCTTAACAAAAGATTAAAGAGAACGCTGATTTTTTTAGTCAGAGGACCTGAGTTTGAATTCCACCTTTACTACTTCCTATATAACCTTCCACAAATTTCTTCACTTCCTTGGGTCTCAGTTTCCTTCTCTGTAAAATGAGGTGACCCAGCTCATGATCTCTAAGGTCCTTTTCTTTGCTAGACTGATGATAGAGATTCTCCAGTAAGAGGCACAATAACCTTATCTATTTCTGAATGCTGACTTTTTGAACAAAACTCAAGATAGCATGACTTTCCATGGCAAGGAAAGACCAGATTCATGTCATGTTTCCTTTGATAGGTTTCCCAGTCACAAAGGAGAAAGGAAATTTGAAGTGGGGAGAAACCTTGGTTATGGGTTTTGGGGTTTTTTTGTTTGCTATTAAATCCTACCAGAACTAACTTTACAAGTTGGCAAAGGAAAGGGTCACCTATTTTTGTGATCTGAGGAACTACTCATTGTCCAAATGTATCTCCCCTACCTAGGTGCCATAGTGCCTAGAATGCCACAATTAGAGAGGAAATATGATCGATTTCAGTGGTCTCTAAACTTTTTTTCTACAAATCTCATGGGTAAAAAAAAATTATTTTGAGCACACATTGAGCACAATATATGCATATATTTACTGATGAGTTAACTGCATATATTTACTGATGAGTTAACTGCATATACTATAGTATTATAATGAGTATTATTTACTATTGTACTATTTCATATCAACCACACAAAAAGTAGAAATCTAAAAAGATGAGGCAAAAATTAAATAATACTTGATCCCAGAATCAATAGGGAGTCACTTGAGTTGATTGAGTAGGGAAGTGACATGGTCATGTTTGCATATTAGGAAAATCACTTAAGCAGCTGTTTGTAGGATGAATTGGAAAGGAAGAAAAGAGCCCACAGTATAACCTTAATGAATGCTTACTGACTAGCTAACTAATCAGGAGGCCATGGTAATAGCCTAGGTGGAAGGTGATGAGATGCTGAACTCAAGTAGTAACTGAATGAATGCACTGAAGGAGACAGATGTTGTAGAGGTAGAAAGGACAAGAGCTGATGATTGACTAAATATGTGGATTAAGGGAGTAAGGAAATAAAGTTTACACTTAAGCTGTGACCCTAAGTGATAGGAAAATGATGATGTCCTCAACAATAGGGAAATTCAGAAGAAGGGAGAGCTTGGAAGGGAAGCTGATGTGATCATGTCTATGATCCAGATCAAGACCCATACATGCCTGATCATCCTGTGCAACTAACTCTTGTCCCATTGAAATTAAAAGGTGTAAAGGAGGTTCCTCTTATAGGTCACTGCTTCACAGCATAGAACCAGGCTTCCTAGGGTGCCCTCCTCCAAGGATCACCTGCTACAGCCACAAAACAATCTGAAGATTGGGCTAGGGGTATGCTGGGGGACTGGAAGGATAATTTTTCCCCATAGTCCCTGAACAGCTACTTTTATAGGCACCTAAGTTAGATTGTAATTGCCTTTAGGGATCAATGTCCAACTCAGGAGGGGAGACATTGGGAGCCTGTACATGGAAGGGAGGAAGTAAAGATGGGGGCTAAGCTCTGAGAGACCAGTCCCACATTTGGCTGTATCAGGGAAGATAATATACAACCCATTGAGTGGCTGATTATGCACTCTTTAGAGTCAGGCCATGGTGACTCAGAAGACCCTCACTTCTATCTCAGGGTTATAGTAGACTTGGTATCAAAAGGCCCGGATCATACTCCCATAATCACTACTTTCTAGCCATCCTTTGACAAAGCACTTGACTCATCTGACCCTTAGTTTCTTCATCTATGAAATGGAGTTCATATTTACTTATATCATCTTTCTCAGAGGACTGTGGTTAAGAACAAATGAGATCATGTACATAAAAGTCCTTTTTAAACTATATTACTCTATTAATGAATATGTTATGTTATATGTGAGTGTTCCATTTTCATTCTTATTGTTAGCATTATTTCTCCCCCTATAGTTTCTCTATTTTAAAGTGCAGATACTCCTGAGAAGAGTAATTAATACATTAGGTCAGTAGCATCTTGCTATGACTTTACTAACCAGGTAGATGACTTGAAGGTCCCTGATCTCAGTATTCTCTTATTCTGCTCCAAACCATTCATTGCACAGGCTATTCCTACTCTTAACCTTTTTAAATTCTTCAAGGCTCAGTTAATGTGACACCTCCTCCAGGAAGCTTTTCCAAATGCCTGTATTCCAGGGTTTAGTGGTCTCTTCCTCCTCAAATAGTCCTATAAGTATTATATATTTACATGCTGAAAACCACTCCCACATTAGCTTCTAGAGGGCAGGTACAATCACACACACACACACACACACACACATACACACACACACACACACCCCAAATGTTTATCTCTCTAGTACCTTGCACACTAGGTTCCCAAAGTGGGCAGTACTGCCCCCTGGGCAGGGAGGGGGCACTGGACTGATCCAGGAGAGCTGTAGTAGTCTCTGGTGCAATTGAGTATTGAGTAAAAATAAATGGGCAATAAAAGCATAAGGAAAGAGAGAAGAAAATTTTGGAAAACAGCTGGTTCATGTTTCATCTGTTAACAGAGTTAAACTTACAGTGATTATTTTGATTTTCAAAATAAACACACAAAACGCAAGTTATAACTGATCAGTGATCAAGTCCACCAACAGGACTCAACAGGCAAGTGTTGGTAAGCAAGCTAGGTGAACATTGTCAGGAAATCCAGCATGCCTCTGCAGGAATATGTGCAGGTGTAATGAACTGCTTACAATATGATACTATAAGGTTATACAATGTAATACTGCACATCAAAATTTCAATGCAGGAAAAAACCCACAAATTTACAATAAATTATTAAATTGAAGATGTGCTGCTTTTTAAAAAAAATTTTCTATTTTTTTAAATGACACAAATTTCCAAAAAAAAAATGTTTAAACGGTTAAAGAAAGTAGATTTCCAGGGAGCACTGAGTAATTTTTTTTAAAGAGCAAGGTAGACCAAATAAGTTTGGGAATCTCTGAAGGTCCAGAAGCAATCAAAGTGCTAGTTTGATGTAGAGTAGGGAACTACAAAAGGGTGGAGGGGGATACAAGGAAAAGGAAGGACAATTTTGCCAAGGTCCAACCCGGTGCCTTGTCCTTACTTAGTTAAGCAGAAACCTCCCTTCACCCCCTCATCTTATTATTGGAGCCTGTTCTCCACACACCTACCCACAGTCTATACCAGCTCAAGCTTAGCAGGAATATTAGCATTAGGACCTCTCTTTTCTCTAGCACTACAAGCACCTTCCTCACAACGCTGTGAGACAGTGTGATGGTTCCCATTTTACCAATAAGAGAAAGGTACTGAGAGTCTGTTTGTAGTTTTTCCACAAAACTAGAAAGTACCAGGGGCAAGATTCAAACCCAGATTTCCTGACTTTTAGTCCAGTATACCTGTCATGTAATAAGTGATAATACATGTAATGATACATAAGACCTAGGCCATGGGGCTCTCCATGGCTGCCAACCCCAGGGCCCATTATCTTTCAGGAGGCAGTCAGACAATGGCCCTAGGAAGAGAGGGAAGCAATTAGGGAAATCAGTGCCCCTCCCATATGGCCTCAGGTTGGCCAGCCAGCTTGATTAGCGTAATTACAATATGTTCATCCAACATTAAAATGGAATTTAGGGGAGAGGGAGAAGTATTGGTATTTAGAAGCCAGCCAAACAACAGTTGGCCTTTGTAACTAGCCAAAAGTTTCCTGTTTGAGAGGTTTCCTTGGATAGTCCCAAAAAACATGAAGCTCCCAATACTTCTTCCAAGACTGAAGGCTAAATCTTAGGAGAACACTCTTGAGATAGGGTTGCTGTCCTGGAATGAAAGATGATCTTTATAGTCACAAAAGGAGAACAAGAAGCTTCCTATTCATCCCTTCTCTCTTCCTCATATTCCCCACTGGGCTAAAAGAGAATTCTCACATTTGTCTTCAGATGATACATTGGACTAGAGGTGAGGAGATCTAGTTTCTCATCCTGGTTTTGTCACTAAGTAGCCTTAAGCAACCTCTTTTGGCTTTAGATTCTACATTCAAAAGTGGAAGATAGTGCTGCCTATATTCATCTCCTTCACAAGGTTATTGTGAGCATCAGACAAGGTCATGAAAGTCAAAGTGATTTCTAAATTATGAGTACCTAAATGCTAGCTGGCATTTTAAAACAGCTTATGCCTTCCCTCTCTTAATTAGTTCCTACTTATGCTCTATATAGTTTGCTTTGTATATTGTCTCCCCCATTAGATTGGAAGCATCTTAAGGATAGGGACTGTCTTCTGCCTCTTTCTATATCCCTACCATTTAGCATAGTGCCTGGCACATAGTAGGCACTTAATGAATAGCCAGATTGATTGATTGATTATTGATTGATTTGTCTGGATTTGCATACCCAAGAGACAGCTAATGACATTCTCCTTCCTATCCAGAATGCTGAGTTGGCATTTTCCAAGTTTTTTATCATCATCATCATCACCATCATCATCATCTTCAATTCAATAAGCATTTACTAAGTACCGATGGCGTACAAAGTGTTATTGCTAAAGTGCTGGATCTACAGAGAAAAGTAAAAATGGTCCCTGCCTTTGAGAACCATCAGTTTCTACTGAAAAGATGCCACAGGAAAAAGTCTGATGCTCTACAATCACTTTTCCCCCTTCCCCCAAAGAGTTCCAGTGGATCCCTATTACCTCTGTGATCAAATATAAAGTCATCTGTTTAGCATTGAAAGTTCTTCACAACCTGGTCTTTGCTACCTTTCCAGCCTTCTGTATACCTTACCTGCACACAGCCTGAGATCTAACTACTGTCCTACTTACAGCTCCACAATTTACAGCTCCACAAATAAAATACTCAAGAATATAACACTCCATCTCCCAACTCATCTCCGTGTCTTTGCCCTGCATGTCCCTCTCCCTCCCCACCCCATGCCTGGAATGCTCTACTCCATTGCTTCTTCTAAGCTTTCCTGGTTTCCCTTGAGACTCAGCTGAAATCCAACTTTCCCTGGGGTGTCAGATTTCCCAGTTCCTAAGACTTTCCTCTTTGAAATTAATTTCTGTCTATTCCGTATTTATCAAACATGTATCTAATGAATTACATACTGTTTCCGCTACTAGAAGGTAAGTTCCTTGAGGACAGGGATTGTGTTTTTGCCTTACTTTGTGTCCCTTGCATTTATATCAATATCTGGCACAAATTAAATGTTAAATACTTACTAACTGATGTACACAGCCAAGCCTGTAAGCGAGTATTTGAGAAAGATCAGGGCAGTAATAAGGAGGAGAATCAGCAAAGACTTCACTCTGAGAGATAACAGAGGAGATGAGCTTCAAGAGAAGCCTGAAAAGATTCAGCTTGGTGGCACAGTGGAAAGAGTGCCAGGCCTCATCTTCCTGACTTCAAATCTGGCCTCCAACAATAACTGCGAGACCCTGGACAAATCAAATGACCCTGTTTAACTCAGTTACCCATCTGTAAAAATGAGTTGGAGAAGGAAATGGCAAATTATTCCAGTATCTTTACCAAGAAAACCCCAAATGGAGTCATGAAATGTCACATATGACTAAAAAAAACAACTGACTGAACTCTAAAAGATGCAAGTGAGGAGAGACTGGTGTTATAAATACAGCAACATCAAATCAGGTAGCATGAGTTTCTTGTTATTTTTAAAGTCAATACTGTGCCTTCCTCTTCGAACTATAGAGCCTCAAACGTTAAGGAGAAGGTAGGACAGGGCAAAGTCTCAGTCTCCAGGACTACATGACCAAGACAAAGTCAGTTAAATTACCATGATGGCAAGCCAGAGAACTCTTGATTGCTTCTGGCTTTGCGCCCAAAGGGCAAAGACTACAATTTACTTCACAGGTCAATGAGGTAGTACCTAGTGACCCTCTGAAGTAATTCAATAATGGTAACTTCTGTAGGATTGACCAGAAAAGGGTTGAGGAAAGAATATTCTTCCCCTTTGTCATAGAATTACTGTATGTTTTTTCTGTAAGCCAAAATCTTGGTATCACTATGTATGTAGTAAGTTCTTAGTCACATCTGACCTTTCGTTAGTTCTAGAGACAGAGGCATCAGAATGCCAGGTTTACAAAATCCATCAAATATGTGGAGCATCCCAGAATTGTCTACAACTCAGCCCCATTTCTGCTGCTATTATGGGTAGCTTGGGCTCACCTCCCATATAGGATTTGTGTAGGATGAAGAGGAGTAGCAAAATTTGGAATCTAGCCACTCTAATAGAATCTCATTGTGTTTGGTTGCCTTGAAAAGATAAACTTAGACCTTAGTGAGATTCTGAAGTACTGGGAAAATCAAGTGTGCATATGGAGTTTTCCTGAAGACTCCTTCTGGGACACCAACTTGTGGGAAAGTAGTCAGAGAGGCCAAGAGATATCAGTGCCCCTCCCTTATACCTTGGGCATCTTTTGTCCTCCTGCCAAATTTGATGCGACTTAACATCTGAGGTCAGTCCTCCAGTATTAGGCAGAGTCCATAATGAACAAGCCTTTCTGAGACAACCTAGGGTTGCATCTCTTCCACAACATTACTCAAAAACTCTGCCCAGCCAAGCTAGGGAAAGGCTTACGAGCTCAGAACAGCAATTTGCCTCAGTTTATTGGCTCTTGAGTACAATACTCTGTTTTATTTTAAGAAGCAAGGCTTTTCAGAGCTTCCTGAAAGGTTCAACAGGCTTTCTGAACAACAAATAGTCAAGACAAGCCATTGTCTAGGGAGCTAAATCACCATAAAACAGAACTGGAGATGTTTAGAGCAGACTCAGGGGAAGATGTGATAGATGACATCTTCATGTATTTAAAGGGCTGTCCCACTGAAGAGTAATTAGACTCATCAAGGTTGGCAGGATTAGTTACTGTGAGTGGAAGTTGCAAAGAGGCAGGTTTAAAGTTGTTATAATGAAAAACTTACTAACAAAGTCATCCGAAAGGGAAATTGGGTTTGCTTGGAAAATAATGAGTCCCCTTTTGCCAGAGATCTACTAACAGAAGTGGATGACCCCTTATTAAATATGTTATAATTACTGGTTGGATCTGATAAGCCTTGGGTTGGACTTGACAGGCTCTGAGATCCATTCATTTTTCTGCCAATCTCAACATTTACAAGAAAAGTGGAAAAGGAAGCATCAAGGGAGAACAGGGTCTGGAAAAGCAATGAACCCAAAGTGTCTCTGAAATTATTTTCAGGGGCATCCAGTACTGCCAACCCAGTATTTAATGAGCTGTTGGAAATCTACCAGAATGATTCCACTTTAGTCAGATTCTATCATGGGAAATTGAAGTTACTACTTTTGAGAGTTCTTGATCTCTTTCAGGAATAATGTATAAGGCGACTAAAGGTATGAAGCAATAATACATTTGGCATTTGTGAGTATGTGATCCATGTGAGTAAGCCCCTTTAAAGTGAGGGCCTTTAAAAAGAAAGGGGAAGAAAAGACTGTGAACCTTGCACCAAAGAAGCCAAGGAGAGCTGGCAAGCATGGGCAGCCTCATCACATGATAATCATTCCCCAGGACATCCCACCCAGCCTCAGGGCAAGCTCACCAGGATTAGGGCTGCTCTATTTTCATTGGCAGCCTCAAAATACATCACAGGACCCATTGACAGCAGGAATTTAGTTGTGTGAACAACTCCAGAGTAATTAATCAGGGTCAAGGCAGGGTCTGGTTTCAGAGTGGGCTGCCCTGTGACTGACACCACATTCCAGGATCCCCAGCCAGGCCCAGTTGCCCCATTCCTTCTGTTTACAGGCATCAGATGATACTCAGAATATTGTGACATCCAACTGCCCATGCCAACCTGAAACCTAGCCCTTCTGATTTCCTTCAGTTGGTCCCTTCAGTACATTATCAGGAGTCTAGGCAGAAAACTAAACTAAGAGAAGGCGGATGAAACCAAGCAGTAAAAACCATTCTTCACTGCCAGGGGAGAGGGGACTCCATAGTGCCAGGCTTTCTTTATCATTTCCAAGAGCAGGGTATCACAAGGTCTAAATGTAGGAGGCAAAAGAATGGTTGGCTATACAACAACATCTGGCATTTAGAAAGGTCTCAAGTACTTACGACAACTCTGTAAGGTAAGCGCCGTAGGCCTCTTTTCCTCCATTTACCTCAGGTAAAAAGTAGATCAAATGGCACAGTGGATAGAAAACCAGGCCTAGAGTCAAGAATACAAGAGTACAAATCTGGCCTCAGACACTTACCATTTGTATGGCCCTGGGTATACATCACTTAATCTTTGTTTGCCTCAGTTTCCTCAACTATAAAAGAGGGAAAATAATAGCACCTACCTCCCAACGCTGGCATGAGGCCCAAATGAGATAATATTTATAAAGTGCTTAGGATAGTATCTGGCACATCGTAAGCATTTAATAGATGCTTGTTTACTTCCTTTCTTTCTTCTTTCCCTTCTTTCTTACTTCCTTTTTTATTTTTTTCTTTCCCCTTCCTTCCCTTCGTTCTTTTTGATTTTTAATTTGTCTCTTTCTTCTTTCCCTCTTTCCCTCTCTTCCTTCTTTTCTTCCTTCCCTCTTCTTTCTTCATTCCTTCCCTGTTTGCTTTCTTCCCTCCCACCCTTCCTTCCTTCTTTCTGCCCTTTCTTTCCTCCTTGCTTTTAAACTTCTTTCTTTTATCCCTCCCTCCTTCCCTTCCTCCATTTTTTCTTCTGCCTTCTTCCTTTGTTCTCTCCTTCCTTCCCTCAATCCTTTCTTCCTTCTTTCCTTTCTTTTTTCTTTTCTTCCTTCCTTTCCTCAATCCTTTTTTCTTCCTCTTTCCTTCCTTTCTTCCCCTTTCCTCCTTTCTTCTTTCTCTCCCTTCTTGTTTCCCTATTTCATTCCTTCTATCTGTCTCACTTCTCCCCATCCTTCCTTCCCTCTTTGCCTCCTTCTCTCCCTCCTTCTTTGGAAGCTGAAACTCAGAAAGATTCAATGACTTGCCCATGGTCACACAGCTAGCAAATGTCAAAAGCCAGCTATAAAACCAGTTCTTTCGGACTCCAAGTATAGTACTCTGTCCTGTGGGACTTGCCGCCTCTAAGCAAGTGGAGACAGATGGTCAGTTTCAAAAATGAAAATATGTCAACCTAGATATTTGATATCTTTATCATTCAGAATTAACTTCCCAAGATTCTGAAGCAAATATTCTTATTTTTATGCTTATGGGTATTAAGATAAGAAAAAAAGAACATTATTTGCCAAAAACCTTTATCATATTTACCCAAAAAGAGTCTCTAAAAAGCATTGGAGCTAGAGCATCTGCAGACCCTGCTACTGACCCAGGAATGATGCAGGTCCTCAGCTTCAGAACCTTCGTTATCTCTTCCTTCTCTTGCACTGCTCGTGTCCAAGCATGACAAGTCAGGTTCTACTTCCATCACATCACTCAGATGGATGCCCTTCTCTCTCTATAAATGGCCATTTTTCTCATTCAGACCCTCATCCTCTCTTGAAGGATTGTAGTAACTTCCTCTCTGTCTCACAGCTTTTACTCTCTCCCTTCTCCCATCCAGCATCCATGCAGCTGCCAAAATAATCTTCCTAAAGAACGGGTCTGAACATGTCACGTACCTGCTAGAAAAGGTTTAGTAAGTCCCTATTACTGCTAAGATAAATTACAAACTCTTCAGCCTGGAATTTAAGGTTCTCCATAGTTTGGATCCTCCCTGCTTTTTCAGAGTTATTTCATCTTACTCCCCTTCTTACATTCTCCCTTCTTTCCAGATTTCCTTCCTAGCTGTTTCTTTAACTTTTACATCCTATCTTCCACCTCTATGCGTTTTTACAAGTTGTCCCCTAGGCTTGGAATATATTCCTTTCTCACCTCTGCCTCTTCAAATAAGTTTCAATCATGGCTTGCTGTCAAATATTTAACAACTAGCTCTCTGAAAAGGTAGACCTGACACACATTTTCATTTAATCTACGTCATTATTTTCTCCATTGCTTTCTTTGGTCTAGACAATCAACCAAAGAATAAGTCAAGCCCTGCTCTGTTTCAAAATATAAATGTTGTCACTGAAAATGTAACAATCAACTTTCTCAAGCTGGCTCCAGAACACCCCAAGTCTTTCCTGATTTTTTCCACCCTCCTTCCCAGTTATCCTCAAGTTATCTTGGAGTGTGTTTATTTTTTCTTTCAAAAAACTATAAAGTCCTTGAGGGCAGAGACTCAATTTTGTCTTTGTATCCATTGGATGTAAGTGTTTTGCCCATATAGGAGTTGGTTGATTTGGGTTGATTTGAATTCTCCTGCAGAAATTTTGGCTCCTCACTAGGAGCAAAGGAGAAAACAGACCCTAGATGTATAAATAAATACACCAGTAGATCCAAAGGTCAACATTTTCTGGTCTCTATAAATTGTCCAATAATGGGAGAACTAAAGTGTACAAGAATCTATCCACTTCGACTTTACATCATTTTAAATTCAAATCTTTTTTCATTATGATAACATTGGCTAATAAAGCAGATTAATAAATATTAACCAATAAAGACTTATTGAGCTGGGCACTAGGGGGTATAGAAAAGAAGGCTAAGCCTACAAGATCAACTAATAAATATTTAAGTGCCTCCTGTGTACTTGGCATTGTGCTAAGTCCCGGAGATACAAAAAGATGCAAAAGACAATCCCTGACCTCAAGGAACTTACAATCTAAAGATCTTACAATATTACTATTATTATATGTATAAATTGCATTTTTTTAACCTGACAAGTGATTTCATTGGCATAGGGAGCTCCTGATGAGGAAATCTCTTTAAAAATGCAAATCAGCACCAACTCTACAATACACAGTTGTGGAGAGCTCTGATTTGTCCTTCTTTCTCAGAACAAACCCATAACATCAAGAAGATAATGCCATGACTTGCAAGTGAATTGGATTTAAGTGCAGGAGAACTATGCAAGGTCACTTTTTCTGCCTGAGCTATCTGACTCCAGCGACAAGACATAGGTCAGAAGGACTGGAGATGGTCCCAATGCAGTGGGAATACCTTGGCTTTTTAAGCTAAGGTCTTTTCTGAGTTCTCACTTTGACTGAGGCAATACTCATTCAATGATTAAGGCTAGTTAAGAAATGAGAGAAGGAATGTCCTCTTTTACCTAATCAAAAAAGGGATGGACCCTCAGGGTTTCTGGCCAAAACAGAAACAATTACTATACACATTCACTCTGAGCCATCAGGGCCCAAAAAATGACTACTAAGTGGTGTTTGGGCAGGGTAGGAGAGGGAAGGGAAGAAATAGTATACAGTTAAACAGCTAAATGACTTTTCACAAAGCAAGAGTACCATCAAAATTACAATAAAGAAGAGCTGAGCTTCAAAAATATGGGGAGGCTCCCCAATGCCTGGAATTCACTCATTCCTTATCTCATCCTCCTAGGATCCCTAGTTTCCTTCAAAGCCCCACTCAGGTCTTACCTCCTACCAAAGGTCTTTGTAATCCTCCTAGTGGTTACTGATCTTTCCCTTTAGAAATTGCTTTGTCTGACTTTACCAAATTTTACGTTTACTTACTGGGGTATGATTTAAGCTCTAGTATGATTTAAGCTCCTTGAGAACAGGATTGTCAAAGTGCCCCTCCTGCAAATAGTGGGCAAAATCCACTGGCCTTGAACATAAATACGACAAAAGTTGACCAGTCAGTATCAAACTCTGACTCACCCATTCTCCTTCAGAATGATATACTCAGATAGTAGAGCAGGTAAAACTGGCTTTTTCCTCAGTTCACTGGACAAAATCCCAATAGTTTCCAAACCATGCTACCTACAGTCTGGCCCTTTTCTTTTCTCACACAGACTCTGCCCCAGGCACCCTGATTGGTAAACATGCCACCTTATCTTTCTTAGAACCAGACCACTGATTCATTTCCCAGACACTTCCAAATTTTGCCACTATGCTATATCCCACCCCCTTTCCCAAGTGTAGTGCCGCTGCATGCTTTGTCTTCCCCCTATTTGAATATAAGCACCTTGAGGTCAGGAACCGGCTTAGTTGCTTGGATCTCCAGTGCCTAGCAAAGTAGCTGGCCCCTAGTTAGGGAATCTTTTTCATTCATTCATTCAAAAATTTTTCCTTATTTTGTATTTGTCAGACTATATGAGTATTATTGCTTTAACTCACTGTTCTATCCCAACTGTTTGTTCCACCAGATTCTCTTAAATATTGAACTATAAGAGGCATAAAAATAAATAAGATCTGGAGCCAAATTTAGATGCTTCCTAACCCTAAAACCATCAGGAGAAAACCTCCACTATGGTTGATGGTGATATTGCCACATCTGGGCAAAAGGAAAGCTCAATTTCAGGCAAATTTAGACTTTATTATCATTTTACTGAATTCTGGCACTCTCTGAACAAGTTGCCAATGAAATGAGTTTTTTTCTTTAGAAGTCCTGTTAGCCATTCTTTTGACTTGCCCCATGGAAAACAAATTCTGTTTTGTTGCTGTCCTCTTGTTTTTAAAACAGCATCAGCAACCTCCCCCATTCTAAATCTGGTTCCCACAGCACATATGTGTAAACGAAAACAAATACCACCCCCTTTCCCCAGTCATGGGCCTCCCAGCTACTGCTGATTAAATTTGTCCTTCATTTGGTCACTTCAGCACCCCCATAATGTAGCCAAAAGAGAAGTAGGCAACACCTTACATGAGAAAGAATGCTAACCAGGAGTCAAAAGATCTGAGCTTGAGTTCCAGCCCTGTTATGTCTGGAGATGTGACCTTGGAAAGTCATTTACTCTTTGAGCCTGTTTTATCACCTACAGAATGGTGAAAATAATAGTATATATCCTCACTAGACTTTCCAAACGGTAATGAATGGCACATGCTCAGAGAAAGCAGACTTCACCATATTTCCATGCATCAGAAGTGCTTGTGAGGGATAGTACTAAAGAAATGCATGCTCAGAAAATGCAATGGGTCAGTCACATACTGGGAGTGAAAGATGAGAGACAGATAGCACAAGTGCTTTTAGTGGTACCCACAAAATGTAAAAGACCTATATGAAAGTCTTCAGCATAATGAGTAGAGCTTTCAAGGAAGGGCTATAGGAGAGAGTACAGAGAAGAAATCCACAGGATGAGGAGAAATGGATGTGTTGTGAATGACACTATTGGAAGTAATCTGGACATTCGTGAGATCACTGATTGACTGAACTGTGGAAATGGACCCATTCCAAAGGGGTACAAAGAAATTCCTGCGTAGGCCATAAAGCTTTATAGAAGTACAAGCTATTCCCAGCTACCTCTCCCCTACAGAGCAGATTCTCAGACTTTTATGAAGAAGTAGACAAGAAGGGAGGGGTAATCAAGGTACAAAGTCATTGAGAATGGGCATTCTTGAGTTGATACAGTCACTTCAACAGCCTAAATCAGCATTCAAAAGCACTGCTGTTTAGTATAAACTGAATTTTTTTTTAAACCAAGAGTAAAATGAGGCAAAGAAAAAAAAACGGTTTTTCTGTCTTCACTGCTGGTTTTCCCAGTCCTCTAGACTCTCCTAAGTAAAAGTCATAGCCTAATTTCGTTACTGAGAGTAGCATATATTCAATCTGCCAGGCGCTTTTCTTGGATGGCTATATCTTCCTGAGGAGAAAGCACTGACGGCTATGGGGCACTAAGCCAGCTATTGCTTTTCAGGTGACCTGGGGTGAGATGGCAGAGATTGGTTTGGCACACAGGACAAGGTAGTATTTATCCAGTAAGGCCTCCGGGAGAAACAGAGGGACAGGAAATGGGCAAACCATTCCTAGTCTCAGGGTCCCTTGTGTGGGCTCCTTCAGCAGCCACACTTTTCACCGAGTCCTGTTTTCACCACAATTCCACAAGTCTAACCCTAAGTTTGATTCAACTCAGCCAAAGGGTATAGCTTAGAGCAAATGCTTTTTCCAACTGCCTCTTACGGGATGAGTGCTGGAGACCACCCAACATCCCACCAAGCTTGCCTAATGACTATCCATTTCCTGATTCCAATTTCAAAGGGAATTTGTATTTTAATGAGTCAGTGCTGTATAATTAATCAGTCTTTCCTCCTCCCAACCTAAATTACTGAAGGAAATAAGCAAACACCCAAAATTTGCTATTTCCCTTTCTGAATGCCAGAGCTGAGAAAAGGTTCCCATGTAAATCAAGTCTGGGTGTGGACGGGTTCTGGGCACCAAGAAGTCTGCTGTCGAACTTCATTACTCATGAGTCATTGGAGAAGAGATCCATTCCCCCAAGAATCATTGACCATAACTGCCTGAGTTTCCTCTCCCTCTCTCACCACAAGGCACACATAGCCTATATCTCTCTTAGAGTGGCCAATTTGGAGGGGGCTGGACCATTTAATGCACCCAAGTTTCTGTGGCTGTTTGGTATTTCAAGAACCTGAAAATGCTAGTCTTTTATATGTGTATCAAGGAGACAATTCCTGGCAAATTACATGAACATTTTTTAGTCCCATTTGTAACAAATTAACATGCTGAAAGGCAGCATGGTATCACAGACAGAGAGCTAGCCTTGAAGCCAGAAAGACCTGGGTTCAAGTCTCTGACTCAACCTGACTGTGTGCCCCTGGGAAAGTCCCTTAACCTCTCAATGCTCTAGACAACTCTCAAAGATTCTAAGTTGCAAAGAAGGTGCCAGGCATGCATGAATGGCCAGATGTCATTAGTAGGAGAATCTTCATCAGGAAGTTCTTATGCCAATAAAATTACAGACCTAGTCCTTATCCTTAGTCAAGATTCTGCAGACCTAGTCAAATAGAGAACCATTCAATCTCTATTTAGGAAAAGTCTTCCACTTCAAATGGAGTTCAGACATGTGTATCTCCTGAGAATGTCAGATTTTAGCAAGAATGTCTCCTATAATCAATCAGTCAATGAGTATTTATTAAGTGCCTACTATATGGCAGGCACTGTGTTAAATGCTTTATAAATATTATTTCATTTGATTCTCATAAGAACCCTGGAAGATAGAGGCAGGCAGGGGTTAAGTCACCCAGCTATTAAATGTCTGGACCAGATTTAAACACAGCGAGTCCAGGCCCAGTGCTCTGTCCCCTGTGCCACCTAGCTGTCTAATGATGAAAGTTGGCAAATTCAAGTCTGAAAATAATAGAAATGATGGCAAGTCTCAATTAGGAAAGATGGTATACTTCTCTTGAGTACTGGTTCTCCATTTTCTAATCAGTTCATAAAAATGAACACCTTTGCTCCCTTCTCCTTTTGGCACTACCACCAAAGGTTCAATGGTCCTCCTATTTGCTCCTTACTAGTTTGATGTAGGTAACTTCAGATACAATGTGGTTCCATCCCCTTTGAGATGGAACAAAGTTGGAGAGGAATCCTAAAGACAAACCTCTAAAGTGAGCCCCAAGCCTTTCCAATGACTTCAAGTTCAGGTGTCAGCCAGGTGTTACCTTCTACCAAGACAATCATCTGAATTCCAGAGAAATGCCCTGATGGGGGAAGCACAACCGTGTGCTGACAAAATCAGTGCCAGACCAAAAGATCAGGGAGAGAGGGAAGTCTGAAAAATGATGGAGGCTTTAATCTGATTAATTTGCAGCCCCAAACAATGCCTAAGAGGTTTTTAGAATCCTGTTCCTGTAATTCCGATTTCCTTCCATTCTTGTGGAACATAAATAATTTAAATTATGCCCACAATAACGTGGGCTTTTCTGCATGCAGGCATTTTGAAAATATTAAATTTAGTTATCTACATACACTGGAAACATAATACATTAGATTATCTGCAAAGCTAAGAGCCGTGAGCCAACATGAACAAATCTCTTATGTAATGTCTGAGAAGGCCTAATGCTCCTGTATAAACACATCTCAGATTTTCCTAGGAACCATTTTCTTTGCAAATGAAACATTTAATTACAGAGCTGAGTTCATAAATAGACTATTAACATGGACGGCGGGGAGGGAGGTGTGGATGAGATGTAGATATGGTGCTGGATTAGCAAGGGAATATCCTACAAGAACTTCATCAATGCCATAGATAATTAATTACAGCTCACCTTCTACCCACATAGAAGGCCTTTATCAGCCAGTTTCCGGGAAAGAGCAGATGGCTGGCCAAACACTGAGTGAAATTTTCTGTCTACTCATTACTTAGAGAATCATGGGACTATGCAGAGACCTCTGAAAGGTTACCTAGTCCATTCCCCTGTGCCTAGACTCAACTACACTAAAAGCCTCCCAGGCAGATGGACATCTGTCTTTGTCATAAAAATCCCCATAAACGGTGACTCTATAACCACTTGCAATCACCTGTACTAGTGCCTCCTAATCCTTCCATGGTGAAATTGGGTCCATCTGGTAAAGGCTTTTGTGTTCATTATCATCACACTATTTGTTAAGTCTTTATGAACTACTCAAGTGCCTTTGTAAGGGTTTGCCCAGTGCCCACTGACTGGCAAAACGTTATGACTTCCTGTTCTGTGGGTTGGTTTGGATTTTTTTTTGTTGGTTGGTTTTTCGTCAAGATGGTGAAAAAGTTAAGAAGTCTTGGCTGGTCATGATGTTTTTATGTAATCCATAGATTTCCATTATCTATGCTATTTCTTTGTTCTTAATTCTTCCCCATGTCTTTACCATAGAAAATTGAGAGTTGACTACTATGGAAGTAGCAATTTAACATCCAGCTTCTGTGTAACTATCAGCTAAGAAGCAAGGATGCTGACCTATAAAACTAACATTGTGATATCTTCAAGTAAGAAATTATGGAGATGATCAATAATTGAATTGTTATTTGTTATGGACCTCCTCAGGGTGGTAGTATGAAGAAGGAGACATGGGGGAAAGGTTCTCAAAGTACTTCCTACTTAAAGCAAGAGGCTACTGAGTGGCACAGTGGATAGCATACCAGGTTCTGGATGTAAGAAGACTCTTCTTCCTCAGTTCAAACCTGGTCTCAAACACTAGCTAGCTATGTGAACTCAGGTAAGTCACTTAACCCTGTCTGTCTGTATGTCAAAGAGGAGGCACAGCATCATGGATGGAGGGTTAGACCTGAAGTTAGGAATCCTGGAAAATTCATATACTAGCTGTGTTGCCCTGGGCACACCCAGCACAATTAAGCTCTCTGAGCTCCAGTTTCTTCATCTGTAAGATGGGAATACAAATGCCTGTTTTACCAACTATATAGGGTAGTTTTAAGGTTAAAATGAGATGGTGTACATAAGTAAAGTTGATCAATTATTTTGTTATTATAAATCAATTATTTCGTGAATACTTTACAAACAGTGCCTCAACAGTCCCCAAACTCCTATGTAATCCCAGTTTGTTCAATGGAAGAAAGGGAGTATTAATGACCAATCTCATCCCATTGCCCTAATTTGCAATTTGTGTCTCACAAATATAAGAACAAATCTCTTAATCACATGGAGTTTCAAGATGTGAATTTTTTGTGCATCAGCCCTGTGTTCACAAGTTTGTTGCCTGTAACTGTGTGTACTGTATACAGTATTGTGGAAAGATTTATGACACAGATTTAATCTCAGCTGCAGGGCATGCATCAGTGCTCATCTCTAGACTATGGAGTGTTTTATGTGGTCATTGTTTCCTGTGGATCAGTGAAATAATCCAACCCAACAAAGGACATACCTGAGGCACACTATGAACAGGAAAGGGTCAGGGGAGCATGGAGGGAGTTGCAAGAGAGGAGAAGGTGCTTTACTGAGCACTGTTTGTTATGGAATCTTAAGCAATGGCATTTCAATTCAATTAATCTCAGATACCACTGCTTGAAGGAAAGAATTTTGGCTGGAGATAGTAAATATCTCATCAGCACTTCCCCCAATCAACATTGCTTGCCTGTGTGTTAGCTCAGTACCATCCTCTACAAGCAGAAGCCTGATTCCTCCCTAGAAACCTGACCCCCTACATCCCCCATTCCCAACCCCTCCTTCCTCTACATTCCATTCTGAGATAGGAGTTTCAGTGCTTGAGCCTCAAGGACCCACAAGGTATAGTAGCTACAGGCATCTTGGTGACCTCTCTCTACCCTCCAAAGCCCAAGCTGGCTTTCTCATCAGCACTGTGAGAAGGAACCAAGCATGATCCATGACCTCAGCTCCAATTACAGAAACCAAGATGGTCCCCATGATGCTAAATGTCATCCCTGGTATCTGACACTTGATTAGTGATCACTCTCTTCCACTGACCTAATGGGCCACCAGGATATGTCTCCTGGAAAGAACTGGAATGTGTCTTTTCAGATTAAAAACTATTTGAACTTGAAGGTTCACCTGACCTCCAAGGAGGCCTATTTTAATGAACTCAAGTGACAGCTGGCTATGTTGCCCACTGTAAATTATTGGGTGTCTTAAAACTGATTTTTAAAAAGAATCTTTCAATATTCATTGCTGACATGTCAGGAAAAAACTCCACCTTCAAAGCATAGGAGAAGAAATAGAAGGGATAAATGTCCACAAAGAGCTTCAGAAGGACAAAGAACCTGAGTGGCCTATCACCTCACTCAGTTGGAAGACTTAGAAGTAAAACCATGACTAAATGGAAAAGCAACCTGACCATCACAGACAACTTTGCCTGTTGACCTAAGATCATAAACAAAACACATGGCCATCAGGAAGTACATTCACAAGGCCAAATGGTCGACATTCCCTTTTTTCATGGTGCCTCAACTGGGGGGGGGGGGTGGGAAGCAGGTCCCTGAGTAAATAGTATTGTGTCTCTTCACTGTACCCACCCTATAGGTGTGCACCCAACAGCTATCCCAAATCTCCTCCCTACCCCTCCATTTTTTTACACAGATGAAATACAACATCAAAGGCAGCCATGAAGGAGAATTAAGAAAGTTGTAAAATGTCAGAGCATGAAGGGAACTTAGGCATCACTCTGGTCCAACCCTTATACAAAAGTAAGAAGTAGAGTCCCAAGAGGTTGGACAAAGTGGACCCCTCCCCCTTCACACAGAGAGCTAATAGAAGAGTCAGGATGAGAATCCAAGTCTCTTGACCTCTAACGCACAGTGCTTTGCACTGTTGTTATGTTGCCTTTCAGAGGATACTCAAGGACATAATACAAAGAGACTCAGAACTCAGGAAACCTGGGACCTTGACTTTTCTCTGTCATTAACTGTGCTACCCTAAGAAAGTGACTTCCTCCCTGGGTCTGTTTTCTCACCTATAAAATGTAAGGATTAAAACTGACAATTCCTAAAATCCTTGCATTTTGTATTCTGTGGCATAAGAGAAGCATTGAATCTAGGTATTGGGTGGTCTTTTTCAGTACTGATAATATGTATAGTCCTAGGATATGATTGAGTTTTTTCCTTTGTTTTAAATTTTCTTTTTTTTTCCTTGAAGACTAGGTTTCCCTATCACCGCAAAGCTGGAAGTGCAGAGTTTACTTCTGAATCCAATCTCACTTCTGATTTAGCTTGGAAGCTGCTTCTGACCTGAGCTGGTTTACCCCTCTTTCAGCATCCTGGTAACCTATTCCTGTGGACTCACTATCTTTTTGCTGGACTTAATGTTGTTACGCAATCATGTTAGCCTACTGCTACAGCTCTGAACTCCTGAGCTCAAGCAATCCACCAGTCTCAGCCAGCTAGAGGCAGGAATGATGGGCACCTGCCACCACACCAGGCTTGTCAGGTTGTTTCCACACCAGTTGGTGATGCTATCTCCCTCTCCTTGCCTAGTTACCAGAACAGCTCCAGGTCTCCCAAAGATTAGGTCCTAGACCAATCAGCAATTCTACAGACAGCTGTGTTCCCTAATGCCTCTCCTACATTCCACCTTCCTAAAAGTTGCCAAGACGAATAGGCGGATGAAGAGAAATGACTACATATATTATTATAAGCAGAAGCTCAACCCTAAGAAGGCAATCATTGAGTCCCCTTTACCCCTGGGCTCCAGTCATTAATTTGTATATTATTGTATAGTGAGGTCAACCCTCAGCAAGTATTAGATTATTTATAACTTCAGAAAGTTATTTTGTACAATCACTTGGCAGGCTTTCATCTGAGGCAGCATTTGATAGAAATATGGAAAATGGCCTGAACTTTAAATGACAAACAGATGAGAAAGTTCGATGAAAATCACATACTTTTGAGCACCATGTGTTTTCAAATAGAATATAAATGGGATTTTTAATTGATGTTGACTTTAGCTCATGGTAACATTTTGGGTGATCTCAATTAGTGGGGTTACAAGAAACAGTAAAGAAAAGATTTGGATCATGGTGAGTCTTAGGGGAAAAAAAACCTGGCTTTAAGCAAAACATCCTCCATACTTAAACCCTAACCCAGAAAATACCTATTTGGAAAATAAGCCTACCTCAACTTACACAGTATAGCTTTTGGAGGCTTAAAAAGTATTTCACCTACAACATTTTATTTCCTCCTCAAAAAATATATTTGAGGTACTGCTAAAGTTATTATCCCCATTTTATAGATGTAGAAACCAAGGCTCAGAGAGATTAAGTGATTTGCCCACAGTCACACAGCTTTTAAGTATCTCAGTTGGGATGAGTATCAGGTCTTCCTGATACAAATTCCTCAGTGTGGGGATGCCCCCACCTATGGACAAACTGCCTATCAATGAACAGTCTTAGATCCCATCCACCAGGTTATACCTGTTTCTGGTCTACTCTCCCATTTTTAACTAGACTTCTGATTTCCTCAATATAGGAGTCCCTAGTGAACAACTTCCACTGATGGCTGTTCAACGTCTTCACTGCAACTCAGTCTTAGAAAGCTGTCTGCCCAACTGCCTTGTCCAGTGTTACACAGACAAAATATGTCAGAGTGGGGTCTAGGTCTCCCTAATTCCAAGATACGTTCTCTAATCCGAATCCGCACAGCTGCCTCTTTCTAATTCCCTTGTACTGAGGGAGGAGGGGAAAGAGGTGTGAGAAGGCAATAAAGTAAACCCCATTTCTGAATAACTATAAGAGAGTTGCCCTCTGAAAGCCCAGACCTAATCACAAAACATAAAAAGGAGGTGTTTGACTAAAAATTCAGGCCCTATGTGGTAATCCCTCCACAAAGAAAGAATAAGTCCCTTGAGTGACCCTTCAAAGACAATGAGGTAGCTCCAGAGCAAAAAGATGGCAATAATGCCAGGCAGGAGCCAGACTTAAGGAAGAACCCAGCTCTGCACAAAAAGTCTGAAATGACTCAAGGAGCTAAAGAGGAGTCTGAGAAAAGTCAGTGATCACCCCAACTGGGAGAGCAGAAACACTGGAGAGAAATCTGCCTGGAGGAGTGGAGTAAAGAGTCTAGGATTTAGGTGATGGCTGACAAGAATAGATCATGTATTGCTGAAATTCCGCCCCCTCCCAAACCCACACCCCCCAATGCCTACAATTTTTTCTAAGACTAATTCTGTATAGGTCTCCCTTATAGGAACCTAAGGCTGCCTCAGCCAGATGGCTCAGTGGATGGAGGACTGGTATTAAAATCAGAACAGATTTGAGTTCGAATCCTGCCTCAGCTGCTACATGACCCTAGACAAGTCATTTAACCTCTTTTTTGTCTTAATCCACTGGACAAGGAAATGACAAACCATGCTAGGATCTGCCAAGAGAGACTTATGAAGAGTTGGACACAGCTGAAACCTGGTTTTTTCCACTAGGCAAGGAGAAAATCTATCAGCCTTTCTTTGTTTTAAACCTTTACTTAGTCTTTTTAAACAGTGTTAACCACAAAGGCATTTGCTAATAGAAGTCTGTTTTCTGATATTGAGGTTGGGAAAAGGTGCCTGAAAGGGAGCACCATCCCAGGAGAGGAAGAGAAAGAGAGATTTAAAAGGAATGCATTTGCCAAAGCGCTGTCTCTGTCTAGGGGCTAAGAGCTGGAAAGAAAAAGAATTATAGATCCCTTTTGATGTATCTTTCCAGAGCAAAGAAAGGATGTTTATACTGGGAAATCTATTCCGGGAATGAGCCAGTAATATGGTGGGGGGCAAATAGCAAGGATTGAACAGCCCTGCTTGCCACACCATACCACCATCACAGTAACTCCAAAGTTGCAAATTAAAGAGGCTAGGTTGTTGTTTTGCCCAAATTATTCAGACATTTCCTCAGTTCTTTCCTTTGCTTTAACTGTGGAGTCCAGGTCAATAAGAAAGCTAATTTATTAGACTTCATCTTCCCAGTAAAACTGGAAAATCTTATTTGAGCAATATGGGGTAAAGACATCCCTCAAAAACTGGGCAAAGATCCAGGAAAGAATGAAATTGTTTCTTTGAACCCATCCAACCTACAATGCAAAGTCAAGGATTAGCATGCAAGTCACTATGCCTAGCTATAAGTGTTATAGGAATATGGGGTGGGGAGCCAAATATCAATTAGAAAGATACACACATATGTATGTGTGTATGTATGTATATATGTGTGCATGTATATATATGTATATATATATATATATATATATATATGTATATATATATGTGTGTGTGTGTGTGTATGTGTATATATGTCTTATATATACCTATATACATTCGTACATATATACACACATGTGGGTATGAATTTACATGTGTATACATACATTTCTGTATGTATGATTATTCATGTATTCATATGTGTGTATATATATATATAATATATCTATATATAAAGGATTTCTCTCATTCATATTTATTTATTCCTTGCACCCTAACAAGTCATGACAACCCTCAAATATGGTTAGTGTAAGATGTCAAGGCCCACATTCAAGTAATTAAAGAACTCCTTAGACCCAAGGAATTAAGGAATCACTTAGGCAAAAAACTGAATCAAAGTCCCTGCAAGGTTATCAAAGAGAATTCATAAAATGTAGACACAAATTCAGAATCATCGAATGAAGTCCCACCTTTTCACAAAGGGAATCTTGCAGGGTTTATGAAGATGAAGGGCAGTAAGTTTTCACAGCAGACTTGTCAAGAACTATTCTCGTTCACAAGCCCGAGAGGCTATGATTTGCCACCTTCTCTCTGTGTTGACCTTTGCCCACTGACAAGAATCCAGTGTCTTTGCCAAGAAAACCCTAGATGGGGTCATGAAGAGTGGGACATGACTGAAACAACCGAGCCACAACCACAGAGTAAATTGTAAGAAGGCCTGAGCGGTGTCCAGTTCACTAAGAGGGACTACCATAGGGGCAGTGGTATCAGAGCAGAGGGATAAATACGGGGGAATGACCAGGGTAGAAATCATTATTCCAGAATGAAGGTTGGGTTCTAGATAAATACATGCTTTAAATGAAATCAAGTGGCAGAGAGTAGGAAGAGCCATGTGTTTCACTGGTAAAGGATATACCAGCAAAGGCATTCTTCTCGTCATCCCCTAGGCAATTCAACTGCGGTTTGTGGGGCAAAAACATATGCTTCAACCTTCAGAATGGTGGGAAACAAATAGAAGCCATGGTCTAAATGAAAGGCATGTCTAAAGCGTTATGGTTAGGTAGCCCTTCAAATAAGACCACCTCCTGAGTGACAGGCAAGATGGAGCATGATGCTGTAGCGAGATCGGAGAAGGTAATAGACGGTGCCATTTTTGCAAGGATATGAACAGTCATTATTGCTGTAGATCAGTTCTACCAATAGGATGCAAATCATTGCACAAAGATGCAATATTTAGCATCTTAATACGCAAGTTATCCTTTATAGGTGGTCTATAAACCATAGCTCTTTATATCCACTGTCTTACTTTTCCATTCTACTATACTCTTTTCCAACACCTCACCAATGTCATTGTGGAAGCAAAAAGGGATATGCTGGACTCAGGGCCATTTTTCATAGGTTATCATTGCCAATGAATTCATCATCTGGTGGCCAAAATACTGGTGATAAACCTCTTCATTCTTAAATAGGTTGGAAATATTTAGAAAGCTTGATCTAAGACCCAATTGAGCCAACATATATTGTATACATACAACATTCACAGATAAAAATCCATTAGCCAAAAAACAGCAGTAAGGAAATAAATAGACCTAAAATGGAATAAACCTGTTTGTATTTCCTTAATGCAACCAATTTGAAGTGCAACATCCAATCATTCCAACATCATAAAGTCTGACCTCAGGAACTTGGAGCAGAGTCCAGGAATCTCTCTGAGTTGGAAATGACCTCAAAGGTATCCTTGTCCAGTCCATAACCAATCAAGAACAAATTAGGTGTGTTGATCTCAGAAGTCCCTTCCAACTCTTGGATTCAAAGTTTCTGGGATTCTGCATAAATGGAGTGCTAATAAAGTTTGCAAATTGAAAAAAAAGTGAGAGGGAGAGCTAACAAACCAAACAGTGAAAACAGGCTCCAAAAAAATCTTGGCAAGCTAAAATTTGGGGCTGACTTTGCCAATAAAATGAAATGTAATAGGGGCATATCTTACATTGAGTTAAAAAAACTCAGCTTCACGAACACAGACTAGGTGAGGCATGATCAAACAGTTTGTTTGATAAGGACCAGGGTGGGTTTGCAGACTGAAAGCAAAAAAGCTAGTGCAAACCTGAGCTACTTTAAGAGAGGTATATCCTCCAAGAATAAGGAGGTAATAGACACTCTGTGTTGGGCCCTCCTTAAATCTTCAGTATTACACTCATTTCTGGGCACCATGTTTTAAGAAGGCCACTGACAAGATGGAAAGCATGGAAGTGAGAACAAACAGGACAGTGACTTAGTGTGGTCTGACCTATAATTTGGCTTGGTCTAGTTGGTTCTAGATTTTTAAAAAATGCAACAGACTCTCTAGAATTGTAAAATCCACTTAAAAACTATTTTCATAACTAAATATTATTAAAAACAATAATGGTAAAATCGCATTTCTATAGCACCTACTATGTGCCGGGCACTTTGCTAAGTACTTCACAAATATTATCTCATTTGATCCCCATAGCAACCCTGGGAAGTAGATGTTATTATTATACACATTTTACAGTTGAAAAAACTAAAGTTAACAGAGGTTAAGTGACTTAAAAGCATATAAACCAAGAATAAAAAAGATGAAAAAGCACAATCTCTACCTGTAGTCACCAGATCATGAACTAAAGAAAGCAACCTGCCAGCTTGTGGAGTCTAGGAAAAGCCTTCTGACAATCTTCCCTGAACTCAGGCTAATCCTTTTGTAGTCCATGAAATTAGGTGTATAAAGCACCAAAATGACTGAGTGAAGGTGATGGGTTGGGGGTAGTACCAGCAGGTGACCACGCCAACCCCAGGCACTTACCGAAGCTCCTACCATAGTCTTTGGGCCCTTGCTATATGAGGCTGTGTTCAAAGAAATGAAAATGCTTGGAGAAGGGAAGACAGTGGAAAAATGATAGCTGTGTTCCGGTATTTGAAGAGTTATGGGTCTGCAGTTCTCAAGCCTTTTTGGACCACTTCAAAAGGGCATCCGACTCACCATAACCCTTCACCAGTGGAAAGGTTGCTTTTGATGAAATTTCAAGGTGGCAATATATTTTCCTTAATATATTTGATTCTAAAAATGATTAACTATGAGAATGGCACAGATGGTAGGGACTCAAGCCAATAACAGTAGAGAAAAGAGACAACCCATAAATCCTTCAGGGTACCCTTGAACCATGAGGGCAAACATAGCACCCTGGCTCTGCAAAAGAGGACCAGAGCACACAGACTACAATAGCATAATATACATGTCCAGAAATAGTTCTAAATACTAAAAGAATTCTTACCATTTTCTGTTTCAGTCATGAAAATTCAATTCAGCCTCTTACTAGGAAATCTTGTCTGATAACCCTCATTGTAAGTTCACACTCCCTCATACATTTATCTTATATTTAATTTGTATATATGTTACATTTCTCCAACAGACTGTAAATTCCTCAAGAGCAGGGACTGGTTTATTTCACTTCTGTTTTTGTGTCTCCTGTGCCTAGCACAGTGCTTTATACATACTGTTTAATAACTCTTCTGTTGAATTGAATTCTCCCAGAAGCTGGCATTATAAGCTTCTGTGACTGGGTCCCAAGGGAAGAGATTCATAGCTCTAGATTCTAATATAGTTGCACCTAAGCTATAAACTCATCAGGTGTATTAACGCTGCTTCTAAACTTCTCAGGGAGGCTCAAGAAAATGATTCAAAACAGGAACCTTCCTGCACCCTTAGTGGCATAATGTCACAAACTAGAGGTTAGCAATGTCCTACACACCCCGTTCTACCTGCATTTGTAACAAGTCTGAAGCTTTAGTCTTCAAATTCAGGGTCAGGGGTACATTTTTCTCCTTACCAAAACTGTAAGAAAGTGGTATAGGGCAAACCAGATATTAGGATCGTTAGTCTTTATCCAAGATCAACTCATAATCCACAGAGGACTAAGGCAGGAGCTATCTATAGGATCACAAAAACTTAAAAAAGATAATTTAATCATTTGTAAATGCACAGAAAATGACAGAAGGAAGGTCAGTAAGAAACACATAGAATGTATTGCACATTTGGAGGAAAAAACCAGTTGTCCATGGTTCAGACTCTTGGCTATGTGTGCAGCCCTCTTTATAGTCTGTTATATGTATGAACTGAAGAATTTAAAAAATGTCAACTTTAAAAAAAGTTTAAACATTGTAAAAGTTTTGAGTTCCAAACTCTATCCTTATTTTCCTCCCTTCCCAACCTTCTCCCTGAAATAGTATGCAATCAGATATAGGTTGTATATGTGTGTGTATAGTGTGTGTGTGTGCATATATATATAGTATGTATGTATACATGCATACATACATAGGGCAATCATGCAAAACATTTCCATCTTAGCTATTTTGTACAAGAAGAGTTAAAGAAAATAATAAAAGAAAGTGAAAAATAGCATGCTTCAGTCTATATTCAAACAATATCAGTTCTTTCTCTGGAGGCAGATAGTATGCTTCATCAGTATTCATTTGGGATTTTCTTAAATCATCATATTTCTGAGAACAGCTAAGTCATTCACAATTCTTCATCAAACAGTGTTGCTGTTACTGTGTACAGTGTTTTCCTGGTTCTCTGTTCACTTCGCTATGTAGCAGTTCATGTAAGTCTTCCTAGATTTATCTGAGATAATCCTGCTTGTCATTTCTTATAGCACAATACTATTCCATTACAATCATAGACCATAGCTTATTTAGCGACTCCCCAATTGATGGGTCTCCCTTCTATTTTCAATACTTAACCACTACAAAAGAGCTAGTATAAATATGTTTGTACAAATAGTTCCTTTTTTGGATGTCTTTGGAATATAGATCCAGCAGTGGTATTGCTGGATCAAAGGGTATGCACAGCTTTATAGCTCTTTGGGAATAGTTTCAAATTGCTCTCCAGTATGGTTAGATCAGTTCGCAACTCCACCAATAGTACATTAATGTCCCAGTTTTCCCACATCCCATCCAACATCCAACATTTTCCTTTTTTGCCATACTAGCCAACCTAAAAGGTGTGAGGTGATACCTCAGAGTAAATCAACTTATTTTTAAAAGGTAATGAAAACCCACATCCTCAGTGAATAGTCTTTTTACCTTTCCCCCACAGTAGCTTGGGTCTTGATTGACTCCAAACATGCACAACTTCAGTAGAAGTTGAATCAAAATCTCTTCATAACCAAAGTTCAATCCTGGAAACTTCACTGAAGGCAAAAGGGCCAGGGGTATCCCTGATGGGATTACTAACCAGTCTCATTTGGTCAAGATGTTTAGAACTTTTCAAGAGGTATGGGAGGCATTTGTGTATTCAGCATGGACTGCATCTTGAAGGTAGCCTTCAATCCAAAAGAGAATCCCTAGGGGTAAATTTTTAAATAACAACAGATAAGATACTTTTAAGTAAAAAGTGGTGAGGGGAATCCTTCCCACTATATGGTATAGCGTATTGTTTCAATTGAAGCAATATGGTATAATGGAAAGACCAAGTCCACTTCTGTGACTAATACCCACCCAAGGCAACTTATTGCCACTCACCTGAATTGGAGTAATTTCTATCTTCACTGTCCTTCATGACTATTTTCTTCATCCACCTAATTATGACAATCCACTGTCACAATAAATTCTACATATCTCTTGCCTTTGGAGTATCCTTATTGGCAGGCATTGAGGGTGGGTTGCTTTTTTAGCCTTCTCTGCCCTAAGTGCTAACAAGTTCCTGAAAAGGTGGAAATTAACTTAGCCTTCTAATGATATGTGAATCAATGAGATAAAGGCACCATGTCATCATATGAAAGAGATTTTCCACACTAGGGGAGGCAGAATAGTCCAGCATTGCCTTTAAACTCCTTTCTCTCCCTGTCATGGGAGGAAATTCATTGCAAGGCATGTACCTAGATCTTGACTTCTGAGCATACCCATGATATCCCTGGGGATTAATTTAGATGCAAAAATAGCCCTAGTCTGAAGGCACCTGACCTGGGGAAGAGAGCTGGACTGTAGGACAGAAGTGATTGTTATTTTTTCCCCTGAATTTCTCCATAGGCTCAGATGATAGCATTTTTAGCAATATTTTTTAATTAACCTATGTCCATATTTTAGACAAACTATTAAACGTAAAAGACCACAGTATAGTATAAACATAACTTTCATATGCGCTGTGAAATCAAAAAATTTGTGTGATGCTTTATTGCAATATTCGCTTTATTGTGGTAGTCTGGAACTGAATGTGCAGTATCTCCAAGATATGCCTGTCTGCATTGCAGATTTCTTCATATCAGAAAGTGGGGAAATGATGGTAGCCGTTGACCAAGAAGCCCCTGTACCATTTGGATCCTCACCTCTCTCTCCCAAAGCTGAAGGGGATCTTAGAGATCAAATGAAAAGCTGCAGAAGTCAGATCTGCTCTAAGTAACATAAGATGCCAATGAAAAACTGTGAGACTCAAATTGTAAAAACCATTGCTTCTATAGGCAATGTCCACCTCAGCATGACTCCCTAAACATGCAGGAGAATCTCACACCTCATCTTCTTGAGGAATCAGTATCTAGTACCAAGCACAGAGCAGTAAGTGCTTAATCAATGTTTATTGAATTGAATAGAATAGGACGAAAGCCTATGGAGGGATCATTTAGGTTTGTTTTTTTGTTTTTTCCTCAGTGTTTCTGATACTTAAAGGAATGGTTTAGAAATAATAAGTCTTTAATACATGTTTATCCAAATTAGAGAGACATCCTCGGACAGTTATCTCCCTCTGCTGTCCCAAAAACAACTTCTAGCCAAGGCAGTGGTACAATTCCTACATTGCAAGGTGAGAAGAGAGGCATCCTTCCTGTTGAAAATCTAATTATTTTATTATTAATAAAAGGAAAAGGAGTGGGACCAACGACTCCTGAAATTTTTGCTCAGAAATTGCATTTATGCCATGGAGTTAGACTGCACCATTGAAGGAGAGAGCCAAGAAGCTAATAGAGAAGACCAAGAAGCTTCCTGATTTTGCTTGTTTCTTTGTAGTCAGATAAAATAAACTACGGGGAGGTGGAGATGAATTGAGACTGAAATTCACTTTGTTATCTGGACTAAGTGTGAGGCCATATTTTACAGGTGTACCTTGTTTTATTGCATTTTACTTTACTACATTTCTCAAATATTGTATTTTTTTTACAAATTGAAGGTTTGTGACAACCCAGCCTTGAGCAAGTCTATTGGCATCTTTTTTTTCCAACAGGGACGTGTTCACATCATGTCTGTGTTACATTTTGGTAATTCTTACAATGTTTCAAACTTTTTCATTATTATTATATCTGTTATGGTGATCCATGATCAGTGATCTTTGATGTTACTATTGTAACATCATGGTTTGGGGGTACTATACAAACTGTGCCCATATAAGATGATGAATAAATGTTGTATTGTTCTGACTGCTTCACCAACCAGCCATCCTCCATCTCTTTCCATTTCTTCAGGAAAGAGTCAATTAATGTAGCAAACTGCATTGTTGTCTTATTTTAAGAAATTGCCACATCCACCTCAACCTTCAGGAACCACCGCCCTTAGTAGTCAATAGCCATCAACATTTAGGCAAGACCCTGCCAGCAAAAAGATTAACATTCACTGAAGGCTCAGATGATAGCATTTTTAGCAATATGTTTTAATTAAGCTTTGTCCATATTTTAGACAAACTATTAAAATTAACAAACTACAGTATAGTATAAACATAACTTTCATATGGACTGTGAAATAAAAAAATTTGTGTGATGCCTTATTGCAATATTTGCTTTATTGTGGTAGTGTACAACTGAATGTGCAATATCTCCAAGGTATGCCTGTATGCATTACAAATGTCTTGAGCCATTCCCATACCAGAAACTCACATAGAGGACTTTAGGTAAAAACTAAAATCTTAAATTTATACAACTACCTTCCCTTGAGCTCAAAGCATTTCCTAGGTATACATGGAAGAGCTAAAGATGACCCCTGCCATTAATGGATGTTTCTACAGCTGCTGCAGTCTGTACACAGGAGACCTCCTACCTACATAAAGAGATTGAGTCGACCTAGTGACAAAGACTCTGATTGGATGGATTTTTTTTCATTTTTTTTTTTGTTATTGTTTCCAAAAGGACCAGTGAAAGGGGAAGAGACAGATAGATGGACAGGCAAGCTGAGCTCTTCACAAATGTTATTTCATTGGATCTTCACAATCCTAGGAAATAGATGCTAGTACCATCCTAATTTCATAGTTGAGGACACTGAAGCAGAGGTAAGTGAATTGGCCAGGATCACATAATTCCTGTCGGAAGTCACACTTGAACTCCTGTCTTCTTGATTCCAGGGCCAGCGCTCTATCTGACAGGCAGGCAGATGAGAAAGAAAAAGGTTTGAGATAGACACTCCAATACCAGCAGAGGAAGAGAAAATGAGTGTGGAGCCAACTTATTTCTCCTCAGTGGCATTTAACTCATGCCAAGATTAGCAGCAGTGGTGCTGGAGAAATGAGGTACAGGTTTAGGTTTCCCAAACAAGAAGCTCTCTGACCTGAGACTTGCTGGTTTAAGAGCTAGCTGGCATTCTGAAATTCGTAATTCAAAGGACAAGGGTTCCCTCCTCTCAACACTGATGGTGATTCAAATTTTCACAAGAAAAGACTGGAACTACCTGAGTTGAGTATTGCACAGGATTTAATGAATTCACCTAGAGAAGCAGTAGCACAGGGCAGTGTGTGTGTGTGTGTGTGTGTGTGTGTGTGCCCACACAGGCACATGACAAAGTAAGAAAGCAAAGGGTGAGAGAAAAACAGAGAGAGCAGACTAGGAAGAGGGAGAGAAAGGGAGGAGGGAGAAAGGAAGGGAGGAAAGGAGAAAGAAATGAACTACTGGGACCTTGTAGACTTCCTGGAACAACACACTTGTACTGAAGCTGCTACTTGTAAGATCTCTTCAAGAACTTAGCAAAGTTCCAGCAATTTTGCTCTTTCCACAATTCCCCTCCCTTTGTTTATTCAGTAACAGGCACTTTTATATACTCCTCCTTTCTTCTATCTAAACTTTTCCTATATCACTTTTAATTCCTATATAGAGAAACCCTGCAGCAGTCACTAAGGTCTATGTAGTCATTACAGTTCACGCTAAGCAAAAGAAAGTGGAGAAGTCCAGGGGTTGGCTATAAGTAGAAAAGTCCTAAATTAGAATGGAGAGCTATTGTCCAAATGTTAAAAACTTTCCCTAATTGGAGACTCTGAGCTATTATGATTGCATTGGTAACCTTTTTGTCTGATATAAACTTCCTAATATGGTAAAGATACAAGATATACCTGAGGACCATTAAATTTCTACTATTCTCAAAATGAGCTATTTGTTATTAAATCTCCAGAGAGGAAGGAATCAAGGAGGAAAGAGCAATAACCAAAGGAAATATTACCTCTAAACTTATTCCTCTAGATGATAATTAAGACCCAGAAATGATTCCATTCTTTTCCTTTCCAGAAGGGTTGAGCATCCAGAAAGAAGAGCAGTGGATTGGTACCAGCCAACTAACTTTCCCCTTAATGAGTGTTACCCCACTTATTCTGTCAGGGAGACTCAGTAGCACACTAATGGTGTCTAGCTGCAGAGGCAAGAAATCCACTTACACAAAGGAAAGTGAAGAATCTCTTATTTACTTGCTAGGAATTAATTGCATGTGGTTCTTAGAACATGAACAAACTGATGCATCCCTCTCTTTTTGTGTGGAAGATATTAAGAAGGCAGCCATTTAATCCCTGAAGGCTTGGGGAGTGGAGATTTTAGTAAGCAGAGGAAAAGAGTGATTGCTGTTTGATTTTAACTCTTTGTTGCTTACCTTGTTTTTTGTTTTGTGTAAATGTTCGTTATCTCCTAAGACACCATGTGTTACATTTTCTCTTGCCTATGGGAGAGGTTCAATGGAAATGGGGGGGTCATAAGTATGAATTTGAATAGTGCCTCCAGTACTTAAAAATAGTTGTACATTCAAGATACCAAGAAGGTTAACGCTTCCTCCCAGGTCTGAGAAGAGTCACTGAACAATGCCATATGTGTTACATCTCAGTCCAGAGCAAAGCTTATGCCACCCCAGGCAAGCACTCTATTGCTACTGATACGTCATAGGAAAATGGTCAGGCAGGTAGAGGGAGCTTGGCTTCAGAAAAGGACCCAAACCAAAATAGGGTCTACAACTTCCTTGGCATTTTTTACATAACCTTCTTGAAATATGTTCTCCATTCTTAGTATAAAGCCACATCCATGAGAGATACCTTTGTACTGTGCCTATTTTTGGATAGCCAGATGAAATGTTGGTACACGAGAGTAAGATTATTGTTAGTCTAAATGAAAAACATAATTTACCCAAAGAAAAACTATTTTCCTAAGACTCTTAGCCCTGATACAAACTGCCAAACTATCCAGCTCAGGCTTCCATGCCATGGTTCAATAAAATGGATCCTCCTCAGCTCTTGAGACTTGAGAGCTACAGGGCATACTCATGTAAAAATAACAAGGTGCTAGTTATATTTGGTAAATATCATCTTGAAGTTGTTATTCGACCTTGATATTTATATATGGCTACTGAGGCAGCAGTAGGGTCCATGGGTCCCTGTACCAGGGACTTTATTTAAAAGCAAGCAGTATGCATCATCATGTTCCTGGGAAAAGTCAAGGAACCATAGGAATAAAGGACTCTACAAATACATGTTGTATGTAAACAATCATACATAGAGTAGGGTTTCCTTCCTTAAAACACTCTCAACTTACAGAGACTCGAAATGAGGCTAATGAGCAAGAAAGATGCCCCCCTAACACTTTTGGCTCCCATCTACTTCCAAACCCTTGCCTATGTCTTCTCAGCTGTCATTTGGCTCACTCTCTACTCCTGCTCTGGGAGGGCCCTATTAGCTAGCTTAGCACAGGTATGCTCACAGTTAGAAACAGAAAGGATCAGAAACCTAAGTCTGAATTTCCTGCCTTTCATTGATTCAAGCCAGATCCTCCCTGCTCAGCAGCTCAGCCCACTAAAGGAGACACACTCTTCCCCCGTAGCCAAACAGCAGGTTCATCAAGATGTTCTCAAGGCACATCATCATGAGTGAGGTAACAGAAAATTAGGGGAAACTCCCCAAAGAGATTTAGTCTATTTAAGTTAGCTCTCCTAAAATCAGCATTTTCCTAGCTCTCCTAAAATCCATTTTCAAAACGTTTTGCACCACCTGAGTGTGATTCTTCAAAGCATTTTCCTACTTCTAGTAACCTAATACTAAGACAGTTGATTTGGCTTCAGGACAGGATGGGGCTTCCACCTCTACTGGTCTGCTGAGCTACATCTGTGAGGACAAAGGATGCAGCAGTGAAGGGAGTTCCCAAACACTGTAGGAGTGGTGTGGGGAGACTCTAGGGGACAGGGAAAGAAAAAGCCAGCCAGATCAATGCAAATGGGCATATCTATCAACAAGATGAAGAGCCTCTCAAGCAGAGGGAGGCTAGTTCATTTTGGGTGATGTGGCCCAGAATCCCTCACCTGCTTGCTCCAAAGGAAATTGATGCTAAGCTACTGAGGGTTCAAATCCATTGACCTGTCTGAGGCCAAGTTAAAGAAACAAGCTGGACGTGCTTGCAAATTAGCCAAGCAGAAAATAGGCCCGATTCATCTTGCAGTCCACACACACAGGAGAATTGGATCAGCCAAAGGAGTGGGAAGTGTACTGAAGAGAAAAGGTGGCCCCCAACTTGCCAGTGGCTTAAACAGACAAACAAGCAAACAAAAAGTCCAAAAAGTCAAAATTTCAACTTCCTTCCATTAGTTGGATTAAACCTGGGAAATAAAGCAGAAAAAAGGTTAAAGATTGGCATTATACACTTTTCACTTTCCCTGAACCTGACTCCTGAGCAAAGGATTTGCAAAACACTACCATGTTTTTTGGAATGTTCGTTTCAAGGGGCTCCTAATTGTCTAAGAAGGCATGCTACATTTGAGTTAATGTAAAGTTAAAGCTTTGCTCAGTCATATATGTGCATATACATACACATATGTATAAATGTATATTTGCATACTTGTAGTAACCTGAACACTAAAGCAGCTGATTTGCCTGCCTGACAGGATGGGCCTTCCACCTTAACCAGACTGTTGAGCTACATCTATAAGGACAAAAAATACAACAATGAAGGGAAAATCACACATGCATGTACATATATGTAAATATATACACATGTCTATGTATACACACATATATACCTACATACACTGACATGAATGTGCATATATTTATACCTACATATACATACCATATGCATATAAAATTTTATACATTTCTATTTTGTGCATTATGCACATATATGCACTGTACATATGTATACCTGTATGTGCATGTTTCTTGATGTATTTGTAAACATAGCTGACCCCAGGTCAGGCCCTGAGCCTCTGGCCCTAACTTCCTGTCTTGGTTTGTTTATAGAACAAGTCTGAGGTTAGCTCTGCCGAGTTACTCATCCAGTTATACCTCAGCTTCACAGCCTAGCAACTCTTTTTCCCTTCCCCCTTCCCTCTCCCCCACCCCCAGCCAGATGTGCCAGTGTTAAAATACCATTATCCTGTCAACACCCCTGGGGACAAAGAAAATTCAGGAGGAAATGGGAGGCACGGCTGTCCTGCCACTTCCACCAAATGATACCCTCCCTTCCCCCCCTAAAAAAAAATTAACAAAAGAAAGAAAAATCAGTGCCACAGTTGTTTCTCTGTCCCCACAATCCTTCTTAGGAAACAAGAACCATCTTGGGTTACTTTGTGCTTGAATCAAAGCAGTTTCTTTTCTGAAAGAGTAGAGGGGAAAAGACAATTTCAACACCAGCCACTTCATAAATATCCATTGAAAGCAAATCCTCCCCACTCCCTGCAACACTACCACCTCTTCTTGAGAGGCTGGAGGAGAAAATGCCCCAGTTAAGAGACATCCATTGCTGATGGGAGCTGGATTCCACAACTGGAGTCTCCATTTCCCCAAGTGACCGAATCCTCGTTACAGAAAGGAGCCCAATTTATACCCTCTGGTGAGAGTCATAGAAACACCAAAGGCCAAGTCTGCGGAGACCTGGCTGTGGAGCCTGGGGTAGCTTCCTAACCATCAGGCACTCTGCCCCAGTCAGGCCTCTCCAAGCTTGGCCATGGCCCCATTGGGGAGCAGGAGGTTCAGGTGCTTCAGCTCTCCAGGCACCGGCTGAGGCCACGACCTAGACATAAATTACCCTCTGGCTGATGATAATGAGTAAACCTGAGGCAAGCTTTATTTATGCTTCCTAGGGGTATGACTAAAGGAGGAAGCCACACTCCTGGAAGAGGTCAGGGAACTTCTCCTCTTGATTGATGTCCCATCCTCTCTCCTTCCAACTCCGGCTGACACCAGGCTGCCCTTGCTCGCCTTTCAAAGCTGCCATGATCTGGTTCTTGAAAATTAGGGCAGGCTTGTTCCTTCTAGGGTTTCACATCCTTTTAAAGGCATTTTTACTGACTTCCTGCCCGTGCGCTGAGATGTCCCAGGGCTTGTTTTTTCCATTATTGAGAATATTAGACAATCTCATTCCCAACCCCACCCCAAAGCAGTAGCAAATTCCTGAAGAAAATTAAGATTTCTTTGGGAACCTCAAACCAAAATCTAGGAGAGTATGACGTACTTCGTATATGTTCCATTCTCCCCTTTCACTCAGGCTTGACCTTGGGACAGGTGCCCTTCACCTCTCCCTTAGATGATTGCAGCTGCTTCCTTACTGATCACCTGTTTCTGGTTGCTTCCGACTTCCAAGTCATCCTTTACAGAGGTGTCAAATCTGACCACATCACTCCCTGTTCAAAATGTTTCCCTATTGCCTCTACACAGTGTGGCATTTACAGCCTTCCACAGTTTGGTCCTCACCTACCTTTTCAATCTTATTTTATAGGACTTGCTTCCTATACCTTTCATACCAGTTAAATGGGCCTTCTAACTGTCCCCATACACTTCATTCCAGCTCCTGCCTCCAGATACTTGCAGAGGTGGTCCCCTATGTCCAGGATAAAATTCCCCTTTATCTCTGCCTCCTAAAATTACTAGCTTCCTTCAGAGCACAGTTCATGTGCCACTTTCTACCCAGGGTCTTTACTGATTCGCCCAATCAACAATGCTCTATCTCTTGGGAAATCACTTTGAATACACTTTGTTCTTGTTTATCTGTGCACATGTTGTATCTTCCTATTTAATCTATGTTCCAGGAACTTAATTTTTAAAAATATACTGATAACTGTATTTCAACATGATGGGTTTCTGTTGTGACCCTGTTTATTTTATTCATTTAAAATTATTTTCTGAGACAAGATACATAGGCTTCACCTGACTTCCATAAGGGTCCATGACACAAAAAGGTCAAAAACAGCCGCTCTGGCTAGTAGCCCTTCTACCTCTCTCCCCCCATCCACCCACATAAAAAGCTGCTCCTTTGTGACTTCATTTTTCTTTCTAGTCTGGCCTTATTCATGTCAATATTGGGGTTGATGGGAATGAGAAGTCTCAAAAATCCCTGTATTCACCATGCCCTAAGGACAGCCTACTGCCATGATTCCCCTGAGGAAAAGCCTTACCTCCAGGAGCTTCTGCCTCTCTTTCCAGATACTTCATAATTCCCCTTTTTTAAGGGTCACTGTTCTCCTTCTAAGTCAGAGTAAAGTCCCTTGAAATCTTCTAAACCGTTCCGCCTCCAACTTGAGCTCTCATCACCGTTTGCATCCTGTCTGTCTCCCCTTGGCATGTCCAACTTACATGGATTTAATTCTTCTGATCTTTCCTCCCAAGTCTATTAAATATCCATTTAGAAAACATGCCACCCTTGTGTTATGACCTACAAATATGAATTGAATATGAAATTCAGAGCTTCACTCCCATACTGAACACAATGGGACTTCCTACTCAATAAAAAGTTGTAAAACCACTTTTCTTAACCAAAATGGTAAAATAGTAGTAGTAATCACTTCCATTTGTGTAATACTCTTCCTGGTATTGTTACATTATCTTATTGGATCCTCAAAATAATGCTGGGAGTAGGTAAGGAAATTATCTGCATTTCACAGATGAGGAAACTGAGGTCCTCCTTTATCCCCATTTCTATTTTATTTTTTTGTTTCATTTGTTTATTTGTTTATTTATTTATTTATTTTAGATCTCATGTCTTTCCTGTCCCTATGCAGTTCTCTAGTGATTTAATTTTTGTTGTAGCTTTATTCTCTACATTCCAAAAATTCCAATTATTTAAGGAAGTTGTGACGTACAGTGGGAATTGCCTTGTTTTGTTGTTTAGTTTTCAACATTCACTTTTATAAGATTTTGAATTTCAAATTTTTTTCCCTCCCTCCATCCCTCTTCTCCCCGCCTCCGCAAGACAGCAAGCAATCTGATAGGGGCTATACATGTACAATCGTCATGATATCTAATCTTACAACTTTCCCTTACCAGGATCTTTCATTGTTTTGTGGCCAGCATAAACTAGCATCTTTGTCCTCCAGACCATTCAGAATGGTTTCACCCATGAACTCATACATCCTTTCTTCTAGATTCTGATGCTATCCAATGAATCATTGTCCTTACTCGGAGAGGTAGTGCCCTCCTATTGTGCCCATACCTCCCACTCTGCAGACAAAATCCATTTGGAGGCCCATTTTTTCACCTTGTTCTTTACTGGTTCCCTATCATTGCCCCTAAGAAAATGACACTCACCTTAATTCCCCCACCCCAGTCCCTCCAATCAAGTTTTACCCTGCTCTCCTACAGCCGCATATACTTGCTGAGAAACTGAAGGAATTACTATCCCTTGTCTGCTCACATGCAGACTGGGTAGGTAGGTGAGCACCTCCAGCTTCTCTCTCTCTCTTACTGCTCCTTTACCATTTACATGACTTTCTACTGTTTGATTTTGCCCCACCACTCCCCCCCCACCCCGACCAAAAAATCCTGATTTTATTCAGTTGTAGAGAAACATAGAGTTTAGCCCATGTAACATTAATTCAGCTCTCCTTTCTTCATCCTGATTCTTTAAAGCTAAGGTCATCTAGTGTACCCTGGGCCACCTCCAGTCATCCTGACTTTGTCTTGCCACTGGACCCTGATGACTCTGGAAGAGAGAGTGAGGCTGATGACTTTGCACAGCCCTTGAATCCAATTCATGTACAAGTTAAGACAGCACCTTCCTGATGTCACTGGTCCTCTTCAAAAATGAAGGACAGACAGCATCAATCTTAAGATCATTTGAAAAGCTCAACAAAGAGTTATTAAGCACTTACTATGTTTCCAGCACTGTGCTAAGCAGTGGGAATTCAAAGAAAAAGCCAAGAACTGACCCAGAGTGGCTTACACTCTAATGGGGAGACAGCAGATGGAAATCATTTTGGCAGCTGAGGGGAGGATGAATTGGTGGGGAGAAACTTAGGGCAGAAAGGCTTGAGGCAGAAGACTATTGCAACAGTCCAAGAGGGAGGTGATTAGAGTCTCACTAGAGTGGTAGCTATGTGAGAGGAGAGGAGAGGATGTATGAAAGAGATGTCATGGAGAAGTGGCAATACTTGGCAATACTTGGATATTTGGAGTGCGAGAAAGACGGTAAGGATGACACCAATTTGCAGCCTAGGGTGGTTAGAACAATGATGGTGCTCTGGAGAGTAAGTAATAGGGAAGTTCGGAAAAGTCCCATACAAGATATCTGAAAGGCAATTTGTGGTGCAGAACTAGAGCTCAGGAGAAAGACTAGGACTAGATAAAATTAGCCAGGAATCTCCCAGATAAAGATCACTGAACCCATGTGGGGGCTGGTGAGATCACCACTGGGAAAGGATAAAAAGAAAAGACAAGAAAATCTAGGGCAGAACCTTGAGGTACATCCAATTAGTGGGTGTGACAATGAAGATCCAACAAAAGAAACTAAAAAAGAGTGGTCGGACAGGTAAGAGGAGAAACCTGAAAGAGTATTCAGAAGGCAAAAGTAGTCATTAGTGTCAGATTGTGCAGAGATGTCTAGAAAGGTGAGGACTGAAAAAATACCATCAGATTGACAATTAAGTGATCCTTGGTAACTGGGGAGAGCAATTTCAGTTGAGTAGTGAGGTCAAAAGACAGATTACAGAGGATTTAGAAGAAAATGAGAGGACAGAAAGGGGAAATACCTAGTCCAGATGGCTTTCTCAAGTAGCATAGCTGAGAAAGTGAGAAATATAGGATGATGACTATCAAAGAAGATCAGTGCTAGTGAGGGATGTTTTAAGGATAGAAAATACTTGGGTGTGTTTCTAGGAAGCAGGACAGGAGCTAGTAGATAAGGTGATATTGATAATTATAGGTAAAGTGTAAATGATGGTGATGGCAATCCACTAGAAAGTTAAGTAAGAATGGAATGAAGGCTGCATTAAGAGGGTTGACCTTGGGAAGCAGAAGGAACACTTCATCATTAGAGATTTGAGTGGAGGAGGAGGATGTGAGGTAGAGGTAATTCAAAGGGGTGTGCGATGAGAAAGAGGGGAAAGGAGGGAGCTCTCAGGGAACAACCTCAATTCTTTTTGGTGAAGTATCATGTGAGGTCCTCAGCACAGAGGGTGGAGGGAGGGAATGTGGTAGGAGGCTTGAGGAAAAGAAAAAGTTTGGAACAGATGCTCTAGTGAATGAGACAGGGAATCACTTACAGAGGAAGAAGATTGTCTTGCTATAAGTGAGGGTCCAATTTAAAGGCTAAATTTATAACATACTGAGTGACCATGATGTCTAATTCCTTTCGGCTACTTGTGAGTAGGAACAAAGATTATTTTACATTCTTTAGCTTCTTAGATCTGTTTTGTTTCTGGATGATTCCTCTTTAGTTTTATCTTTTACCCCATGATACACTTTTTTTTATAAAAAAAAAAAAAAAAGGAAAGTAAGACTTCACTGCTTAGTCTTTTCTTGAAAATTGCATTTGCCTGTATTATGTCTCCCTTTTTTAGAAATGTATTTCTGAAAGAATATTAATAACAACAATAGCTAACATTTATATAGTGCTTGCCTTGGGCCAGACACTGTGTTAAGCATTTTATAATGAGTATCGTATTTGACCCTCACAACTACTTTGGGAGGTAGGTGCTACAAGGAAATTGAGGTAAACACTTCAGTGAGAAAACCGTTCAATGACTTGCCCAGGTTCTCACAGCTAGTGTGAATCTGAGGTTGAACTTGAATTCAGGCCTCTAGACTAGAACTAGGCATTCCATCCACTGTGTTATCCAGAATACTTAAAATGCCTTTAGTTTATTTGAAATTCAGTCTTTTTTTCATTGATTTGCTCAGTTATTTTGGTTTGTGCCTTCAGCTCTTTTAGCTTTTTGGAATATTCTCTTCCTTTTTTTCTGTGATTTTTTTCAGGGTAGCAAAGTAATCCTTAGTATTTTTAACTAACATTTTTTAATAAATGAAGGTCATATTCCAATTTCCATATGAAAACTTTGTTATTTGGTGTGAAATCCTGAAATTTAACTACTACACACCTTTGACTATCACCATGTGTCTTCCCCTTCTAGTATTGAACCTGTGGGTTCAATCAGTCAGAGCCTTGATAACAGTTCTGAACATTTTCTTTCATTATTTTTATGGTAATATACTCAAGTTTTAAAAATTTGTGATATTTTTCTAGGAGGCTTATGATAATTAAGTTAACTATAAATGTATATTACTACCTTCAAGGTGAGTCACTTTGGCTCATATTAAATTCATATAGTCTTTTAAAGCCTTTTTTCTTCTCTTCTGACAAATTTTCTTCCACTTTTGCATCTTTGAGTTCAATGCTAAATCAAGAGTTGAGGTGGGGAAGGAATCCTGGTGTCTCTCTGACAGACCTAAGACTTGCCTTTTGACTTACTAAGGTCAGACATGATCTGGAAAGACCAGTACCATCAGAATAGAATATCCTTATTCCTAAACAGCTGGGCAGCTTTCATTTTGACTATTCCCCTGTCAAAGGGCTGGAATGTTGGTGTTTTCCGTAGGGCAAACCTTACTGCTAAATTGTTATGATACTTAGTAGGTATTAATTCATTGGCAGGCTCAGTCTGCCTCCCCTAAAGGAGAGAAGAAGAAGACATATCTTTTGCTTCCCAAAACAGTTTTGACCATGGAAGCCCAGGTCCTAGAGGTAGCCAGACAGGCATGACAGGCAATAGACAGAGAAAGAGCAGTCAAAGGTATTCAAAAACTTCTGTGTAGACAGAGGCTTCTGAATGTATCACTGTGGTCCACAGAAAAGGCTAAAGAAGGAAGTAAAGAGATGCTGCATCAGTTACCAGCAGCCTTAAAACAAAGTTGGTGTCTCTTCGGACCTTAAAATTGTTCCTGTGCAGTTTATATTATTTTTGTTTAATCCAATAAATGTGATGGGTTTTTTCCATTGAAAAAAATAAAATAAAAGTTGTGTTCTTTTGATCCGTCTTGGAGCCTCTTGCTGTAGTCCTCTGATCTCTGGGGAATCATTAAGACTATTTTCTCATTAAGGGTTTGGGGCTCCTTTTCCTTCATAGAATAATATGTATTCAGTGTTTTGAAACTCATTAAACAATTTCTTTCCTTGTTTTTCTTCAGTCTTTATGAGTGTCACTGTTAGTATATAAACAGTCTTTCTCTCTTTGACTTTGTCTTTCAGCCTTCTCGAATTCCCAGCAGTTTGGCTCTGACTTCTCTCCTCACTTTTTGTTTCCCACTTTTTTCAGTGCCGCAGTGGGGCCCTTTTCTCCTGTCAGCCTCCTTGGATTGGTGGATATGGAGGGCTGCTTGGTGACCCACTCAAAACAAACTCTATGGAGACAAGATTGATCTAAACTAGGTTGCTAGACCCTTTTCCATTGGCTGTAGGGTGGGGAATGAAGGGGGGGTGATTTCAGAACAAGTCAATGATGTGGGAAAAATGCCAGGAGGTTGCTTGATGGGGGTGCACTTGGCATGTGGGAGTGGGCTGGGACTAGGGAGAAAGAGAGCTTTAAGTATTTAAGTAATTTCATGACACTTTTACTAGTGTGGGCCAGTTAGTCAACAAGCATTTATTATGCACCTAAAGTGTTCCAGGCATTGGACTAAGCTCTAGAGATAGGCAAAAATTGTGGTCCCTCACCTGAAGGAGCTCACATTCTAGCAGGGGAGACAACATTAAAACTATTATATATTTACAAGATATGTGTGTATTTATGTAATATTATATAGCATAGTATATAATATTATATAGCATATATAATATAGTATAGATATATATCTATACTATATTATATATCTATATACATATATCTATACATACATATATACAATATAGTATAGATATACACATTTATATATTATGTAGTATAGTATATAATATTATATAGTATATATAATATAGAATAGATATATACATAAGTGTGTGTGTGTGTGTGTGTGTGTGTGTGTGTGTGTGTGTGTAATGGAAGGGAATCTCAGAAGGAAAGCACTAAGAATAGGAGGAACCAGAAAAGGCCTCCTACAGAATGTAGACTATAAGCTGAATCTTAAAGGAGGAAGGGAAGGCAAGAGGCAGAAGTGAAGAGGGAGAGTATTCCAGATATGAGGAAAAGAGGATTCAGATGGTGAAAAGCCCAGGAGATGGGAGCTGGAGTATTACATACAAGGAGTAACAAGTTGGTCCTTGCAGGAGAATCATAAAGTACATGGGAAGAAGTCAAGTTATAAAGGGTTTCAGATGCCAAACACTAGGTCTTAAATTTTGGATTCAGCTCTAGTTGTGTTATAGCACATTTTCTTCTTTTGACATTTTTGGGCTGGAGAGTTCTAGAGAAGACAACTATTTCACTACTTGCCTAATATGTGACTTACCAATTTCCTCATTTAAGAGAAAAGGACACTAGCCCATAACAAGTAATTGATCAAGGTCATGCAGAGAACTAGTGGCTGAATCAGGACTGTAAGCCAGGTCTCTTTTTTTTTTCAAACTGTACAACTATACAACCTTACTTGACTGACTTATACTTGGAAAGCCAATGTGAAAAATATAGTCAATTTCTGCAACAACTTGGAATCTTATTCTATAAGAGCCTAGGGTCTGAGAGGACCCCATGGACTTCGCTAACAAAGGCCTTTCAGCAGTTGCTAATGTGGTGACAGAAAGAGCATCTGGTGTAGTCTCAGCCTTGATTTTGTCTTCCAAATCTTGGGCTCTTCCCATTAAAGAATTGATAGTCTAATAGACTCTTGGGAAAAAAGAGTCAGCTGAGCTTGAGAACCGGTCAAACTAAAGAAGACCAATGGCGTGCGTGCACACACACACACATACACACACACACACACACACACACACACACACACACACACACACACATTGTACAACAGCCTCCTGCAGGTCAGTAACTAGTAACCAGTAGAGTGACTTTCACTTTTCCAAGGGAATGAGAGAGATCTCCCTGCAGCAAACTGGTGGTGATGTATCATCATGATAATATAGACTGAGTCTAGCATATTTATTGCTTTTCCTCTCTTCTATTTTCACAGTAGCAAAATGACTTCAATTCAGATTTCTTATGCACATTTGTATTTATGTTTCATAAGACTTAAAGGACTCTCGAGGCCAACTTTCATGGCTATTTGAGATTGGAACAATTCTCTTTTCTCCCTTCTATTCTCCAGCCCACCCAGACCATCCTTTGTCCCACCTTCACCCACCCAGCTAATTTACATATGGCCACTTCATCTAAGCTCAGTAAGGCTCTATCTAGCCCTTCCATGCTTCAAACTCACCAGTATTTTTAATTTATTCCCAAACACTAGCAGGAAATATACATTTTCTCATCTGACCTATATTGTAATTGAGGACCCGAGAGGTTAAATGACTTACCCATATTTATACATCTAATCAATCAATGGGAGATTTCCTTGCTCCCATTTAAATGTTCTTTTCACTAGTGGACCTTTTCATGCTGCCATCCAGGGATGGATAGTATCACACACTGTCCCTAAAGAGTTAAAAAGAAAGACATGCTTGAGTTGGAAGAGATAATGAGGAATAGTGGGAAAAATACTGAACTTTGAATCAAGAATATAACATTATATAACATTAAAAAAAGTCAGCTAAATTACCTATGCCTCAGTTTCCTCATCTATAAAATAGTAATTACCAATGCAGCAAGATGAGAATCAAATGGCATAATGAATGTGAAACTTTGTTACCCTTAAATTGCTACATAAATGACAGCTAGCTAGCTATCATCATCATCAAGAACAGTGATCTCCAAATTTTATTGATCAATAACTCTTACTGGTGATTTTTGTCATGATAGGTACATTGGGGGTAGGAGGAAAAGTATTTTTCCAATTGCTGTAGTCTAAATTAGGTTCTGACTGACATGAGGAAATAATGTTCAACTAAGAAGAGAGCAGGGGAAAACAAGGAATTTATGCAGTTACGGTTGGAGGTAAAGTAGGTGTATATTGGGCTAACATGGGGGAAGGATAGAAATGATCATGTTAAAGATAAGCTTCATAAATGGCTATCTTGGAGAGGGCAGAATACAATTCATCTTCCCACTAGATGATAGCATACCCTCTTGGGGTCAAGCCAACTTTTGAGACTACAGATCTAGACATTCTCATTTCACAAATGATAAAACTGAGGACCAGAGAGATGAAATTTCATGTTAATTAGCAAGCTATTTGAACATTCCACCCAGTTGCTGTCCCCTCTCCACCTCACAAAGTATACTGATCTCTTTGCTTATGTATATTTTTCATTTTTTAATTTCCTAAAATAAAGAAAAAGCAAATATCACCAAGAATGGGTAACATATACTTCAAAACATTGAGCATATTTAAAGAAAAATATAGTTTTTCTATGAAACTATTCCAGAGTTTTTTCCATTCAATTGGAGAAGCATTTTGTATGCACATACATCAGAGTCCTATACTAGACACTGGGGATACAATGAAAAAAAAAGAAAAAATAGATCCTGCCCCCAAGAAACTTACCTTCTATTGAAGGAGCCTATAAGAAAATTCCAGAAAGTGATCTTAAGATATTTTAATCAAAAAGTCAAAAACAGAGACATCAAAAAGCATAAGATGCCGGTCCGAAGCACCATGGGCTATTCCAATGCACAGGCTCTCAGAATCTCAGAACTGAAATGAACTTTTGGGGGGCTTTGAGCAGGGAGAGGTATTGCCCTGTCCATCTGTGTCTGCTGATTCCCTGCAGCTTTGTTGGCAGGGAAGCCTCAGCAGTTAGAGATACTCTAAACAAGCAGGTGGGTCAAATATCTTCACAATAGGGCTTGACTATGATGCATTAAAAATATTATCTCAAGGCAATATTAGTCAAGCAACCTTATGCATAATGCCCCTGTACAGTGTTTAATTCCTCCATAATTATTTCACATAGGTTAGTTCCATAAACACCTTCAAGTCAGAGATTATTTGATTATTTTGTAGATATCAAAAGGGAAAGGACCTCAGAAGTCAACCAGTCTAACCCCATCCCTCATTTAACAAATGAGGGAGCTTGTCCAAGGTCACACTAAGCAGAGATCTGACTCTAACTCTTCTGATTTGAAATCCAGCCATTTTTTGCATTGCTTCATATATATTTTTGTATCCCATGCAATACCTAGCACCAAACTGGACACTCAATAAATCCGTGTGGATTAAACCACAGAAGGCAGTGAAGAAATAATCAGATTGTGGAGAATGTGAATGATAAGGTCTGCTTGTAGCCCAAGGGAGGTTTATCACAACAGTCTTTCCATGTCTCCATCCTGCTGGGCCACTGCCGCTGAGCCCTGACAGCTCCATTAAACCTCCAAAGGAGCAAACACAGGAAATTCTATTACTGACCCTTTGTAAAATGAAGGATTCTCTGCTTAAGAAGAGGCCATCACCAGCTCCATTATATTTCTAAGCAATGAGGTGGTCATGAAACTGCAGTGACCTAGGCAGCTGGGCATAGTGCTCAGACAAATAATCATCAAGGCGGTAGAAAAGAAAAAGCAAGCATGGGAGGAAATATATGGACTGATTTCAGTTGTTCTGTGGCTGCTAAGCACAAGTAAGCTATCAGCGCCCTGAGGGATGTGACTTCTGAAGAAAAGTTAAAGAGTCTGAAGAAAGCTAAAGAGTCATTCTTCCATTATGAAGAAAGGTAACTAGAGCTAGGAAAAGCTGAGGGAAAAGAAGGTCAACAAGTTTTCAGCAGATGGAATGCTGGACCTGGAGTCAGGAAGATTTGAGTTCAAATCCAGACTCAGACACAAGCTACGTGATCCTGAACAAGTCATGCGATCATTGTCTGCCTCAGTTTCCTCATCTGTAAAATGGGCATAATAACAGCACCTACTTCTCAGGTGAGAGGATCAAATTAGATGCCATCTGTAAAGCCATTAGCATAATGCCTGACATATAGTATGTGTTTAATGAATGTTTATTTCCTTCTTTTTCCCAGAAAGCAAAATGATCCCCCAGCCTGAGGTGGGATACCTAAATTCTGGAATAAATTGCCTAAGAGGATGGGCATCAGACATAGTAAAGATGTAGCCTAATGTCTGACTCTGCCTACTGACTTCTTCCTAGATGATGCTTTTCTCCATTTTACAGTTATCTAAAAATAACTAAAAGAAAAATCCTTTCCATTTATTTCCCATTGGCAGAAGGAATGATAATCACAGCATTATTGTGTTGGAGCTGGAAGGAACTTCCAGGTCAACCTAGTCCACTCTCCTCATTTTACAGATGAGGGAACTGAGGCCCAGGGAAGTAATTGACTCACCCAAGTAATCAGTGACAGAACTGAAATTCAAAATCAAGCCCCGTAACAACAAATTCAGCACTCAAGTCCAATTCTCACAGAATTTGCTCTTAAACCATATAATCCGTGCCAGATATTTATCTGTAGAAATAGACTTCCCATACATTGTTCTCTTTGTAAAGAGGTCCTACCTACCTAAACAGATTCTAAATCCCTAGAAGGCAACAACTGAGCATGATCCCTACATGGCCCACGCTATTGCAATAGCTTACTGCTTGGTCTCCCTGCCTCAAGTCTCTCTCCAGTCAAATTGATCTTCCCAATTTTAAGTCTGATCACGACACACACACACCCTTCTTTCAATTCATTCAATTGCTTCATGACCCTCTATTAGCTCTCAGATCAAATATAAACTCTCTATTTGGCATTTAAAGCCTTTAATAACTGGCCCCCTCTTCCCTTTCCAGTATTCTTACATTTTATCACTATCCACACATTCCTCTTCCTGGCTTTTCTTTGCACACAACACTGCACCTCCCAACTCCAGGCATTTTTACTGACTGTGCCCCATGCCTGGAATGTTCCCCCTACCTTCCCATTTCCACCTCCTGGCTTCCCCAGTTGCCTTCAAGTCCCAGCTAAATCCTACCTTCTACAAGAAAGCTTTCCCAATTCCCCCTGATGCCAGTGCCTTCTTTCTATTGATTATCTCAGATTCATCCTGTATATAGCAGGATGCTATATACTCAATACTTGAAGCCCTTGAAAGAAGGGGGAGTTCCTGTGGGTGACAACTGTGTTTGGTTAACAGTTAATGAGAAGAATGAATATTATAATGAGAGGTCTGCTTATTCTAATGAGGTACTGGGGCATGTGACTAATCACGCAGTCTTAGATAAAGATATTTATCTCTTGTCCATATTACTCCCACCTAAAGCAATCTAGACAGAAGGAGGTCCCCCTTTACTTAGACCTGGCCAAAATTCACCTTAGACTAAATGCTTTGTAAGGTTCTCTAGTTGGGTGGGGCAACAACTCCAAGATTTCATCTCATCATGTGCCCTGCCCCTCAGAGGACTATGACCTAATTTCCAAATGAGGAAGGGAAAAAAATCTTGGATCTCCCCAATATTAACAAATGGTTATTTATAATCATTGCTCTCATGTAATCAGAAGATGAGAAATCACATCTATCTTTGAGTTTATTGATAATGTTTATGTTGATTAACCTGGAAGTTTATAGGAATACAGCCTATGGAGTCTAGAAATCCAATTAAACGATGTTATACTTATGAACAGGCAAGGGTTTCCTATAATAAAGACCTACCGATTCAAAGTTATGGACGAAAGTATCATTTTAGCCAATGTGCAGTATACTTACATAAGTCATTGCTCCCAAGAAGTTAGTATAGGAGGAAAATATAGATTCAACGAGGGTATAAGGAGGAGGAAGAGGAAGATGATGCTTATGATCACTTAGAACCTTAGAGTTGGAGGAAGCTTTACAGATTATCTCATCCAATCCATCCTCTCATTTTTGCAGAAGAGATTAAAGCTTAAATTAGTTAAGCAATTTGCCCCATATGACAAACTAGTTAGTGGTAGATTCAGGACTAGATCCTATGTCTTCTAACTCCCAGCCCAATGCTTTCTGTTACACCATAATAGTTCCTTAACAGATTATAACGCAAAGACTATTCTCCACATGGAGTATGGGGTTTCATGGTGTATGGCTCAAAAGCCTAGACACCTCTTACCTCTTCTCCCCTGCCCCACCTTTCTCTTGGGAAGACTATTTCCTACCAGGAAGGGAGGCAAAAAGTTAAAGCCAGAAGCTTGGCCACTCTGCCCTCCCCAGAGAGGGGGAGTAGCAAACTGGGATTGTATCTATCTGCTCCTTTTGATATTTTTTTTTTCTTTTTTTTTTTTTTCATCTTTATTTTTTTTTTTTAAATAAATTTATTTAACTTTTTACATTCATTTTCACAAGATTTTGGGTTCCAAAATTTTCTCCCCATTAGTCCCCTCCCCCCTCCCCAATACACTGGACATTCTAATTACC
>CM053769.1:183875252-183989137 GCA_028658325.1 Potorous gilbertii
TCTGCAACGGAAATCTCCTTCACTGTGTTGCTGCGCGGCCTCCACTGCTCCAGAATTTGTCAGGAGTTCTTTTTACAGGAAATCTATGGGCTGTGGGTTCGGACCTAGCATAGGTGAGTCTTTCTACTCCGCCATCTTGGCCTCCAGAACCTAGATATTTTATTAGTTTAGAGGATATAGTTTTCTGATTCAAACTAAAATGATTGCTATTTCTTAGTGGGGAAAAGGAGGACCCCCAAGATCTATATCCAACATTTGACCTTTTCCCACCAATTCCACACGGAATACACATATTGCAAATAGCAAAGAAGTCCATTTATTCAAATCAATGACAATACGGAAATCAAAGAAAGTCTATATTGGAGAGTATATATCACAGAGAATTTCCCACTGGGAACAAGGTAACCCAGCTCAACCAAGAGACAATGTCTCAGATCTCATCCAAGGAGGCTTCTCTGAGGTCTCTGGTGTAACAAACTGGGGACAGGGACATGATAGAGATTGCCAGCTCTTTTCATGTTGACTTCTCAGTCTTTTCCTCAGCAACCTCAAGCGGGGTTGGCATCTTCAATCTTCTCTCTTGAAACTAGAAGCCAGAAGAGACTAGAGTTCTCCTCTCTCCCATTCTCCCCAACTCTGCCCTATTCACCCCAAGCACAGGTAGGAGATATTGATTTCCAACAATGAGTAGAGAGTCCCATACCAGTGGGCTTACATAGGGAACATGAAGCTGTCTGAATTGATGTCATGAAGGATAATCATTCCCTTACAAACATAAAATCCTCTGCTTGATGAATCTGACTCAGTGTAAAAATTCTTAGGCTCCTCAGTTCACTATTCCATCACTTAGGAAAACCCTAGATACACCAATTCCTCCATGAGGGAAAGATATGTGGAAAAAGCCTTCTTTCCTTCAGCATGCATAGGATATGTTTTATTTCCAAAAGCTTGAACATTTTTTCAGAGTTTCAACTGATGATATTAAATCAATTATCTCTGTCTCAATATAACCATTCAAAAGCAGAGTCAAAGGTTTCCTTGGAGAATGTTCCTTTAGAACCCAAAGAACTTGTGATTTTTTTGGTTGTGAGCATGTCTAGTAAAGTAGAACTCAACCTTCTACATATATGAGCTGTTGGGGCCACCACTCTGGTAAGGCACCTCTCCCAATTTGATTAAATTGATCTTTAGATAATAAATACATGTTCCATGTGTGGATCTTTACTCACAGCATTTCCTGGAGGGGATAGGGCTTGCCAGAGCTGGGATTCTATTTTGGCTGACATAATAAAAATGCTTTCAGATTTGCAAAGCATCATACATATTCTCAATGAATCTTCATAACAATTCTGGGAAGTAGGGGCTGTAAGTAGTCCCAGTTTATAAATGAGAAAACTTAAGCCAAGAGAGGTCAATTGATTTGCCCAGGGTCATATAGCCAATGATGGTTTGGTTAAAATTCAAGACTTCTTAACTATAAAGCTAGCACTATATCCAATCCAAGACACTTGGTAGAATAAAAAACAAACAGAAAAAAACAAGGAGAAAGGGAATCCTGGAAAAAACTGTCTCATTTAAATGTTATTCTTCCCCTTTGCCTCCACTTTACTCCCTTTTTGGCCTAGCTACCATCAGCTTCAGTCCTTGTTACCTTATACCACCTTATTTGCTTCTCTCTCACTGAAGTTGGCAATGGCCAAAGGGCATTCCCATTTACTGCTGACAGGTTCAAGTCATAAATATCCAATTGCACCAGCTGGTACTTCCCCCAGCTTCTACCCCTCACCAATTTATGCATTTTGAATTGTTGCTGTGAAAACATCAACTGAAATTTTCTCAATTAATGAAGGAATTATTTATTTAGCATTATTGGGTGACAAGAACTAGTGTAGGTGCTATGTAGGAAACAAAACTGATCTCTTGGGTCAAATGTCTGCCACAGTCTTTCCAGGGCGGTTACCTCCAGGACTGTGAGGAAGGGTAGTGCACTATACTGGGGGTTCAAGTCTTACCAATACCCACTCACCCACCAAAGTTTTTGTACTTAATGAATCTCAACAACTTTTTAAAGGCCCAGAACAAAGGGGCTGCTTTTGCCAAGTCAATCAATTCTTCCTCAATCATTAAAACTTAATCATTCTTTTTTCACGTGATATTGGTGGGCATGTCTATACCACTCACAGGGAGATGTAATTAAAACCTCAAAAAACTCACTAACCTTAAACCTCATGAAGCTACTTAGACTCCCCTGGTCAAGCCTTCACAGGAATAATAATAACTACACAACATGTTACTCCAGGGAGCAAAAATTAAACATCCACTGAATACGTAGAAAGATGCAACTAAGAAGCCAGAATTACATACCAGAAGATCACTAGCATGAAGCCACAGAGCTGAGGAGGGGACTTAGCCTGGATATGCAGAAGGAATTCAATGGAGTGTGAATGGGTCATCTTTCTAGAGACCTCAGGTTTGTCTCCCTTCTTGGGGGAATCCAGCCCACAGAGTCACACAATGAATCTAATGAACTCTCACATGTCCCTGTACAAAAAATAAGACTCAGTGAGGAAAGGGAATACTATCAATTATGCATAAGCTATTATAAATCCTTGACATTGTTTACATTTTCGGTGGAAATAAAGGCTGCCCCATACCTTATATGCACTGTTATCGTCCGTGCTTGAAGAGGAACTAGAAATTCTTTTACATGCATCTAGAAATCTAGACATAACCCATGTTCAGAGGTTCTCAGGAGACTCTAGTTGGAAACAAAATGAACCAAAGAGATATGATTGAAGGGGAGAGAGTAGCCCCAAGTTTAAACTTTGTCCATGTAAGCCCAGAGCTATGAATGCTTGACCATGAGTGACATTATTATTAGACACTTCTTTTTGTTTGTTTCTTAAAGGAAACATGCCAGAAACATGCATGAACATGAAGACACATAATTTCACTGGCCAAATACCATTTAAGGATTTTGTTATGGAGAGGCAAGGGACAGAGGGAAACTGAAGGAAAAATTGCCCAGGAAGATATTGTAAACATAAGAATAACTTCTTAATGAAGCCATTAGAGTGCTGAGTCAGGAATTATACAGTGTGTCAATATGATGATGACATTAACCAGTATTAAATTTAAGAACTAATATGCCTCTTATATGACAAGACGTGCTCACTCCAATACTCCAAGAATCTACAGTTTTATCAGTGTGGGTCCCTTCACTAACACAAACTGCAGCCCATCTATTACTTATTATACAATATTTTTTCATTATTGTTAGTCATTGTTTGAGCCCAGACTGGCTCAAAATGAATGTAAGTAGTAATTGTTTCTGCTTTCTCCATAAACTCTAAGAGCTTTCCCCTCCCAGATAATTTTTTTTTCTTTTTTGACTAGGTAAAGAGGCCATTCTCTGTCTTGTTTCTCATTAAGCCTAAATCATGGAATGAGCCATGCCTCAGTCAAAGTAAAACCTGTTAAAGATCTTAGCTTGAAAAGGTCAAGGTCCCCCACTGTATCCTGGGCCATCTCCAGATGGCTCCAGAGGAGAAAGTGAGACTGGTGACTTTATATAGTCCTCTCTCACTTAAATCCAATTCACTTGCATGTCACAGCATCACCTCCTTGATGTCATGGTCCTCTTCGTGAATGAAAGACAAACAACAATATTGTTTCAGTCAAAAACATATACCATCCTCTAGACTACCTAGTAATTAACCTCTCCAAACCCAGGTGATTGGTCCCACAGACATGCAGTCTAGTAAAGAGCCCACACCCAAAGCCTTTCCAATACTTAGGCCCTGTTTGCACTGTTAACCAAGCATGAAAAAATCCAAGGTCACCTCTACACCAGAATTAAAAGAAAAGAAAGGGAAGGAAGTAAGCCTTTACATAATGCCTACTATGTGGTAGGCACTGGACTGAACTCTTCACAAGTATTCTCTCATTTGATCTTTACAACAACAATGCCAAGTAGGTGCTACTCTTATCCCAATTGTAAAGTTAAGGAAACTGAGACAAACAGAGGTTGAGTGACTTGTTAATAGATCATATAGCTAGTCAGTCAAATTTGAACTCAGGTCTTCCTAATTCTAGGCTCAACACTTATCCACTGTACCACCTGTCTGCCTCACATTTAGACACTGGAGGAAGACATTAGTTGAGTGAAGCACATAAGATTTCTTAAATTCCAATAGGCACCACATTCTTAGTCCCAAACAAGGCCCATTTTATTCCATTTGCAGGAGAAAGAGAGATTCCCAGGTCCCTCTTTGCAGGCCCACTAACCTTCCTCTCCTAGCCTAATGCACACAAAATATCACAATGGTCTAATTTTCCACTCTCTGTTCCAAAAGGGATAAAAGGAAGAGAGCTGCTCCTTCAGTATGCCCCCCCCCTTCTTCCCAACCCCCAACCAAATTGTATTCTGCACACACACTGAAGCATTAGCATCGGCTGATTTGGAAGGAATATTGGAAATGAAGTGATAGCGGAGTAAATGTCAATGCATTCCGTGTGACACCGTGAGCACCAGATCTTAAACAGCTTCATCATTGTGGCATTTACTGTATCCTGAAATAATATTAAACCCACTGTTGTCCTTCTTGATGGAACCATCCATGAATATGGTTTATGGGCCTGGCCAAAGTGATAATAGGTTAAAAGAACAGCCTATCCAGTGTTCCACTAAATTAAGGTCGCTTCATGAGATTTAATGAAACAAGTGCTGCATGGGGTTTTTCAAAGGACGCTCTTGTAATTCATGTCTATTTAGGGTTCCTGCTAACCAGAAACCTAATTTCTTAGAGTAAAATAGCCTTTTGTGAAGCTTGGCCATATCATGAGAGGAAGAAAGGGAGGGGGGAGATTTTAAAGGACAATAATTGGGAGACTCCACTTTAATATTTTGTTATTTTAAAATCCAAAGTTTAAAAAATAAGGACAGGGAGTAGAGGTGTTTTGAAGAAAAACAAGTCCAAAAATTAATCAAGTTTAGGTGTCATTCTATGTTGGAGTGCTAAAACGTCTGTTTCAGCCTCCATCCCCATCCCCTTTATTCACTCAGTGAAATTGAGAACTATTCATGCTTTTGAAAGCCACTGCACGCTAGAAAAGCAGAGGATTCAAAAGCACATTCCTTCAGACAATGCAAAGACCAAGTTCCTGTGTCTATTCTCACACCAACCTGAAAGTTTCAGTGGGGCCTTACGGGCTCAATCAGCCCATTTCCAATATAGATGAGCCCTGAACGCATCATCCTTAGGCCGCAGAATCTTTCTATATTCCCTAAACTTTCAGCACTATGTGGTAAGTCTCAATTAACTAACAAATAAATATCTCTTAAGCAGCTACTGTGTGTGTTAGGCTTATCATGCCTATTCCCTCTATGAGAACCACAACATGTCCTAAAAGGGCTCTTTTTATTTTGGTTTTTTTTTCTACATGTGCTCTTTACCCTATCCTTAAGACTCAGATAATTTGGTGATGTTTATGTAGGGGGAACAGAAGCATTACTGTGTTTTAGGCCTGGACAGTAGGATTGAACAAATGAAAAATCTGTCTATTTCAGGTTTTTTAGCTGTATAGCATCCACTGGGAAAAGATACTGGAAGCTGAGTAGTACAGTAACATACCAGGCCTGGAGTCAGGGAGACTCATCTTCCTGAGTTCTAATGTGGCTTCAGATACTTACTAGCTGTTGGACCCCGGGCAACTCACTTAACTGTTTTCCTTAGTCTCTTCATCTGTAAAATGGAGATAATACCACCACCTACCTCGTAGGGTTACCGTGGAAATCAAATCATCTAACTAAGATGAAGTACTTTTTCAAACTTTAAGGGGTAAAAATAAAAATAACACTATCTAAAATTTATATAGCACTTTACTATTACTTATGACAATGTCCTTGTCACCTTGAAAATTAGCTGCCCTTCCTACAAAAAAAGCATGTAAAGGCCAGTGGCTTCCCAGTTTGTGTCTCAGATGGTAAATGGCACAGTCAGAACCAGTGTTTTTGCAGGGCTTCCTCACATAAATCTATACTCAAAATTTCCTTAGTATTAATAACAAAAATAGCTTGTATTTACATAACACCTTAAGCTTTACAAAGATGATTTCATTTCACACTCACAACAACCTGGTAAGGCGGTGCTATTATCCGGATTTTACAGATGAAGAAAACAAAGCAGAGAAAGACTGAATGACTGGACGTCCTCCAGAACATCAACAATAAGAGTTAGTAGTAGACCAGATTAGAATACAAATGTTTCGACTACTGGGTCAAGGTTCTTTCCAACTTCAATGCAGTTTATAGTGTAATGGCTTTCAAAGATCAATTGAAAATTGATCATTTGATTAGAAATTCAGAAAAGATTATAAATATAGGTTCTCTCAAATTTAAGGAAATGAAACCTTTACTTTCCAAATGTGAAAATTTCTATCTACTTTATTGTACAATCATTCCCAATGCATACCTCAGTGACAACTTTGTCTCCAAAGAAATTTATGTAAGATTAGTCAGGTCCTTATATCTCATTATTCACTGCCATCTTATTTATGACCAAAGTAAGTTAGTAGTGATAGAAGTCAAGGAACTGAGACTCCAAATTCTGTTTTTGGACTCTTCTGACTGCAGTTGGAAATCTTAGAATTGTTCTAAAAAGAACCAGATTGAATCATTTCACTCTTCCATTCCACCCCTTTCCCATAATAATAATCTCACATTTAATTCACAGTTACAAAGCACTTTATATACATTAGCATATTTGACACTCATAATACCTTCTTTTTTCCTAATTTTCATTTTTTATTCTGGACTTAATAAAAAATAAATAAAATTAACATTTTACATACATTATAGAAAAGGATTATATTCTATTATGTTGAGTTTGCTTTTTGTAAGTAAATAAATTCAAGATGTAAATTTTAAAGTTGTCCTACTTACATTATTTTTCCTTTTTGTTTTCTCTTTTGAGAGGAAAAAACTATTCTCCCATCTTCTTGTCTCAAACCCACTGTCTCTCCCCACAAATTGGAAAAGAAACTCTTGTAACACCCATCGCCAAGAAAAACAAATCTCCACATTGCCCATGTCCAAAAATGAATGTCTCATTTTGCATCTTGAGTTCATAGCTTCTATTTCAATGAATAGTGTGCTTCACCACCGATACTCTGGAGTCACATTTGTTCATTTCATTGGTAAGAATTCTTAAGCATTTTATAGTTGATTTGAGTCGCAAAGTTGTTACCCTATAAACTGTTCTCCTGGTTGTGCTTACTCTGTACTGCATCAGTGTGTGCAAGTCTTCCCAGGGTTCTCTGAAGCCATCCTTTTCATTACTTCTTACTGTTTCGTTGCATTCATAGGCCCAAAATTGTTCAGCCATTCTCCAATTGTTGAGCACTCCAGTTGTTCACTACACCTCTTTTCTATAGGAATGCAAGCATTATTCACATTCTAGAGATGAAAAAGCCAAATGATTGATTGGTTTGCTCAAGGTCAAACAGATAACAGAGCCTCAAGTCTCTGAGAAATCTCCAAAGTAAGCTCTCTTCCCACCACATGATGTTTCTCTAGAAAATGGGGTCCAGAAAAAAAGGCTTCTGACACCAGAGGTGTGACTCACCACAAAACAACTTGACTGTTCATGGGCCTACATTCAATTTCATCCGCTTTTTTGTTGGGTTGGTTTTTTTTTTGTGATCCTGGTTAAAGTCTGTCCTGTAGTCTATACTGTTAACCTGAATGTTTACATGAGAGATGAGGGCATGTTTCCTTTGTTGTGGATCATCAGACATGAGCCAAATTTAGATTTTTACAAAGTAGGATCTCAGTGAGGAGCCTCTGTGATTAAACCCAATCTATGCCAACCTGGATTTTACTTTGGAGCTTTGGGCAACAGGGAGAACAAAAAGAACCAGAAAGAAGGAAGAGAGAAACTGCCAAAAGAGCTCAGAAGCAGTAAGTATGAGCAATAGAAAATTAGCTAAAATTCTCCAGAGTGGATTAATGGGGAGGGAAATATAAATCAGGAGGCAGGAAATCTGGGTCCCCATCTTTCATTGATTGATTGTGCAACCCACTTAACATGTCTGAGTTTCATTGTCTCATTTTTAAAGTAGTAATAATACCAATGTGTCTGACTAAAGAAAGGACTGTATCAAGGTGTGAAGAGAGGAGGAAGCAATACGAGTAAAGGGTCAGAGGCCTGTTTGAGAGGTGATAAGTAAAAGAGCTTAACTTGTTCGTGCAAAATTAGCAAAGTTCATGCAGGAGATAAGACTGCATGACAGTGCTGAACTCCCATGAGTAAGCCAAGAATTTAGAGTTTGTTGTCGCAATCATAGGTCTGCAATCAGCCTTTGCAGGCAGCCTTCTTCCTAGACCTCTTTGCATAGAAGATGGGCATTTCTAAGAGAGTTGACAGGGATTAAAGGTTCAACGTGTAGCCCCTCAAAAGGATCTCTCTGTGGGACACCAACTGGCCCATATGAAAAACAATCTGGAACCTCTTTCCTGCTGGGACTTCACTGCAACCTGGTGAGGAGCTCTCCAGTCACTGCTGTTATATATTATCATGGGTGTAGAATCCACCTTCCAAATGCATATTGCTGGGCAGACCGAAACCAACATCATCTAGTTTCTTCGACATCAGTGCTATGGATGAACATTTTGTCCTTCCTTCTGATTCTCCTGAATAGAACACAATTTCCAGTCTCTGACCACTCATTTTTCCTGCCTTTGAACTTTCCTTCCCACTTGTCTCCCTCCTTCTCCTATCCATCTCCTTCTGCCTACCTCATTTCTTTCCCTCTCTCCAGCCCTTCATCTCTGTCCTTTTCTTCTCTCAGCTTTCCTTTATAAAACTCCACCTTTAAATTGACACCCTGGGATCCAGACTAGCAAAAGGAGAGGGGGAAGATTTACTTATTTAAACAACCCTTAATGAACAATAAACACAACCCAGCCAGACCAAACTGATACTTAACCACTAAGTATCCAGTCAAAGGCCCATCTGTCATATTGTTAAGACCTTTAGAAGTTGTTTAACAAAATGTTAAATGAGATGACATTCAGCAGGCAGCAAAATGCTTGACTGGCTAATGCAACCAAAAGGCTGTGGCCTGGTGGTGGTGTTTGATATAATCCTTTGTGCTCTACACTGAAGGAACCAAGGACAGGAGGTCTCCCTGCCTGTCACTTCCTATCTCAGCAAACTGAGTGGGGAAGGACACCCTCCCCACTGGCAAAAAGGCGCTGGTCCCTGAGCCTCTTGTTTGAGAGTGACTGCTGGAGAGAAAGGGAGAATCGAATTAAAACATGGCAGGGAGAAGAGGGCAAAAACCATTCATCTGTGCCTCCAGTCTCTTCAGTCCCCATCCCTTCTCTGATGGTGCTGGCCTCTAGGGGAGAAGGCATGATGGGAGGGGAGGGCTAAACCAGATCACTTTTTCTCTTCTGAGGTGAAATATGAAGCCAATTATAAAGAGAAGCTTTCCAACAAATTGGCTCCTTGATAGCTCACATTTATCTACTTTAGATTTGCATAGTTGAGGACAAGAAATTGTGGCTTCGGTCCAGGTAGCAGGTAACTTTCTGGACCAGGAGTCTCTTCAGTAGAAGGGGAACAAGAAGTTTATCTGAGATATCATAAATCCCTGTGTCACCAGGTCACCCATTAGGGGCAATAAGGAACAAATGGCAGAAGGAAATATTATAGGGGGAGGAGAGGGAAGGATGAGGGAAAAAGGAGTTTTCCCATTTGGCACAGAGTGTGATTATCTGGAACAGACCTCTGTGTGAGGTTATACAAAGAGTAGAAAGCCCAAGGGTTCTTTATGCTGACAAGCAACCTAATCCGAAAGTAGAGATTGAACTTGCTGAATTCTTTCCCTTTCTCCCTCCTCAGCGGCTCAAAGGGTCTCCTAAATCCCGTATCCTCTTATCTCCTTATCAAATGTCTTCTGAATTAGCACACAAGCAAGGAAGGGTTTGTTTTGGGGTATGGCAGGATTAAACAGTAGAGGTTTAGCTACTGTTAGAAAGGAAAAAAGAAAGAAACAAAGGAAGGAAGGAAAGAAAAAAGAAAGAAAAAAGACAAGAAAAAAGAGACAAAAGAAAGAGAGGAAGAAAGGAAGGAAGGAAAGAAGGAAGGAAAGAAGGAAGGAAGGAGAAAGAAAAGGAAAAAGAGGAGGAGGAAAGGAAGGAAAGTTGCTAGCCTTAAATGACTTTCTCAATTTTAAAACAAATCTACTGATTTATCTTAGTGAGGCTGGCAACAAGACCCAAGTCTTCTGTGCCACTGCCCCCATGCCTTTCAACAACTAACTATAAGAGCAATGCCAGCCTTGCCCATAGGCAAAGTAGGGAGTCATCCATGTGGTATGATATGAGGATTCCAGGAAATCCTCTGTCTTAAAAATATTCCAACACCAAATCTTCACTAATAAGTCTGAATTTGATTCACCCAAATTCGTTTTGGCTCCATTCCCTCATGCAAATTCAGAGAGTTTTAATTAGCCTAGTACAAATAAATGTGAGTTTATTTCATGTTATTTGTCATGAGTTAGGGGTGAGTACAGCTTAATGAAAAGAACACTAAATCAAGACTCAGAGAACCTGGGTTCTTCTCTTTTTTAAAATATCATTTTATTAATGCTTAAAAAAAACAAAAATGCTATCATTTCCCAATAATTCCCTCACCATGGAAACTTTCCTTTTTGCAAAGTACAATTAAATAAAATAGAACTGTTCATATGAGCTTTGCTCAAGAAACTTATATGAGGCATATACCATCTTAAAGTGAGGCTGGCATATGCCTGATGGTATCTGCCTCATTTCACATCTGTAGTCCACCACCTCTCTACAAAGAGAAAGGAAGTATTCTTCATCATTAGTCTGGATTGTTCTAACCATATGACTAACTATGTAACCTTTGGTTAATTACATCACCTTTCTGCATATTAGCTTCCAAAACTATAAAATAAATGGAACTATATGATCTCTAAGGTCATTTTCAGTTCTAAAAATATGATACCCCAAGCCATTGTCTACCTGCAGCATCCCCAAAAGGTCGTTTTTCTGTTCTGGACCAGGACTAGGGAGTAATAAATTAAAACAGAAACAACCTGCAAAGTTCCAGGTATTTTAACGTTGAACATGGGCCTGCCTCAGTCAGAGGAGGATTCACCTACAGACTTTTTCCATTTTCTGATGTTATCTCATATCCAAGGAGGTGAATCTACCAATACCTAGCAAACACCATAATATAGGGCAGAAAACAGATTGTATCCTAGGATCTGAGTTCACCCTGGTCATTAGTGCTGTTCTTGCTCACTCTGGGACCTCCATAGTATTGATGTGCTTGCACTTATACTAATCTACCTGTCCTTACCTGTCTTAGTACAAGATCTACTGAACTTGACCTCTTGCCTTCCTAGATCTATGGATCTAGATCCCTCTTGCTTGTCCTTATATGTCCTAAGACAAAGACCTGCTGGACTTGGTCTCTTGCCTGTCTGGATTTAACCTCTAACCTGCCTGGACTTACAGTATCTTCTCTAGCCCTCCTGCTTGTCTCTGCCTATCCTAGGACAAGAGCTGTTGAACTTGACCTCTTGTCTGCACAGACCACAATCTCTTCTACAACCCTCCTACTTAGTTGAACTGGACGTCCTACTTTTGCTCCCACCTGCACTTGCAGCATGGCAAAGTTTGTTGCTGAAGTCAATAAAATCCACGTTTTAATACTCTTGTTAAAAAGTCATCCCTGGGTATGGACACCAGACAGGCTCCTCATTAAATACTCTGAGGTCTGAATTCATGATCTCATACCTGTCACTCCCTCCCCCCAAGTCAGGCAGCTGCCTGAAATGCAGCCAGATGGGATACATTCAATAAAGTTGCTAGCTCTTCCCCCATAATCTTGAGATTTACCGTGTTAATTTAAAGCCCTCAGACATCTGTGACACACTACCTTGTCCAATTTCTCCTCAAGGAGCCGTATGGGTTTTCTGAAGAATTCACTCTTAGATCAATGTTTGTATTTTTAAAAAAAAAGTTGCACCCTGCAGCTGAAGGAGCTATGTTGCCAAAGTGAAATCTAATAATTCTGTAAGGTGGAGACATCCTTGTAGATGAGTCCATTTTAAAAAGAAGGCTGGAAATCCTATCTCAGAGGCTTCTGTTTCTGCAAAATTCTGTGGACATAGTCCCCCAACTCTATTCGTCAATTACTGTCTCAAGACTCTCATGACATCTTCCTCTTAACAGAAACAGACAGAATGGCTGTCTGATGCAGAGAAGTTGCCCTGTATCTTCCAGGAAGCCCTGACCAAAGAAGGGAGTCAAGAGACCTAGATTTTTATCTCTAACTCTGCTACTAACTTGTAGAGTAAACTTGAACAAATCAAATCACTTCTTGGGGCATCAGTTCAACTGGAAATTGAGAGGGTTGGGCTCTATTATAAATTTAGAGCTGGAAAGTACTGTAGATATGGGCTTCTTAACTTTTTTTGTTTCATGGACCCCTTTGGCAGTCTGGTAAAACCTCTAGACACCTTCTCAGAATATATTTAAATGCATGATTGAAGGAAATTCAGTTAGAGATTAATGAGCATAAAGATGTGAATTTTTTTTCCTATGTAAGTTCACAGACCCCATCCCCTTAAATCTATCCATGGAGTCCTTGGAATCTTTGGACTCGAGGTTAAGAAGTGCTGTTATAGATCATTAACCCAACACATCCATTTACAGATGAAGAAACTGAGGTGTAAATGGGTGGTGTGTTTTGCCAAGGTCAATAACTAGTAAATGGCAGATCTTGGTTTCAATCTGTTTCTTGCCATGAACTCTGAATGGATAGTTGTTCCTTTTCATCTGGTACCTATTCAGATCACGTGGTCAGACCCCAAAATTGTTCCTCTTTCCTTTTTAAAGTTCAGGACACATGTGATTATCCCAACATAATGGGGCACTTTTTGAGACATTCCAGCTAGAGAAGCATAATCCAGTGCCAACTGCCAGCCCATTAGCATTATGCCAGCTTTTTGTTAACACGAGGGGGTAAAAAAATCCCCTTTATCCATTTTGGTAACAATAAACTCTGGCTGACCTGAGCTGTGAGGAATGTAGTACAATTAAACCCATTTTACCTGCACACTGACCTGAATAAAATAGTGTGAGGTAACGGAGAGTTTGAGCCTGGGTCCTTGCATTTCCACAATGCTAATTTGACCCCGGCTCCTGGCTGAGATGCCGAGCTCACACAATCATTAGTTAACTTCAAAGAAGCAGTTGACAGCCTCCTGCAAGGCTGGGAGAAAGCTGGGAAGATCTATTACAGAAATGATTAGCATGCAAACTGTACCAGCATTCGACCAGCAACCCCGCATAAATACTTTGGGAGGCCAAGAACTCTATAAACACACCGGCCAGGCTGGCCTCTCTTTATAGCAGAATTCACAGAGGAAACAAAAATCTCTGAACTTCAAATTCTATAGAAAGACAACATGTTGCTCTTACTATTAAGAGAAGAGTTCTGAGAAGGTTCGAAAATTACAAAGATGAAGGACAAAGATTATTTTGCCCAAAGGACCCTCTGGCCTCCTAGGTCTGATAGACTAATTTCACATCACTTCTCTCTCTCTCACAAGTTTATATGGTCCCGTGTGACTTGTGTTCACAAAATAGCCCCTGACCTTTTCTCTCTCTTGTGGGGACAGTATGCAGCACCATATGTGTGCTGAATGTTAGACCCACTTCTGTGTCCCAGATGGAGCAGGATCGGAGTTCTCATTAGAGATTCCATTCCTCTGTTGTTGCCTAGAATCAAACAAATGCTCCACCAAACCCCAGGTATGGAAAAGGAAGAAGGATTTTACACATCTTCAGCACTGATAGCATATCCTCACTTTAATTTTTCTTTGTTTTTGTTTTTGTTTTTTTTAGGGCAGGGAAGAGAAACTTGGTTATCTTAAAAAAAATTTTCTTGGTCACTTAACCAAGACATAACCATCTACAATAAAGTATCATGGTCAGGAGGAGGTAAACACTGATCTAAAAAGATTTGAAAAGTATCATGTCAATGGATTTGCTAGCTTACTAGCTGTGTGATCCTGGGCAAGTCACTTAACCTTGTTTACCTCAGTTTCCTCATCTATAAAATGAGTTGGAGAAGGAAATATTGAATCACTCCAGTGTCTTTACCAAGAAAATCCCAAAGTAGAATCACAAAAAGTCAGACACAACTGCAAAACAAATCAATAATAATGGCAAATTTTAATGAACACTGGGCAATAAATATTTTATCTCTCTGAGTCTTGTTTCTTCATCTGCAAAATGGGAAGATTCATAGAACTTCCCTGAAAGGGTTACTATAATTACCAAACAAGAATGCACAATCAAGCAATTTGTAAAGCTTACTATGATTACTTAATTGCAAGAATCTTCTTATCACACCAGCCCCCCAAAAAAGATCCACTAAAACTGCAGAGGTCAGTTCTCCACCTGACATGGCATTATGTCTATTCAATCCATCACTCATTTAATCACTTCCTATGTGCAAGTCACTACACTAGGAGCTTAGTATTCTGAAAGGATAAAAAAAAGTTTTGCTCTAAAAAAAGCAGATGTGGAGAGACCCTCATTCTTAGGCAGAATACAATGTGTACACAGATTATTAAAGGCAAAGTCCTTACAAAGTTTTAAGAAGTAATTTTAAATATGTGAAAGAACAAGCAACTGGAAGGGACCCAGAAAGATCTTATGCAGGTTATGATATATGAGTTGTGCTTTTTAAGAAGCTCCATTCCAAGAAGCAATGAGGAGGAGGGAGTGCATTTTATCAAGACATAAAGGACAGCCAGTCCAAAGGTACTAAGGCAGGGAAAGAATACCCCATTCAGGGAATGGATAGAGAGGTTGGACTGGAATGGAAAGTTCCTGAAGAGGTGTCATTAGTGCACAGGCAAAATGAGCAGAAGTTTAGGATTTCAATCAATGGGTTTAGACAACAAGGTTGAAGGTGAGGGGAGACAATGCTCTAAGTAACACAGAGCATTGCACAGAAAGTAATGAGACAAATTCTATGGGGAGCTTTTGGTGTTGGTCTAAGTCATTCATCATCCTAGTTTGTTTCCTAATTAATTTGTTATTTTACATATGTAGAATACAGAGGTAACAGGGAAGTGAGCCTCTGTGGGTAGTTTGATTGCCTCTTCTATGGAGGAGTTGAACTTTTTACTCATATTTTCCAAGTAATGTTTTTCATTAACAAAAAAGGAAGTAAGTAGATGGCACAGGGGGGCAGCTAGTTAGGATAATGGATAGAACATTAGGCCTACAGTCAAGAAGTCCTGAGTTCAAATTTAGCCTCAGATATTTACTAGCTGTGTGATCCTGGGCAATTCACTTAGTCTCTGTTTGACTCAGTTTCCTCATCTGTAAAATGAAGTCTTAATTTCCAGGGTTATTGTGAGGATCAAATTACATAATTTGTAAAAATCAAATTAGATAATTGTAAATAAAGCACTTGGCATAATCTATGGCATATAGCTATTATGGCATAAATTATGGCATAAATGTTAGCTGTTATTGTATTGTTGTTATGAGTAGGGTAGGAGGGACTCACCAACGAGGACCAGTCTTTGAAGTATACACAGATATTTTCTGCCTGGTATCTGCCCTGAGAGCACGCATAGATTGCAACCTACTTCCAATGCAATCACATGAGAACTTTAGGGAGCAGTTTATGGGTCATAAGTGATTGGGGAGTTGGTACTATGATGATGACAAAGTCTTCTAATTGATCACAGAACCAATCATCTCTTTAACTTGCCATCATGTGTCCATGAGCACATAGCAGTTCTGTTTCCAAACTGAAGCAAAATGAATATTCTAAGATGTAAGACAAAGGTGACTTGTCAATTCAGGAAATCCTGAGGTCCCATCACAGTTCCAGCTGGTGATTCGAGTCAATAGCAGAGTCTATCAGAGCAATAGAAATCCGGAAGGTGATGGAGAAGCTACATTGAGATGAATGTACCCAACACATTTGTGTGTATGAAAGATCTGGAGAGTTTGCGGGTTGGCAACTGGGTAGCCCAGCTCAGCAATAGCTGAGCCCTTCAAAGTAACACCACTGCAACTAGGCAGCAGATGGTGCATTCCTTCTCTTTGTCTAGCCCCCAAACAGAGGGAAAGGAGATAGCACCAATAGTAACAGATGATCCCTGTGGAGAAGTAGCAGCTGATGACCCACTCAGAGCAGAGCTACACTGCTAATGTGTTCTTGGCTGAGGAAAGATTTACTCAGGTCTTCCTGACTCTAAGTCCAGAGCTCTAGTCTGTTCAATGTACTAGCTAGGTAGCAGAGGAGGAGAGAACTCTTTTAGAATGAGCTCTTAGGCGTACAGTCAATCTTGTTAAACATAAACCCAAGAAAGAACTAGGAATAAGAACTGACATCTTAACATTCACGTGTAGAAGTGAATATATAACTTAGGGAGGATATGAATGCATTCTCTGGATTTGTCCTTTCTCCTAACCATCCCACAACACATGTATGGGAATATAAAAAGGCTTGACTCAAAACTAAACTAAGGCAGTCTTTAGCGGGTCAGCTAGGTAGCACCACGTGTAGAGCACTGGCCCTTCAATCAGGAGGATGTGGGTTTAAATCTGGCCTTGGACTCTTACTAGCTGTATGACCCTGGGCAAGTCACTTAACACTCATCTGTAAAATGAGCTGGAGAAGGAAATGGCAAACCACTACAACATTGCCAAGAAAATCCCAAAATGGGATCATGAAAAGTCAGTCAGTGACTGAAGATTGAACAGTAACAAGTCATTAGCAATTAAAAAGATTTTCTCCAAATCCTTTCTTAACATACTGGGTTCTAGCCCAAGTATTGTTCTTGATTATCTATCTCAACTTTTCTAAGCCCAAGTTTCCCCATATGTAAAATTAGGAAACAGTCCTATTTAATGACAGACTTGTGGTCATATACCTAATGGTGAAGTAATCTAGAGCTCCTTCTGTCCATCAGTCCTAAGAAAGAGTCTTTTCATCCCTTTGACCTCCAGCTCATTTTTGGCACTAACTTCCTCACTCAGAACGCAGAAAAAAGAACATAATATCTCAAGTTGGTTTTTATTAGCATTCAAAGGATTTAGAGCAGGAAAAACGATCTCTGATCCAGCCACTCCTTCTTATTCTTTTATGTTTTACTGTGCTTTTAATTTTTAAGAAAATCATTGTCACATCCTAACTGTCCTCCCTCCCTCCACTAAAAACCTCCTTTTACAACAAAGCAAAACAAATTCACATATCAGTCTCCCGGCAGCCCATGCTACTATACATGCATTCCATCAACTCTGCGGAAAGGAGGGAAATATGTTTGATCAAGTCTTATGAAATTGAGATTGGTCACTGCATTAATCTGAATTTTGATGTCTTCTAGTATTTTTATCCTTTATGTTACTGTTGTCATTGTCAGGGGTGTTTTAGAACCAGCTCTAACCACCAAGAGCTGCTTGTTAAATTTTCAATGTGATCGATTTTGTCTCGGAAGTCAGCACTTGGTGTGTGTATACAGTTGTCCTGGGAGAAGCCAGTTGCTGTTAAACATTTACTAGATCCCCTTGTATTGTTCTATAAACATTGCTCAAGCTCAGCAGGAGACAGGAGAAGGCTCAGGGAATAAGTCAGACTGGATGCCTGGTCTGGCCCTGTTGTTTCTAGTTGTTTGCTACCACAAGAAGTACAGTTTTACATATTTGGATATATGTGGAACCTTTCTGTCTTTGACTTTCCTGGGGCATCTTCTGAATGGAAATGATAATTAATACCAAGTCAAAGGGTAAAGATGCTTCAGTCATCATTCTCACAAAATTACCAATTGTTTTCCAGAATGGATGGATGGATTCATAGAGCTACCAACAGTATAATAGGGTGCTGTGTTAATGATTACTATCTTTTATTACCTTTGCTACTTCAAGGAATATAAGACGACTAACTTCTTCATTTTTATAAGTGAAGACATAGTTACCTTGTCCAGAGCTACACATTTAATAAATAACAGAGTAGGAATTTGAAACTGTACCTTCTAGCTCCAAATCTGGTACTCCTTTTTCTCTACCCTACTACCTCTAGATACATCATATCAACAAGTATTTATTGTCTATGTTGTATCCAATGGCAGAGCCTTAATTTAGAAAGAGTCGAGTTCAAACCCAAACTCAGACACTTGCTATCTACATGATTCAGGGCAAGTCACTTAACCTCTCTCTCCCTCAGTTTCCTCAACTATATTATGGGGATAGTATAGCACCTACCTCTCAGGGTTGTTGTGAGGACCAAATGACACAGCAATTGTAAAGCTCTTAGCATAGTTCCTGGCACATAGTAAGTGCTTAATAAATACTTATTCCCTTTCTCCCTTCCTTCCAGAACTATGCCATGCAGATATGGTCTGTGTTACTCTGCCTTCTACTTTTTTCTGAAGGGATATGTGGGCAGGAAGCCATTATCCCTACCATGGCATTGCTTCTTGGTGATCATTAAATGTGGCTCAAGCCAGGGGCACCCAGCTCTAAGATTTATAGGTTTAGGGCATATAATAGCCAACAGCTAACATGTATATAGTACTTGCTATGTGCCAGGCACAGTGCTAAGACAGTAGGCAATTAAAATAGGAACAGAAAACAGAAAACCTAAGAAACGAAACGTTAAGGAGAATAATTACTAATTTGTTCTGAGTTGCCTGAGAACAACATACAAGTTTCCATGGGGACATATGTTGATTATAAGCATATTTTACACTAAAATGCTCTATAGTGCTGGAGATGGCCCTAGGAAACGGCCTGTTATCGATTAAGAATGGATAAGTATAATTGAGATTTGTTAATGTTGGCCTTTTACATATGGTACCACAGGTACCCAAGGAAGAGGTGATGGTGATTGTGTTTTCATATGACTCTTTCCCCTTGAGATAATATAATCTTTTCGTCATGAAACAAGTAGCTTTGGATGTTATTTTTTCCACTGCTTGTCTCAGTGAGCTGGAGAGCTAGAAATCGGCATGCTTTCCCTTCTAGAAGGTCACAGCTTAACATTTTGATAGTGTAGACTAGAAGGTGTTAGAGAACGAGCTAATCAGAATCTTTCTCTCCTTCCTTCCCAATCCAACCCTGTGATCTGAATTCTTAGAAACCCAAAATAAAAAGTCACCTCAATTCTGGGGGTACCAGATCAGGTTCATTTTTTTCTGTATGGAGTGAACAGGTCACATCCAAATGATTTATAATTTCCTTTTAGCTTTAAATCTATAATACTATATGTATATATATATATATATATATATATATATATATATATATATATACATATATATATATACATACATACCTACATACAGAATTTTGGAACATACCAAACATCAAACAACATGTCCGTAGATTGTTTTTTGGAGGCAATTGAGGTTAAATGACTTGCCCAGGGTCACACAGCTAAGGCCAGATTAGAACTCAATTCTTCCTGCCTCGAGGGCCAGTGGTCTATCCACTATGCCACCTGGCTGTCCCTCTGGATTCTCAAATTATCATTTATAATATATCACCCAAGATTTTCTAGAAACATGAAGCAGCATAATGAAAGGTAAAAATAGTCCTGGAAAGGCCCAGGTTCAAATCCTGCCCTCGGCACTCACTTTTATGGGCTGAATGTTTAACTTGTTAGCTTCAGTTTCCTCATCTGTAAAATGGAGATCATAACTATGGTATTCACTTGACAAGGTTACTGTTGTGGGTCAGAGGAGTTTTCTATGATTTCACACACACACACACACACACACACACACACACACACACACACACACGATGACAATACTTGATTAAGGTGACCCACAAAAATCATTCTGGTAAACTAGAAGAGTTCCAGGAAAACGACAATAAGCAATGAAAGCAAACTTTATATGCTACTCCAGGGAGGCCTCCTTATCAGGTGGCTGAGTGCTCTGGGCATCTAAATAAAGTAAATTGCCCGAACTCTGTGCTGTGGCCTGATCCAACTCCCAGCCTATCATAATCCATCCCATTCCCTTGGCCCCCATGATCTGGACAGACAAGAGTGTTAATCACCACAAATGTCGGGTTGGGGGAGTCCAACATAATTAACACAATTCAATACTACAGAGTCATTGGCTAGGACCAAAATGACCACCAGGAGAATGTCACAGGACAATGTCCATCGAGCCTCTCCCTGTAGGTATTTGCCTGCATGGGGCTTACCCTGTGCTCTGGGGCATCTACTTGAATTAAGATACAAACTTACCCCATAGTGGTGACCTGACCCATTTCTCCCCCTATCACAACTCCCAAGAGTATTTTGCAAAACTTAAAAGCTAAATAATTATCAGCTTTTATTATTGATGTTACTGAGTGCCTTGACAATCTCCAGAGAATAGGGCAGAAAGAAACTGACCCGAAATTAAATATCAGGCAATCCTCTAGACCTACATATATTTCGTTTGTCTTCCTTCTTTCTTTTTATGCAAAGAGAACTCAAGACAAATTTATGAAGAGAAAAAAGACATGCTCACTATTGATGTCCAATCAGAAAAAGACAAGAACAAAGATCCAACATAAGGTGGACAGTGAGTAGAAAAAAATCATAGAAATTTCAAGTTGGCAGAGACTTTAGCAATCTAGTCCAACCTCCCATCCAATTCAGGAATTCCCTCTACAGTATCATTCACAATAGGAGAGTATTCCTTCTTGGGAATTTCCCATAGCATGGAAAGGGGATACATAGAGGGGAATCCTCAGAGCAGTAAATATCTTTCCATAGATAATCATCCTCTTTAAAAAGATGCTCTTAGAACTCCATTTCTCATCTACCATTCCTCACTTCCCTAATCCATCATCCCAATGTTTTACCTTCCCATAGGAAAGAATGAAAAATTCTGAAACACTCCTCAAACCCTTAGATCCCAGAAGCAAAATTGGTGGGGAAAATAGTAGAGGGAGGAAGTGAGGGGAAAGGAGGGGAACCTTCAGTGAAGAAAGGTTTCCAGGAGAGATCCTTATAGCTGAGCCAAGCCCATAAAGCAGGGCATGCCCCAGAGACTAGTCCAAAGCCAGCCATGGGCATAAAGACAAAAAATGAGCCAAAGAAGGCATTTCAGGCTCTGAAAAGCACATTCTGGAGTTTGGCAGCAAGAAGGCTCCCCACACGTGGCCCCAAAGAGTCAATAACTTCAGTGTTGGAAGCAGAAGAAGAGAAAGGCAATCCCTGGAGTAGCATGGTTCAGTAAAAATAGTGCTGGGCTCAGAGGCAGAAGACTGGGTTTCTAGTCTCAGTCATCGACCAATTCACAATCTGCCTTTGGGCAAATCATTTCACTTCTCGTGCCTCAGTTTCTTCATCAAAACAAGAAGCTTGGTCTAGACTTTTCTTGCATCATGGACTGCTTTGACAGTCTGGTGAAACCTATGGACCTCTTCTTGAATAATATTTTTTAAATGAATAAAATAACATATATAGGATGTCACAGGAAACAAACTATAATGACATATAGTTATCAAAGTATTTTTAAAGTCCTTTGAATCTGTCTTGGCACATGGTACCACGTCCCTTCAAGAGATGGAGGTACCAAGGATTCTCTATACTAATTGGGCTTAACTTATTCCTGGGATTTAAGACCATTAAATCCCTACAAGGAGCTATTTGTGACCTTGGTACCTTCTCAGTTACATACTTTCTCTCATCATGAGCTTACCTGTATCCTGGGAATAGTTCTTGTCTGGCCGCAAGTTTAAGAAACTCTAAGTTTTAAGTTTCAGCCATAATCTTACCACAATATCAGGTTCATAACTTAGGGGATTCTGATTGCTGGTACCTTATTCTGACTTACCTTTTGGCATAGAGTCTCACTTCTGACTTCTGTTGTGATTTCTGTTAAATGTTTAACTTTTATCTTGTCTGCCTGATGTCATGATTTAGGAAATCATTCCTAGAACAAGTTTATAGTTTTATGAAAATAGAGTTGGGTATATAGGACATATAGATAGGTATCCAGCCCTGAGTAGCATTCCCTTTGGGTCATTCCCAGAAGAACCTTGTCCTCACTTATACTGTCATATTCTAATGTCTGCCAACAGTTTATTCCTTTACACTTGCCTTGATCTCCAGGTCTGGTAACCCCTAAGCTGACACCACCTATAAATACAACATGACAGGACAAGTTAGCACTCTCTGAGAGATGACCCAAAAAGCAACATTATGGCAATTAGAGGTGGGACCCTGTCCTCTGACATGGGTATTTTCTATGTCCAGCTCCTTTTTTATAGGAATGGAAAGGCTGATGCTCTAGATTAACTATATCTTGCCCTGTTCATAGAAGCATCTCCATTTACTCCAAATTGGATAAATACTTAACTTTCGAAAGTAAACAAAAGAATGAGTGAAATTTTCTGTTAAAGCAGAGGCTCTTACTAGGGAATCTATGAACTTGTTTTTTTTTTAATATTTTAATAATTATACTCCAATATAATTGTTTTCCTCTGTAATCACAAATGTTCATTTTTAAGCATTTAAAACATTACTCTGAGACAGGGTTAGTCCAGAGGCTTTACCAGACTGCCAAAGGGGTCCATGAGACACAAAAAGTTTAAGAATCCCAGTGTTAGAGGGGATTGGGAATACACATCACTGCCATTTGATTGGCCATTATAAAATACTGACTAGGTTGTGGCTACATTATCTAAATTTTATGCAAAGTGAGATGTTTTGTAGAAAACATACTAAGCCTGGAATCAGGAACCTAATCTAGAACATAAATTGCTCTCCCTTCTCACCTCTACCTCTTGGTCTCCCTGGTTTCTATCAACTCCCAGCTAAAATTCCCCTCTTTACAGGAAGCCTTTCACAACCCCTAAATAATTCTAGTACCTTCTCTCTGAAGAATACCTCCAGCAGCTTTCTTGTACATAATTATTTGAAAATTGTCTCCCCAGATAAAAAAAGGAAATATTTTTTAACTTTTCTTTGTATCCATGGTGCTTAGCAAAGTGCCTGGCACACAGTAGATGTTTAATAAATGTTTATTGATTGACTGGCCACCAGAGTTTGTGTGGCCATAGGACTACAGGGAACAATAAATTGCCTTGGAAGTCATTTAGTACAACTCTTCACTGTACAGAGAGAGAAACTAAGGACTAGATATGGTTAGTGACTTGTCTAAGGCCACACAGCACTTAGGAAAGTCAAGATTTGTACCCAGGTGTTTTTGTACCAAATTCTGTCATGTTTCTACTCTGTCATTCAGTCATTACAAAGATATTTAAACTTCTCTGGGCCTTGATGTTATCCATAAAATGAAATAGCTAGAATTCTAAACATTTTCTCATCCTATGATGCCACGGAATTCTGTAGATGAAGCCTAACCACAATACAATATCCAGCAACAATCATTTTTAGTGCATTTGGATTATGTGAAAATAATTCAGAGATATTGATGAATCCCACAAATGCCTACTTTGTTTGACCAGCATTCCTGGATGAAAGTAGCAGTGTGCTTATGGGAACCAGGGAGAGCTGATGGCTAATTTTTAAGTGTAAGCATATATACCTCAAAAATTGGCAAAAATGCTACAAATAAATGTTTGAGTTGTTCTGTTGTCTAGACTTAAGAAAAGTGATGAAGAAAATGTGAATAATACAAATTAAACTTAAAAGGGTGTCAAGGACACTTTTTTGAAGAGTTAATTGTTAAACATTTCTCAGCATGTCCCAGTATATAAATATTAATGAAATTATCTGAAGATGTACCAATAGCAGCTTCAGAGCTTTCAATTGACAGCAGGTCTCTGTAAAGAACAGAGAGGGAGTTGTTTGTCAAAGCTACTGAGGTCCTTCTCATCTAGTTTTCTTCTTGATAAAATTATGAATAGATCTGATTCATACTTGATCATCTCTATCACATCCAATGGGTACCTAGTGCACCATGATTCTGAACTTGGGCACCATGCAGGCTAGTTTAGGGTGTTGTGTTGTCTTCTCTATAGAGGGGGTTACTCTGTCGAACAGACCTCTGAACTAAACAACCAGGGAGAGACCAAACACTATAAATTCATAATTCTGAATAAATATGCCTATTAACACCATTCAAATTGTTTCTCACATGTTAATGAAGGTAAATGCTTCTGAGGGTAGAGGATGAGAAGTTAGTCAAAAAAATCCCTTAACCAGACTGCCTTAAAGCTAGGAACTCTTCAAAATGGAATGGAAATTTCAGGAACCACACACTCCACTAAACAAATTGTCAATTCGAAAACGTTATTAACTTTCCAATGTCTGATCAGTCAGGGTAAAAAAAACATTGGACATACTCACAAAAATGCAGGTTTGAAGCAACAAGTCCAAGCAGACAGAAAAATACATTTTCTCTGCCTTTTCTTTTCCTCATTTGAATGCATTTCAAACATGACTGCCATTTTTTAAGCTTTTTCTATTTGGTAACATTTCTTAGAATCTCTTGTTAATGGCAACATGGCATTAAAAAATTGAATTAAAAATTAAAAAATATTTATGGCACTCATACCATGCTTAAAGCACTGACTTTGGTGCTAGGCAGACTGATGAAATAACGTAGGGGATGAGTTTAGAGAGTTCTCCAGCCAACTCAATGAGTATACAGGGAGATGAGTATTTGCTGGAGACTTGGAGAGCAGTTCCTTAGGGATGGTGTGAATTTGCCCACTGGCACTTCATTGAGAAAACTAAAGATTAAGTTTGGGGATCTAATGCTGCCACCCAAGAAGAGTTTGATATCTCCCACTGACATGGGTCATAGTGTGGAAGAGCTGAATTTTCCTGCTAGCTTATGAAAGGAAAACATGGCTTTAGGCCCTTGCTTCCCATTTCACTTTCCCCCTTTTAGGTCTTTTTGCTTTTAAAACAGAAATAGGATCAGCCTGGGGTCTTGGTGAGAGAATCCTTCCCCAGGATCCATTAATAATTAATGGTACAAAACACATTGGGAGCCACATGCTCTGTAGCTTAGGATTTACACAACCAAATGCCCCCAGAGATGTCAAACTTTGGGTCCAAGAGACAGAAGCTTCTCAGAAACTTGTGGAATATTGAGAGTGCCTCAACCCAGACCAAGGGAAACAACAGAGCCACATTTTCCCAAATGTGTTGCATACATGGGGAGGAAAACTATATGATCCAAGTGGTGAGAAATCTAAAACCCCCAATTTCTGGAGGCATGCTGAGAGAATTCTTCCTCAGAGATGGTTTTCCTAGCAACCCTAAGTTCAAGAACTCATCTTTCTATCGGAAAAGCGACAGTTTTTCAGATTTCTTGGGTAGCATCTAGGTTTCTAGAAAAGAAAACACGCTAAACACTTACACAAAAGAGAAGGAAAATTAACTCAGTAACGTCCACATGTTAGGATCTGTCTCCCTAATAACCCTAAGTTCTGAGAATTCAACACATGGACCTTAAAGCTGGAGTATCAAAAAGAAATTAAAGCCATGATATTGGGACAGCAAGGGACAAGGACTGGAAATTCCACTACTAGCGTAAATCCTTTGGACACTTTGGACTCCATGGAAAGAGAGTTGCATACCAAGTAACCCCGAGTATTTTTCAGTTCTGGAAGGTATCCAAGTCATAAGGTTTTATACCTATGTGGAGAAACTGTGAGTCACCAGAACAGAGAGGTGTTGATGGTGTCTCAACCTTAAATTAGTTTCCCTTCTAAGGGGAGTCCAAACCACAGAATGGCTCTATGAGTCTGAGGGAATGAATGTATTCCTGTAGAAAGAGACAATCACTAGTATTTTAAGGACTGCCCTCCCCCTAACAATCCCTTGTTTGTTCCCCTCCTGAAGGGAGTCCAAACAGCAAAGTGACATTATCAGTGTAGAAAAGTTTAAACCTGTGAGGAAAGTGAAATTCACCAAAGTGAAGAGAATTGTGTTGGTTATGCACAAACAAGGTCTTTATGAGTTTGGCTGCATTATTTATGGACTACCATGAATTCTGTTTTTCCATTTTCTGTGGGACACTGTCCAAAGGCAGTCCTATTCCCCATATCTGCACTGTTGCCTCAATTACTTGTATGAGATCTAAGGAAACCTTTTATTCATATCTGTACATGTCTAAACATGAGCTTAAGTTTTTAATCTTAAAATGGCCTAAGACTTTTAGGGAAACCCTGTATTTTAAGATTTTTCCCAAAGTAAAACCAAGGTAACATGTCACAAAAATTTATGATTTCTTGAGGCAACCCTTAAGATTGAACACAAACTATCTAAGCCCACAGAGGTTAGAGCATTGGGTCACAGGTTGCAAATAAAATACAGTTCCTGATTCAAAGTATGTAATTTAATCATGGAGAAAAGATATACACACAAATGACCTATAATACAAGGCATAGAGTGCTAGGCACAGAGGAAACATTTGAAAAGAATACTATGTGTGAAGTTTGAAGAAAAAGAGATTGCTTCCAGTTGGAGGTATGGACACAGAGATGGGAGAAGGAAAGAGCAAGGAAGGGTTTCTGGAGGATGTATTACCTGAATTGGACCTCAAAGAAAAGAAGAGACTTCAATAGAGGGAGATGTCATTCAGTTAGTCAACAAGCATTTAGGAAGAAAAGATGACTATATTCAAGATATGGAAGCACAGCCCAAGGAAAGGCACAAATACAGAAAAGAGTTGAATAAAAATAATTAAATAGTCTCATTTCTTAGCTATAAGTATGTGAAAAGGAGTGGCATGAAATAAGACTAAAAGCTAGATAGAGGCGATTGTGGATGGCCTTCAGGGAATTTATATGTAATTCAATAGGCTTTTGAGCACAGGAATGATACAATTGAACGATGTCTTCTCAAGATTTCAAGCTGGGGTATGAAAAATGGATCAGAGAAAGTAAGGATACTAGTCATTTAGGAGTTATTAGTTTGGAGGTTCTCACTTGACCTAGGTGATAAAAAAACAAACAAAAACTAGAGTTGCCATGGAATTAGAAAGGAAGGGACAGACTCTGCAGTCTGTCTGAGAGGCATCTGTAGCTCGTTCATGGCTATGGCTGCCTCCCGGCCTAATGCTCTTTGTACTCTACATGATGCCTTACTTACCAAATAAACACTTCAAGTCATTTTTTCCAGGACTGAGGAAAGGAAAAATTGCCAAATACATTTGTGTACAGATATTTCTTTTCATTTAAAAATCTTATTTCTCTTTCATGCAGGAAATGGAATCCATATGACTTTGAGTCCTTTACACTTAGGTCCAAAGAAATTAGCCACTAATATTTTATTTTTACAACTACAAGCTTATGGCTAGCAACTTTTGAAAGGTTTTACACATGCACGCATGTGCACGTACACATGTGTGTGGAAAATAACCTTTCTAAATCCTGTACCAGAAATTGCTCACCCATCTGAATTCCAAACTAGTGACGTCTGAGGGAATGATAAGCTTTGAGAAGCAACCCTTGCCACCCGATATTGGAAGGAAAGAGGAAACTAGAAGAGGGAAAAAAGAGAAATCATTCATCATAAGGTCATTGAGCTAGAAGAGTTGTTAGAAACCATGTAGTCCATCACCTTTATTTTACTGATAAGGAAACTGAAGGAGATGAATGGGGGGATAAAAGACAGGGAGGTGGGGTAGAAGGGACAAGAGGGACTGAAAAATGAAAAACGCTGAGATTGCCAGAGAGCCTAATCTAATCGGGCTCCTTTAAGGGGGGATAAAAAGCACATTGACCAACCTAGAAAGTCTGCTTTGCTTTTCCCCTCGTGGGTTTAGCTTGTCCCAAAGTATCTCATTCTCTCCGATTTTTCTCCCTGTTTTGTCCTTTGCTGTGATATTTTGACTGTATGTTCTAGTTAAAGAAAGTAAACCCATTCTATAGGAATCTAAAGGTCTCTCCTGTGCCCCATGACCCTCTCTTCTGATTGCACAGCTCAGGCATTTAATGTTGAAACTCTACTGCTTGTAGAACACACATACACGCACACACATACACAAACACATAAGAATGCACTTTTTTTTGCACTTTTGCCTCTTGGGAGAAAAGCAGTGGGGTTGCCTACCTACCTCTGAACCTCCAGAGAAAAAAGAGGGCCTAGATTCCACAAACCTCTCATCTGTCTGGCAAGAAAAGAAGGGGGGCTTGAAAAGTTTCCTCCCCCACCCTCTGTTGTCAAATGACAATTGTGACTCTTTATAGTCAAGAGTCATGGACAAATGATTTCATCTGAACCCCTCTGGGTAATAGTAGCCTTTTGAGGTTATGATATCTCTGGATGGAATTCAATAAAAGAAATTCACTTTCGGTTGAAGCCTTGGAATCATTCCAGGCAGTCTTAATAATATAATATGCCGCCAAAGGAAATTGGTCTTAGCTTTTCTTTTTTCTTTTTGATTCCAAACCTTGTATACAGGTGATTTCTTTCATCCACCACACCCTTTTTCTTCTATCACAGGACACTAATGCCTTTTTTTTTTTTGATTCTAATGCCTTTTTAAAACAAAATCTAGCACTTGCAGAACAGCAGTTTGGATCAGATTGGCACAGCTTGCCATATGCCCAGTCACTGAACACTCAGGCTTCTCTGCATTTGACCTCTGCGCCTTCCCCTCCTCCCCCCAGGGAAAACAGGGACCTTCTACTGTAAATGGGGAGGGCAATTATTGCAGTCACCAGACCTCCATTGCTTAATCAAGAGAAGTGTTTAACTTTTTTTTTAACTTTTAAATCAAGGGCAAGCAAAACCTACAAAGCTTGCCCATATTCTGATATCCAACGGCTGGCATTTGTGTGTGTGTACATGCTTGGTTTGTTCCTCATTTTGCAAAGTTTTTTTTTGAATGATTATTATTTCTTGGCTCAAAAGGAATTGTAATTGTCTTTATCTTCTGCTTTTGATCATCCAAGTGGATTAATGTGGGTGTTAAATGGGTGGAAGAAGTCATTTTCTTCATCAAATTCTCTTAATCATCCTTTGGATTTCACATACCTCCCCACACACCCAAACCCCTCCCACTCCAGTAGATAGATAGAAAAAGGCAAAAAGATATAGGGTATATCAGTGTGTATATATGTGTATGTCTGTGTATGTGTGTGTGTGTATATGGGTGTGTTTGTATATATATATGTGTGTGTGTGTGTGTGTGTGTGTGTGTGGTACCCAAATCCCATCCTACCCCCCTCATATAGACAGAAAAACGCAAAAAGCCATAGGGTACATGTGTGCATATGTATATGGGTGTATGTGTGTATACCTTATCTCCTTTTTATCTCCTTTTGGCAAACATTCCATCTGAGCACATGCAGACAACTGGATAGAAAAAAGAAAATCCCTCTGAAGCACAGTTTCTGTGTCTGTTCCACATCTTTTGTATACATATGTGTTCTTTTTCTTCCTTTTTTTTCTTTTGATCTATCTATAGCGGCAGCTTGGAATGGGTTTCACTGAGCTATTGCCATCATGGAAGGAGGAAGCTGACTTCTTTCTTTGTGTTGGTTCTTTGTTTAAATATTTCCATCAGGAGAAGAATGATGGTAGCAAAAGAAACCTAATGAGATTCAAATATCCATAAAGAAAACCTCTCTCTTCCTATGGTATTGGGGTTTCATAACTGTAGCTCCTCACTCTTACTGAAAAAGAAGTAGCCTCTTCCTTCAGGAATGTACACACACACACACACACACACACACATACACACACAAACACACTATTTGTACATTTTTTCTTTTTTTCTCCTATTTGTATCCCCAGTTCTTAGTTCAGTGGCTGGAATATAGTAAATACCTGTTTACTAACTGGTTCTCATGAAAACAACCCATCAATAAGGTATCACATCCCCCTTCAATCTCTCCATAGCCCTCGGGGTGATAGACAACTTGAATTCTTCAGATACTCTGGTATTCCATGACTCACAAATATATGACATTCACTGTAAGAAGATTGGCATTGGCTCTAATCAAGAACAGTCTAATTCTATATACTATAATATAGAAAAGATAAAATAAAAGTGCACCAGACCCAATGATGATTAAGAAACAAAGAAACTACGAGTGCCTTCAACCAGCTTTGGACACCCAGAAACCTGCTCATACTAAGGACAAGGACTCAAGAGGAGGAGGTGGCGAGGAAAGCACATCCCTTAGAAGCCTTTCAGCTCTCACGGTCTCAGAGGGGTCCAGTCAAGAAGACCCAAGTCAAAAACAATACTATCAACAATAACATAGCATTTATAGAGCGCTGTGCTGAGCTCTTTGACAAATATTGTTTCCCGAGATCCTCACAATAATGCCAGGAGGTAGCTGCTATTATCATCCCCATTTCACAGATGAAACACCTGAGGCAAACAGCAGCCAAGTGACTTGCCCAGGGCCATGCAACTAGACATGGATTTGAACTCAGGTCTTCCTAGTTTCAGGCTCAGTATTCTATCTTCTGCATTACCTAACTGCAAAGAACCACAGAATCTGGGGCCTGAAGGGAAGTAGGAAGGAGAACTAGCAAAGTTCCGATGAAAAGAACAGTGTTTTAAGGGACCTGAAAGTTTTAATTCTTGCACATGAGTTATCTGTGATGACCATAAAGTTCAGTGTACTGAGCCTGGGGGACACAGGCAAACCTAAATTCTCACAGTACTTTGTGCCTGGCAAGCGCCAGTTGCAGGGAGGGCCAGGACCTCTGACAATACAAATCAACCAAGGGACCATCATCCCGTGCCAGTACATAGGAGCAGTCACACACAGGTCTCGTAAAGTCTCAATTTAGGAAGGAGAGTTGCAAGTAGTAATAAAGAGAAAAAGTGACCAATATAAACAAATTTTACACATCCAAGGATGTCCCGATGCAAAGAATAATTACCGATTTTATAAGGAGAGCTTCAGTTAAAGGTACGGATTACCTCCTGGATGAGGTAAGGCAAGAGATAAACAAAAAAGATGTTATAAATGAAAAGAAATTTCTAGAGGGAAGAATTAGAAGGAGAATAAATAGTTTAGTACAGAAGATACAAAATCTCACCTACTCAATTTTCTTCTGAAAATTAGAGCAAACTACATAAAAATAAATGACTCAATAAGACAACAAAAAAATATTAGAATGAAATGGAGAGACTGAAATATAAAAGAAAATATAAAGTGTGTCCTATTAAAAACAATTGACCTAGAAAAATAGTTCAAGGAGAGATGATTTAAAAACCTTTGTATTACTAGAAAAACAGAAATAAAACCGAGTTACCGTATTTCAAGTCATCATAAATGGAAACTGATGAACCCTATGAGAATCAAAAGGCAAAATGAAAACAAAAAAGAATCCATGAGTTACCTCCTAAAAAATATAATCTAAAATGAAAATGTAGCAATCTCATGGCCAAAATCCAGAGCTTCCAAAAAGTCAAAGAAAAGATACTTCAAGTACTCAGATATAAATAGTTCAAATACCAATCATAGAGGAAAAGGTAGGAAAAATATACATCATATTATCCCAGGGATGTGTCAGAGCCAGCTTGAACCAACTTGCAAAAGATGACTGTTTAATTTTTATTGTGAGCTTTTATACCTTGGAAATTAGAGAACATTACAAATCAGGACTTGATTTTTTCTGTTGATTTTTTAAGAAAGTGATAGAGAAAATATTAATGTTGTAGATTAAACTTAAAGTATGTCATGTGTGCTTTTTTGGAGGGAGAATCACACCCCTGCATTAACTTCTCCATCTGAATCAGAAAAGGGAAGGTTGGACACAAATACACAAAGATTTTGATGTAGAAACACATTACACTGAACAGGGAAATAGGTGGGAACAGGGAGAGGAGGGGCAGGGTTAAGAGATCAGGGAGAATAAAGGAGAAATTTGTTATAAATAAAACAAATTTCAATTTAGGATGCCGGATTGCAAAGGAGAGAATGGTACTAAAGGAAAGAAAGAAAAGACAGTAAAAAAGAAGCAAAGTGGTCAATAAAATCTCATTTTCTCATTGCTTCTTTGTAAAGAGGGAAGAGGTAAGGAGAATAAGTAAAGGAAGTATATAAGATGATAGAATGGACAGAAATATGCAGTTAAGAAGCATTTCCATGAATATGAATAGGATGAACTCACTTATAAAATGGAAAAGGGCAACAAAATAGATTAGAAAGGACCCACCAATATGCTGTTTACAAGAAAAACTCTTATTCATATCAAGTTAATATAAGAAGTTAGAGCAAAATTTACTGTTTCAAGCAAACTCAAGAAAAAGCAGAGGTACAACAACAAAACAGATATGATTAAAAGAGATAAATAAGGAAACTATAACATGCATAAAGGTACCATCAACAACCAATTAATATCATGTTTAATATATTTGCACTGGATGATATGTCATCTAAATACTTAAAGGAAAATTTAGTTTTTACAGGGAGAAATGAAACTATAATCGTGGAGAACCTCAATGTACATCTTTTAGAGAAATCTAACAAAAAATATTTTAAAAGTTAAGAACCTGAATAGAATCTTAGAAGAGTTAAATATGATAGCTCTCTGGCAATTATTGAATGGAAATAGAAAGGAGTACACATATTATATATACTTCAATATATATCTATATTTTTTTGTCTCATGATCAGTAAAGGATATATTTAATATGTTTCCTTTTCTGCATTTGTGGTTAAGGATTATATGATCTAGTATATGGTTAAAAAAGTCTATGCACAGCTAAGAAATGTGTGGATATGTGTGTGCATATGTATGTGTCCACACACATACATGTACCTGTTACGTAATTTTTGTAAAAAGACCATGCACAACTGAGAAACATGCACATATTTTGCATAGCCTTTTTTAAAGGCTGTGTAACATCATTTAATTAACTGTTTTAAAAAAGGAGCTAAGATTTTAAATTAATAAAATAAGCAGTTAATCGTTTTTAAGTGGAAAATCAAACTAGCAGTATCAAAAATGAAAAAAGAGAATTTGCAATAAATGAAGATGAAATAAGTAAAATTATCAGAAATTATCTGCCCAATTACCAACAAATGGATAACTTAGAGGAAATGGAGAATCCTTTAACACACACACACACACACACACACACACACACACACTGTTGTTTGTGTGTATGTATGCATATATAAAATACTCAGATCAATAAAATAGGAAATAAAGAATTTAAAGAAATCAATTCAGAAAAAATAAATTGAACAAGCTAAAAATGAACTCCCCAAGAAAACATCCAAAGAATAAATAAGTAAGTTTCATCAAACATTCAAAGAACAATTAATTCCAATATTATATGAACTGTTGGCAAAGAATAGTGATGGGGGAAGGGAGAAAGGCAGGATCCTACTAAAATTTTTCTATTATTAAAAAATTGGTCTTGATACCAACTTAGGAAGAGATAATGTAAAGAAGAGAAATAAACTTTACCTAATGAATATTGATGTAAAAACATTCAAGGGAATACTAGCACAATGGCTAGGACAACATGTTTTAAAAGATTGTAAACTATGACTAGGTGAGATTTATGCCAAAGAGACATGGAAAGACTCATATGAACTGAACTAGAAGAACAATTTTTAGTATTATAAAAATAAAGACTTTTATAAACTAATGAAAAATGAAATGAGCAGAGCCAGAAGATCAGTTTATATAATAGCAGCAATATGATTAAAAAAGAAAGCTTTGAACATTGTAAGAGTTATAATTGAAAACACTAGCCATTCATGATTCCAAAGGACTAATGATAAAATGTGCTACCTAGGACAGAGAGGCAAGGGATTTAGTGTGCAAAATGAGACATATGCTTGTGTATACATACACATGTGTATATAAGTATATGTGTATGTTTGAATAAAACCACTGAGGGAATTTGTTTTACTTGACTATGAATGTTAGTTACAAAGAATTTATTTTTTATGATGGATATAGTAGGTAGGAGGTAGTAGGAAGGAGGAAAATATATTTCTATTTCAAAACACATCAACAAACTTTAATTTTGAAATTGCCTGCTAGCAGTTACAGCAAGGGTGATGTGTAACTGAGTGAAGAAAAAATATTGCATAGCAAGACTTAGACCATATATATGTGTGTGTATGTATATATGTGTGTGTATGTATATACACACACATATATACATTCACACATACATATAATAATCTATACTGCTATTACAAAAAAGCTAATACTACATGTAAGGTAACAATGGATGTTATCAGACTACATGGGCAAAATTTTCATCCATTTCTCCTTAAGGATCATTAAGTAAACTTGGTCACTGAGCTGAATAATCTTAGAACTTCTACCATGACCCTCTGAGCTTGTAGACTGTCCAGGCTGACCATTAGCATCCAGAGACCTTCTGGTCTGCATCCCAACTCTAAGTTGTGGATGATCCAAGCTAACTATAATTCTCTGCAGGCTATATGAATATCCTCTGCTCACTAAGAACCTCCACCACTGGAATATTAATCAGGAAAAAAAATGCCTCTGGATTCACTACCCCTTCACATATGAAAAGAGGTGTTTCATTGAATCCAGTGAAGTATCAATTGACTTCCCTGATCCTTAGCAGCATCACATCCCTTAAATATTAAAGATTATACCATGAAAAAAGTAGAAGAGAATCATAGCATATACTTTTCTCAGTTATCAATAGGAGGGAAATTCTTAACCAAACAAGAGATGGTGGCAAGCACAAAAGATAAAAGAGATCATTTTGATTACATGAAATTTAAAAAGTTTCCACACAAATAAAATTATTACATACAGAGAAAGAAGGGAAACAGTTAGCTGGGTGAGGAGTGGGATTGGGGTAATCTTTGCATTAAATAACTCCCATAAAAGTTTGGTACACATGATATGTAGCCACCTAATAGAAACATACAAGACCAAAAGTCATTGCCCAGTACATAAATGATTGAAGGATAGGAACAAGCTTTTTTCAAAACAAGAATAGCAAGCTATTAACAACCATATGAAAGAATGTTCCAAATCACTAATGATGAGAGAGACATAAGTCAAAATAGCCCCGAGGTTTCACCTCAAAGCCAGCAAATTGGCAAAAATGACAGATGAGGATTTGAGAAGATGAGTTTTGGAGGGGTTGTGCAAAAATAAGCACTCTGATTCGCTGTTGGGAACCATGAATTAGTACAAGCATGCTGAATATTTTAGCAAAATTATTTGCATAATTCCAAATTGCTTTCCAGAATAGCTATACTAATTCATGGCTCCACCAACAATGCTTTAATGTCCCTCTCTTTCCATAAATTCCCTAATTTTAACTACTTTTAAAATCATTTTTTAAAATCTGTTACAAATGATGTCTCCCTGGGAGGGGAGAAGGAGTGGAATTCAGGAGAGAAACTAGGTGATGGCAAAAATAAAATGTATCCACAGAAACCTATTTTTGACAAGAAGTGAATCTCTTTACAGAAGTTCTTGACAATTAACATGACCACCACATTGTCACTTGGTTCTCTCAGAGTTTTGCTGAGCTAAGGCTATAGTCAGATGAACGTCATATGTGAAGAAAAGCTATCTCTTCATCTGAGGGCAGGGACGGTGGTGTTATCTTTCTGTGGATGCTCAACATTTAGCACAGTGAGTGGTGCATAAAAAGCCCTTATTGCTTTTGCTGTTGACTTCTGGCCTTCTACCTCAGGCCAGTAAAACCTGTTTCTTATTAGCTTGGGTTTTCTCTCTTGACTCATGTCCAAAGTCATATAATGCTTTTAAAGTAGGGTAAAATGCTTTGGATAGTGCCAACTGCTTCCCAATACCATACATGGGATCAGAGTTGGTATGCTGCAATATACTGATGGATAGCTCCCAGAGTAGAGCATCCCCTAAGAAATGAAGCTTGAATTGCTAAGAATTTCAGCCTCTCTTCTTCATGTATAGTATTTCTAATAGTTCTAATAGTTACTCCTATGATCATCCAAGTCATCCAATATACTGTAGGTATATTCTCTATTAGAAGTCCCAGATGCTCAGCTAAACTTTCAAAGGATAGAAGTCTTGGCTCCCCACATGCCATGGATCACCTTCATATCTCCTGTGGGTATTACTGCAATTTCAGACTATGTGACTTACGGACAGGACATCATCATTCACAGTCATCTTACATGGCCAATAGTGCCTGCTGAATTCATAGTCAGATGACTGTTGTCACTTTCTGTCTCTGAGAGGCAGCATCCAACTTAGCGCTGATTAGAATATTACAACAGAATATCTGTCCATATTCAAAGGTGAACTTCATATACATAGTCTTGGAAGTTATCAGGGATAACCCTCTTCAAAGCCAAGAACTTTTATTTGCTTATGGAATAGTGTCTCACTGTCATAAAGGGCACCAATGGCAACTACAATGAGTTTTTTGTGCCCATCATTCTTTTGGAATAAATCTTCTAGGCTAGCATCAGGCTGTAAAACAAAGGCCTTTCTTGAGCCATGGTGGCATAAATTTAGATTTGGGACCTTGCAAGTTATCTCATCAGAAGATCAGAGATTCACAGATGGAAGGAACTTCCGAAGTCATCTTGTCCAGTCCTCTTATTTTCCTGAGGCACAGAATGATTAAGCGTCTTGCCCATGGTCATAACAGTACTCAGTAGAAGAGCCAGAAGTCACACGTAGGTCCTCTGACTTCAGTCCCAGGATTCCTTCCACTACCCTACTCTACTGTGTCTTGAGTAACCTAACACTGGTTCATGAAGCATGAGTCAATTTAAAGCCTTCATACCTTGTTGAAGCACTGCATCCCAGAGACATCCAGTTGGTACCAAAGAGGTCTTTGTAGCCCTGCTTTACTTCTCTTCAATCATATACTAAACATGTATAGAATCATGACTGAGATCATGGAATGGCTTAGCCGTGACATAATTGTTCACACATCTTTGACAGTATCTGCCAAAACCTGGTCTTTACTTCTTGCAGATGTTGTGAACGTGGCCAGCTGACAAGTGCTTTGAGCTTCTAGGTCCCCAGGCTCTGTACTCATATCCCATGGAGACAACATACAACTCATGGACTTGATAGTGACTCTTCCAAACTGGCGCTCACAAATCGAAGCATTTCAGACAAGCATCTTCTAACTGACTGAACATTTTCTCCAATATTTTCTCATATTCTTCCAACATCTTCCCAAGGACAATGAAATCATATAGTTATACCAACCCTTAAATGTGTTCATGTCTCCAATCAACTCTCAGAGAAGGAACTGGCACAGTTGGTCTCAATCAGAAAGCCATCGTTAAATCACTAAATTCTTTGTCTCAATTTCCTTCTTCCTGTAACCATGGACTATAGCACTCTTTCTTAAATGCTCACTCTCAAAGCTCTATATGATCAGACCATGGGTCCTATGCAATACTTACCTAGAATTTAGAGGACAGTTAGTCAGTCAGTTAATAAACATCTATTAAGCACCAGGGACGTGAATTAAGCATATTGCCAGGTACTCTGCTAAGTGCTAGAGATACAAACAGGGAAAAGGAAGATAATTCCTACCCTCAATGGGTTACAATCTAATGGGGTAAGATGACACATAAAAGGAAGCTGAAAAAGGAGGCAGAGAGAGGAAGGAGAGGGAAGGTAACTGGCATGGGGACATCATGGATTCTAATCTAAAGAGGAGCACCTGGCTTGGAAATAGCCTGGGAACCCTCTTTAAATGGAGGCTTTGAGAGGAGCTCTTTGCTCCACCCTCCAGCCCTTTGGTTAAAGTGGCAGAGTCTATGTTACTCAAGGGACGGACAACCTTAAGAGAACAGAAGCTTCCATCATCTTGGAACATTCACTCCCCTAGAGTGGGACTTCTGTAGCAGTTCAATTATTTTTTTATCCTCCCTTTAGCTCACAGTAATGTATCTTTTGTTCCCCATTACACTTTTTCTGATTGTAGTAAGATCCTTTCTGTAGCGTCTCCATTCCTGGAGCTGGCCATAATATCTGTAGTGGGAATCAAATCCTCCCAGATGCTGAGGGAATGCCAAGATCCTCATGCCCAGGTGGCACACCGTCTGCCAGCTGTGCCTAGAGCCAGGCATGCAGTCATTCCTGGCACCAACTTAACTCTTTGTGATCATTAATTAGACATTACTATTAATTGGCACCCTTGACAGGAGGCCCATGAGGGAGGCCACCCAGGAAATCAGCTGCAGAGCCAGGATGAGAAGTCAGAGGGACACTCCTGGGACCCTCTGCCTGATTCTTGGGTGCTTCTTGAAGCTAACACCTTCTTCCTTGGGTCCAAAGAAGACCCTTTCCTCCATCCACTCTTTGTCACTTGAAATTACCACTTCTTTTATTTATGTCCAATCCAACTCAAGATCCTATATTTACTTTTCCCAAATGTTTCATATCTGCCAAACAGAAAATAAGCCAAAACATCACAAATAACAGGCATAAACTCATTGTAATTTAAAGCTATGATGACAAAAGAATTCCAAACTAGCAAAAGAGATATAACAATAATGGCTAGCACTGATATAACACCTACTGTGTGCCACACATTGTTCCAAGTGTTTGACACATCTCATTTGGTATTCACAACTTTTGGAGGCAGAGGCTATTATTAGTCTCATCTTACAGATGAGGAAACTGAGGCGTAGATTGAATGACTTGGCCAGGGTCACACAACTAGGAAGTGTCTGAGGTTGGATCTGAAGTCTTCCTGACTTCAGACCTGGTGGTCTATCCACTGTACCACCTAGCTGCCTTAGAAAAAAAGTAATCATTGTTCTGTGTGCCTTTGTGACAGCCTGTGTTTTTTTGTCTTTCTTTGAATTCCCAGACTTTAGTGCAAAGTCTGTAATAAATGCTTATTGAGGCACTGATTGTGCATTCCCCAGACAGGGGTCTTCATTTATCACTGGGGTATAAAGAGTGAAATGACTTCACTTTCCATAAACCACAGAGAATAAATTGGCCAATTTATAAATCTTCATATTCATTAGAGATAGGACAAGTGCTTGGCACTCTGGAATACAAAGAGGAAAAAAATATGGGTCCTGCCTGCAAAGGGCTTATAATCATCTATGTGAGGTGCTGTGCAGAAAACAGAAGAAAAGACAGAGTACTCTTTCTCCAGGACAGCAGCTCGCATGTCAGGAGTGCTCCTGACAAAGATACCCTGTACATAGCAGCCAAGGTATGATGAAAGCGCTATGGATTTGGAAGGCATACTTTAAAGCAGACCTCTACTACTTACTATGTGAATGACCTTTTGTAAGTCACAGTCTCTGGACCTAAGTTTTTTCATCTCTGCAATGAGAGGATTGGACCAGATGTTCTCAGAGGTCCCTTCCAATGCAAAAATTCTATAATTCTTTACCCCATATCTGAGCTTAGCTGGCACGCTGCTAACTTTGAGGGAAAGCTTTTCCAGTTGTGAATCAAGGAGGGAGGAGATGAGGCCAAAGAAACTCCATTTCCAGCTAATAAGTCCAGAAGTAAACATAGTCAGGGAGCAAAGCACAACTCATCTTTCACTGGCACTTGGGCAGCTTCAGGCTGAGCAATCAAATTCTCAACAGGTGATTTATATTTGGCTTTGGAAGATAGACATATGGTCTAATATGCTCTCGTACGCACTCTCTAGACAGACACAGTCCACCCCCAGTTATATTCCTGGGACCCAGATCCCCCTGGCTCAGATCTACCCTTAGCAGCCTGGGATTCAGCCCTGTGATTGGGGGTGGAGACCCCAAATAATCCATGTATGAATAATTGAGAATTGGCAATACAGCACTGATTTCCAGTGCTTAGCCCTCTGGATCATACTTTCCACCCTGAGTAGAATAGCCATGAATTGTATGGTGCATTCCAGAGCTTTGATTCGAAAACACTCAGTTCCTTGGTGATTTTCACTTTCTTTTAAATAAAGATGAGAGGGAACAAAAAGGAAGAAAAAACAGTATGGAAAGATAGGCGTGTGGAAAACCCAGTTTTATTATTGGCTGTATCATTGCTGACCTCCCATTACTCAGTTGGCATTAAGAATAAAGCCACAGGAGTCTTCCAGCTCTCTGCCTGTAAATGTTTTAAAGTTGTTTGGGCCTGGATTTTCCCCTAATGAAGGTTTTGCAAAAGGCCACGGGATCCTCTAGAGGATACCTAGGCCAGAGACCAATGGAATAAGTGCCTGGAGGAGGCAGATCTCATGGAGTGTTTTCAGAGTTGGCACTGGATGGAAGTACCTGAGCTTGAGACAGAAACGTGAAATATAAATACTACTGCAGAATCAAGATATTGCATAAGGACCCACAAAAAGAAGAGACCCCTTCCACTGAGAGTCTGTTATTCATCAATTAACAAAAAGTGAGTAGTTGTCCTTTCTGAAGGTTTTGCTCAGGGGACAGAATTTGAGCTTCTTCCACAAAACATACAGCAAGCTAGCATTATAAATAAAAGGAACGACCACCTTGTCCCCCATAATGTTTGAAATTTCACTATTGGTAATTCATTCTTTTGCCTTAAATATTACTTTCTTCTTATGCCCTGGGTTAAAATTCTACTCTTTCCCACTTAGGGCAAAGAAGTAAATCCCTAACACTTCAATATGAATGGATTTATCAAATTCTTTTATATCCACCGACTGCAGGGAAACATTGGTCACTAGGAGGACAGAGTAGTGAAAGGGAAGATGAGGTGGGCCTAATTTACCAAATTGCCAAGTGACTCCAAAAAAAAATATATTTACCCTTCGCTCCTGTGGTGGTCTTTTCGACCATCCATCTTGGGTTTCCATTTCTGACCAGAGGCCCTCTCACACTCAGCTCCAGGTAACTAATAAAATTGACCCATGCATTTCATAGATTCCAGGAAGCATTCATTGCTGCAAAAGAAAACACACACACACACACACACACACACACATACACACACACACATGCACATGAGGAAATCCTGGATTTGCTAATATGACAGAGCCTAGGTTTGGAAACACAAGTGTTGTGTGTGTGTATGCTGTGCTTTGAGAGTAGTGGAATATTTAGGCACAACTGGGTAAACCTGGGCCAGATGTGGGGCCTGGACTTTGAAGCAGACTCTGTGTAACAACTAGGACACCCCTTAAAGAACCCATTTGTGTGTTGCTTTGGGGAAAGCCCATCATAGTAAAGGAGGAATGTTTGCCCAGCAGCTGAGTGAAGCAGGAAACGACAATCTCCTAGAACACACTTGATACATTCAGGCTGACCCAGGCTAGGAAGGATTAGTGCATTTCTCCAAGAAAAATGGATCTCTTTATCTTTGGAGCCATGACCTGACTCTTCTAAATGAGACAAACATTATATTTCTGGATACTGTGAAGAATTAAAGCATACAAAGGTGTTTTTGAAAAATGAAGCACTTTTCTAAATTACATAATGCGATTTGCACTTTTATTCCAGGTGTTACCAGTGACTGTTACTTGCTGTCTACCATACCAGCACCATCTATTTCTACACCAGTGACAGACTGAAATTATTTTCAGGGCCATCACTTTGATTAAAGGCTCAGGATCCCGTAAATAATCAGCAGAGGCCATCTATTTACAAATGTAAATCATCGTAAACATTATTTATAATCACAAATAAATATCATAGTCTTCACCTTCCTCACCCAGCCCATCACTCACCCAGTTAAACAGATTGCCAGAAAACTCAATTCTGCTAATCCCCACTCTTTTGACAGTTGATTCATCCCATTCTCTGGGTCTCCCTGGGAAGAACAAATACTTTCCTAATCTTTTAATTAGCTCTTACTACCAATGCTAGGGCACAGGTCTCAGGCCCATTTATGCTACCTTGAGTATTAAATCTCAGAAATGGATTGCGATTAATCATTGACTATAGCATTGTATTTACTTTAAAGGAGAAATTCTTCTATTTATAAATGGACAACCTGTTTTCAAGTGGAATTCAGTCTAGCTTCAGGGTTATGCTGTTAAATGTTTAACAACAGGCAATCTGGAAGAAAAAAACATACATAGAAGAGTTATAATTTTGAGTTTAATTTGCATTGTTAATATTTTCTTCATCACTTTTTTAAGTTTAGGCAACACCAAAACAGTAAGCATGCCCTTATTTGTAGCATTTGCCAATTTCTGAGATGTAAATGCTCACATTGGAAATTTAACCATCAGCTCTCCCAATGTGCACCAGCACACCTCTGCATAGGTTGTTTGATTTTATATCATATAAGAGAATAAAAGTTAGACTAACAACAGTCAGTGATGGCAACTAATGACACAAATACAAGAATGTCACAAATTTCAAATCAGCTAAAAATAAAGCAAATAGGATATAGTTCTCAAACTGGGCATACTTTGGAGAGTGGAGGTATGGTTTGTTCAATGATGGGGATAAGAAATAAAATTCTTGCCAAAACCAGATCTCAACCTTCCTTAAGTCTATGCCAGGAAAATCCAAGTTCCTGTGCTTCAAACCTGGGGTGTCCTTTCACCTGGAAAAAATTCCTCCTCTTTTGCTGTCCTGGACTCACCCTCATTCTCATTCACTCTTTTGCATCCATCATTGTCCTTCCTTACATATAAAAGGAAGAAAATCGTACTGAGCAGCAAAGTCACATTTTATCAGAAGTCAGAGAAAGAAATTGAGTAAAAAAAGTGGGTCATGGATCAAATGCAAATTTGCAACCCAGAGCATAAAATCTAGCTCCCTAAAGGAAGACTTTTTCTTTCCCTTCCTTGGCAGTAAAGCACTAGATCAACCCTGCAACCAAAGACAAAAAAAAAAGGAAAAGAAAGACTCTGCATGCAATGTGAGGCAGGTCCTACCCATCCACTTTTCTTCTTAGGATCATAGAAAATGGCATGTTCCTTTTTTTTTTTTTACAGCAAGATACTATTCACATAATTGGGCCCATCAATCAAAGGGCAAGCCAGATGTCACATGATTGGCCCAGCAGGTCATAGTCATATAATGTTACTTTCTACTAATAATTTGATAAAACAGATAATGAATAGTTAATGCTCAATAATTAGCATCATTTTATTGGCCAAAGTCCATCAGTCCCCACTCAGTGTTAAACCCTCCAGCTATTGCCTATGACAATTTCCCTTAAATGTGAAACCCTGGATTGTACAAATAATATATGACACTATGAAAGATATGAATTTCATCAGCATGAGCAAGTACTGATGAAGATTGAAGCCAAACTATGACTTATTAGATAAGTCCCTGGGGAGCTGCCTGAGCCACATAGAGATCAAGTGATTTTCTCAGACTCATAGAGCTAGTATATGGCCAGGACAGGACTTGAACTCTTTTCTTCCAGGCTCCAGGCCCCACACCCTATCCATTAGATCACGTTGCCATCATACACAAATAAAATGCCAAATTCAATGTGGTAGCATATATAAAAATAACCCTAACATAAATAAAAGCTGTTTTTTCACTTCTGGTGATAGTGTATTAAAGACATCTAGGAATCATGGAGGAGAGTAAAGCTAATTAGTCTAGGCCAAATGAGGATGAATCCCACAGCCTTATTAGGACAAGGTTACAGGTTCAACTAAATGTGTTAACCATCCAAAAATACTATAATACTTAGATGGGGCCTCTTTATAGTTGCCTATCCAGATGGCTACCTTCTCTCCCAGACCAAAGACGAGATCTAGGAAGAGCTCCCAAACATAACACCTATGGAAACAGGGCAGTCTCACAGAATCTCCGCATAAGAAATGCATGCTAGAGCGAATCCGAATGACCTTGTCATCACAAAGTTGACCCCTCCCCCTTACCATCAGGGGATGCATCAAGTGGCCCTGCACAAAAGGGAATCCTCAATGTCACCACCCCTACTCCCACCATTAACCCTCATTGCCATGCCTTCCCTGCAGTCAGTACAAGAAAGACATGCCTGAATAGAGAAGCTTTCTAGGCAAAGCCAGACAGTTCATCATACCCAAGATAACCATAGCGGTTATCTGGCTCTGACCCTGACTTTGAAGACAACCAAATTCGCCTAAATACAGTCAGCCTATTTTAGGCTATATTGGTAGCGCTGACAATCCCCTGTTTTCTCCAAAGTCCCCTTTCCTTCCTTTATTGTCCCTCTTAAAGTGCCAAAAAGATTTGGCACAAAAAGGTACTTATTTCCTACATCTCAGCGGGGTATCTCTAATTACAATGCCAACAAACTTTTCCATTCAAACAATTCTACCATACAAGAGCTCTCCTCAGAGGAGCAGAAGAGATTCCAAAAAGTGAGCTGATCTACACAGGCCCTTCTTCCCTCCTTTTCCCACCCAGCTCCCAAATAAGACTAGACCTCAAATATCCTGTTAGCATCTTCTTTCATATTCAGTATCTCTAAGGAAGGAACTGCCCCATATCCTCTGAGTTCACAGACATGTGTCTCAGTCCCTAAAGGTGAGAAGATGCCTTCCATCCTTTAAAGTCCTCCTGATGCCGTTCTGCTCTCATGAACTTAGTGGTATCAGACAACAGCTGTTCTGCCTGAATATTCACCCTTCGTATTCCCACAATTTCAAGCCTACTTACCCTGAAACATTTTATGATACCCACTCTCAGCAATGGCAAAAAGCAAAGAACACTAATAAGGCCCTTTCTAATACAAATACATGATGATTACAAAAAATAGAGTCTTCCTGACCAATCTAGAACCCCATCAAGAGGAACTAAATCAGACCCCTCTCATCCTTGACAATTCAGGATGTCATGTATTCTGATGAACCAGAGATAGAGTCCATAGGTGTAGTCAGGCTTCCTTTCCAGCAATGGGTGATAAAAGAGGATGAATAAAGACAGTTATAGCTTTCTGGCTCTCATTATAGTGCCAAATACTAGGTTAAAAAGTATTTTATGTACTTTGAATGTCTTTATTTATGTAAGGAAAGCTGCCTACAGAAAATGTGACACAAAAGGAGAATGATTGGGAAAATGTGTTACCAATCTCATTATGGTACTAATACGGACATGACACCATGCCCTTGGGTAATGGTAGCTCAATGGCAGATGGCACACAACATTGTAGAGGGGATGGGCAAGAGAGGGAGAGAGACAGGGACAGAGAGAGAGAGGAGAAGGAAAAGGAAGAAAGGAAGGAAGGAAGGGAAGAAGGGAAGAAAGAAGGATGGATGGAAACATAACTACATACTCCATCTTAAAGTAAGTTTTGATATCTGGTCATGGTGTAAATAATATTATCACTACTGTGCAACTGGATGATACTAATGGAGACAGTGAAGCCTGTAGAATATGATGTTTATTTGATAAAATTATTTCATTTTCATTTTATTATGGCTCTAGTGAAATGTTAGACCAGCATTCAATCGACATTTTAACTACATGTTTAATTCATTCACATGATCAGTGTCTTGCAAGAAAGTCTCCATCCCAGAAAATGTCCTAGATAATATTAGAGAGTAAATACAATTTATATTTATCCCCATCACACAGACTGTGAAACTAAGGCAAAAAAAAAACCCTACATCTGATCCACACATTGAAACAGAAGCAAGGAGAAATCCAAGGGTCTCTGCCTCCACCATAATCTCCAGTAAGTATCCAACAGGGAAGAGTAAAAAAGCTTTTTGGCTATGCAGTTGACTTCACTGCAAACAATCTCATCCTTTCAAATCATTGCTTTTGTAAATTTGGGACTTAATCTGAACAGATTCCCTTCCATACCACATTTTGCAGAAATTAAATTATACACACCCATTGACTTTGCCATCGCTCCTTGATGGGTTATTTGATTTTAGGAGCCCACTGAAGCTGGGGAGCCTCTGATTAGTCAGTCTGACAGTCATTTTCTCTGTATAAATAGTGGAAATCCACCGAGTGGGTTAGTGAGGAAGGAGTGGCCATTTTTTTTAATGCAACTTGGCTTCAGTCTCCAGTTTGAGCTGCCAAGCTCTTCCTTTTAAAGCACAGCATTTTGGAGGTTGTTAGTCCTTAAAATGAACTGAGCCCTGGGTGAGCTATAAAGATCAAATGTTTGCAAGCATCCCAGCTCTGGTGTTCACTTTGATAAAGAGCCATTGTGTTCCCTACTTGCGCCCACAGCATTACTGGAAGAGCTGCAATTTTGCCTTGGTGTAGTAGAAAGACCACTAGACTCAGTTAGGAGACCAAGGTTTTACACTTGACTGTCACTTATTACTTGTGTAAACTAAAAGTAAACTTACCCTCTTTGAGTCTCAGTTTCCTCATCTGTAAAATGAGAGGTTTGGACTCAATATTCTCTGAGATCTCATTTATAGAACTAAAATTAACTTACTTGAATCTTCGCCCTGAATATTAGGGAACAGGAAGATGGGACCCTAGAAAGAACCAGAAGGCCCCTATAAGGACCACTAGAGGATATCTAAAGCTCTAGTCACTTATGGGGATGGTTTTAATTCCAAGTTCCATAGTCTAACTATACTATGCCCCATATTCATCATTACACCCTTCCTTTCTTAGTGAGTTAAGGAAATGCAAGGAGAAGGGAAATAATTTAGAACTGAAAGAAAAATTCGGATTTAAAAAATAATCTAAATCTGATCAATTGGCTTAGAATTCCTCTCCGTAAATCTGCCCCCTTGGCCTTTCCCATTCATACCAAGCTTCCTTTCATGTATTTGTTATCCCATTTCCCAGAATTGTCAGAAACTTGTTGACTCTTTTCCACATTTGGCCATCTGATCGCTCTGCTTCAATATTCCAGATACAATGCCAAAGAATATCTACAAGACACAGGAAAAGAAAAACAAGAACAATAACAATTGGTTCAGTGGTGGGCAAAATTGTTTTAGCATGTAATTGGTGAAAAAAATAATGGGTTTTTTTTAAATCTCTAAATGGTGGGCAAAGACCAATCTCTAAAGACAACGCTAAATTAGAATTAACCCATCATTACCCATGAGTGGATTATCCATTCTCTCTCTCTCTCTCTCTCTCTCTCTCTCTCTCTCTCTCTCTCTCTCTCACACACACACACACACACACACACACACATACACACACACACACAGACACACACACATGTCTGAGTCCACTTTAAAAAAAGTCAACAATGTCAATTTCAGGAGTATCTGACTGCCTCTGAGATGAAATTTAAGGAGTACCAGTGACATCCTCCTCCTGCAAAGAGATTCTCCTATTAGCTTCTTAAATCAACAAGCATTTATTAAATGCCTCCTATGTGGTAGCCACTGCTCCAAGTGCTGGGGATACAAAGAAAAGGGGAAAAAAATACCAGTCCCTGGTTCTCAGAAGCTCACAGTCTAGTGAGGGAAACAATATGCAAACAATTATGTGTAAACAAGATATATAAAGGACAGATTGAAGACAATCTCAGAGGAAAAGCTCTAATAAATGAGAGAGGACTGGGAAAGGATTCTTGCAGAGGATGGAACTTTAAGTGAGACCTGAAGGAAACCAGGGGTAGAAATGAAAAGAGAGTATTCCAGGCTCAACTTTAATAGTGTCAGACCCAAACACTGAAAAGCAGCTTGGTGGTCTCACTGGGGTGGGGCATAGTAAGAAACCAGGAATGAGCAGCCTTCATAGAGTACTTCAAATTCATCTGCTTTCTACTACCGCTATTTCCTTTTCTTCTTCCATTAATATGGAAAATCAAGAATTGACCCTGTCACATCTCCTGTTCATCCTCCTCCTCCTCCAATGAGATAATATTTATAAAGAACTTAGCACAGTGCCTAGCACATAGTAGGAGCTTGATAATGCTGGTTTCCTCTCTCCCTCTGCCACAGCTATATATCCATGCAGACCAATGAACTAATGAAAAAGTAAGCAAGTCAGTAGTAATATAGTTAGGGATGCATGGGAAATACTTTTCATCTCCCCAACAGCTCTATCAATTTGTAACACAACTCTAATATTTCAAATATGTAACCAACAGCCCCTAATCATAATGGATGGATTTCTATAGTTTCCTAAGTTTTACAAAGTACCTTTCTCAAAGCAGTCATTTGAAATAGGTCATGCAAGTACAGGGTATCTCAAATTTAAGCTTGTTAAGGAATAAAACTGTCCCATGACTTTTGTGATACCCTGTATAATAAACCTCATTTTATAAATGGGAAAACTTTGAATTATGGGAATCATAGACTTAGAGCTAGAAGGAATCTTAAAGGCCAAAAGTTGATCCCTTAATTTTCTTATATAGGAGAACTAAGGCATAAAGTGGTTAAGTGATTTACACAGGGTCACATAGCTATACTATCTGTTCCAGAATTTGAACTCAGATCTTTTTGATTTGCAGGATACTACTATTCCATGCTGACTCTTACTTGTTAGAGTCCCACAGCTAATAAATATTAGGTAGTTCAGAATAAGATAGCTGGAATAGGCTCTCTTTGAGAACCAATTGTTAAATTTTCTTTATGAGTAATTATACCTTAGAAATCAACAAATGTCATAAGTCAGAAATTGTTTTGTAGATTGTCTAGACTTAAGAAAGTGGTGGAGAAAATGTTAATAATACAGATTAAACTTAAAAGTATGTCATATATACCTATGTGTATGTATGTATGTATGTATGTATGTATGTATTTACACATAATCTTATGTATATAATAATCATATATATGTATGTGTATATATGTGTGTCTATAGTATAATTATGTGTTTATACATATATGTACATATGTATATCTTTCCCCCACAGAGAACCAGTTCTTAAACACTTATGAGCTCACCAACTGATTCAAACTCTATAGTACAATGAACAGAGTGTTGAGCCTGGAGTCAAGAAGATCTGGATTCAGATCTGCCTTTAGACAGTGACTAGCTGTGTGACCCTGGGCAAGTTTTCTTGTCTATAAAATAGAAATAATAATAATACGTATATTTCAGGGTGGTTGTGAGAATAAAATGATATAATAATTATGTTATTTGTTACATAATAAATACTCCATAAATATTAACTATTATTATTCAAGACCCTCCCATTCTTCCAACTATACCATCCCACCTCCTAAGAGCAATATATCCCAAAGTGGTCACAGTCTGGATGAACAGGCCTCCATCAAAAACAGCTACTGATAGATAAACAGAGAGACAGACCTGCTCCTCATCTCCTGCATCAGTCCCACATCAACCTTTAGAGTCCCAAGGTTCCTTCAAACTCAGTTTCATCCACCTTCTCTGGATAAGAAACTCTAACCCTCAGCTGCTAGAAGTTCCTGATTCAGATTACCTAGTATTTACTTCGAATACATTGTATACTTGTGATCTTTACCAATAGAATGTATGTTCCTTGAGGACGAGAACTGTTTAATTTTTGTCTTTGTATTGCCAAGGCCAAGTCCAGTTCCTGGCACATTTCAGGTGCTTACTAATTCCTAATGGATTGATTGCTTAATCTCCTTCCTTGTGAAAATTGGCTTTCTTCCCCCACATCTTTGCTCAAGCCACCAAGATCTAGCTGCAAGTCTGTCCCTTTGTTTTCTATAAACTCTTAAAGGGGCATTTGTTTCTTCCTTTTTCCCTTTTGAATCATTAGAACATTGGCTTAGCATATCCCCCACCAATGAAGTCTTATTAAGACACTTCACCCTGACTCAGAAATGATCTTGAGTTCTCACATGTCTCTAAGCCAAATCCCTCATTTTACAGATGAGTAAACTGAGGTCAAATTACTGGCCTAGGTCACTCAAAGACACTAAAGTTTGAAGGAGGGATTTGAACCTAGATGAAACACAATCTCCAATAGATTCTACTACAGTGGAAAGGTTTCCATCAGGCCTGCCTAGGAAAGGGCAGAGAGACTAGCCACTGACTGATTGATTTTACATCCCTTACCTTTCCACGGTTTGGCAGTTGGAAGACCATTTACCAAACTATAGAAGGGCTGCAATTTGTGTAAGAGGAAGAAATACCCACCAGTGAAAATCAGAAATCCTTGAAATATAGAAGTGTAGGTAACATAACCAGAACAGAAAATCCATTCACTCATTTATTCGAAAATACAGGTACGGGATATATATTTTGGGGTATATCAAGAAGATGAATAATGACATTAACAAATAATATTTCGATAGTCTTTGAAACTTCAGATAGCCTTACAACAACTCTAAGAAAATATCTACACTGTAATTAGTACCCCTTTTAACAGATGAGGGAACTGAGGCTCAGAGGCATGCCCAACTTTCATTCAAGTCCAACTCTAGTCACTTCACCTTCCTTCAAGAATCTCTAATCTAGTGGCCCCAAAAGACAAAAACCAAACCTGGCTGAGAACCAAGGAGTCTTGTAGTTTGCCCTTCCCTTGCTATGATTTTAACACGTAATTTTTACCCTGTTGAGCTACTTCAGTACCCATGGTAAGGCCAACATTTACTGAGTTTCTCTTTCAAAAGGAAGCAGAGAATCTATTGAAACTCACCAGACCAGGAAACTGGGCTTTGTATTTAAGTAGGACATTGGAAAAAGTCAAGGGCACAGTCCTAAATGGGAGCATATAATTAAAAGGGAGGGTGGGCAGGACCCTCAGGGTCAATAAATGGAACTGCTGGGATGCTCTGGGCTCCAGATGTGAACATCATATGGAGAGGAGAGAAAATTTAATTGCTACCCCTACAGGAAAATAATCAGCTTGGGAGAGACTTAAATGTTTCAGGTCTTCCCCCTCCCACTACCGCCACCACCCCCACTTCACCCCCCTCCTACCACCTACGATCCCCCGCCAACCCCCACTCACACACACAACTGACTTCACAGGCCCAAAGTGATTGTTTGCAAATGCCACTGCAAGCCAGGAAAAGAGGTCTGAAATACCTTTTGCAAAAGGGACTTTTGCAAGGGACTGGCCTTAAAACAGCCTGGCCAAGTTTCCCCTCCAATGCTTTGTAACTGGTTTCTGAAGCACAGGTACAAAACAGGAACAGGAAGGAGAAATGTGTTTTATTTTGCTATACACTGAAACCCTTTGTCCACCAAATGGACATGAGAATATCATTTTGTCGGGTTATTGCTTTACTCCGTTTTTTGAATGGGGTGGGGAAGTTAGAGGTCCCTCCATATAGTTGTAAGCAGTAAAGCTAATGACAAAAATTCTCTTTCACTTGGGGAGGGGGCAGACCTTGTGTTTGTGGGAGCCAGATTAATACATCAGGCCAGATACGGGTCCCTTGAGAAAAGCAAGCACAAGCCAGCGCCAGGTCCTCCCCTGGATTCTGTTTATCCAGGCCTTGCTAAACCTGCTTTTGATAAATAAAGTGCATCTCAATTGCTCTCAAAAAACAGGATTGTGTACATACAGTCAAAGGTACTTTGGTGCAAACACCAAAGTACAACATCCTGGGAGAGGCCTGGTCAAATCCCACCTTCTCTTCTTACACCTGGTTCTTGTCACAAGGACCTGGACATTTTACAAATTATAAGATGACTATTCTCTTCAAGTCCTTCCTGGCCTGGAAAACAATGCTCTGTTTACCTCATTTAATACCAGTAGCCGTATCTGACTCTTGGACTGCCTCAGTAAAGAGTTCCAAATTAAAGGCTCAGGCCTTTTGGATTCTGGTTTATTTTAATTTAGCACTTTACAGCAGTGTAGGCAAAGAAAGAAAACAAAGCCTTCTGTTTCCTGATTCAGTAATTATTGGGCACTTGCTATGTACAGAATGTATTAATAGACACGATATACAAAAGTGCAAGAAATATTTATTAAGCACCTACCGTCTTCTATGAAATGTGCCAAAAACTAGTAGAGACAAAGACATAAAGCAGAATCTGTCTTCAATTATCTTTCATTCCAAAGGGGGAAAACAGCATATACACTTATAAGTACTATACACAAAATAAGTATCTATAATTCCCATCTCACGTTTCATTGGTATGGGACTCTCTCCTTAATGGTGGAAATAAAAGACCTGACCTTCTCTGTGCAAGGCACAGGATGAAATTGGAGAGAGCAGAAGACTTCTAACCTTCTCTGGTTCCTGCTGAGGATTCTTCCAGACCACTCCAACCATGTCATTCCATTCGCCTGCTCAGTAAAGTCCAGTGGTACCTTATCCTTCAGGATCAAATACAAAATGCTCTGTTTGGCATTAAAGTCCTTCACCACCTATCCTCGTCCTACCTTTCCAGTCTTCTTATACATTATTCTCTAGCACATGCTTTTTGGTCCAGTGACACTGGCCTTCTCACTGTTACATGAACAAGATTCTCTCTCTCTCTCTCAGCATTTTCTTTGCTTGTTCCTCATGCCTTGAAAGTTCTCTCTCCTCATCCTACCAGCTGTCTTCATTGGCTTTCTTTAAGAAGCCTCAACTAAAATCTCATCTTCTACAGAAAGCCTTTCTGAATCCCTCTTAATTCTAATATCTTCACTCCTTTAATTATTTCTTATGTATCCAATCTATAGCTTGTTTTTTTTTCTTTTTTACATATTGGTTTGCTTGTTGTCTCTCTCAGGACTATCTTTCACCTGTTTATGTAGCCTATGTTTAGCACTGTGCCTGACATATAACTGGTATTTAATAAATGTGTATTGACTGAAATAATTGTCTGAAATAATAACTGAAATAAATATAGCCTACTTGACTATAGTCAATATAAATGCATGGGTCGGAATTTGTGTTTTAGGGGTAGAAATTGAAAATGCTTTGAAACTAAGGTTATCCAGATCCCTGGGTACAAGTTGGGTGTGGTAGCCCCAAGGAATTCTACACATAAACACACATTATCAAATTATTTACTAGACATTGTGATTTCACTGATATAAAGAACTCCAATGCAAATTTAGCACCTGCTCAACAATTTACAGTCTTAGAGATTTGCCTGGAGCAGCAAGAGGTTAAATGACTTGCCCCAACTGGAGGAGCCAGTAAATGTCTCAGATGAAACTTAAACCTGTCTTTCAAATTCCAGTGCTAGGTCACAACACTACACTGCCTTTCAAGTAAAGAAATACACACACACACACACACACACACACACACACACACACACACACATGGATATTATATATAGATACAAACACACATATACATGCAAATATGTATATATGTATATACATACATGTGTATATATAAATATATGTATTTATAATACACATAATGTATATGTGTATATGAAATGTATATGCACATCTTATATATATATATATGTGTGTGTGTGTGTGTGTGTGTGTGTACACACACACACACACACACGAAATACAAAGCACTTCCACTAAAAAATCTCTAGCAGCTGGTGGTATCATGAATGGCCTCATGAAGAAAGTGGTGTCTGAGCTTTGAAGGAAGCTAGGAATTCTAAGAGAGAATGTTAAGGAAGAAATGTCTTGTAGGCATGAGGGACAACCTGTCCCAACCATGACATAATATTATGTCGTGTGCAAGGACAAGCAAGAAAGCCATTCTACAAAACCATAGAGTGAAGGGGAGTAATGCATATTAAGCTTGAAATGCTAGGTTGGAGCCAGGATAGAAAGGGAATTAAATGCCAGAGAGATGTTGGTGTTTGATCCTAGAGAAACCCTGAGAGTTCATTAAGGCTGAAAGGGATATGTAGTCAGTTCTGTGCTTTAAGAAGCAGTTCAGGGCATGGCTAAGAGAGGGGAAGATTTGAAACAGAGAGTCTAATAAGGAGGTTCTTGCAACAATTCATGGGAGAAGTAATGAGAGCTGAAGTGGGAGAGGAGGATAGTTGTGAATCAATCAATCAGCAAGCCTTTATGTGCCAAGCAGTAAGCTAGATCCTGGGGACAGAAAGATAAAAATGAAGCAGTCCCAGCCTTAATTTTTAAGCCTCTTCCTACTCCAATCTATTCTCCATACAATGACCAAAATGATTTTTTAAAGTAAAGATCTGATCATGTCACCCTGCCACACAATAAGCTTCAATGGCTCCCTATTATTTCCAGGAAACCCTTTATCTTTTTTCTTTTCAAAAACTGACCACTTCCTACCTCTCCAGACTCCTTATGAATTATTGTCCTCCACAGTCAATTCAGTCCACAACTATTTATTATTTACTCTTTGTCAGACACAGTGCTAAATTGTGGTTACAAAGAAAGGCCATTAAAAAAATAAGTCCTTATCCTTACTGAACTCACATTCTAATAAGAGATACAGTATACAAAAAACTATGCACATAAAAGATACATATATAGTGTAGAGGGCAGGCACGTATGTGTAGGTCAGCCATACTGGACACTCCTCTCTCTGTGTCTTTTAACTTACTGTCCCTGGTGCCTCTAAAGTTCTATTTCTTGAAGTCCTTGGGCTCTTTTAAGATGCAGCTCAAACATTACCTTCTTCAGGAGTCATTTTCTGGTCCCCTCAGTTACTAATTCCTTCCTTTCCAAGATTATGTTGTGTCTACTTTGTATGTATTCTATATATCACACAGTCTCTGAACTTCACTCTCCCAATTACACGTGAAGTAATAGGTCAGGTCCCCTAAGCAAAATGACTTCTTCCCTCCGAATCCTAGGGGGTCAAAGCTGAGGGGTTGGGGTGATTGCCTTCTGTGGCATTATTGCTCAAGAGCCTCCATCTTTGAGGTTCTACATCAGGCCTATCAGATTGGCAAAGATGGCAAAAGATGAAAATGGCAAATATTGGAGAGTCTTATATGGCACCCAGCTGTGAACTGATCCAGCCACACTGGAAAGCAATTTGGAATTAAGCCCATTACAAAAGCTTCCCAAATTAGAGCACACTATATTCTACCACCTCATTTCTTGGATAGAATGATTCCAAATTTAAAGGCTACAAATATGGCCTCCACTAAGTAGGAATGGTATAGTAATCCTTTTTATTAAGGGGATTTATTCTGTGAAATTTAGATTCAGTCAAAGGGCCACACTTGAGGACCTAGAGGGCCACATATGGCCTCAAGGCTGCAGGTTCCCTACCCCAATGGACAAGTCACTTCTATGATACAGAACATGATATCTTGGATTCAAGGTGACTTCATTTCTAGGCTGGTGACCCCACAGCCCTTACCCATCACCAGACTTGGCCGCACACCTACCAGCTCCAAGTGTTGATAGTTTACCCAGTCTTGCAAAGTCATAGAGATCTGGGTGCTATCTGTGTAGATATTACAGACAAATTCATGGAAGCTGATGAGGTCACCAAAGGGATGTAGAGAAAAAAGGGAACCCAAAATCTGAACTTTGGGGTATCCCACAGTTACAATGATATTAGATAATTCAGAAGGAGTGATCAAACAGGCAAGAGGATGACAAAAGAGGAGCATCACTGAAACAGAGAATACAGGAGTAGGGGGTAGTTAATTGCAAGGTCAAAAATGAAGATTAGGGAAGATAAGGTATTCAGAAATTAAAAAATTCCTGGTAATGAGAGAGAGAGAGAAGAGAAGAATTTTAGTTCAGTAATAAGGACAGAATCAAGATGCAAAGGGTTGAAAATGAGTAGGAAAAGAAATGGAGGCTATGAGTTTAGGTAGTTGTTTGTTTGCTTTCTTTTTTTTTTTTTACAAACTTAGCTGTGAAAGGGTAAAAAATCAAATAATTAACTAGATCAACATTAAGACCATACATACGTTTACAGCTAGAAGGGACCTCAGAAATCCGCTTCATTTGGCAGATGAGGGAAATAGAGGAAAAGAGATGTTAAGAGATTTGCCCAGTCATACACCTAGTATTGTGTCTGAGGTGGGATTTGAACAGTAGGTCTTCCTGATTCCAAGTCCAGTGCCCTATCCATGACAACCTGCAAAATCAATATAAAATGTAGTCAATTACATACCCTTTAGATACTGAATGCTTGGTATCTAATAAATAGGGCACTGAGTTTAGAATAGAAAATCTAAATAATATAAACAAAAAGCTCTTAAAATTGTTTTCTTAGATATGCATACATATCTAAGAGGCATATCTGTCAAAACCTAAAGGTAACAAACCAAATTCGTATGATATTTCCTATTTGAAACGGACACTACTGGCCTAGTCCATAGATTTTTATTTCCAGCTTCACTTGTTAGATGATGAAGTAACATGTCCTAGTGCAAATGGGAGGGAGGAAGATTAAGCCCCAAGTTGTAGTTCAGTCATTTACTGGATATTTAGCCTCAAATAAATTTTTTTCACTGCAGTTGTTAAAACTATGATCTCAGCTCCCCACTTTTCTCTGTCCATGCTTTATGAGCTGCTTTAGAATTAGGGAAATTATTCTTCATCTTCCTAACTAAAATCCAGAATGAATTCATATAGCTATTCCAACCTCCTTACTATAACAATATTAGGTGACCAAATTTAGAGAATTTCCTCCTTGCTTTGGTCATCTCAGTACTGAAAAGATGATGTATCCAAAGTACCTGTTTTTCCCTTCAGCATTCACCTTTTCAGAGTTCCTTGGTCCCTCCCCTGGCAGCATTGCCATTCTAACATCCCAGTTTCAAATCACATTTCTTTGGCCTTCACAAGTAATTTACCAGGAACTGAGCTGAAACAACTTAAAAATATAAACTGATGTCAAATGTTAGATTTAGATGAGGAGTCCAGGAAATTCTGAATGTTGCATTCTAATGAGTTGGCAGGTGGTCCATGATCATGATAAATTTCCTACTCAAGTTGACACATTTTCAAATGTTAATGTTCTCTGGAGAAATAAACTGCATCTAATGATTGAGATAATAGTTTCAAAGGTGAGCATTCTGCTTATTATGCTTTCAAACCTTGGCATCCAGAATACATAGGTATTAGGCTATGCACTCCACAGAAAGAAATAATTATGACCACATAATGAAAAAGGAGAGGATCTGAATTGTGAAGAGAAAAGACTACTTTATCAGCATGAAACAACAGCTAATCAAGTGCTGTACATCATGGGGTAGGTGAATGCACATGGATTTTTCGGGGTCCAGCACATTTGTGGAAGACACTAGATCAAATTTCCTTGAGAATATAGAACTCAGCCCCACCAACACAGCACTTCATTCACGGGGAGATATAGTGTTTTCTCCCTCTTTTAAAATAAAGAAGAAAGAGGAGGAGAGACTTGTAAATGAAAAACCAACTCCTCAGAAGATGCACCTCTCTCCCTTCTTGTCAGAGGTGGAGGCCTATGGGTAAGGAATAATTACATATACTGTCACCATCAGTTGGTGCGTTGCTGTGATTTGCTGAACTGCCTATTTTTCCTCTTTCTTCGTTACCAAGGATGGCTCACTAGAGGAGTAGAGAAAAATGTATTTAAAAATAAAGGTAATATGGAAGCAAAAGATATAAACAGATTTCTAGAACAAGTCCCATCTGAGCCACTGTCCAAGGCGGGAAGGAATGGAATGTGATAATTGAGTTCGATTCAATTAAAAGTAATTTATTAGTCACATACTATCTTTTAAGAACTATGCTAGATGCCGATAATTCCAGGACTGACTTTCAACTTTTCTAATTACTTCAGAGCAAAGGAGAGTAGAGCATCTAATAGCAATCACACACATTTCTTCCTGTAGTCCAGTTAGTGGGAATCCTTTAGGAACAAGATGAGGAGGTGATGAAAACCACAAGATAGTAAAAGTAGAAATATTTTCAGGAATGGAAATAGCATGACTTCCCCACAATAAGCAATATGGGATAGAAACCGTGCTTTGGCTCTGTAAGACCACCACAGACGCCTTCTTTAGGAACAGATGAGATGAATTGGAAAGAACGTTTTAGATTTCTCAGGCCCAGATAATATGTGGAAAACATGTAAGCAAGTATCCAAGAGGTTCACGAGGAAGATGTCACGTGTCCAACAATCTCAGCAGCAGGTAGATGCTCATTTGGTTACATCCTCTAATCATATGAAACAATGTAAAGAATTTTCCCACTTCTTCCTCACCAAAGAGGCTGCGCATGTCAAGGGAACATTCTATTGTTTCTTTCTGCCTTAAAAATGTGTCTTAAACTTAGCTCTGGTGATCTTCAAAACTCATCCATTACTAGCTTTTACAAAGTTTGAGACCTTGGAGGGGAAAGAAGGAGGAGCCAGGAGTAGAGAAGAGATATTTTGCTTTCTTTCATGCTTTAGCCTGCAATATATCATTTGAGTCCCACAACATTCCTGTGAAGTAGGAAGGGCAGGCATTAGCTACTTTCTACAGTTGAGACACGCGCAGTTTAAATCATTTGTCCTAAGGTCCACGCAACTAATCAGGAGTAAAAGCCAGGTCTCTTGACTCCTAATCCAATCTATTTCTGCTGGAGCAGAAATTCTTTTTTTATTAATATACTGATTTGCTTATTTTTAACATTCTTTTTTAAATTTTGAGTTCCAAATTCTCTTCCTCCTTCCAGACCCTCCCCCATCCTTTAAGGAGGCAATTGATACGATATATACATGGGAAGTCACACAAAACATTTCTGTATTAGTCATGTTGCAAAAAAAAATTAAAAATAAAGAAAGAAGGAAAACAAGGTGATAAAAGTATGTAGGGAAGGAATTCTTAACCTTTATGTATCTGAGGAAGCCTACGGGCACTTTCTCAAAATAATGTTTTTAAATGAATAACATAAAATATGTAGGATTACAAAAGAAATAATTTATAAGAGCAGCTAGGTGACACAGTAGATAGAGCACTAGCTCTGGAATCAGGACAACCTGAGTTTAAATTCAACCTCAGATATTTACTAGTTGTGTGACGCTGGACAAGTCACTTAACCCTGATTGCCTCACCTCCACCCCTCCAAAAAAAGAAATCAATTATCTTGGAATATAGTTATCAAAATACTTTTCTTTTCACTATAGTGAAAATATGCTCAATAGGAAAGTATATGTCGAACCTATACAGAATTATATGCTGTCATGGGGAGGGAGGGGGGTAGGGGGGGAAGGTGTGGGGGTATAAAATCTTAATTTTAAGGAAGTGATTGTAGAACATTTATAAATAAATAAAATAAAAATTAAAAAAAAATACTTTTCTTTTTAAGTTCACAGACCTCAAGTTAAGAACTCAAGTTTGCCTCCCAAACTAGTCTCATGGATATGTGGCCAGTTGGGTTGATATTTTCACGACTGAATTTGCTGTCTTTCACTTTGATTTCTTCATCTAAAATGAGGAATCTTGACCAGATGATCACAAAAGTTCCTCCCAGTTCTGTATTCTATGATCCTATGGGCAAATAATGTATCAAAATGTAGAATCTTGGAGTTCGAAAAGGTCTTGGAAATCATATAGACTAACCTTACACTCAGTTTCCTCTGTGTCAGTGGCATCAAACTCCAGTAGAAACAAGGGCACTACACCATCCGCAAGGATCCCTACAGGGCCACATATTGACTTAGAAAACCACATATTAACATTATATTCTATTTTATTTATTTTGTTAAATATTTTCAAATTGTGTTTTCATCTAGAAGCTTGGGGCAGCTAAAGTGGATAGAGTTCTGGGCCTGAAGTCAGGAAGATTGATCTTGAATTCAAATCTGATCTCGGACATTTACTAGCAGTGTGACGCTGGGCAAGTCATTTGACTCCATTTTCCTCAGTTTCTTCATATGCAAATGAGCTGAAGAAAAAAATGGCAAAATCACTCTAGTATCTCTGCCAAGAAAACCCCAAATGGATTCATGGACAGTCAGACACAACTGTAACAACAAAGATTCGGACACCTTTGTTCTACATTGTTCCAGTCAGTCAAGCATTTTTAAGTACTTAACATCAAGGCTTTTCTTGAGCAAATTCAGTGATGGGTAGCTCAGCATCTCTCACCATCACATTCCAATTTTTAATAGCTCAATTTGCTCATAAGTAACTCCTTATAATGTATGAAGACCTGTTTCCTGGTAACTCGCAAACATTGATTCTAATTGTACTCGCTTGAGCAACCAAGAACAAAAATTTAATTCTACTCCCATATGACAATACTTCATATATTTGAACACAGTTATCAAGCCCTCCCTTCATCAAAAATTCCTCTTTTTAAAGATAAACATCCCAGCTTCTTCAACCATGCTTCCTGTGACTTTACTCCCAGATACTTCACCATTCTAGTCATTCTTTTCTGGGCAAACTCATAAGTTTAAGTATTTTATAGTTTTCAATATGCTTCCACTTGATTTTTTTATCCCTTTTGATTCCTATAATCATTCTATGGGGTAGTTAGGGCACCTTGTTTATTAATCACACATTGTGTATTTGTATATAACTATGAGTGACAATTCATTTTGTGACTGACTCCCTTCTCAGATTTTGTGAATTTTAACTGTCTGGGAATCTCTATTTTTATTCTTTTTCCCATATGGTAGCTCCTCTATATGGTCTCTAGCTTAATGGGTTTTTGTCTGTATCAACAAAGAGCACATAACACAGGACACATAACCTGGAGTCTGTGAATTTTTTTACATCTCAATAACTGAATTTCAGTATAATTGCAAGGAGTTCATAGGCTTCACCAGCTGGTCAAAAAGAATCCTCCACATAGACCTTGTACTGGAGGAAAAGCACTTAACATGGAACCAGGAGCCCTAGTTTCAACCTCCCTCCTCTTATTGGTTTTTTGATTGGTTGGGCAGTGTCTATCCAGAAAAGGATATGAAAAACACAAAGAAGGAGTAGAGCTTCTTTGGCAAGAATATCTACAATAACAATAGCTCACACAAAGTGCTGTAGGGTTTTCAAAGTAGTATCCATACATTATCTCATTCAAGCTTCATTAAGAACAAACTATGCCAGTTTAAGGTCATATGCTTTTTTTGACAGCTTTCAGGATTGGAGGAACACTTTAGATGTAGTTTGCCTAGTTTTTTTTTTTTTAGAAAAAGTACTTGATAAAATCTCACATAGCATTTTTCTTTTTTTAATTTAATATTTATTTTCCCCAATTATATGTAAAAACAATTTTAACATGTTTTTTAAATTTTGAGTTTCAAATTCTTTTCCTCCCTCTATCCTTCCCCTCTACCCCATTGAGAAGGCAAGTAATTTGACATACATACATATGTAGTCATGCAAAACCCAATTCCATCTAAGTCATGACATGAAAGAAAACACAAACAAAAAAGAAACCCCCAAAATATAAAGAAAAGAAGTGTCTTTGATTTGATCTGCATTCAGGCTCTACCAATTCTTTCTCTGGAGATGGACACCTTTTTTTTTCTTAAAGATAGAGATAGTTTAGTTAGATTGTGGGGAAAAATTGATAGAATTGTTTCCAATGGTGTATGGCTAGACCTAAAATGTAGTCATTAATAATTGGAGAGAAGACTCTAATGGAGTGCCCCAGAGAGTTATGTTTGGCCCTGTATTATTTAAGACTTTTATCAACAACTTGCACAAGGGCATAAGTGGATTGAAAACTTGCAGGTAGCACAAAGATAAGAGGAGTAGTTAACCCAGTGGATGACAGAATCAGAATCCGAAAGATTTTAATAAGCTAGAATACTGGGCTGGGCCTAATTAGAGGAAATTTATATTAGGTCTTACACTTGAGTTCAAAAACTCAATTTCACAAGTTCAAGATTAAAGAGCCATGATTAGACTGCACCCTCTCCCTCTTTAAAAAAAAAAACAGATTTAAGAATCTTAAGATGGAATTTAAGATTTAAGGTGGAAATGCAAGCAAATATCAGTCAATAGTATGACATGGTACCTAAGGAAGCAAATGAAACCTTCGACGGCATTGATGAGAGAGGGGATAGTTCTACTACAACTTGCCATGCTCAGATCATCCCTGAAGTGTCATGTTCAGCTCTGGGCCTCTTATTTTAGGAAAGATATTGATAAATTAAATAATATCCAGAGAAAGGTAACTAGAAGGTCAAAGGATTGCTAGTCCATGCGATGTAAGGATTGGTCAGAGGAGCTTGGTTATGTCTACCCTAGAGAAGAGACGACTAAGAAGGAAATGACAACTATCTTCTAGAATTATGTGGTTGTTTAATCATTTTTAAGTCATGTCCAACGCTTCATGACCTTATTTGGGGTTTTGTTGTCCAAGATACTGGAGTGCTTTGTCATTTCCTTCTCCAGCTCATTTTACAGATGAGGAGCTGAGGCAAACAGGGTTAAGCGACTTGTCCAGGGACACACACCTAGTAAGTGTCTCAGGCCAGATTTGAACAAAGATGAGTCTTCCTGACTTCATATCTGGCACTCTATCCAATGCACCATCTTATAGAATTATAAAGTCTATCATATGCAAGAGGAGCTAGACCTCTCTCGGTCCCAGAGAGTACAACTTGGAGCAGATTTGTAAAAGCTGTGAATATATAAATTTATGCTTGATGTAAAATATGTGTGCATGTAGGGGGATGGGGGTGATGATGATTGCAGTGTCAAAACTGAGTAGCTACTAGCAAATGAAGAACCAATGTGACCTTTCCCTAGAGAGTACTGATGTGCCCTATCCGTGTATTATGCATGCCTCTGAAACTTGGACTTCATGAGGTAATGGTTGAAGGTTTTTGAACAAGGACATGAAATAATCAGAGCTCTGAAGTCTGAGAAATCTGACCATTTGCTAAAACAGTAAATTGTGGAAGTTACAGATAATATGCTTTGGTAGAGGGAATTTCCACCCTTCACTGATGAAATATTATTTTCTAACCCAAAAAAATTCTGGTGATATCATGCAGGATGCACTACAGGCTAGAGACAGGGAGATTATTGGCTGTTGAATAGTCCAAATAAGAGGTGTGCATTCACATTCCAGTTTGTAGATATTCACCTTAGTGAAACATTAAATACCACTCAAAATATCCAGATAGCCCTCTTACGTCCCATCAGTCAGTAGGTCAGTTTGGTTCCTAACAATTGAGAAACAACTCTGCCTTGCACTCTTAACATTCTATGATCCAGATATTGGAAGAAGATAAAATTTCAAATAGGATTTTATATAAACAAGCTGCTGAGGAAGAAATGACAACAAAGCAACCAAGAGAATAGGATACTGGGTTTGGAGTAAAGAAGACCTGAATTCAAATGCAGCCTCATATAGTAGCTACATGATGCTGGCAGGTCACTTAACCTCAGTCTACCTCAGTTTCCTCAACTATAACATGGATATAATAAAAGCATCTACTTCTCAGGGTTGCTGTGGAGGATAAAATGAGATATTTTTATCTGTAAAACACTTAGCACAGTGATTAGCACACTCAAAAATACTAATTTCCTTCCTTCTTCTTACATGGGATGAACATGGGATATCAAAATGCTCATGAAAATATGCCAAGTTCAAACTATGAGGCAATATAAAAATATATAATGTTGTAAATCTAACAAGAGCCTTTGAAGTCACCTAGGGTTTCCAGAATAAAGTACCACTCTTTGTCTATCACTCCTCTGTATATGTTTTCCCCCATCAGAAGGTATGCTCCTTGTGGACAGGAACTATCTCTACTTTTGTATTTGTATCCTCAGGGTTTGGTATATAGTAAGTGTATAATAAATGGGTGGGAGTTCTGCATTCATTTATCTAGTTGAACTCTCTTATTCTCAAAATTAGGAAATTGAAGTTAAGAAAGCCAAAGTGACTTGTCCAGGATCACTTAGTCAGTAGCAGTAATACTGAGCAGATTCTCAGTTGTAAATGGAATGACTGGATCTGTGTTTACTAAGTATGAGAAAACTTCATGGAAAAGAGGGCTCAGAGAGCCTTGGTTCAGTATGTGATGACTTCTCATGCTGTGGAGAAATTACTGCATAAATATTTAAAGACTGCATTGTGTTTAATATGTTTCAGGCATATAATCTCGGGCAGTAGCAACTAATGACTGAGTCAATCCTGTAAATCCATTCCATTACCAAGCAAAAACTGGCATCTTCTGGAATGTAGAAAGATAAAGACTGAATGAAACATATTAAGCATCTCACCCAACCCCCTTATTGTATAGACGAGGAAATTAAGGGTTTTGGTTGACCTAAATATCTAAGCAAATACTACCTCACTGGCCTCCTGGCTGCTCTTTGCACAAGGTGATCCATTTCCAGGATGTTCATTTTTACTGACTGTCCCCCATGTTCACTCTACCTCCCCTCTTCTGCTTCCCATCAAGCCTCAGCGAAAATCCCTCATTCTACAAGAAAATTTGCCAAGTCTCTCTTAATGTTAGTGCCTTCCCCATCTAATCTGCTAACACAGCACCTGGCATTTAGTAAGCACTTAATAAATGCTTATTGATTCATTGTGGTCTTTGTATGTATATAGTTGCTTGCTTCCCTTCTCTTCCATTAAGAAGTAAGCCCTTTGAGGGCAGGGACAGTGTTTTTGTTTTGTTTTGTTTTTCCTTTCCTTGCATTCCCGATGCTTAGCACTTATTAGTAAATACTTATTAATTATTAATAATGAATTAATAACATATTAATTAATTAGTAACATATTGACAAATTTATAAGAAATATCACATTAATAAATGCTTGTTGATAGTAAATGTTTATTAATTGCTTTTTGATTAACTGACTGACTGACTCTCTACCCACTCTCAAGGTGAGGGGCCAGACCAAAGCAAAGACAGAGAAAATACAAGACACATCAATGCACCGAAGACTCTCTGCATACCTATCAGGTTCTTGCCGGAGAAAAGCAATGGCCTACATTCACAACCTCACTTCTCAGAAAGAAGGCAGCAATTTAAAGAATCCAGTTGGACCAACCTGTTGACATTCTTTCCAAGAAGGGGACAGGATAAGACCTCAGCAAAGACAGGAGATGAGGGCCAGGGAGGATTAGGATTTTCTACATTTCAACCCTCAGTTGTTTTAACTGATAACCTACTTGTCAGCTAGTCAGCTTTGAAAAGAATGAAACATGACCTCTCAAGGCCAGCCTTAGGCAAAATGGTGAGTCAAAAAAAAGTTCATTCTAATATTGCCCTCTCTTTTTTCTTGTCCCCTTTCTTGGACTGGCTATCTCCCATCATCCTTTTCCCTCTGCACCTTCCTCATTCCCCAAAACAAAATCTGCTCTCAGAGGAAAGAGCTGATATTAGTCAATTACACCAGAGTAAGGCTCTTCCTTACTTCCGCATTGAGTAGTTGTAAATCTCTGTATTTCTAATTGTGAAATGGAAGTCTTTGTCTCATGTTGGAAAGGGTTTTAGACATCAGAAAGAAAGCAGAGAAGTTTCTGGTTTTGTTTTGGGATTTTTTTTGTTATGTTTTGCTTTTGAGCAAGGGAGACTTTACAATCAATAGGAAAACCTCAACTATACTCTGTCTCCAGATCAGATTGGCACTATAGTCATATGAATAGGTCAAGGATCTGGCCCCAAACCCCAGTTACTTGTAGGTCAAGACTTTATCTGGTACAAGGTAAAAGAAGATATTAGGAGAGGGCAAGGATTCTGGAAAATGGAAAAGTGACTCGTTTTGAAATCATAAGATGCTTCCCCTCTATGTTCCTCAGTAAAGTGAAGAAGTTAAACCTAATGGTCATTGGAACTCCTTCTACCTCTAGATCTATGATCCTATGAGACTTCTACCAAATTCCATTCCATTGCTACATCTTGGGATCCAACCTACCATCATTGAAAACCTAGCCATATTGATTGACTCCTAAACCAAATTTTTCAGCAATCATGCATGGATGGCATCCCCTTAGCTTAGCAGGCCTGATTACATGCAGAGCAGAATGGGCTTTGAGAAAACAACTGCTTTTTTCTTTTTCTTTAGAACAAACAAACATTTCATTGATGCTCTTTTACATACCTGTCACTTCCTGATAACATGTACCAGCACTATAGGGTCGTTTTCCCTTCTTAAATAAAGTAAAACAATAAAGCACCTACCGTCAAGGAGATTGCATTCTAATTGTGGAGACAATATGTAAATAACTCCCTATATAAAAGATAAATATGTACATATGCATGTGGAAATATATGTATATATAAAACACATGTGCGATGTATAAATAAAACAACATATGCATATTATAAATAAACCAAAATATTGGTCATTCCTAGCAATATATCCTCATTCTGCCTATAATCTACCACCTCTACTCAGAGGAGAGATATAGGCTTCACCATCAGTTCTGTGGAGTCAAGTTTCTTCATTTTATTGGTCAGAATGATGATATCTTTCAATGCTATTTTCCTTTACATTGTTTTGGTCAGTGTTCTGCTTTGTTCTTTTTGTTCTGCTTACTTGACTCTAGTTCATAGATCTTAAATGCATATATTTAAAACTAGAAGGGACCTCAAAGGGACCTCAACTCCTTCATTTTACAGACAGTGAAGTGAATTACTCAAAGTCACAGAAGTAGTGAACGGCAGCACCAGTCAAGCTATAACTCTAAGTTCAGTGTATTAATTTAAACTATCTTTCCAATATATCAGACTAGCAGAGTCATATATATCTTCCCAAGTGTCTGTAAATTTTTCATGTTTGTTGTTTCTTATTGTGACAAGAGATTGGTCACTGAGACTACTCCTTAATGAGAATTCATGGAATTCCACATTTGGACATGAACTTAGTGGGATCAACACAATGTAGAAATTTCATTTAGGCTTAAGACCATTCTCCCAATAGACCAACATGGTAAATGGGAATGGTGTGTTCGATAAGTACTGGAGAAAAATAATTATACTTTTATTCTTGTCATATCTTTAAAGTATGAATTTTTCACTGTAAAGACTAATACATGTTAATTAGTTAAATGGAACTGGGGCTCTAATCACTGGTGGTTAAGAGTAGAGGAAAATATACTTGGAATGAGGACTCAAGATGATAGAATTAGAGAAACCTCAACCCCTCAGGTGCATCCCTAGGACCTAAAACCCTATAGGGAGGAAGCAAGGATGGTGAGTCCCAAGTCACTACTTTATAATGTAGCAATATTCCATTACACTACCATCTCTGTGTCTTTGCAATGACTGGCCCCCAGGCTTTGAATGTTCTGCCTCCTAACCTCAGGCCATTACTGGCCCTGATTTTCTACAAGATTCTTCAACTCCTATATTTATATATGTATACACATATACACATGTTCATGTATGAAAATATGCACACATCTGTATATACACAAGTGTATATACACATACATGTATGTGTGCATATGCACAGAGATATATAAATATAGGATTTGAAGAATCTTGACTCCATAGGACTGATGGTAAAACATACCTCTCTCTTCTGAGCAGAGGTGGTAGACTACAGGAAGAATGAGTCATACACTGGCAGGTATGATCAATATTTTGGTTTATTTATCTATGTGTAAGTTGATTTATTTATATATAAGTATGTTTTATATACATATTTTATTTAAACATATATATGTACATACACACCTATTTTGTTATATCTGCAATTAAAATGCAGTCTACTTGAGCTGGAATCTAGCACAAAGTCTGGCACATATTTAGTGATTAATAAATACTTACGGTTTGTTGCCTAACATTCACATATCAAAATTTGATCAAGAATTCCCCAATTAAGGGGCATCCATTTTGTTTCCCAAGCTTAGCCACCACCAAAAAATAAACTGTAGTGACTTTTCTGCAGTAACCTGCAAAATGGCCAAAGGAAAAAAAAGGCACTGCCTCCATTTGTCTGGGAGCAAAAAGGAGACTACAGAGTCATGGCACCCAGCTCCAGCATAGACAAGACCAGGCGTATCAGGTCTTGGCACCAGGTGGAAGATGTAAAGACCACAGCACAAGTGCCACTTACAGAATACTCATTAGGTTTGGCAAGGGGCCTGCCCCTCTGCTCCTGCTTTCATTGTGTCTTAGAATGCAGGAACTGAGTCACACCTGCAAATCCTATGACAAATGATGTTTCATTAACTTTGAAGATTTCTGGATCATTTTCACAGGTTACAAGCCAGTCTGGCAGAATAGAGTCATTTCAACAACCCATCAGGAGAAGTTAGTATAATGTCCAAAACATTTCAAGGAATAAGCACTTCTCAATTTGTTAGTAAGTCCTATGTCAATTAGACATACTAGGATAAAAGCCTATCATTAGAGACCTGAGGGCATAGAAAACTTCAAATGGCATTTCCCATGGCCTGCTGCTGTCTGCTGGTTTTTGCTTCTTGCTTCTAGGAAGATTTTCCCTTGTGAGCAAAGTATTCTACTGCATGTCTTATAGTCTGATTCTGTGTTGGCCAACCTTTGAGGTGTTTTTATTTTGTTCTTTCAGTGATTTCATTGAATCAACACATCAATTTGCAAGTGAGCTTTGGCAAACAGGAAAATGTCAACAGAAGCAGACATATTCTGAGAGTGGCTGCTTTCCTCTTAGCCAATAGAAAGTGCTATTCCCCTCTCCCCTTTGCCCATCACTACACTGTTTTTCCTTAGTCACAAGAATTACAAGCTTTAGACTTGTAGTAAACAAAGAGTTACCACCATGTACTGACTGCTATTTAAATGTTATTGGGAAGTGTAAAGGAAGTAGCAGACAAGCCTTGTCTGTCCTATAGCAGCGTACAAACAAAGGGAGAGAATGCAGAAGCGGATCCTAACTCTTAGCAAAGTTGCTTGATGATCTCTGTAGGAATTAAGTGTGAGCAGGTATTGTAGAGGAAGATTGCACAGAGTTGGTGACTTTTGAGGACAGAAATAGGAGGGTCAAGATAGAAAGAGAGAAAATACAGGGGGTCAAAAATGTTGAGGATCCTTAACTAAGGCACCTGGGAATTTGGGATTTAGGCTAAGTCAGGAGGAGATAGTTGTCTGAGGGTCTGGAGTTCTGGGGCGGTAGGTAAGTCCTCTCCATAAGGCAGTAGCCAAGCCAGAATGTGAAGATTCTACCTGGAGATCAGAAGCTGAAGGAACCTTCCTTGCAAGATGGAGAAATCCTTATCAGTGATATTCAGGATGAAACAGTAAATCTGATGGGGAGCAGAAACATCCAAGAACCTCTAAGGGAGGTCACAGCTGCATCTGGAAGTAGGGGGAGCAGGCAGCATTGAGAGTGGCCATCCTCTGGCTGCCTGTAGGGATGCATGTTAGGATGTTCTCGGCTGAATGACAGCCTTCTTGCCTCCTCACAGTCAACTCCTCTGCTTTTATTAAGGGACCTAACTTGTATCTGACCAACAGCCATCACTCTGAGTCAGAGGGCACTCTCTGAATGGACTAAAGAACCATCAAATCTCTTGAGTTATTAGGGAATTAAGAGGCAATCTAGGCTAACCCATCCCTACACAAGATGCCCTTCTACACCATCCCTGACAAACATTCATCCAGCCTGAGAAAGCTCATTCCATTTTTTTATCACTCCAATCACAGAAACATGTTTTTCTTATATCAAACTGAAATCTACCTTTGCAATTTCCACCATTTTGCCTTCCACAGCTAAGCAAAATTAATCTAAACCTTCTTTCAATTATTGCAAGACTCAATGAGTGATTTTTTTAAAAAAATTTTATTAAGCACCTCCTATTTACCAGGCAGTGGCTAGGTACTAGAAAGAAACCTATACAAAAGTGCATCCACTTTTTTCCCTCAAAAAACTTATAGTCTAATTAGATGCATGATATTCATTAGTGTTTAACATGGGGAAGAAGGGGAGGGTGAGGAGAATGCACACAGTAGCAAGGCAAATGATAAGATACCTAGTAGGTCCTGGTATCCTGGCATGTAACCAGGTGAGAGGAGAACCATGATCTGGATTCACCTAGGTATAGTGGGCTAGGTAAATGTTTAGATAGAGGATAGATAGATAAATAGATAGATAGATAGATGGATAGATGGATAGATGATAGAGATAGTAGATGATATAGATAGATGATAGATAGACAGTAGATGAAAGAAAGAAAGAAAAACATACATACATACAGCATTTATTAAGCTTTTACTGTGTCCCAGGGACTAAACACTGGAGATATAAATCAAATAAGTCAGGCAATCCCTTCTCTCAAGGAGCTTTCATTGTAATAAGATGTAATATAAAGAAAGATGCTGCCACACTGTAGAGATGCCCAGAATTGACACTGAGGCCTCATATATGAGCCCAGGGGGAGATCCCAAGATGCCAACGGGAATAGATGAGGATAATGGCCCAAATGTAGGACCATGGTGCTAGGGCTAGGAAATGACATAGAGGCCTGTTTCTGAGCATGGCAAATGGATTAATTTCCCCAGGCAGGGCAGGGAAATTGGTCTCTGAAGGTCTTCTCCTAGGTCTCCTAGGTGGCATGGTATCAAGTACCTTCAAACTCCTAGTAACCCCTCTCTAAGTACACACCAGTTGGCCAATATCCAACAGAAAGATCTGAGATAACAGAAAGTTCAGTTGGGTCTAAGGAAAGGAAAATTCAAGCTCTGTGACTAGAGTCAAAGTATGCCTCATCTCCAATGTACAGTCAGGGAACACAAGTGCAAGATCCGTAATAAAGTGCAAAGTTCAGAACTGAAAAAAAATTTAGTTTTCTTGATTTGTGTGTTTGTTTTCCCATCCTAACCCACCCTAGTAAGAAAAGGACAGGTGCTCCACAGTTCTTATCCCTTTCATTGCCTTAAAATACTTAGGTGCCACGCCTTCCAGAAGACTTAGAAATATGAACCAAATATACCACTGCTGTCCAGTGGTGGAACAAGCTATCTTGAAAAGTGAAGAGATTTGGCTTTGTTTGTCCTAAGTAAAGCTTCACCCCCCAGCTATGGAGGAATGAATCTTAAAACCTAGAGAACAGAAAGTCTCCTTCAGGAGCGAGTGATAAGAAATCTCTAGGTCTTTGGGCAACTAAACATAGGAGAGAAAGAGTTGTCTGCTAAATGATGGAGTATCTCCCCCTCTTTTTCTCTCCTTGGATAGTGTTATCTTATCTCTGACACCTGAATTGAAAGCAAAAACAAAAAAAGCCACTGAATATTTTTCAGCTTCTACCGCAGTAGCCCCATGAGGCCCATTTAGATTGATTGGTGCTTGGACCAAAGATTCTTCCTCATTTTTTAGACAGAATTAGGGGTCTCCTAATTTCCCCAAACGTAAGAATCTCATCAGGGAAAAATACCAAAATTCTTTGCACAGCTGAAAATTCTAACAAAACAAAGCAAAAACTTATCCAGGGCTGTTATGTGGTTTGATGAAATTCAGATCAAATGCTTCAGTCCTCTCAAATGGCTTGTGTTCTCCCCACAGCTAACCCCTCTGCTCTAAAGTACTTCAAGGAACAATAGTTTTGTTGGGACTGGAGCACAGACACTCCCCCCACCACGGATTTTAACCTTTAACTTAGTGGGCAATTTTCTTCCCTAGTCACAAGAATTATAGGCACCAGTTTTCCAGCCAACAGTCAAAGGATGATTGTCGTACTGAGCACTATTTAAACACTGATGAGAAGAGCAAAGGAAGTAGGAGACAAGCCTTACCCTTCTCTACAATCCAAAGGGAGAGCTGAGAGTGGTTGTAGATGAAAAATTCATCACACTATGGCCAACCTGAAGACCAGGTTCTGATAATGGTTTGTCACTCAGATTCTACTCAAAGCCTTTTTAGGTTTTCAGGGACTTTGAGATCGTATGGTCTATTGGCATAGCCTTCTGGAGATCAAAGGCCTGTCCATGGCACAGAGGCAATCGTGGAAGTGTACGCCCAAAACACATAAAGATTTTGTGAATCTCACATTTACCTAAATATAAAAAGTAAAATTTTCTGTCTCTAGGCAAAGGGATATATAACTAGATGTTGCTGTCGTTTACTTAGCAGACATATTTACAAAAGCTAACTTACTGGAGAAGAAGGAATTTAGAACATTTATATATTTGCCAATAAAGACAATAGGGCACCATCACAATGGTTCTCAAAATATGGTTCCCTCAGAGATCTCCAAGACCCTATAGAGAACTTGCAAGTTTAAATCTATTTTCTTAATAATACTAAGACATTATTTACCTATTAAAATACTCCTATCTTTTCCAAAGTCAAATTTCCTTCATATACTTCAACCAAAACAACATCAGTATTGGTAAATGCAGAAGCAGATGTCCTCTCTAATGCCAGACTTAAAGAGATAAGCAAAAATATGTGAAACAATACCATTCTCACTATTTTTTTGTCTGGGAAAATACGGCTATTTTTAATTTTAAAATATTATTTATGTTAACACATAATGGGTTCATCATTTAAATTATTTTTTTAAATTTATCAGTTTTCATTTCTAATATGACAAATATCAAAAGATATAAACCTGTAGATACAAAAGTTATTTGGAGTCCTTTGTAATTTTTAAGACTATAAAGGGGTCTAAAGACCAAAAAGTTTGAGAATTACTAACACAGTGGATAAGGGGCCCATTTCTGAGTCACATAGACCTGAGCTCAAGTGACTCCTCTGATAAAAGCTGGCTGTGTGATGGAGCTAGTCACAACCTCTCACTGCTCCCAGATAACGCTCTACAACTATAAATTACAGAATGGGTGCTGATACACACTAATTGAGGAAATCAAGTTTTCTCATTAAAACCTTATATACCAAAGAAACCACAGGTATGGTCCTCATTTTTAGTATATGGCAAAAACAAGTAAGCAAGCAAACATCACTCAACTTCCTGAGTTCAAAACTGGCTTCAGATACCTACCAACTGTGTGAGCCTGGGCAAGTCACTTAACCCTGTTTGCCTCAGTTTCCTTGTCTATAAAATGAGCTGGAGAAAGAAATGGCAAATTACTCCAGTATATTTGCCAACAAAACCCCAAATGGGGACACAAAGGTTGAGACACAACTGAAAAACAATACATACAAAAATATATTTTTTACTATAGAATTCTGTATCCTATAATGGGACATAAGTGTGTGTAAGGAAAAAAATTGTTTCAGGAAGACTTTCGTGATCCCCCTTAATTCTAGTGCCTTTTTTTGCTTAATTATTTCCATTTCTTCCTATATATGGTGTTTGCATGTTGTCTCCCCCATGGACTAACGAGTTCTTGGAAAGTAGGAAAGTATCTTTTATCTTTCTTTGCATCCTCATACTTGGCACAGTGCCTGGAACACTTAATAATTGTTTATTGACTGATTATTAAGCAGTGTTATTTGGAGAGAAATAAACAAATACTTTTCAAGTGAAGCCATAGAGTAGAAGTCAGAACTGGTTCTTCTCTACCACTAATTACCTGGATGACTTTCAGTAAACTCACTTAACAGCTGTGGACCTGAGCTTCTTTGTCTACAAATGAGAGGGTTGAGTTAGATGAGCTCTATCCTTCCAGCTCTGAAATTTTTTCAGATTCTAGATGGGAGCACCAGTATGTGGCTGGCAGCCAGGAACATCACTTGGCCTCCTTCTCCCTCCTTCTCACATTGGTGAGTTCCTCCTGGAGTCTCTATTTTGAGAAAGAACCCAGGGTCTTGCTGCTCCATTCCTCTCCTGGATCTGCTTCTGGCTCTGAACTTTACCGCCATACTTCCATCCCACTGCCACCATCTTTTTTCAGCTCCCTTTTATGTGACATCTTTCCCCATAAGAAGATAAACTCCCCCAAAGCAGGGATTGTCTTTCTTTTTTTGCTTGTACTTGTATCTCAGTGTTTAAGCCAACACCAAGCACACAGTAATTGCTTAATAAATACTTGTTGGTTGATTAAGGAGGTTAATGATAGGAAAAAAACCCTAAGAATCAAAATATTCATTGCAATACTATGTATAATTGTAAGAAGCAAGAAACAGATCATTCCAACCACTGGGGGATGAGTGAAGAAATTGTAGTATGGAACTATAATGGAAGACAACCCTAAGAAATTCAGAGAGACATGGGAAAACTTGTATTAACCAACACATCATGAAGAAAGCCAAGCCAAAAGAATTTTATGCTTAATGACAATGGGTAAATGAATACACTAAAAAGTAACAAAAAATAAAGGAAATACAATGGATTATGCTAGTTCCAAATTACTCAAATTAACCATGCATCCTTCCTGTTAACAATTAGTAAACAACCAAAATGGAAGTGGGGGTCAGCGGGAGGGGACAGAGGCAATTACTCTATTAAGCAGTTCTGCTGAACTCTTTTGGTAGGGGAAAGATGTTTTGGTGAATCAAAACAAAAAGGTATCAGTTAAAAAACAACAAAACCAACTTTCTACAACAGTATAGAGGATCACATGTCAAAAAGTTTTAGGTAAAAGAATCAGACTTAAACTGGTGATTTAGACATACTATTCATGATGCCTAAAAGACAAACATGAGCTTTTCTAAATTTTTTTTCTATATTTCACTTAATTATGCCTTGGAATTCAAGGTCGTGCACCTAATTAAGTAATCTAGGAAATCTTGGCCATCAAAGAAGGATCAGACTATGACATCACCTCATGTGACTTCAGCATTGGCAGGCGGGGTATTTCTAAAATGTATTTTTGCCCAATGACCTGGATTGACTTGGTTGCTCTACCCAATGATCACAAGGTAATTGTCACTCCATCATTTACTTTGGCTCTGAAGACACCGTCTTGCTATTTCTGAAAGCAGAACTTTTAAATTATCTTAGCTTCAAAAGTCTCTGATTGATGGCTTAAATAACAACACCGCTTAAACCATTTATAGGACTAGTGCTGCCTCAGGTTGAACCAACTGAAACAGGCACTTTTGATTCATACAACAGAGCTCCGGATTTGCACATAGTTAGATGTTGGAAGGCTATAAAGAAGTACAATAACATGATCCCCAAGGACTTTAAAGCATCTTCTTTTGTTCTTGTGTATTTTGAAGGCATCAGATACAGGACTAATTTTTCCCACCCCTGATAGTCAGTTTAGAATTTTATTTTGGAATATGTCCAATAAAGGAATTTGTTTTCATTGACCATATATGTTTATGACAAGGATTTTAGTTTTTCCTTTCTTTTCCAGTGTGTGGGTGTGTTCGTCCTTCATTGCCAAAGAAGATCATGCCATCAGAGAAACGATGACATGACTTGCACTTGACTTTGTTTTGAGTGAGGGAGGGCTGTGCAGGTCACCAGCCTCACTTCTCCTCCAGAGCCATCTGAATCCAGTGACCAGATATTCATCAGGATGACTGGAGATGACCCAGGATGAGGCAATTGGGGTTAAGTCACACAGCTAGTGAGTGTCAAGTGTCTGAGGTGAGATTTGAACTCAGGTCCTCCTGACTCCTGCTCTATCCACTCTACCACCTAGCTGCCCTTCATGTAATGGTAATTATGAAGAAACAGGATAAAGTCCCATGAATTCCAAATTTATCAATTCATTAGAGCAGACATGTCACTTTAGAGACACGCAAACCAGATTAAAATGTGATTAGGAAATGTTTAACCAAATAAATAAAAATACAACATAATGTTACCTTGTGATTTTCTAAATCTGCTTGGCACCCCCAGTCTGGAGAGCCTATCATGTCCTTTGCTTTATAATCATTCTACTTTTCACCTCTGAGCCCTGCTAACACTAAAATTGAAACCTAATGGACAATTCCTAAATTGTCCTCTTGCTCAGTATATTATCAGGGCTTTCCTTAATTTGTTTAAAATGAACATTAATCTTAAAAAGACTTAATAACTATGATCAATGCAATGATTAATCAAGGCTAAAGAGGAAGGACGATGAAATATGTTACCTTTCTGATGGAGGAAAGATGAATTCAAGAAGCAAAAGGAAACATATATGTAAGGGGCATGACAACTGTGTAGATCTGGTTAGCTGAACCATTCTTTTCCAGTGACAGTGGGAAGGGGTGGGGAAGAGCAAAATAAGGCCAATTTTTGTGGACTGAAAAACAAAAGAGCCAAATGCCAAAAAATAATGATATAAAAATGCTATCACTAACTCAAAAAGTATTATTAAAAGGCTAATGTGCACCAGGCACTATGCTAGGCAGGGGGACACAAAAATTAAAAGAAACCATCTCTGCACTCAAGGAGCATACATTCTGTTTGGGGAACAACATGTACAAACAGAAGCAAATACAAAAATAAAACCATATAAAATAAATACAAGATACTTTTGATGCAAGAAGGGAAATGGCACTAGCCTCAGGGGGAATTAGGAAAGACTTCATGTATGACAGTTGAGCTAAGACTTTGACAAGGTGGGTGGATTGCAAAAAGGAGAGCCTGAATTCAAGGAGATCAAATAGGAAATAAGCACAATGGTATGGGTGAAAGGCGGAAAGGGCTTGATCTAGGGTGGTGGCTGTGTGAATGGAAGGAAGGCAACAGATGCAAGACATGTGGAAGGGAAATGATGAAGTTTTGTAAACTCGTTTGACATGTGGGGTGGGGGACATTAAGGACTGGAGGATGACTGGGAGATTTCAAATCTGGAAAGAATATGATAACCTCTACAAAAAGAAGGAAATTCAGAATAGGGATGAATTTAGGGGTAAAGATAAGGTCTGTTCTGGGAGTGTTGAGTTTGAGATGTTACTCAGAATGTCCATGTGGAAATGCCCAATAGGCAGTTGGTGATATGGATTTGGCTCTCATGAGACTGGAGCTGAATATGTAGATCTGGGAGCATCAGCATATAAATGATAAATGAATTCATGAGAGCTGAGGAGATTATTAAGAAAGATGATATAGAGAGTTAAGAGAAAAGGGCCAATACAGATCCTTGGGCACATCCACAATTAACGAGTGGATAATGGATTCTGATCCAGCAAAGGAGCCAAGGAGAGAGGTAGGAGGATATCTTAATTCCTTTTTGCCTCTAATATGGAACAAGAGACTAGCTATTTATTAGTAAATTGAATCCATATAAAAATTTTAGACCTTTTTTTATCTAGCCACCTGGCAAAATAACTTCACTAAAGCTAAAGTTGGCATAGCCACTTTGATTTTAATCAATATTGAGAGTTAACCTCTGATCTACTTGGTCCATAGAAAAAGAACATAGTCTTGTCAACTTTGACTTCACTACCTTACATCATTTTAATATGTTGACCATATAGAGAGAGAGAAATAGAGATACTTCAATGTGAGTATTCCCTCTAAGGAGAGTTTTCCAATCCATCCCCGAGTGCATCCTATGCAACTTTTGCCAATGCCCTTCCTGTAAATCCACCATGAAGCATTCTGGAGACCTTCTTTTGGATCTTTTGAGTCAGACAAAAAGCATTATTAAATGTTCTTTTGGGGATATACAGCATTCCTTGCTCTCAAGTTGCTCACATTTTAATGGGTGAGACACCATGGCACTGTTTAAATACTAACAGAGCACTATGCATTAACTATTCCTTATTCTTGCAACATGACCAGTCCCCTTGCTTTGCTTTGGTTTTTTTGTGAATAATGTATTTTTTTCTATAAACAGAAGATTGACTAACTCATATACCAAACCTTCAGGTATTTGGACCAAATTAAATAGTGTTCTGGACATCATATTCTCAAAATATCTGTCAACTAGCATATTAATTCTGGGAAATTTGAAAGATTGGCAAGGATTCTGCCAAGCCATCATCTGAGCTGAAATCTGGAGGGATAAAATAGTTTCCTTGAGGACTTTCTCTCCACGGAAATAACTCTTTGACTGAGGAGAAAATCTCTGGTCAAACTCATCTGTCACCACAGTCCTATGCTACATAGAAATATCTGGGATAAGACTACAGGAAATTACACATAAATCTAATCAAAAGGACAACATTAATGACTATTTAATTACCTTCATTCTAGAATATTCCAAACCATGTTAAAAGTGAATATATACTTCTCTGATATGCTTTTTTGAACTTCAATAGCTCTGATGTTGCATTTGACCTTGCACAAAATAGTGATGGTGAAATTTTGGATATGCTTGGGTTCCATTGGGGAAAGGATCTCATTAATTCTTTGACTGATTGACCTGAGGCTTCGGAATAGGACGGCACTTACTTCACACTGTCTTTTGTCAGAAGTTGTTACCAACAGGTTTGGGACATTAGGCAAATCACTTAACCTCTGATACTCAATTTCTTCATATATGCAGATAAGGAGATCTTAGAAACTGAGCTGGAAAGGAATTTAAAGATTATTTAGTGCAACTCTCTCATCCGACAGTTGAGGAAACTGATGCCTCAAGAGATAAAATATTTTTCCTAAGGTTATATAACTAGTAAGTGCCAGAGTAAGAATTCAAAGTCTGATTTGAAGGTCAGCAGTCTTTCTATGTAGCACGCAGGTTTAAGAAGATTAATCCTACAATCCCCTCCAGGTGAAAACAGCTATGTCTACTTCCCAAAACTGGATACCAATAGCTAGTAGAATCATAGCTTTCCAGATAAAAAGGACCTGGAAGTCTGTCAGGGGTGGGGAATTTGCAGCCTCGAGGCCACATGTAGCCCTCTAGATCTTCAAGATGGATTTCTGTCACATTCAAATGATAAGTCATTAAACTCAAATATTTCTATAATTTATCCCCTAAAAAAATTATAGTAGATGCCAATGGGAGACTTTAAGGATCCAATGTCCAGGAAACTGACTTCTGCAAGAGGAGTTACAGGAGCACAATTCTCCACCAATGGATGGACAAGGAACTTAGCCCAGCTAATAATCTAAGCATTTTGTAGAAGCCAAGATTCCATCTTGGCTAAAAGCCCAATGATTCCACCAACTACAGAATATCTGAATAGTGAGATATAATTGGAAAAGGTGCTCAGCAGTATTGAATTATTTAAAACCCATCCCAAGTTTCCAAACTTCTGACGCTTGTCAAACTATTTACCCAAATAGCTCTAAGCATAGCTTATTCAGGAAAAACTCAAAATGTGGCCTGGCTTATTTTTTTAATGGAATCCTAAATTATGATCTGGTAAGTGTAGCAACCATATTTTCAAAGTCTATTCCAATGCTCTGAAAGAGCTTTATATTTTAGGTCAAAGGACCTTAGTTCAAATTCCAGTTTTGCTTCTCACTAACCCTGGAAAACATCCTTTCACCTCTCTACACCTCAATTTTATCACCTGCAAAATGAAGAGTTTGAGATATACACACATACACACATATGTGTGTATATGTGTACATGCACATATATGATACGTGTGTGCATGTATAAACAAGCATTATCAGGTACCTACTATGTGCCAGTCACTGTGCTAAGTACTTTACAAATATTTTATCTACATAACAACCTGAGAGACATGCCTTCTACCATCTTTTCTAGCTCAGAATTTTATGATCCTCTGAAGTTTCTTGTTAAAAATAATACTGCAGGACTGAGCTCCTCCAAAATAATATCTTACATGAGGAATAAGTTGATTTCAAATACAATTATTCTACTAATGACCATTTTTAAATCTTGCTCCATCTCCTTGAGAAAATAATTATAAGCAATATAAGGTTATTTCCAGCATTCATCAATCTATAATCAACCTCTGATTCAAAAGATAGGAGTTATCGATGGGTCAAACTATACAATCTTTAATATAGTCCCTAGACAATTAATGATTTCTTGGAGCCTATATTAAAAGATACTGCTAAAATTAGAACTGGAAAGAGAGACCTTGTGACAGCTGCAATGGCAGTTTCACATCTTGCCAAATGCAGCTGCCTCTTTTTTTAATTGATACCTGAATAGCTTATTACAGCTATTAGGTGAATTGGACATGTGTATTTCTGCCATCACAGACAGGAAACCAAGTATCCTATCTTTTCCACTGATGGCATCATGTTACTGTATTTGTGAATGAGTAGAAGAAGCAGTTGAGAAATTAATGCAAAATGGAGAAGCAAAGCCTCAGTTAGGCTCATATAAAAGTTTTGTATTTGGACATCATTCTCCACTGTTAAAATGTCAGTTTTGAATAATGCCCTTCAGTAGACCAATTCTTTAGCATGCCTTGGCATGCATTTGGAGGTGACTTAAAATGAGGCATTCCACAGTGGCTGTGCCCTGAGCTGGGTAATTTTGAGGTGGATTTCAGTTGATACCTTATACTTCAATAATTTCATGGATCTTTGATCTCATTGATGTGGGTACTCCCAACAATCCTAGAGTGTAGATTCCAACCCATCCATGTTTTTTCTTGCCATGTTGTTCTTGTCTGTGTATTCCCATAAATGTTCCACATGACGTCTACCCAACATCCTGGGGGAATTTCTTTAGTTCTTTTGCCATTTTTTTTAGTACCAGTGGACCAAGAAGAACTTCTGTTTGTCCTCTATCTCTTACTACATTATGATTTCACTTCCTTTTCCAGTCATATATCCTTCTGATCAATTACTCAAGGATTTTTGGGATACTCTGTATATGAATACAGCAATACTTCAATACTTTAAGGAATCATGACTTCAAATAAAGGTACTCCCTTCACTGACACAGATCACAAGCCCCCTATAATGAAATCAAGCTTTTGGTTAGTCCTAGGTTAGGTAGTTTAGTGGCTAGAAGCTTGGACTTGGAATATGGATAAGTCAGTCATGAACTATGTGATCCTAGGCAAGTCATTTTAACTTCTCTTTAGCTATTAAGCTGAGAAATTTAGGGCATCCTACATTACTGGATGCTTATACCAGAGGAAAGTTCCATCAGAAGGATGTCAGAAGGAAAAGAAGACTTAAAATTCATCTAGTAAAACTGACTCATTTTACAGTTAAGGAAACTAAGGAAGGAAAGAAGGAAACAAGGAAGGAAGGAAATAAGGAAACAAGGAAGGAAGGAAGTAAGGAAGAGCATTTTTCATTTGCTTGCCATGGCACTGTGCTAAACAACAAATATTCTAATACAGAAGACAACTCATAAGTAACAGCTAGAGTTGGAAGGGGAGAGAAATACTTATGTAACCCCAAGGCACGGTTTAGAAATGACTGGTTCAAAATAAGTTGACCCATCACTTATCAGAGTCCATGGTTCCAGGAGTAAGAGCTGGAGGAGGATGACCAGAGAACATGATTTGTCTCTTTATATTTTCCTGATACCAAAAAAAAAAAGATTAGTAATAAGAAATGGTATTCCCATATTCTGTTTTGGATATTGTGGAAGCTATAGGGGTTTGTCTTATGGGTTAATAGAAAAACATAGATTCTTAATTTCTTATGGGTTAATTGTGATAATCCAAAAGAAATAAAGTCATCAAGATACTACTTTCTCCAAACTGAACTCCTCTATTTCCTAAGACTTTCAATTGGTTTTGAGATGGCTCAGACTGATTTAATCTGCCTTTTGTTTTCTTTTATGGCACAATGGATAAGGAAGGTGGAAGGAAGTCTGCTTTCCTTACAGTGATATAACAAGGTTAGGGTGCCCTCAGGAAAGGTTGTGGTTGACAAAATCTGCTTTCAGACTCTCATAGTTTTTTTTTTTTAATTTATAGGTTCTGTTCCAAAAAAAAAAAAAAGACAAAGCAAATACCATTCAATTGAGATATTTCATTAACACACATGCACACACACACACACCCCTTTCCTTACCAACTGGTTTCACAAAGTCACAGTTCTCTCTTCTTCTGAAGGAACATTAATCCAACATGTTCTATTTACTGTATTTTTATTCCTGGTAGGAGTTGTAAAGTAACTAAAATAGCCCAACTTGGATAGACTGACACCTACTCAATTGTCTGGGCTTTTCATTGCCTCTTAGGAATTTTACTCCCTTCAGAGATTGGCACTAACATCATGAAAAAGCCACCAAAACCACAAACAGGGCAGATAAAATTTTGCTTTGAGGTCTCATTCAAGTTCACATACCAGGTGACAAGTACTGAAAACTGTAGCTTTCTAGAACGGTCTCTTAAAATGTTAACCTAGAAACCTTCCTTAGAATATAAAAGATACAGAGAAACTAAAAACAAGCAAACAAAAAACTCCAAGGCTATTTCCATTTTTTTCAATGAAAACAGTAAAAACCTGGTTCATTTTTTTTTTTTAGCATCTACTGGAAAGTCAGTCTAAGTGGTACAGTGGAGTCAGAAAGACTCTGCTTCCTTAATTCAAATCTGACTTCAGACACATAATTATAACTGACAAATCACTTAACCCTATTGCCTCAGTTTCCTCATCTGCAAAATGAGCTGGAGAAGGAAATGGCAAACTGCTCAAGTATCTTTGCCAAAGAAAACTCCAAATGGGATCTTGACAAGTCAGACACAATGAAAAATGTTACAACACCAGAAACAAGAGAGTCTGGCATTGTGAATCTAAAGCTGACCTCAAAGTCAGAAAAACTTAGATTTAAGTCCTGCCTGTTGTATATGCGGTGTGACCCTAAGAAAGTCATTTATGGTCTCAGTGACTAAAGTAGTACTCTAAGAATATAAATTGCAGAGAAGTAGCTGATTTGCATAGGTAGGAGTTTCTACCCAAAGTTACCTGTATTGTTGGGGCAGCTAGGTGGTGCCGTGGATAGAGCACAGGTGCATGAGGCAGGAGGACCTGAGTTCACATCTCACCTCAGACACTTGGCACTCACTAGCTGTGTGACCTTGGGCAAGTCACTTAACCCCAACTGCCTCATCCTGGGTCATCTCCAGTCATCCTGATGAATATCTGGTCACTGGATTCAGATGGCTCTGGAGGAGAAGTGAGGCTGGTGATCCACACAGCCCATACTCACTCAAAACAAAGTCAAGTGCAAGTCATGTCATCATTTCTCTGATGGCATGATCTTTGGCAACAAAGGACAAACACACCTGCATTGATGAAAAAATAGGTCCAGATCATCACCATCTAGCATGTATAGTCCCTTTCTTCCAAAGAGCTCAAATTTTTTAATTTTGTTTTTCATTATTGCTGAGTTGTTTCACTCATGCCCAACTCTCTGTGACCCCATTTGGGGTTGTCTTGGCAAAGATATTGGTGGGGTTTGCCATTTTCTTCTCCAGTTCATTTTACAGATAGCCAGTATTCTTTTTTTCCAACCCAAATAAATAAATTCATGAATTTTATCTGATCTTTCATCTACCTAAAAGTGATGACAGATGTTTTTTATACCCATTTTGCAGAGAAATTGATGCACAAAGTTCCTGTCATTTGCTCAAGATAAAAAAATAATTGACAAAACTGGAAAATGAAGCTAGTTTTCCCCAAAGCTGTTTTCAGTGGACTGCTATAATCTATGTATATGACACCATGACATTTTCAATCAACAGAACATTTTACTGGAAAAGTTGGATATTCTAGTATTAATAGAGTTGTTTAAAAAAGAAAAACCTAAGACCTGTCAAATTAATTCTACAACCCCTAAAATAGACATAGAAATGATACATCTGGGACAAAAAATTAAATACTGAAGCATGAAGGATTTCTCTACATAATCAGTAAAGACAGCTAGAAAATTATATTTAGCTTCAACCAACAAATGAACCTTGCATCATTAAGTTATATTTATAATTTCCCTTAAATATATTCATCATCAATATAGCACAAATCCTAAATGAAAACTGTGTGACCAAATGATTACTGCCATGCAGTTAACAGAATTACTAGATGTAAGAAAGAACATTATCAGTGGGATAGCAAGTTGGACAAGATGGTGTCTAAGAGCCTTTTCAGACAGCTGCAGTACAGTGGAAGGATTTGGAGTCAGAAGACCTAAGTTCACATCCCTATTCTGCCCTCAGATCTCTCAGGCTATGTCTCAGTTTTTCTCACCTATAATGTGGGGACCCTATTTGGATAACCTGAGAGAATCTTTACAAAACATTGTGGAAATTTCTATTTTCATTATCATTCCAGCTTTGAGACTCTGTGATTATAAGTTAGGATTTATGAGGAAAATCTTAACATTTTCTTCCCTGGAAATTTGCAAGAGTGGGAAATATACCCATTTCTCTAGGATGTCCACAGGTCTGGTCTGCTTGGAAACAGAATTTAGTCTGAGTTGTAGTGGCATAAAAAAGAAAAAATACATTTAAAACAAATATGCCCCAAACAAATTCATCTTGCATTAAGCCAATACAAATAGTGAAAGAAAAGAAAAAAAGAAATAAAATTGTTCCAAGGGGAAAACAGTGCAAATAGAAGTTAAATTTTCCTCTCCCTTAGTGTTTTCTTTGTAGCAGATGCCAATTGCTGGAATCCAAGTCCAGATTTGTTTATATTTTTTGAGTAAATTTTGGGGGGTTGGGCGAATAAAAGGAGGAAGTTTCAGGGCTCAGTTCCTATAGATAATATTGGTATGCCTTGCGTTTTAATACTCAAAGGAAAATGAAATGCTATGCCATAGTGACCTTTATGGGGGAAAAAAACAATTTCCCTAAATTTTATTTCTGCAAATGTCCTAAACGCTTTAATATCCCAAATATAGCAAAGGCAGAAGAAAAATGGCCAACCAGAAACATAAATTCAAATTTTAGGGCTTAGATTCTGAATCTAATGAGAAGGCACCAACCTCAACAACAAGAAATCTTCTCTGAAGAGATCTCAGAATAACAAAGGTTGTGGACAAACACAGCCCTGCCCAGTCTGCAGCCGATTCTTTTCATAATTTATTTTTAGACTCTCAGGTGGACAAGAGGTTCCCTGCACTTCCCCACCCTCTTCCCACGATGACTGAAATACAGTTGATTCAAATGGAGGAAGATTCTGCTTTCTATATTACAAAATAGAAAGGTTGAGAAAACATGTTAGGATAAGGTAGGCTTTTGTTTCTAAATACTTCTAAAATTCTCATAAGAAACAATGAAAGCAAGTATTTGTTTCCCTACTAACTTGCCTTGAGAACTAGACATTTCTTAAGTAAGAAATATAAATAAGGTACTTAGCTTGAAACTATGCCATTGTAACTTTATATGAATAAGTTGCCTCTAGATTGAAGTTTTCCAAGAGAGTTCCATTATTGAACATTTGCTAAGAAATTTTTTTATGTTAAATTTGACCAATTAATTTTGTCTAGAATTAAGTTCTCCAAAATTTAAAAGAACAGTTGTTATTTTATTTTGTTAAAAAAAAAAAAAGACAGGGAGGGAGGAACTTAAAAGTAGGCTGTCACAAAAAAAGAATAGGTCTTATCATTGTCTCTCAAACATTTAAAATGTGTGTTCACAGTATACAAAAGCAATGACAAAATACTTCACTTAACCTATTTTTTTATCCAGAAATATATATGAAGGAATTAGTTGCTCAAAAATGTTATCAGATAAATTTGTTTATGAACTAAAAGCAGCTGAAATAAGTGATATTTATAAAAGCAAGTATTGGCAACCCAACAAGTTTGTTTTTTTGCGTGACTTTGGCTCTGACTACAAGTTTAATGCTTCAAATAAGTTGGTATCTCATGTACCACAGCCGTATGCCAAGTTTATTTGCTTAAAATACCAGATTTCTTTCTTCCCCCATTTATGAAACTACCTTAAGAGTAACTTTTACTTTAAGAAGTTTAAAAATAAGTGAAGAATTTTCCATGTTCTTTTACTGCCACCCAGTGGTTATGATCTATAAATATAGTGAGTCAAAACAAAATAAATATGTGAAGAAATTTGCTAAATTGGAAGAACAGGATGTGTTCAGCTATAAGAGATGAATTTATAATACAAAACTTAGGAGGGGGAAATTTTGAATTATAATTTGTTTTCATTTTTTAAAAGGAGAATTTAAATGAGAATTTTAAGAATCTGTCCTACTTACAAAATTAATATGTGACTTGAAAAAAATATATAAATGCTATACAATAGAGACAGTTTGGTAAAGTGAATCAAGAGAACTGGCCTTCAAGGCAAGAAGACCTTGGTCAATATCCTATATCTGACATGTACTGGTAATGTAACTATGTCACGAAGTCATTTAACCTCTCTAGGACTCTAAGGCAACTCTCTAAAATTATAGGTCACAGAGAGCACCAAACTGCATTGTTAGAGGGAGTTTCCCTATCTCGGAATTTCCTATATTAATGAAATCACAGGTCCTATCCCTCCTTTTATTATACAAAGTAAAATGAGCCATAGTATGCTTCTTAAATAATACAAATCCCTGACCAAACTGAAAGACACTTATTTATAACCATGCTTGAAAATTGTGGTCCAGGATTGAGTTTCTACCATAAATAGTAGTAGTCAAATGTGGTGGCAGTGTTAAGGTATAGTTTCTGATCATTCTTGAAATCTGGTACGCAAATTAAATATTGATACCAGCTGGATCATCACTGCTTCCAGTTACAGGGAGTGAAAAATCAGTATAAGCATGGCCAATTTAAACGGAACAGCAGACTCTGGACCCAGGCATTCTATCTTTTCCTGTAAAGGATTATCTGAATAGCCTGATTTGCCTAGAAACCAACCTCAAAGCAAAGATACAGTTTATTTTCTTCTTTATTACAACGGTGATAAAATCTAATCATCATATGATTATTGAAAGTTTCCCCCAGAAGAAGCCAGAACTAGCACATCTGAATATGTGTGATGAGCAAAAATTGATGAAACTCGGGAAAGATGGGTTAGGGATAGGGGGTGGGGCTGGTAGTCATTTCTCTCAATAACACAGGCTCAATTATTGGGACAAGGAACTTTCATAAGTTATAGTAATCAACTTCGTGAGCATTACTGAACAGGCTCTTCTTTTTTAAAGTGATAAGTATAGTTTTAGCAGAACAAGAAGGGTAAAGGACGCTCTCAAAGGTTGTAAGATGCTTTAAGAAGAGACTCCTAGAATATCATGGGACAAAATCTTTGGAGGTTTTTAAATGTACTTTTCAGATTCTTTTTGAGTTTGTTTTTTTCGTGACATGGTCCTCTTCAGAGGCTGTAACCTCTGGCTGAAGCTAAATCATGCCCAATAGCTTCTTTGAGGGTCAATGAAACCATAATTTAGTATGAACTGTGTATCATTGCTCCACAGTCTTTCATAGGTGCGCCTGCTGATGTGAAGGACTGAGGTAGAAATAATATAATTGGCAGGGTAGTTTTCTATTTTTCATTTGTGTATGTAGACCATAAACTTATAATATTAGGTATTGTTGTTTAGTTGTGTCCAACTCTTCATAACCCCATGTGTGCATAGGGTTTTCTTGGCAAAGATGCTAGAGTGGTTTGCCATTTTCTTTGCCAATGGATTAAGGTAAACAGAGATTAGGTGACTTGCCCAGGGTCACACAGCTAGTAAGTGTCTGAGACTGCATTTGAACTCAGGTCTTCCTAAATCCAGGCCCAGTACTCTATGTACTGAGCCACTGAGCAGCCAATATAAGAAGGACATAATGTCAAAGTAGATAGTTGATCTTGGAGCCAGGAAAATATGAATTCAAGATGACTCTGACATATATACAAGGTATGTGACCCTGAGTAAGTTATTTACCACTCTGTGCTCTACGCAATTCTCTAAATAGATAAGTAAAGGTACAGGCCTGCCTCAATTAATAACATTTCTACACTTAGGAGCTTCTTATACTAAGGAAGTCAAAGGTAATTCCCTATCCCTATCCCTTAAAAGCAAGGCATTACATTAAGGATTCAAAACAAAATAGATACAAAAACAAAATAGAAACATCCTTGCTCTCCATTTTATGTTCCCCTGGGGAATACTCCACTGCAGACTAGAATATGCACTTAGATAAGTAAATATAAATTAACCTCAAGAGGGAGAGTGCATAAATTAGGAGAACCAGGAGAGATTTCTTCTAGAAAGTTGCACCAGAGCTAAGAGCTGAAGAAAGGAAGGATTCTGAGAGGTGGAAAGGAGGAAAAAGTACATTCCAGACATGGGGGAAGATCAAGGACAAAGGCCTAGAAGCTAGATTTGGAAAGTGATGATGGAAGGCTAGGAAGCCATTTTGGTAGTATTAAAGAATAAATCTGAATTAAATGTAAATAATGCGAATTAAATGAATGAAGGTGTATTTAAAAAATAACATCTAGGGAGGGACAATGGAATCAGACTGTAGAGAGTCTTAAGTGCCCTCCAAAATATGTCAACCTAAAAATTTGTATTCTATTCTAGAAGCAACAATGAACCACTGAAGCTGTTTGAGTCAAAGAATGCTATGGTCAGATTTGTGTTCAAGGAAGACTATTTTGGCAACTAGGTAGATTGATGAGAAATAAGAGACTGGAAACAGGCCAAATAGGATCTCTTGTCAGAGTAGAGGGAAAAAGAAAAGCCAGGGATGATTTCAAAGTTTTGAACCAGGTGACTGGAAGAATGAGGCTTTCTTTAACACAAAGGGGGCACAGTTTGGAGTAGGGTATACTAGGGGTCAAAGGGGTCAGGAGTAGAAAAGATATAGATAGGTGATGGATACATAGATACACATACCTATATGTGTGTGCTTATGTGTATATATATATATATATATATATATATATATATATATATATATATACACTATATATGAAATTGTATTTATGTGTATAGATACCTATTTAACTATTTCTATAGATATGACTATATATGTCTATCTATATGATTATATCCATATGTCTACAGAAATTTTAAAAAACACATATAAAGATATTCTTCTCTACTGTGGACAATTAGTTAAATTAAGGAATGATTCACAAGAAAAGTGTAAATAGAACACTAATTCATAAATTTTCTAGGAGCCTATGCCATAATTACTGATGTCAACACACATACAAAAAGATTGATTGAGCTGTGGTGGTGCTGAGAAATACTAAACAGGGTAAGACTCAAATACCCTTTGTAGAAATTCTCGTATCATTTACTCATGGGCAATAATCACTTTAACAAACAACTCCTCATTTAAAACAAGTAAGTGATTAACTTTAACATCAGAATTGTATACTAGTTGTCAATTACCTAATTGTTTTTGCCTTCATGTGGTCTTTATCCATAACTTATATAAAATTTGTCTTTTTTCAAGGCATAATACATTTCTAAGCGTTTTCTTGGGAAAATAACTATGGTCCGAGGCTTCACAAAGAAAAATACCCCTTCCAACTTCCAGATTCTATAAATGTGATTCGGTGTAATCAATTTGCATTTCAAAATGAAAACTTACTGTGATTTTATCATAAAAATACTTCACATTTGGTGTTTCATAAAGGATTATATTCTATATTATATTCTTTCCTCATAATAATTCCCATTTCACAGATGAAATTGAAGGTCAGAGAATTTGTGGTTTTTGGTTGTGGTCTGATTCCAAACTCCAGTGCATTTTCCATTCCCACAATATTCTGTTTCTCAGTTTTCCTTGAAATATTTGAAAAAACATTTTATCATAAAGCAGGATTAGAAAGTTCTTTTCATTTAAGTCCAAGTAAAAGTGACTCAGTAAAAATTTCTGGCTCTGACAGCTCTGTATTTTACAGAAACTAATTCAATTCCTAACTTGCTCTTTGAGAAAAATCAGAGATTTCCTTCTTGCATGATATCTCCCTTAAATATATTCTTGTTTCTAAACTTTAAGAGAATTGTGGAAGGCTCTCCCTTTACTCTGCCAAAAAATGTGGAAGGCCAAAAAATTCTGAGTTTTAGGGAGGAGGCAGTCAAGATATACCTCTTCTAACATTTGTGGTGTTAAATGATTACAAATTAAATGTCTGAGTTTCATAGGCAGTATAAAAGAAAATCTAAGTGCGATATTTATATAAGAATTATATGGATAAATTATCAAAGTACATGTTATAAGATATGGATTGTTAAGCCTGTGTGTATTCGGAAAATGCTTTTAAGCAAAACCCTCAGTGACATTTTTTATAAAGACTGCTACTGAAATTTATAGTCCTCAGGACATATAAATTAAATTACTTCAAACTACAACATCTTAAATAGGTTAAGAAATAGTACATTTATTTAAACTTATGTAAGAAAACATATAAGGGATTATTTCAAATTTTAGGGATAGTTCCAATTTTACCTATTAGGTAAAAGTTATGTAGCCACATAACATCAATGAACAATTAACATCACAATGAAATCTGGTTCCCCCTTTCTTAATGTACTGCCAGCAACTAAGGAAATAAGAGTGTCGTAAAGATCCCTTATTACTACTGTCTACAGTGCTGAAAAACAACAGACAAAAATCTAACAGTTAAGATTCTTTAAGCCTTAATTCACAGATACTTCTATTTGGCATAAGAAGCATTCTTTTTATTGTCCCCCAAACAATGCCCAACTATCCAAAAAGTTTTATTTCTTCATACATCTCACAAATATATCTCCCATCAAAGTACTCCATTAACATTCCATCATTATTAAATTAGATTTTTTTTAAAAAGGCCTTTGGGAATAATGTGACCAGAGCTCACACACTTCAGGTAAAAGAATCCCTGTGCTGGTATAAAAGTCAAGACTTTGAATGCCAGAGTGTGTGTTCATACATACATATTAAATGTGTATTTATGTACTTTTCAGTACCCCTAACATTTATATCAATCATGTCCAGGAGACACTGTAAACTCGGCATATCCATAACCAAGCTCATTTTCTTTTCCCCTCCTAAACCCTCCCCCAGTTCCTACCTTCTCTAGTATAATAGACAGCATCACCATTCTTCCAGTTCCTCAGGATCTAAACATAGAAATCATCCAGAAATCCTCACTCACCTCCATTAGCCAATCTGTTGTCAAAGTCTGTCAATTTTACCTTTGCAACACCTCTCGAATATTCCCTTTTTTTTCCTTTGACACTGCCAGTAATCTAGTGCAGACTCATCGCCTCACATCTGTAATATCCTGCTGGTGAATCTGCGTGCCTCAAATCTCATCCTCCAATCTGCCCCAAAAGTGATTTCCCCACAGTGTAATAAGTGTTAATAGTGGCTCCCTATTGCATCCAGGAACAAAAACAAAATCCTGTTTTGCTTTTAAGATCCTTTATAATCCCTCTTATAGAGTCTTCTTATACCTTCCTCCCCAGCTCATACTTTTTGATCTGGTGACACTGACCTTCTGGCTGTTCCACTAAGAAGACACTCCCTCTGCTCTGGGCAATTTTTCCAGCTTTCCCCATGTCCCTCCCAAAAATGTTCATCCTCCTCATCTCTGCCCACTGGCTTCCTTCAAGACCCAACTCAAATCCTATCTTCTACAGGAAGACTTTGCCAACCCTTTTTAATTCTAGTGACTTCCCTCTCTTCATTATTTCCTTTTCATCTGTGTTTTTACATATTCACTTCTTGTCTCCCTCATTAGATACTTAGCTCCTTGAGAGCAGGAACCCTTTAGTGTTTTGTATTCCAGGACTTATTTCAGTGTGGGGTACATAGCAGGCACTCAATGTGTAGTGATGGATTGTACTAAGTAAATTAGTCACTTACTTATTATTATTATTTATTAATCATTTAGAGGAGTCAGCAATGACATCATACAATGAAAGGCTACTTTGGAATGTTCTTACTTTAATATGTATGTATGAACACAACTTGGTGAAAATCCTTTCTGTTTTCCTTTTAGGGAAATAGGTCTCATCAGCCTATTTCAGGAGCAAATTTAAAATATGGTATACATTGTTGACAGTGTTCATGTAAAGGTGTTTAATAATAGATTCAAGAAATGACTAATTAATTAATAAAATTCAATTTGGTAGGTTTTCCAATTACCAAAAAAAAAAAATGTTTTAAATCTCTCACCCATTGGAAACAAAAAAAGAAAAAGAAAAAAAAAACCTTTTAACAAATTTGCAGTGAAGCAAAATAAATACCTGCATTGGCCATGGTCAAAAGTACGTCTTATTCTGCATCTTGAGTTTATCACCTTTTTCTGGAAGTAGATAGCATGCTTTATCATCATCCTGCCTCCAATATAGCAGTTGCTCATTGCACCAAGAGTTCTTAGGTCTTAGGTTTTCATAGTTCTATTTATTTTTACATTGTTATTTAATAAATTGTTCTCCTGGCTCTGCTCATTTTAATATGCATCAGTTCATTTATCTTCTCAGGTTTCTCTGAAACTCTTCCTTTCATTCTTCCTTACAACATAATTCTATTCCATTACATTCATGGATCATAATTTGTTCAGTCATTCTTCAATAGAGAGACACTTCCTTAGTTTCCAGTTCTTTATTACTACAAAAAGAAATGCTATACATAACTTACTATACAAACTTGGCAAGTTAACAACCTCCAAATGTGCTAGGCAATGCTTCAGGCATTTGAGTTTTATTCTTAAAGTAAAATCAGAGTTGTGATTTTTAGAATAAAATTATAGTAAAAGTTGTTAAATACATACAACTGAAAATCTACAAGTTGCATCTTAATATGACCTATGAGATCCATAAAAACATGGTATCAAGGTCTTTCTGGTATTGCTATAATTAAATCTCCCAAACTACAAAATCCAATGGATCACATATACAAAAAACTCACATACATCTTTTTACATCATTTTTACACAATTTCCTCCTCTATCATACACATGCAACTCCTTAGAAAAGGAACATACTCCCTATTCATTTTAATAACATAATTCAAGTCACGTCACCATGGTTTTTATGAGGTCTATAGCTCCAAAATACTATGAATACTATTTAGTGTAAGCTTTAAATTCAAACTCTGGATGGGACGACATTAGTTTTAACAGAAGCATCTTGAAATGCTGAATTACCATCTTCAATTTCCTTCAGCCATTTATTGTTGCTGCCAAACTGAAATGGTGCCCGTAAAGACAACCCTAAACTGAAAAGCAACCATAAAAAGTTGTCTCTTAAATGTTCCATTTATAAAGCTTATTTTTTCCATCATCAAATTTAGTATCTCCTCCAAAATACATCACTTTACAGAACTGGTATCTTTCTACTATCATGTGCAACTACTTCTCCATTACATAGATAACCCAACTGCATTGTTAAAAAAAAAAACGTAATTTTTTTTGTCATCAGCCACTCTTAGGCAAGCTGAATTAAAAAGAATCTATTTCTACTTTTTTTTTTCAATGAAAATTTAACTGTACTCATTAGGAACTGTCACAGCTAACCCTTTAGGACAAATTATAACAGTGTAAGTTTCCCTGTTACCTCTAAAGTTAATGCTATCCCATTAAGTCTCAAAAGAAGTAAAGCATCAAAGAGAATGTTCCATGCAAGACTGGACAATAATTAACTTACTCTGCCTTGAAAAAAAAAGGCTTGAAAGAGAGGGATTTAAGTAGTTTTACTAAAATTCTTGTAGCAAACACTATAAGTAAAGCCATGAAAAAAACTAAACAAAAAATTCAATCAGTGGCATCCCATTCCAGTCATGTCTTTTTAATTGAATGTAGCTATTACTAATAACTTTTTTTAATAATCTCTTGTGAAGATAATTTCCCCTCTACTTTATTTTTAATTTATAGAATAAAACAAGCATTTCCATAACAAATTAAATAATAAATATGCTATAAGTATAATAAAAGAGATTTGAGCATGAAACTGCAAGGCTACTATATATAACTTGTCATTCCTTTTAAATATACAAGGTTATGCAAATTTTTTTTTCTTAATAACTAATAACTTTTCAAATGATAAAACAAAATAAGATGGCATGAGTTTCCAAAATCGTCAAAGATCAGACAAGAACAGGGGTCTAGACCTGTGATTTCATCAATTTACATAACTCCTAATTGGAAATTCTTCCAACACAGAAAAGGATATGGGAAAACCCCAGACAGAATTTTTTGGGGAAAGTAGTAAAGATAATTTTATCACCTGTATTTCTCTTGTTAATGACTAAATACATAAAAAATTTTAGTATAAAGGTTTAAAAACATAACTTTACCAACTGCATTCATTTTGCAATGAGACTATTTCTACTAAAAATATTACACACAATTAGGGCTTTACCATAGCACAAACTGCAGTGACTTACATTGAAGTTTCTAAATATTCTTTAAAAAAAAATCCGTATCTGATGTTTTTATTCGGTGTAAATTTTGATCAGGTTGCATTATCATTTCAAGTATTTAAATGTAAAAAAAAAAAATCTTGATCTGACCTTCAAATCTCCAAAATCCTGATTTCCAATTCTGTCCCTAATATTCTACTATAGTAAAATGAATCTCCTTGCGGGCAGGAACAAGAATAAAGGGGAATTTAACATTAAAGACTAACAATTCATTATGTCACAGATATTATATCTGCAATCTTCCTAATTTCCCGAGAGACTAATGCAATAATGAATTAACATCTAAACTTAGTAAAGTAGATCTCCATTTGAGACAAATTATGTTAAAAGTAACTGCCCTATAGTCAAAATAGATGAACCCTTACTCTTAACTGATCCAACTAAAGTTGATGAACATCATTTGTTCTCAAGTTTCCAAGGAAAAATAAGGTGAATTATACAAAAATTAAAAAGCTTCATGAAAAAATATTTCACAAAATTTCCATTTTTAAAAATATTACATTCTCATTATCAAGCAACAAATATTAAACAGTTACTAACTACTAAACGCTGCTTAGATAGTGAAAATACAAGGAAAAATTAAAGTCTCTGCCCTCAAAGAGCTCTGAGACAACATAAAACATATGTATAGGTGTATGTGTTTGTGTGTGTATAAAATGTACAAAACAGATACTGAGCAACATTGGAGCTTTTTATCTAAAGGTAATAACAGGAAGGTACTGTAGTTCGGTAGCAAGAGGCATGGTGAGAGGTCAGACCTTTGGTGATTTTGTGGAGGATGATGCAGTATGGTATGGAGAAATAGGAAGCAGGAAGAAAAAACAGGCTATGGTCAAAGTTTAGGTAAGAAGTGACAAGTAAGTGAATTAAAAATAGTAAAAGCATTTAGGTAACACTTTAAGGTTTGCAAAGTTTTTATAGCTAATTTTACTTAATTCTCACAACAACCCAGCTGGATAAGTGCTATTACTATTCTCATTATAAAGATGCTATGAGACACTGAGACTTACCTGGGGTCATAAAGTTAAATAAGTGTCTGAGGCTAGATAGAAACTGGGACTCAGCTAGGTGGTACAGCGGTTAGAGCAATGGGCTTGGAATCCAGAAAGACTCTTCTTTATGAGTTTCAATCTGGCCTCAGACCCTTACCAGCTATGTGACTCTGGGCAAATCACTTCCCACTATTTGCCTCAGTACCTCATCTGCAAAATGAGATGGAGAAGGAAATGGCAAACCACTCCAGTACCACTGTATCATTGTCAAGGTAACCCCCAAAAAGGGATTTTGAAGAGTCAGACACAACTAAAAACCAAACAACTTCCTTACTCCAAGTCTATCAGTGTACCACCTACCTGCCTTGGGAAATGGTTGTGTGAGAGTAGAACAGGGGATGTATGAGACATCTTACAAAATAAAAATGACAAGATTCGGTACCCAATCAGATGTAAGCTAAGAGCGTAAGGAGCAATCAACAATAACAGGAAAATTCAGAAGGGGTGTACATTTTAGAGGAAACATAAAAGACTCCATTTTGCACAAGCAGATTTGAGATGTCTTTGGGAGGTCCAGTTGGAAATGTCCAACAGGCAGTTATATGATGGTAAATGCAGAAAACTTTTTTAGTTATTTAACAAACATTTATATTAAAGCATGACATGTGTAGTAAATATCATTTTAATGTGTATATATTTTATTTGCCTATACATATATTATAAACAAATATATGAGGAGGTATGACATACTGGAAATACTGAACTTGGTTTCAGGAAGAGATAGACTCAAATCCTATATCTAAAATTATGTGACCATGGTCAAGTAAGTCATTTAAATTCTCTGAATTTCAGCCACCTCTCTAAAACTTACCTACTATAATTATATATATCCTGGTTGATGAACAGAGTTCTCTCAACTGAATCAGATTGTTGGTGCATTGAGAGGTATGTATACATCTATACTGTGTGTGTATACACATCTATATATACATATATATTATATATACACATGCATACATAAACATACAAACATCCAGTTAGCCATGAAAACAAATGGAAAATATGTAGAATACTTTCTTTTTTATTATTAAAAATACTGATAATTCATCTAATAACTACTTAATATTTTTCACTACCAGTGCTTCCATTTTTAAATAACAAGAGTTTTTCCAACAGGTAAATGGTCAAAGGAGAAAAACAAATCATTTTCAAAGAAAATGAAAATGATCCAACAATATGAAAAATGTTCTAAATCACTAGAAGAAATTAAAATTAAAACTCAGGTTTCACTTCACAACAATCCAAATGGCAAAGATGATAAAGACATAATGTAGGAGGGGCCATGAAATTACCAGAATACTAATACACTGTTAATGGAATTGTAAATTGGCGTGTTTTCCAGAAAAATCTGAAAAAAAGTGTCCCTCTGAACCAGCAATTCCTATAGTAGGCATATATCCCAAGAAGGTCAATTATTGGTGAATAAAGGCCCCATATATTATTAGCTGCTATTAATAGCAGCCTCTGTTATGATAGCAAAAACTGGAACTAGTGAGCAACTGGGGAATGGCTGAACTGTGTAATATATGAATACAACAGGATAGTGTTACATTAGAAAAGATAACATATTAAATGAAAATGACACTACAAGGTAGCTGAACTCAGATTAACTGCAATGAATAACCGTGGTAGACAGCAAAGAGAATGGAATGTTCATACACCATCAGATGTGGTTGCTACATCACTTTTGCTAACATGTGTTTCTTTGTAACAAATGTAGTTAGGAGCAGATCAGGAAACAATTCTAATGTAAAAACTATAAGCAAGAGTTTGTATAAATATCTGATTCAACTTTGTGTATGAAAAATAATTCCCTTTATTTTTCCAGCCTTTATAAAAGTAGGAAATATTCAGAAATAACCATTACATATTAGCTAAAGACAACACAAAAATCTGCATACTGCATTTAATCTTATAATAATAACTATCACCAAAAAATGTTTTAAAGAAAATAATTTATTTGAGAGGCTGCAGGGAGTATGCAGCAGTTATAAATGTTCTCCCACTCTTCAGATTATCTGACATTACAGCCAGAACAGAATTTGTGTCTCCATCAATGCTTTCCTCATCACGTGTCACAGAAAGAGCCCAAAATGCTTTACAAAATCCATTACATTTTAAGACCATTTCCAATATCTGTTTCTATAAATCAAGAAATCCATTTATTCAAGGTTACATATGGAGAATTAATCACACAGAAATCATACCATCTTCTCAAAAATTAAAGTATTTTACTGTTCTTGGCATTTCTGCATATGATGGCATGAGTTTTTTACATTTGCATTAATTGGAAATATACAGTCAAAGTTCATGGGTTTAAAATTCATGAGATATTGAAAAGTTCAATACAGAATTATCACTAATAAACAATGCATCAAAATGAGACAAATTATAAGGATTCTGTAACCTCCCTGTTTGGATTCTGCCTGATACAGACACTTGCAATTATTACCATAATGTAAGCTAAGAAAACGTAACTGGGAGAATAGACAAAGCACTGAAAAAAAGAAAGAAAAAAAGAGAGCTTCAATACCCATCAAGTATTTTGAATCAAGAGCAAGTCATTGTGGTGAACTATTCATAGGAACCTCTACAATATAATTCCCATGAACAGGATGACTATCATAAGTGAATCATCTGAAAAAAACATATTCAAAGGAGTCATTAAAACAATAAAGATAGAGTAAAGGAATGGTAACAGGTCACTTCTGGACTGAAGTTTCTTCACTGGTAAAATAAGGGTGTTGAAAGTATGACATCTGGGATTCTCTCCAGGTCAAAGAATTTGTGATTCTTTACTCAAAATCTAGTCCTCAGTGTGAAATCTCAACTCTTATTCAAATAACATTTCCATTTACTTTTGAATGTTCATCGGGGCAAATAGATGAAGCTATAGATGACTCTTTATATTTTAATATATTTCAAGTACTTATTTTTAAAAGATCAATGATACCTAGAAACAAAAGAGATAACCATAATAGCTGTACTATAAAGAAATACTTAGTCTCTTCATTCTTTTTTTACCACAATATACTGAAAACAGATACACTAATAACACTGAATTTCACTTGCAGAATTCATGCAATTCATAAGAGCAATACGATAGCAAATGTTTACAAAAACCACAGATGAAATGTAATAGTTTACAGGTTTACAGAACTGGAAAAATCAATTAAAATATTGGAGAAGGGAAGGGGCACATCATCATGTAACAAATTTCAAGGGAAAATGTCATACCAGTAAATATATTTAAACCTAGCTTCTCCAGTTGAAATTCAATACAATCTTCTTTCATTTTCTACCAATTTTTAAAGGGAGTGGGCCAAAAGTTAATATGGAATACTTCTGAATATTCACCAAACAAAACCAAAGATTCACTTTTTTCTTTTTCCTTTATTTGAGGACTTTGATCCTTTTTCTGGTTTGGCTTCCCAAAGCGCATTTCTTACAAATCTTGAAGCAGCTCCTTTATCCAGTTTGGCAGCCATTTTCTTGTCTGAAATTTCTTTGACTCTGTTCATATATATTCTTATTCTATCCTATAAAACAATAACAATTGATAGCAATAAAATATTTATCATCACTAGTTTTATTACAATATCCTCTTATCAGAACACACTCCAAAATTATATTAAACGAAGGTCCACGTATAGAAGAACTTTGAAAATTACCCCAATACCATCAAACCAGAGTTCTGGTACATCCTCAGTGATGAAATTACTCTTGTCTAGACTGTCCCCAAATAATAAATAACATTTTATAAGGCGCTTTAAGGTTTATAAGATGTTTTCCTCAAAATAATTCTGTGAAGGAGCTAGTACAAATGTCATCATCTCCATTTTTCAGACTTAGTTAACACAGAATGAAAATTAATTTACTTAGCTTCTCACATCTATGAACCCAGTTCTCCTTACTTCAAATATAGATTCTTTCGCACTAAACATCAATGTCTCTCTCCAAATAAAGTACAAGAATCACAGAATCTTACAGGTAGAAAAAAAATCTTAAAGGTCATCTAGACTACTGCCTGACATTTCCTTGTTTTATAGATAGAAATCTAAAGCCCAGATAAAAAGAAGTAACCTCTCGGGGTCATATAACAAGTCAGTAGCCAAGCCAAGACCAGAAGGCTTCCTATTCTTTCCATTATAATACACTGCTCCTTCCAGAACCCTCAATTATCTCTGTATATATTTCCTTCTATAATCACAACTAAAGTGGATATTATGCAAATAAAAAATTTGGGGTATTATGGTAGACTACTTACATAAAATGAACACATGTTCCTTCCCACTCCCCAATTCCCAAACATATGCAAATGTTTGACTTTCAATGTTGTTTTATAAATGATTAACATATGAAATGTGATTAACAAATCCTCACAGCACTTGTCTTATATTTCATATATTTAGCACACTATACTCTGTACTACATCTGTCTGCACATTTATCTTTCCTACTGTACTATAAGTATCTTGGGGCCTGAGACCATTTCATTCAACTTTTAGCTCCTCAGTGCCTAGCCAAGTGCTTTGTTAGGTTTGTTAAAATAAATGAAGAATAAAATTCTCCAATGAAATATATACTCCAAGCAGGTAGATTTTGCAAGGTGAGAAACACACAATGTTGCTATAAGACATTCATACCAGTACGACTGCTAATCAGGACAAATGGTTACTTTATATATCACTTTGAAAAAAACGGCACTGATGAGCAGAAATCCCCAAGATGACAGCAAATGAATGATGAAGCATCAAACTTATCAAAGTAACCACAACATGCCTAGGAAACACAGGGCTGTAAAACTGAAAGACTGACTTTTTTGACTGCCTTTCTTCATGAAAGGTACAGAACATTAAATAATCCAAAAAACAAAGAAGGAAGAGGGAGATTCAGGCATTTACTTGGATACTTGCAAAGTACAGAGCATAAAGAAATATGATCCTTTCCTTAGAGAACTAGACAGGATAAACTCCTATTCTTCTGTCTGAAAGTCATGCTTCTCCATACTCGAGAGTTTCATGATTTCTCACGATGGCTAAATTTAAAATTAAAAAAATTCTGCACCAAGAACCTTGAGACTAGAAAAATGTTCTGCTTCATCCATTAAGACAGAGAAAAGGCAATCTGGTTTACTCAGTTTTTAAAAACTGAAGACAAAAATGGGCTATTCAGCTGAAATTAATACAGGTGACCACATACTTCTTGAAGTTAAAGTTGGTGTGTCTTATATACTTTAGTTTTACCTGTGTGTGTGTGTGTGTATATGTGTGTGTTCACACACACACACACACACACACACACACACACACATCCATAAAGAAATAACAGATTAATATATATTGATTATACTGACATTCTTATTTATAAAGGGAAGTCAAAAAGGCAAACAAAGTTTGATTTCTAATTTTTTCTTCAAACTGAATGATTTGATTTGATTTTTGAAGTCAGCAGAAATTCTAAGATACTAGACCTTATATACTGTACTTATGCATCTAAATGGAATACAAAGACAAACCTAAAAGATTTATTATAGGTTGTAAATATGTCACTAATGCAGAATTACTGGACAGTACACATACAACTGGTGCCAAAAAAGCTTTTAGCTTTGTTGCTGAACTGGATTCTTTACTGCTGAGAAAATGAATTAATGGAGGAATTGAAAAGGTGGGTGGGGGAGGAACTTTCCCGGCTTGGCTAGTAAATCAACTGGAATATACTTTTTAGAATTGTGTAAGAGTTTGGGGCTTTTTAAAAAACTGCTTTGAAGATAGCAAAGATTTCAAAATTCTGTGGGAAAAAGACTACATACATTATGAACAGAATTATTTAATATAAGGTAATTGATACATTTTCCCAGCCCATTTAAATCTAGAAATCATCATTGTTCTCAATCCAATTTTTTAGGTAAGAGGTTAAAATAAGGAAAACTTAAGGCAAAATTACAATTATCTCACTTGTTTATATAATTTCAGAAGACTTAGACAATTCTGCTTTTAATAAATGATACTGGGATACAAAGGTACTGTGACTTTTTTAAAATTTAAAAGAATTAAATAATACCCAGACAGATAATCAAATCTACAATGGAGTAAATAAAGCAAAAAACATGTAAAGCAAATGCTTACTATTTCTTGCTTTACTGGATGCTCCTTGGGATTAACTCCTTGAGTGGCCAAGTAAACTGTAAGAGAAAATGAAAGAGGCTTAATAATAATTTTTAAAAGTATAATTTAAAAACTAGATAACCAATGACTGGATAATTTATAGTGGTGATTCCCTTCTAACTCTCAAATTATGTGCTCTGTGAAAATTACACACACACACACACATACATACATACATACATACATATATATACACACACACACATATATATAGAAAGCACTACGATCAAGTAAATTAAATTAAACAAAAATCACAGAAATTTTTATCTTAAATTATTTAGCACACAAGCAATAATAAATTAATTTTTGGTTCATCCTGACTTTAAAAAAGACAAAAGAACTTACTATAAAATCTTAAAGTTTGACTGAATTGGTCAAAATTAACCTGAAAGATTCCCCTCTAACTAATATATTAGTCTCCTTACCCCAAAACATTGAATTCAATGTATAAGCAGAAACTAAATCCAACTTGGCCTGTTCAAGTGGGTCCAACTATTAAAAAAAAAATAAAGTTTTAGGTCAATCAGACAGCATTTTAAATATTAGCAAGTATCAATAAAATACATCCTACAGTCCAATAACTAAATGACCTGGAAACTATGCAAGAAAAGGAGATATTATGTTCATCTATTTCGACAATAAATTTTTACCTCTAAGTACCATTTTTTTCTTTACACAAAGAAAATAAGTACAATGCAAGAAAAAATATTTTAAATTATTTTAATTTTTGAAGTTATGATCTGGGCTTTGTATGTCAAAAGCAATTCATCAATATAAACACAGTACATGATGTATTTATGTATGAGGAGCAGGCTGAAATACTTAGGCTGTACCAAAGACTAAGAAACATAATGAAATTTGTTTGGGGCTGTCAAAATCAATTTATTGTTTTTGTCCTATAGGATTTCCAGAAACTCTGATAACATCATTCCACTACTTAAAAGCTCAAAGATGGATTCTGTCAAAAAGAATGTTGTGAGCACTCCTTCTCATAATCCAACCACAACAAAAAATGTTTACAGTTTAGATAGGTATTTATTAAAACTTTAGGAATTTTCTCTCCTGTAAACGATATAGAATTCAGATATGAGAGTATGTCACTGAGGTATTTTTTTCTGATACAGTAACCTGCTTAGAAGAGGAAGCACTATCTACTAAATAAATACATCAATTAGAGATATTTATTTTACTTTTTACCTTTTGTAATAACTCATTTCTAGAAACTGACATCATAGTTTTTAGCATTTCATCCACGGAATGAAGGGAATTCTCAAACGCTGACAGATAGTCATGAATTTCTGTTGGATAGTCTTCTCCACTAGTATCTTCTTCAGCCATGCTACTAGAAAGATATATAAAAATTACTTGTATACGTTACTCAGTGAGATCTTAGGTATTTGCTCTCTTGTCTAAAAGGTATTTAATCATTCTAGACATGTTAATAGAACTAAAACCATTTGAAAAACAATGAATCAAACCACCATGGATGTCTTTTTACAACACAATCCTAGAGAAAAGCAGATTGTGCTTTAAAAACTAAGGTTAAAGTCCAATTTTCCAATGTACCTTCCACAAATATAAAGCACTAAAGATGTGACTAGCAAGAACGGAAAAACAATGGTAAAAACTCTGAACTCTTAAAACTCCACAGAAATAAAAGACTAAGTCAATCAGTCTCAAAACAAGAGACTACACTAGAATTAGGCATTGGATCACGTCATTCAAATGCAGACATAACAAAAATATAAGCTTTAATGTCTTTAGGTGAAAATCCATAAAAATCTTGGATTAAACTGATAAGAGAAATAGGAAATCTGATATTTGAAATGCTTCAATAAATAGCATGAATTGTTGCTCAAGTCCAATTACACAGGCACTTTAAATCTATTTAAAAGTTTAAAATCACATTGTAGTTGTTCAGTCATGTCTGATTCTTCATGACCCCATCTGGGGTTTTCTTGGCAAAGACACTGCACTGGTTTGCCATTTCCTTCTCCCATTCATTTTATAGATGAGAAAACTGAGGCAGACAGGGTTGAAGTAACTTGCCCTGGGTCACACAGCTAGGAAGTAATCTGAGGCCAGATATGAACTCTGGAAGATGAGTGGGCCTGACTCAGGCTCGGCACTCTATGCACTGGGCCACCTAACTGCCATATACAGCACTTTAAAAGAGGAATTTAGCCAAAATGAAGTACAGAGCTGTCTTTCAGGCTAAGGCACAATTCTGGTTACCTATTTGTTCTTCTCCTTTACATAGTAATACTCCAATACTCCTTCCAATGCGTTTATGAACTCACTGAGATGAGTATTTTCTTCAACAGTCCTTTTATGTCAGCCCAATCCAAAGCAATTCTTAGTCTACATCCTCCCCTCAGTTTTCTATGTGCTAGACTTCCTTAAGTTCTCCTGACTTCTCTGTTGAGTTCTCCCTTATACTCACAACAAGGGTAGCCCATCTTTTTCAGTCATACTTTTCTTTAATAACACTTTTACACCATTTCTCCTTCAAAATTCTTTATGAAGCCTGTCCACACCCACTAAGCACCTGTCTATTACACTTTGGGTGATCTTCAACTTAAGATCTTGGGAAGCTGTCCCATGACTTGGAATCTTGCATCCCTGAAATGTTAGTGTTAAAAAGACAGGCTTCCATTTCAGGGAATTGTTTGAGGTCACTAAAAAAAAAAAAACCAGCTATTTCCCAAAGGCAATCCCCTCTTTCTCCTGATCAACTGGATGTCTACCGCACTATTCAAACTTAAAATTATGTAAAATATGGTAAATAGTTCCAACTAATGGAAATATGCAGTGCAAATTAAAATAATTCAATCACTTCTGAGGAATTCATTATTCATACTAATCAAGACCCAGGTATAGGTATGTACACATAAACACAAACCAACTCTATGCAGGGTCATCCATCCTGCTGCAAGTCAAAGCATTTACCATGAGCACCTAAAATAAGCCAGGCACTGTGCTGTGGATACAAAGAATGCGTCCTCTCCCCTCCCCACAAATATCCCTACTCTCAAAAAGTTCACAGACAACATGCAAACAACTACATACAAACAAGATGTACTATACAAGATAAAATGGAAATAATCAACAGAGGGAAGGCATTACAAGGAACTTTCAAAGACTTTCTAGTCTTCTTGTAAGTGGAATCTTAGCTAAGCCTTGAAAGAACCAGGAAAGCCAGAAAACAGATGAGAGAGAGAATTCCTGACAGAGGGGACAGCCAGTGAAAATATAAAGTTCAGAAATGGAGTATGTAAGGAATAGAAAGGAGACTAGTATCACTGAATCACAGAGTTCAATGCAGGAATATGGTATGGTGCAAGAAAACTGGGAAGGGGCTAAGTTACAGAAGTCTTTAAGTGAAAAGGGGATTTTATATTTGAATAAACCAATGGCTCTCAAATTTTTGGCCTCAGGACCTCTCTGCGCTCTTAAAAATTATGGTGGCCCCTCCCAAGAGATTTTCTTCATGTGGATTATACTATTTACTGTGCTCAAAATTAAAACACCTTTGTATTATTATGAAAATAGTTTTGACCTTGTAGGTACCCTGTAAGTATCTCAGGGACCACAGAAGTCACCATATCACAGTTGGAGAACAGCTAAAATGGACTGTGTCATAGCGCAGACAGTATGCATTCTACTTGGTCTTTCTTCTGTAGACAGAGGGGCTGAACTCTGTGGCAATTATATATCACGTTTAGGAGGTTCAGCAGCGTTACATTGTTTGATGCAATTAGCAGACTGTTCTTCCACAAACAGGACCACCTATCTAGAAGTAGACCTAACCCTCTTGATTTGGACTCTGGACAGAATCACCTCCAAGCCTCTATCAAACAAGTGCAGCAAACATTTATTCCCCCTTTTTATGTCTTGCCTGGTATTAGTGTGTAGAGGGTCAAATAAGATTACCTCTGTTGTTACAACTTTCCAGGAATCTTACATAATTTTGGCTTGTGCATGGAAGATACCTTTAAAGCATCATTTGTTTGTTGATTTTGCTCCATTTAGTCAATTTTTTTAATAATAAAAAAATAGAACTCTGTCTTTACTACACCTTTCACTCAATGAAAGAGTCAGAATACTAATTTGTGAAAGTGTTCCTGTTCCATTCTCTTGCCCATATCATGAAGCCTTCAGTACAGTCCAGATTAAAATATACTTTTCTCAGTTTCTTTATTTGTCTTGCTTTTTGGGGTTTTTTTGCAACATGGGTAATATAGAAATGTTTTACATTACTTGATATGTATAACTGATATATTGTTTGCCTTCTTAATGAGTAGGGGAAGGGCAGGAGAAAATTTGTAACTCAAAATTTTTCAAAAATGAACGCTAAAGATGGTGGCATAGAAGCAGGGACTTGCTAGAGCTCTCTCCCCAAAACCCGTCAAAAAACCTGTAAAAAATTACTCTAAACAAATTCTAGAGCAGCAGAAGCCACAAAAGGACAGATGAAAAGTAAATTTCCAGCCCAAGACAATATGGAAGATTGACAGTAAGGGTCTATCACACTGGGCTGGGAACTGAGCACAGTTTGGTGTAGAACAGGTAGAGCTGGAGCAGGCCTTAGGGACTGAATCGCTGGTAGCTGCAGCAGTTTCCATACTTCTCAACCCACAAATGTCAAAGACGGCTTCAAAGGTGAGTGGGAAGGGTCTCTCACCTGACTGAGAGGGGCCCCCACCCCAGCACCCAGGGCTGCAGCAGCCACTGCTAAGGCAGAGGCTGCTTCTGGAGTCCTACGCTTAACAATGAGCTCAAAAGTCAAGTAATTGGCTGGGGAAAAGAGTAAACGGGGGAAAAAGAAGCAGATCATAGATTCTTACTTTCTTAGTAAAGAGGTATTTTCTTATGTCACTGGTGACAAGAAAGATCAAAAAACACAACCAGAAGAAGATAACAAAGTCAAAGTGCCTGCATCTAAAGCCTCCAAGAAAAATATGAATTGATCTCAGGTCATAGAAGAACTCAAAAAGGATTTTGAAAACCAAGTAAGAGAAGTACAGGAAAAATTGACAAATGAAATGAGAGCAATGCAAGAAAATTATGAAAAATGAGTCAACAACTTGCTAAAAGAGAACCAAAAAAATATACTGAAGAAAATAACACCTTTAAAATTAGACTATTCCAAATGGCAAAAGAGGTCCAAAATAACACACACACTCATTTGGGTATGGAAATTTATCCTTAGTGTACAGGACAGCAGAGGGGAAGGAGATAAGAGAGGGGGGATAATAGAAGGAACAGGAGATTGGGAGAAGGAGTAATTAGAAGCAATCACTTTGGTAGAGGGTCAGGTCAAAGGAGAGAATAGAATAAATGAAGGGCAAGACAGGATAGAGGGAATTATAATCTTTCATGGCAGACTGTTATGGAAGTGTTTCACATGACTATACATATATAATCTATATTAAATTGCTTGCCTTCTCAATGCAGGTGGATGTGGAGGGAGGGAGAGAGTGTGGAACTCAAAGCTTTAAAAAATGAATGTTAAAAATTGCTTTTACATGCTACGAGGAAATAAGATATATAGGCAATGGGATACAGAAATATATCTTGCCCTACAGGAAAATAGAAGGGAAGGGGATAAGGGGGAAGGGAGTGATAGAAGGAAGGGCAGATTGGAGGAAAGAGTAATCAGAATACACACTGCCCTGGGGTGGAGATAGGGGAGATATGGGGAGAAAATTTGAAATTCAAAATTTTGTGGAAGTGAATGTTGAAAAATTGAAAATAAATAAATTTTTTAAAGGAACCCAAAAGGATCCTGAATACATTTTAAAGGCCTGGTAAACTGTGTTATTGTAACACCATATGAGAGGAGAAATAGTAACTGAGCCATAAAATAAGTGAATTTGCTATTTGAGGTGAAAGCACATGGGATTGTAGTTAGATATTATTCTGAGTTATGATTTGAGGTATGATTGTCTGCATTGTCATGAAGCCAACAGTCCAGCATTCAAAGGGGATGCCATGTGCTGCCCACAGGGAGGATGGTCTGGGAACTATTACAGGTGACATGTCTATATCTAGGTGGTTCTTGTTTGTCCTTCATTCTCAAAAAGGACCACCTTCATGATGCCAGGACTTGCCAAGTGACTTGGATTCAGGTGAGGGAGGATATATAAAGTCACCAGTCTTGGTTTCTCCTCTAGAGCCTTCTGGTCCAGAGGCAAGATAAAAATCTGGATAGCTGGAGATGGCCCCCTTACATCTGGCAAAGGCTGAAAGGACAACCTTGGCACAGTTAAAGCCAGGATCCTTTCAACTTGGTTTTCCCAATGTTGCCTTTGAACAGGAGTATTTCCCATCTGATTAAAATCTGAGTCTGGCTTTGGTATCTTGTAAATGGAAGCAGGACTTTGTCTGACTGGCTGTTCTAGGAATTTGCCTATGATTCCTACCTTAACTCAAACAGAGCTGAGGATGCTTTATCCTGCATACCTATTGTTATATTAAGTCATTTTGTGCCCTTAGGCTTGGACCTGGAGGACCAGTTTTGATGCTATTTCAACCATGTCTCTGCTTCTTCCTCTCATCGCAAAGTACAGATAGAATATATATAAGATGAATACAAGGTAGTCTTGGGAGGGGTCACACCAGTAATACTAATAATAAGCATATAAAGAGAGCTTTGTAAAAATTATCTAATTTTATGTGTGTAACAATGCTGGGAAGTAGGGGTTATTATTACCCTAATTTTATAGATGAAGAAACTGAGGCAGATAGAGGTTAAGTGAACTGCCTAGAATTCCTCCAGCTAAGAAGTGTTTGAGCCCAGATTTGAAGTCAAAAATGATTCTGTGAAAGTGGCAACTGAGCCACTTATTTCTTAAAGGAAATAAGAGATTTCCAAGGCAGAAGGGGGGAGAGAATACATTTCAAACTTGGACCCTCGGAGACAGAGCATCACATGAGCAAAATAACAAATCAGTGTAAACAAATCAAAGAGTTCAAGGGGCAGAGTAAAGTAGAAGAGGTCTGGAAAGGTAGGAAGAGGACAATAGGCTGTGAAAAGCATTAAATGTCAAACAGAAGAGGCAATGGAAGAACTACTGAAGTTTGTTGAGTGGATGGGGCAACATGATCAGACCTACTCTTTAGGAAAATCACTGTGTAAAGGATGAATTGCACTGGAGAAAGGTTTGAAGCAGGGAGGCTAAGTAGAGGGTTATTCCAATTGTCCAATGTAAATGAGGACCTAAAGTACAATGGTGACTGTGTGAATGGAGAGGAGGAGACACATGGAGAGACACAACAGAGATAGAAATAACAAGATTTGGTAATCAACTGTATATATGAAATGAGTGAGAGTAAAGAGTCATGGCTGTGAACAGGTGTGACTGGCAGAAGGGTGGTGCCCTTGACAGTAATAGGGAAATTTGGAAAACCAGTGCCTTTGGAAAGATATCCAATTTTGGACATGCTGAGTTTGAGACACCTCTTAAACAAAGTAAATGCCCATCCATTGCCAAATAGTTTTTAAAAAATGGCACACACCTGTAATATCATTGTACCTTAAGAAATGATAAATATTTTAAAATATATAAGGATGGAATGGCATGAATCAATGCAAAGTAAAGAGAATCAAAATATCAGCATAACACAATGCCTACAACAATGATTGATAAGTGGAAAGGACAACAAACAACTGGATCAGAACACCATAGCAATAATGAATAATGTTATCTTCAAGAAGAGACAGGTCCTTCAATCATTCTCCTCCTTGGTCAGAAGTTCCCTACATCAGTGGTGGCAAACTGCTGGAGGCTAGTGAATTGGAAAGTCACAAAATAACATTATCTATGTTGTACTGTACTTTTGTTTATCTGCTAAACATTTCTCAATTATATTTTAATATAATTTCAGGAGTGACATTTCTGTTCAATATCAATGAAATCACAGATCCATTAAAAAAAATTGTGTGTGCGTGCATGTGGCTCTATGTTAAATACTAAGGAATTTATGTAAAGTTTTATTCTCTAATGTACATTGAGTAGATTATCTTTGTTGATAGTTATTAAGTTATTACTATTAACAATAATTTTTTAAAATCTAAGTTAATTGTTATATTTCCTATGTAACCAAGTTAATCTCTTTAGATCAGGGGTTCTTAAGTCCTATGAACTTGTTTGTTTTAATATCATATCAATATAATTAGTTATTTTGTAATCCTGTATATTTTATGTATTTAAAAACACTATTCCGAGGAGTCAACAGGCTTCACCAGATTGCAAAAAAGGTCCATGACATGAAAACAATCAAGAACCCCTCGTCTAGATGACCTCTGAACACCTCACCCTGCCCTAAAATTCTTTACCTATAAGTTAATTCCCAATTACCTACACTAACAGAAGGGCAGGGTGGTACACAACAGTAAACTGCACTCCAACTCACCACCTGTTTCTAAGGCCTAAGGGATAAGGATAGATTTGGCCCTCAACTATAGTCTGCCAAATCCTGGTATACACAATCCAAGAATAATTTTCATTTGGTTTTGGTTGGCCTAAATAGATCTTTCCCCCAATAAATTTATCTTCCTATTTTTTAGTTTTTAACAAAATGTTAAAAATTAGTTTGTATGCAAAGGAAAGTAAATTAAATGCATATAAGGCGATAGAAAGAAACTCAGCTAGGATTAAAAATCTGCTGTGGATAAACCAAGAAATAGACAATTCATGTATAAATTACTTTAGTTCTCAAATTCCTACAGAGTTGGAAAGCAAATCTAATTGAAAATTAAGTATCATTAAACAAAACCTCTTAAAATAAATTTCTAATACAGAGAAAGAATGCTGTCTAAACCTGCTTAGCAGGAGGTATGGGGGGGGGGGGGTGAGATGAAGGGGGAAAGGCCCAAAAACCCTATTCACGTCCCACTTATCAGCTATGTAATCTTAAGGCAAACTTCTTAACCTCCTAACCCTTTACTCTTCTAATCTGAAAAATGGGGATACTCATTTGACTTGTAACTACCATGGGGTTAATTATATAAATGCTATATAAAATGTCAGTTATCCTGACATGTATCACTTGATTACCAAGAAATTATCATATAAAGTACTTCATCACAAATTACTAAATATTATTGCTATTGAAACACCTTATTTTAAAAGCTTAAAGAAAGTCCTTGGCAAAGCGTTCTGCACATTAAAATCACAAAGGATTCTTAAGGCAATTGTGGAGTTGTATGTCAAAGAAATATCCATTAAAATTCAAGAAACAAGAGATGCAAATAGACCAAGGAGAGTATTAAGTTACAAGTTTTTGACTGAAAATATCCTCACCCCAAATATCCCCTATCTGGTGACTTTCAATTCTTTTTTTCAGTACTTCTCCCATATGAGGAAACCACAGAACCTTAATGGGCAAACACAGTGACTTCTGAGTTCTGTAACACCAGAACAACAGTAAAAGAGTGCATGCAAGGTGCTGGTTGGCAGCAGGAAGGCAGCAAACTCACAAGCCTGCTGGCCAGCGTGAACACACAGTGACAAGTTACGGCCTATGTAGAGCTACTGTCAAAATTACATTACATGTAAAGCAGCTGAGAGATAATACCCAACTCCAGTCTTCAGGCAATCTTCCTTTCAATTCGTTCATAAAGCAGCTATCAACCCCCCCAAAACGTAACTGTCTCGTTTAACTGTTTTTAAAACTTGCTGTAGGAGCACCAGGATTTTATTGTGCCATAATTGGAATGCACTTTAGTCACTTCTGATTTGGTTATTTCTCAATCACAACTTCTTTTCTCAATTTTATTAAGAATGTATTTAAACAGTCTCAAGATGCAACTGGAACTACACATGTATGATGCAACTAGTGAGCTGCTAAAATTGTTTCAACAAGCGTAAAAAAGAGGAGGAATCTTTTGAGCCTGAAAGTTCAAGCAGTCAAATGAAAGGCAGTTGTGATATAGCAGAAAGAACCCTGGCAAGGTCAGGAGAACCAAGCTCAACATCCATCTCATGACCTGACCAGAGTTCCTTAATGTTCCTCTGTCATGGACCCCTTTGCAACTTTCATGAAGCCCATGGATCTCTTCTCAAAATTTTTTTAAATGCATAAAACATATAATGGATTGCAAAGAAAACCAATTACACTGAAATATAGTTATCAAAGTATTTTTTAAAACAAGTTCATGTTAGCTTAACATACTACATAAATGCCAACTATCATTATTTAGGGTTACACTGATATGAATCACCTGAGAAAAAAAGGTAATCTCCAGAAAGGTAAAAGGAAGTGAGGATGTCATGAAAAAAAGCATACAGCAAGGGATAAGGATGGAGAACAGACCTGGGATTTCACTGATGTACAGAACTGCCACTTGAGAAAACTCCCTCTCCCAGTTTGGTGGCAGAGTAGATGGCATGATGGACCAACCAGGAGTCAAGATGACCTAAATTCAAATCCTGCCTTACACACTAGGTAGCTGTGGGAATCTAGGCAAGTCACTTAACTACTGTCAGTCTCAGTTTTTGCATCTGAAAAATGAGGGTAAACAAAACATGTCCTTGCAGGGTTGTTGTGAGGATAAAACGTGTACAGCAATATGCAAACCTTAAGATGTTATATAAATGCTAGTTCATCAACATTAGCATTACTACTATTACCGCCACTCATACAGGTCTGCACTTCCCCTACAACTGCCAGTCTGAATTGCCGAGAACACTGAGAGACTAAGTGACACCCAACTGTGTCAGAGGTCTACATGAGTCCAAAGTTTCGCGGCTCTCTACCTGCTCTGGGAAGTTATGGAAAGAATGCTAGATCACAAGACCGAGGTGACCATGGACCAGTAGCTAAACCTCGCCATGTTTCTTCATCTGTAAATGAGATGGTTGGATGAAAGGGCTTCTGAGCTCCCTTCTGGCTCTGGATCCAGCAACATGTATTATATGGCCTCTCTACTGGTTAGTCTGGAACATTTAAAAATCTTCCAGTTCTCAATTTCCTAATCCTCCATTAAAACAAGGTTTTTTGACCATTCCTTTTTAAAAGATGTTAGGTTCAGAAAGGTAGCTCCTTAAAAGAAAGCTGAGGGAGAGGAAATAAAATCAACATGCAGTTAGTTTTTCCTTATAAATTGCTGCTAACCACTACATGCTTCTAAGGTAGTTACCCAGGAAAAGATACTCAAGTACTGGCCAATTAGCGTAAAGTTACATCTCTGGGACATTTTCAGGAGTGGGAAATTAGTTGTGTTAACTCCCAATGTCAATGAAATTTAAGAATGTTATAGAACTCCTACTCTTCTACAGGATCTCCTAATCTTCTACAAAGTTACACCAAAATAATAGGGATTACCTTCAAAATTCTTGTACATATTTTTCAGCAGATTAAAAAGCACCCAGAAAGTTACTTCCCTATATAGTGCCTTCAACACAGAAGATTAATACTGTTTGACTTGACTTTATCATAGTGATGTCATTCTGGTCCTCTTCGAGAACGGACAACAACTACCACCACCACTAAAAGCAGTATTATATGCTTAACCCTCAAGGAAAAGATCTGGATAAGAATCTCTCACCACAGACAGTTACTAACAAGATCATTATATCCCTAAGAAGGTCACTTAACAATTCTGAGCCTCAGTTTCTTCAAAGTAAAATGGAAAGAATACCTACAGTACCTATCCCCACAGAGTTGCAGTGAGGATCATGAGACAACGTTTAAAAAAACAAAGCATTATCATATAAATGGCAATAACTAACATTTATTTAATGCAACAATACAGTTCACAAAGTGAAGAATCATAGGTAGGTTTGTCTCTCTTTTCCTCCAAAACAACAAAGACTAGATGCTTTGCTAAGGAAGAATGAATTTATTCTGTGTTCATCGATCACAAAACCACCTCTTATAAAAACAAAATGGAGTGTTACTGTGCCTAAACAAAAGATGTATATGAAGACTCCAGATAAGCATGAGAGGACTTTTATGAAACAATGCAGAATAAAACAAGGAGAAACAGAGAAACAACAGAGGCAGTGACCACAACACTAAATGTGTTATCGCAATGACTAAAAAAGAAATGGAGCATTTCAACTGTAATGACCAAGTTAAGCCCAGGAAAAGAGGGGAGAGAATAACCTTTCCTTCCATCTTTTTACTGCCAAGGAAGGGAGAATGACTTTGCACAAAGAAAGATAGACACTGCATTTCTCTTCTTTCTACTGGAAGAGGGAAGTTCAGGACTGCATGAAATAGGTGGAAAGGGGTGGACATTCCATGTAGAGAGTGATAAGCGAAAGTATAGAAGTGGCAATCCTCAAGACTTGCAGAAGATGGCCAACAAATTAACTTTACTTGGTCAGGGGAAAAGAAAAGGGAAAAGACACCTCCCAAGCATAGGCCCTCTTAGAATAGTAATGGTAATGTTTTATGAGTGATTAAAGTTAGCTAATGCAAAACCACTCGATGTTGCAAAACTGGGGGATAAAAAATTAAAGAAATGTCTATTTACCTCCTAAAGCTCTCAATGTTCAAGGTACAAGAAAGAAGACAAGACTAAAAAGAACTTTGGATCATTTATAGAGCTTTACATTAGGTACCTAAGAAATATAAAGGGGGTGGAGCCAAGATGGCAGAGTAGAAAGACTCATATTTGCTAGCTCCTAACCCACAGCCCATGGATTTCCTCTAAAAAGAACCCCCGACAAATTCTGGAACAGTGGAAGCCGCACAGCAACACAGTGAAAGAGATTTCCGTTGCAGAGAGCCCTGAAAAGCCGACCCCAGGGGTCCATCGAGCCCCGGACGGAGCGGAGCCCTGTCCTGCCCTGCCCCGGTCACGCAGCACTGAGGGGAGCGAGCAGATCCAAGCAGGAGTCAGGGACCGGAATCTCCAGCAGCCGCGAGGGTCCTTCCACTCACGGACTCACAGGTCAGTGAGAGAGATGGGCTGAGAGGGGAGCGGGGTATCTCCAGGACTCGGACCCCCTCGGGAGGCAGCTGCTGCAGCAGAGGCAGAGGCAGCTTGGCCAGAGGCTCCCAGAGCAGGCAGGAGCTCGGCAGCAGCTCCATTACAAAAGGTCTCTGCATAAACCCCCTGAGGGAACTGAGCCTGGGAGCCCTACCCCCCACGTGAGCACCAGCAGCCAGGCCTGCCGCCAAAAGCCCTGAGGCTGGGGAGCAGCATTTGAATCCCAGACCCCAAG
>CM053769.1:183989637-184060731 GCA_028658325.1 Potorous gilbertii
GAAGCTGGAACTTAAAGTTTTAGGACCAACTACTGAGTATTGTTCTTGCTACTAGGAAATAAGAAATACAGGTAATGGGGAATAGAAAGTTATCTGGCCCTACAGGACAAAAGAGAAGATGGGGTAAGGGAAGGGAGGGATGATAGAAGAGAGGGCAGATTGGTGATATGGGTAATTAGAATGCTCAGTGTATTGGGGAGGGGGGAGGGGACAAATGGGGAGAAAATTTTGTAACCCAAAATCTTGTGAAAATGAATGTAAACAGTTAAATAAATTTATTTAACAAAAAAAAAAAAGAAATATAAAGACACTGTATTCTCTTTTATACTATCAAACACATCCCCATAGAGGTCTATGCTTGGGGTGACCTTTCCCCTCTTCTCTACCAATTTCAATTCTTCTTCAAGGCCCATGTTCTAGTACCATCTTCTCTGAATGTCCCATTTCAGAGAGCTTAACTTCTGTAGCATTAGTATGACTGTCATCATCCAACACTTATGCTTTGCCTTCTACTGTAAACTATTTTTAATGTGTAAAAACGTATTTAAATATATAAATATTTTTTCTTGTAACTGGACTTTAGGTTCCCTGAGGACAGATTCACACTTAGCACAATACCTTTTAACACTTAACTAAAAAAATAAAGACTATTAACCATAAATTTTATTAGTAGTTATTTCTACCTAACCCAGCAAAGACTGCAGATATTCTACAACTTAGATGATAGTTTCAAGAGTTGCCAAAAAGCATTCATCAATCACTCGTCAACTTTCCAGTCATAACTGTCTCCAAAACTAACAGATGAAGGCACAATAACACTAGTGAAAATGACAATTTACAGTCTGGGAGAAGGTAAAGATTTCAAGAAAACTATCAAAATGATAAATGAATCAAAAAAACAGAGTAATCTGGTGCTATTTATTTTAGAAGCAAACAGTTGTTCCTGAATGCATCCCATTAACCATGCTACATGATAAGTACAGTAAGTAATGCTACTAATGATGAGCCTAAGTCATCAAATAAAAGGTTAAATTATATTTTGTACACTCTGTTTTAAGGAAGTAGAAAAATACGTTTTAGAACTCGCCATAAGAAAGGGTTCAAATTATAAGTGTTATTAGTCTTTGAAGGAATACATTTTAGATTATTTATTATAATCAGAGTCCTCAAGTGGATGTGGATGTGTGTGTGTGTGTGTAGGAATGTTATGTCTATGTATATCAGAGGCCGTGCACAATTCGTCACATAATATTAAAGCATTTTGTAGCATCATGTTATCTGGAACACCCCACTGCCTAATTATGCTTCATAAGGGTTTATGTACTAGTTGTATACTATTTAGATAGTTTCCCTATTCCAATATGTTCCATATACTGTGGCAGAAAAATATGTTCCTCAAACACCACTTCAACATCTCGTATCTGTTTAAGAGCTCCCTAATGGCTCTCCTAATTGAAATTCCTTTGTTTAGTTATTTAGATTTCTATGTTAAGCCCTGCTCTCTTTCCAAGAGAAACTTCTCTCCAAAAATAAAAATATCTGACCAATTCAAGTTATTTTATTTGTTCTCTCCCCCAAGTCTTGCAGATTCCCTCCTCCATGACTTTTTTTTTCCTCTTCCAGCTCCACACCTCCTATTCCCCCTTACCATGCCTACTCCTCTCCACAAATATAACATGGATTAAAATTTACCACTTCGAGTTGAAAACACACACACACACACACACACACACACACACACACACACACACAGTGTGGTGTCAATATACATCAAAGTCAACAGGGAAACAAGCAAGAATGAGGAGGGGTAAGAGGAAGAATGATACTGGGGAAAAATTATTACAATCAAAACAAAATTTCTTTTTCTGAAGGGAGAACTAAAAGGGAGATTTTTTAAAAAAATAATTAGGACCTAGGGGAAGGAGGGAACCTTAGAATACCTCTCAGAAAACTGGGGAATGGACAAATTGTGATACATAAATGTTAAAGCATATTATTGTGCCATGAGAAATTATCACAAAGAGATGTCAAAAATACTGGGTTAGTATGAACTGATGAAGAACCAAGTGAGCAGAATAAGCAGAACTCTGTAAGAAAAACAAATTTTTTCAAAAATCTCAATCAGTGTCATCACCAACCAAATGTCCAAGGGATCAGTGATGAAGCACGTTAATACCAGTCTCCTGACAGGGAGGCACAAAGATGGTGGTCGTCCACCTTACTTAGCTATGGTAATGTTATGAACGTTCTTTCTTTCCTTCCTTCCATGTAACTGGAGATGGAAAGGTTTCAAGGATGGGACTTTGGCAATACTACTCTCCTCTCCAAAAAATAAGAGGACTAAAGGAAGTTCAGAAAGAAATAGAGAAAGCAAGACAATGCTGAAAGTCATGTGTAGAATTTGCTTATTATTTATTATATGCCTTTAAGGAAAAAGCAAGTGATGTGAAATGAAGATTCTGTTGCATTTGAATCTTCTTTTGCTTTATGCTGTATATATTGACATGCTCTTTAAAATTTTAAAAACAATTGGTCTTCCACAATTACCATCACCACTGTTTACCACAAAGTACCTAGGCAATTTGTGCAATATTAATCTGCACCTTTGTCTTTTGGTTGGCTATTATCTATATATTTTGTCTTAAGTAGTTGAACAAATGAATCAAACAGTATTTAATAAGCACCTACTATATACTAGCACTCAGCACCAAGGCAGATGTCAAGGCTGTGGAAGAGACAGCCAGAGTCTAACAAAGGAGGGGAAGCATGGCTGGGGTTTTCCTGAAGAAAATTTTCTTTTGGTAGGTGATAAACCTCCTTGTTCTACGGCATTAACTCAAACAAGTATTTATCTGAATATCTACAGTGGCCATTAGACTTAGGGAAATTAAAATAACTAATATGAATATTAATAGTACCAAAATGTGAAAATATAGAGAATGAGTACAATTAGGCCAGTACAGTTAAGACATGCAAGATGTCATTATGAAATGAGTATGGGGCTTGAAGGCAGGAGACAAACACAAATACCTAGACAGTGCTTGAAATTTGCAAAGCACATTCCTCACAACAACTCTGTCAGATGGACAGTCCAAATACTATTATTATTCCAGCTAAGAGAACTGAGACTCTGAAAGAATGATTTACCCATGAGGTAGGATTCAAACTCAAGTCCACAATACTGCCTCTAAAAACATGGGTCCAACTCCAGATTGCCCCATTTAATCACTGTGTAATCTTGGAGAAGACAACCTCAACAACAGTCAGTTTTTCCATCTGTAAAATATGAATAATACCACCTGTAACAGCTACCTAACAGGAAAGTACTTTGTAAACTGTAAAGCACTACAAAAATGTGAGCTATTATTACTACTCTAGGACTTTTGTGAGACACAGAAAGATGATTAAGATTTGGAAAGAAGAAAAGGCACTTCAGTCAAAGCATAGCATAACCAAGGTAGAGACAAAAAGGAAGTATCTATTTGAGAGACAGTGAGAAATGCGTCTAAATGGAAGGTTCCTATGTAGGTCATAAAATCAGAAAGCTAAGAAGGGGCCAGACCTTTGAATGACTTTTTGAAGAGTTTGAACCTTATCCTGGAAGCAGTAAGAAGCCCTGTGGGTTTTTGAACAAGGGAGTAAGAGAAGGACGTGTCTTCCAAAGACTTCTCTCTTGCAGCTGCCACTAAGTTCTGCACAATTGGTGAGAAAACAGATTTTTTTTTTGGAGGAATCTTTTCTGGAATTACAGTTACCAGCAGATCATAAGATTTAATGCTGAAAGGGTCCTTAAAGATAATTATGTTCAATAACCCCATGTTACATAAGAAAACTGAGGCCCAAAGAGGTCATACACAAGGTCATAAAAATAGTGTCTGAGCTCTAAAATCAGGGTTGTTTTCACTTCTCCAAGAGTAGAAAGTGAATGCTTTGTACTCTCTATGGAAAACTGTGAAATGACATGCTCAGAGCAGGACCATAGCTCTAGGGCTGACAAGGACTTCAGAGGCCATCTAATCCTACTCCTTTGTTTTACAATGAAGAAACTAGAAGTGAACTGGTAAATGTTCAACAAGAAATGAGGGTGGGGGGAGTAAATATTTAAGTGCCTACTATGTGCCAGGAACTGTGCTAAGCACTGTATAAATATTATCTTATTTGATTCTCACAACAACCGTTAGAGGTAGGAGCTATTACTTGCATTTAACAGCTAAGGAAACTCAGGCAAACAGAGGTTAAGTGATGGCCATAGTCTTGTTATTGTATGCTCAAGGCAAAATTAGAACTCTAGTCTTCCTAACTCCAGACACTGAAGCCACCACCAGCTACCAATGTGCACAGGACACATTCTCTCTCCCCACCTCTCCCCTACCCCTCTGCCACTTAATAGCATTTTATTTTTTCCAATTACATGTAAAGACAGTTTTCAACATTCACTTTTATAAGATTTTGAGTTCCAAACTTTTTCTCCCTCCTTCTCCTCCTTCCTCCCCAAGATGGCAAGCAAAAAATATATAGGCTATATATTTACAATTCTATTAAGACATATTTCCACATTGGTCATGTTGTGAAGAAAGAATCAGAACAAAAGGGGAAAACCACAAGAAAGGAAAAAGAGGAGAAAACAGTATGTTACAATCTGCATTCAGACTCCACAGCTCTCTGGATGTGGATAGCATTTTCCACCATGAGTCTTTTGGAGCTGTCTTAGATCATTGTATGGCTGAGAAGAGCCAAGTTTGTCAATGTTAGCCATCACACAGTTCAGCTGTTATCATGTACAATGTTCTCCTGATTCTGCTCACTTCACTCATCATTAGTCCATATAAGTCCTTTCAGCTTTTTCTGACATCCACCAGCTTGCTATTTCTTATGGAACAAGAGTATAACTTGTTCAGCAATTTCCCAATTAATGAGCATCCTCTCAATTTCCAATTCCTTGCCACCATAAAAAGAGCTGCTATAAATATTTTTGTACATGTTGGTCACAGGACACTTAATTTTAATCTTCATTACTATTTTCTCCATCACTTTGTTGCTGACCTCACTGTCGTATGGCTGTGAAACATGGACAGTCTACCAGTATCATGCCAGGAAACTGAATCACTTCCATTTGAACTGTCTTAGGAAGATTCTAAGGATCACATGGCAGGATAAGGTACCAGATGCTGAAGTCCTTGCTCAAGTTGAACTGCCAAGCATTCAAACTAGGCTTCAGAAAGTGCAACTTCAATGGGCTAGTCACATTGTTAGAATGAAAAATGTATGCTTGCCAAAAAGACCACTTTATGGAGAACTCATATGGGGCAGGCGATCATAAGGTGATCAGAAGTGACACAAGGACACTCCCTAAATAACTTTGGATTTGATTGTGCAACATAGGAGACACTGGCACAGGACCATTCAGCATGGCATACCCACATCAGAAAGGGTACTGTGCTCTATGAGCAAAGCAGAATTGAAACTGCACGAAGGAAACATAGGATGTACAAATTTGGAGTAATCACCCCAAATGTCCATACAGACTATCTGTGCTCAATCTATGGTAGAGCATTCTGAGCTTGTATTGATCTGATCAGCCAGTGGGACACAGTGAAACTTGGATTTTATCATGGTGATGTCATTTTGGTCCTCTATGAGAACTAAGGACAACCACCTAGACAATAAACAAAACAATCAGACCGCTGATTTGTGTACCCTTTACTGATTTGTGAGATACAAATGCCTATACTAAAAATTTAACAACTGGTTCAAGAGGTTGGTGCCAACTCCAGCACACCTTCTGAAGAAACTAGGTTTCATGGAACGGTGACTCATCCAATCTCCCACAAGTAGTGTCAGAAGTGGGATATTAACCCAGGTCCTCTGACCCCTAATCAGTCAGCAGTCTTTCCATTTTGCCAATACTCTTAATAAATACCATTGGCTGAATAACTGTCTATCTCATTACTTCTTAAGACTTAATAGTGCATGTCAGCTTCTCTTTGTGATTCATAGTAGAGACAGCCTCTAAAGACTGTTTGATATCCCCAAGAGAACTCTCCAAGTCATTTCCCTCTCAAATGCATAAACAAAGTCTGTTATTCAACAATACTTGCTGTTTGAGATTGATAGTTCTGTTTGTTTCTCAGGACCTGTAATTTCATCAGGGCAGGAGATCCCTAAGAGGAAATTCATTCTACAAAAGGATACCTACAACTGTTCTGTGAGAGACAGCCTTAGAGTTGCATGGGTTACTGAGCTTCCCAAGGTCACAAGTCAGATTGCTCCAAAAGCTGACCTTGAATTAGACTGTACTATTCAAAGGGCCATGCTTCTGTCATTACTAAAAAGTAAAACAACAAACTTCCATTCCATTTTTAATTAGAAATGTTTCTAACATCACCATGTGGACAAAATCCTCCAAACTTTCATTTTTATGCATTCCTGGGAAGTCACAGATAGAGAGCTAGCCTCAGAACTAGAAGGGCCCAGATTCAAGTTCCCCCTCTGACAACTTTTCAGTGGTCCAGGCCCTAAGTGTCAAACACTAGTGCTTGACTAGTGTTGCCCAACCAGATTAAAATGTGATTGGGAAATATGCAACAAAATAAATAAAAAATATAATAAAATACAATATTACATTGTAAAACTAAGTCAACTTGTACAGGTTAGTTCCCCATCCCCACCTATCTACTTAGTTGAGTATGACACCACTGGTTTTCAGACTCTAAATTACACAAAATATACTATCCTGCAAGGGCGGTTAGGCAGTGCCCTGGACACAGCACCAGGCTTTAAGTAAGGAAGACTCATCTTCTTGTGTTCAAATCTGTCTCAGACACTTCCGGTGTGACCCTGGGTAAGTCATTTCACCTTGTTTGACTCTGTTTCTTCATCTGTAAAAAGAGGTGGAGGAGGAAAGCGCATACTGTTCCAGCAGATTTACCAAGAAACCCCCAAATGGGGTCCTGAAGAATTGGACATGACTGAATAACGGTCCTACAGTGGTAAAGGGAGTGTCCTCACCTGGAAATTCCTTATACCAATGAAATCACAGGTCTCTTTCATTTTTAGAAATCTCTCTGTTGCCAGTATGTTGTTGCTCAAAGGGAGCGAGGAGGAAAATGTTTGATAATTGGAAAAATAACAAAATTAAATTTGAGAGAAAATGTGAAACTACTTTGAAAAGCTGTATCTACAAATACTAATTTAAAGGATAATGATCAAGTTCTGAATTATAATAGAGTAAACCAAATAATTAAATGAAACACTGATCTGGAAGGAATCTAAGGAGATGATATAGTGGAAATCTCTCATTTTATAAAAAGTATTTTGTAAACCTCAAAAGTGCCATATAAAAGAGAGTTTTTAATTATAAGATAGAATGGCTCAGAGAAATTAAATATGACTCACCCATTATCAAACTAATTACCAGCACTAGAACTAGAGACAGATTCCCCCATGTTTCGGGATAGTGTTAAGTGTGTAATCAAGTATATAAAGTCCTAACTATATAAAAGAGAGAACTGCTCCAATAATATCCCATTCTTCCTTAATTTTGGAGAGACTGATATGGTCGCTGGGAGAACAATGCCTGCACTTTAAAAATACTGAATTGGAAAAATGAATCAGATTTTTGCATATCATACCTCAAAATAAGCACAAGTCTCATCCAGAGGAAATCGTTAGGTCAGTAAAAATTACAAAGGGAACTGAAGTCAACAAATAGGAAGGATTTAAAAGGAAACCCTGCTTTCTAATTTTTTTTAAAAAATATCCTGACTACCCAAACACTGCTCCCATTAGGATATCATTATCCAGGGGAGGACAGAAACGAAGGCATTCTCAAATCTGACTGAGGACGGACCTATGACAACTACAAAGGAAAAGGAAATTCCCTTTACTAAAACAGATGAGATAGTGTTCTGCAACATTTATAATAAGCACTATCTAGGTGGTCCAATTGTTAGGGCCATGGATTTCATTGAGGAAGACCTGAGTTCAAATGCTTCCTCGAGACACTCAGCTGTGGAACCCTGAGAAAGTCACTTAACCTCTGCCTAATCTGAAAAATAGAGATTATCACAATAGCACAATACCGTGCAAGCACGTGGTGAGGAAAATGAGACAATATACATAAAGGACTTAGCGCTACATGATACCAGATAGTATTGCTACTGTTACAATTATTTTATGATCTTAATCTCCTTGGGAGTCACGGACCCCTTTGGGAGGCACCCCTTCTCAAATCAAACGAGATGCTGTTTAGCACAGAGCTCTGCACCGAGTAGGCACTTAATATATGCTTATTCCTTCCTCTCCCAAACATCATTTAATTCATGACTTAATTTCATCCTAATGTCATGAATCCCAACTTAATTCGTAAATGATAATTTTCAGAAAAGGGCTACTTTTTCCCCTCCAAGTTCATGGACTCCAGGTTAAACCTCCCTGCCAGGGTACTGAGTTGGGATCCCAGACCTTGGTCAGGTTCCCACAGGGAGGTGCCAGGGGCAGCACTCGAACTCAGGTCTCACTCCCGAGTCCCTCAAGCTCCCAGATCGCGCTGCAGACACGCGGGGTCATGGGACGATGACAACCCCAGTACTGATTGCCGCCCCGATACACAAGCTCCCCACAGTGGGGAGACGAAAAGGGGGAGCGGGAGGGGGAGAGGAGGGGGAAGGGAAAGGAAGCTCCCCGGGCGCAGCGGGGTCTCCCTCCCGCTCGGAAGGCGGCGCTGCCAGGCAACAGGAAGCGACAATGGGCTCAGGGCCCGGAGCCCCCACTTCCAGTTTCCCCAAAGAGCGGGAGCCCGGAAAAACGGTCCTGGCCGATGGGCCAGGTCTGGGGAGGCGGGGAAAGGTTGGAAGAACGCGCCCATCCGGGACGAAGACGGACGAGCACTCCGCCTAAAGCTCACCTCGTCTGGCACTCGCTCCTCCGGGGGAAGCCGGTCGCGGCAACCACGCGATGACGTCACCACCTCGCGCAGGCCCAGTGGCGGCGACGGACTGGAGCGCAGGCGCGATCAGCCGAGCGCCGAACTCTCGATTGCTGGGCCTCCGCTTCGCACCTGGAGCCCACCAAGAGATCCAGGTCCCGGGACGCTAGACCTCGCCCCGCCCTGGGTGCATCCTGACCTGCTCAGCCCAGGCCGCCCCTCCACCCGCGGGGCTCGCGGGGCCGGCCCCCCCAAGATCTCCCCTCAACCTTGGAATCTAAACTTTGGAAGCTCAAGAAACAGGCACAGGGAGGTGCGACCAGCTTGGGGCCCTTCCCACCCCCTGGGATGGAAGAGAGCCTCCGGAGCCTTGAAAGGTGCAGTTTTCAGCTCCGCCTTCCCAGTAGCATCCCCCAGAACGGCGGATAACGGCAGCCGCCCGCATCAGCCGCCCAGCAGGCCCGCGAGGCCAGAAGGCAGACCCAGCGCTGCACACGTGGCCGGGGCAAGGTGCTACAAAGTGTCTGAGGCCGACTTCTGGAACGGCCCCGCGGAGGAGAGAAGGGACTTCTGGTGCCCGGTGCTGAGGGGGCAGAGTGCGGAGGAGACAGCGGGCCCTGAGCCAGCTCTGCGCAGTCTGCGGGCCCTGAGCCAGCTCTGCGCAGTCTACGGGCCCTGAGCCAGCTCTGCGCAGTCTGAGCGGTGACATTTTCGGTTAGCACCTACTGTATACGGAGAAGTGGTAGAGTGAATTTTCTCACCAGCACCTACCCATGAACTCCAAAGGCGGTACCCCCCACTCCCTCCACTCAGCCTCCTCACGAGGCCAAGTACAAACGCTACATTAGGCACTGGGGAAGCAAAGACAGAATAGTGTTCTGGGGGGAGGGGAGGGAGGAGTTATCACAAAATATATACAAAGCAAATGTAAACATAAAGTAGTTTTAGTGTAGGATGGGACTGTAAACACAAAGTCACTTTGGTATGAGGGAATAATACTGGAGACCTACTGTAGGAAGTTGTCAGATCATTAATCTGATGGTAGTTAACTACAAATATTTGAAAGGCTGTTACAGAAGGGAGGTTGAGTTTACCTAGGCCCCAAAGGGCAGAACTAGGAGCAAAGGTGCTGATTTTAGTTTGATAGAAGGAAAAACTCCCTAAGAGTCAATGCCCTCTAAAGGACCCTTCTCTCTTCCTGGAGTGCTTGACCCAGTTGGCTTATCTATCTCCTCTCGTACGCAGGATCTCTGATGGGCAGGCACTCAAAGATGCTCCCAGAATGTGCTCCTCACCCACAGCTAGGCTGCCCAGGCTGTGTCCCTCTGTATTTCCCAGCCCGTGCCTCTAACAGGAAGGGTCATGCTCTTTGAAGCTGCTTCTTCCTGTGGATGAATGTTTGTGTATCTGTGTCTGTCCATCTGTCTGGAGGCTGTCCCTTGTGGGGGATGCAGTGTCCAGTAGCTTCATTTCAAAGTTACTTGGCTCATGTGGGGCTAGAGGCAAGGAGTTAATGGTAGAGAATATCCTTTCTTGTTGCCTTTTGGTAATGGCACAAGGGTCCACTTCCAACACTGCCTCCAACTCCTGTGCATGACTTTCTCTATGACTCTTCACCCAAGGTGGTGAGCCTGATCATTTTGCACAGCCCTCCCTCACTTAAATCTAATTCCCTTGCATGTCAGGGCATCATCTTCCTGATGCCATGGTCCTCTTCAAGAAGGAAGGACAGGCAACCACATGTAGTGAAGATATGTCTAAGCAGATAGAGGCCTGGACTTGGAGTTGGGAAGACCCGAGTTCAAATCCTGCCTCTGACACATAACAGTGGTGTGATCCTGAGAAAATCACTTTAACCCCTCAGGCTCACTTTCTGCATCTGTAGATAGAGAATAATAGTGAGAATCTAATGAGGTGATCTATGTAACTGTTTTGCAAACTGTAAAGCACTATATAAATATTAGCTGTCATCATTATTTGCACAGGATGAGTTATAGTTTAGTTGTGATTTATAGAGCAGTTATCCACACTCATGAACTAGCATTTCCATGGAATAACTAAAGTTATTTGCTTGGAGTAAAAATTTGTAGGTAGCACAGTGGATAGAGTGCCAGCCCTGGAGTCAAGTGGACCTGAGTTCAAATTTGACCTAAGACACTAGCTGCCTGAACCTGGGCAAGTCACTTAACCCTATTTTCCTCAGTTTCCTTATCTATAAAAATAAGCAGCAGAAAGAAATGACAAACTACTCCAGTATCTTTGCCAAGAAAACCCCAAATGGGGCCATAAAGTCAGACATAACTAAAAACATTATTGAAATATACATGTATGTATACATATACATCTATTTACAATGAAGGACAACGTTGAGGGTGCTGGACTGAGAATCAGAAAGAAAGAAAATCATAAAGAAATAAACCCAAAGAAATGGGTTTATATTTTTGCTGCAGCAGAGACTCACTAGCTCTATGACAAAGCAAGTCACATAACTTCTCTGAGCCTTATCTATAGTGTAACAGCACCAGAATATTATGAAGATAAAACATGGTAATATATCAATATGTTATGCAAATATAAGCTTTGATTGATATTATTTGAAGTCAGCTAAGTACATTCTTGTGTGTAACCTCCAACAAGTCACTTTATCTCTTTGGACCAGTTTTCCCTTCTGAAAAAGTATTGCTGTAAATTTGGTCATATCTAAGATTACCTTCCCACCCTAACATTCTATGATTTTGCAAATGAGAACATTCCAATGGCTATCTAAAGCAGATGTTCTTAATCTTTATTATGTCATGAACTCCTTTGGCAACAGTGTCAGAAAAATGTTTGTAAGTGTATGAAATAAAATACATGGAACTAAGAGGAAATCAATTATAGTGAAATACAATTATCAAAAAAAAAGTTTGAGGAAGGGAGGAAGAGAGGAAGGAAGCAAAGAAGAAAGGAAGAAAAAGGGGGAAGAAGGCAAAATGGAAGAAAGGATTCATTAAGTACCTACTATGTACTAAACATTATGCTAAGTACTTTGCAGATATTATCTTATTTGATCCTTATAACAACCATGAATGATAGATATTATTATTAACCCCATTTTACAGTGAAAGAAACTGAGGTAGAGGTTAAATGACTTGCCCAGGGTCTCACAGCTAACAAGTGTCTTAGGCAGAATTTTGTCTTCCTGACTCCAGGTTCATTGCTCTATCCACTTCACTCCGGTTAAAGATCCCTATTCTTAAATAGTGGTTGATCAGTCAAAAGAGGGTAGAGGAAGATAAAAGGTATTCTATTGTGGCGTTTTTAGCTTCCTGTGACAGAAAAACAAGGGATCATTTAGTTAACTATACTAAAAGACTTAAATGGATATAGTTAGAGCAAGAATTCCTTGAGAGATAAGGATTCATTCTGTCACATCCTAAGAATGGTATTGGGTCGAGGACTTTCCAATCAATTCTGTTTTACATATGAAATGAAAGGAATTTTCTAAAGAGTGAATTTGTTTTTCTTTGTTTAGATTTTAGAGAAATAAAAATTTGCATCAGTGTTAAATATTTCTCTACAGATCCTACATGAATGTTTTTTTCCATTCAGCAAATAACTCCATATTGAGAAGGAAAAACCAAAATTATTATTAAAAAAAAAAAAAAGGTGGAGGGAGAGACTTTACTAAGGGAACTTAACAATTTTAGGCTTAGGTTTCCTTTATCAAAAAGACCATAAGTGTGTGCTCTTATTAAAATATCAAAGTAGTCTTAAATTAGTGAAAATCCTACCACTGTCACAAACCTTAATAATAAACTTGTTTTTCAGGTTAAAAGCACTATTGTCTTTCATTTTTTAATATGGTAAAAGCAGGTACAATGGCTCTTTGTAAATGTACCTGCCAAATTTTACTAACATCAACTCTTGGATCATTTCATTTTGATAAAATTCATTGAGTTCTTTGACTTGAGGAAATCAGAGCCATTCCTGATACCATTCACTAAACTAGTGAACAGACTCTTTTTGTTTTTCTTTTTATAAGGCTTCCTCCCTATTCACAGGTATGGTTCCTCCCATACTACAAGATGTGACTGTCATTAGACAATGAGCTACTGTCAAGTCTACTTGGATTTTGAGAGGGTTTAAGAAGTACTTTGTATTAATTTATTTGATTTAGACCACAGAACACATATGCAGATTACACAGAATTCCACTGATTATAGGGACTCCAGACAAGTACTTTTATCTTATTTAAACAAAAAGCCCCAAAACTTTTTTCTTTAAAAGGTGGTATTAGTCACCAAATCCACTGGTCACCCACCAAATCCAACTGGGGGAGAAGAGGAAATAGTGAGGCAGTCACAAATGCTAAGGAGGAAGAAAAATCAAGTAGGAGGTTGGAGTAAACATAAATCATAATTCAAACCTTCATCACTTCTCTGATTTATTACAATAATATCCTAAATGGTCTCCCTGCTTCCAGTTTCTCCCCATTCCAGTCCCATCTTTCACACAGATGCTAAATTGATATTCCTAAAACACAGATCTGATTATGTCACCTGCACCCTCAAAAATCTCCCATGGATCTCTATTGTCTCTAGGATAAAAAAAATCTTCATACTGGCATTTAAAAGTCCTCCATAATCTGATTCTGACTGATCTTTCCATTTGTATTTCATATCACTCTCATTCACATTCTCTCAGTTCCATTCAAACTGAGCCATTAGCCATTCCACACCATATTCCACTACTTTCTACCTCTCTTCTGTTCCTTCATATTTAGAATGCACTACCTCTCCACTTTAGCCTTAAAGAATCCCCAGCTTCCTTCAAAGCACAAACAAATCTGCTGCCGTCTCCTACCAGCGGCCTTTCTTGATCCCATCCCCCAACTCTATTCATTAACACTTTCTCCCTCTTGAAACTGCTTGGTTTTCTTTTGTTTGATGGGGAAAGGAGTTGATCTGTACTTTCTGATGAACTGATTTCCACTTCCATCACAGTTATTAAATCGCAGAAGGACGAATGGCAGGTAAGGAAACAAAAAAATACTGAGATCTGAGAAGAAGTACAAAGTAGTTCTATAGTCAACTACTATCTACATACATAAAGAGAATCCTTTATATTTTTGATACTGGTAATTTGGGTCCCTTTTTTAAATCAAATTAACCAATGTTTTATCTGTTTTATTGGGTTTTTTCAAAATAAAAACAGCTAGCTTTATTTATTAGTTTGATTTTTTTTAACTTTTAGTTTTTATTCTCTCCTTTGATTTTCAGGATTTCTATTTTGTTGTTTAATAGGGAATATTTTTTCTAGTTTTTTTTAATTGCATGCCCAATTCATTGGTCTACTCTTTTTCTGCTCATTCATGTAAGAATTTAGGGATGTGAATTTTTCCTTAAGTGCTATTTTGTCCTTATCTCACAAATTTTAAATTTTGTCTTGTCATTTTTTAAATGAAATTATTGTTTCTATCATCTTATTCTTTGATCCACTTATTCTTCAGAATTAGATTATTCTTTTCCAGTTAGTTTTTAATCTATGCTTCCATAGCCCTTAGTTAAATTTAATTTATTATCACGGTCTGAAAAGCATGCGTCTAATATTTCTTCTTTCCTGCATTTGTTTGTGAGGTGTTTTTTGCCCTGATGTATAGGTCATTTTTTTATGTGAAGGTGCAATTATATCTAAGAAATATGGATGCTTCTTTCTATTCCCATTCAATATTCTCCAGAGAGCTATCATATCCAACTCTTTCAAAATTCTGTTCATTTCCTTGCCTTCTTTCTTATTAATTTTATGGTTTAATTTATCTAGATCTAAGAATGATATACATGGAGGGTCACCTACTAGTATAATTTTATCCTCTATTTTCTTCTGTAATTGATTTAACTTTTCCTTCAAGAATTTAGATACTACGAAATTTGATGTATATATGTTCAGTATAGATAATACTTCATCATCTAAGGTACCTTTTGCAAAATGTAATTTCCTTAATTATCTCTTTTAATTAGGCCTATTTTTGCTTTTGTTTTGTCTATTATTAGCCCTTGCCTTTTTTACCTCAACTGAAGCATAATAGATTCTCTTCCAGTCCCTTATTTTAACTCTGCGTATGTGTCTTTCAGTTCCAAGTGTGTCTCTTGTGAACAACTTATTGTTTGATTCTGATTTCTGATCCATTCTGCTACGCACTTTGTTTCCTGGATGAGTTCATCCCATTCATATTTATAGCTATGATTCCTAATAGTGTATTTCTCTCCATCCTATTCTCTTTCATTTATCTTTTTTTTCTGTCTTCTACTCAAAAATCTGTTTAATTTCTTTTATTACTGCCTCCTTTAATATAACCTTCTTTCTTAACACTTTCTCTCTTTCTCCTAGTTCATTCTCTTCCTTGTGTAAGATTGTTATTGTTGTGTTCATCCTTCATTGCCATCTAAGAAGACCATGCCATCAGAGAAATGATGACATGACTTGTACTTGACTTTGTTTTGAGTGAGGGAGGGCTGTGCAGGTCACCAGCCTCACTTCTCCTCCAGAGCCATCTGAATCCAGTGACAGATACTCATCAGGATGACTGGAGATGACCCAGGGTGCACTGGGAGACCTTGGCCCCTTTAGGCCAAAGTCTATTTACATGCTCACTTAGAGTGAAGTCACATCCATTCATTGAATAGGCCTGCTTAAGAAGTAGCCAGGGAGTGGACCCTTTAATAAGGCAAAGAAAAAGAAAGACATTAGGCTGAGAGGGAAATGACAGCAGCTACTAGTGATAATCACTCTGAAGCCAGGAGGATCCAGAAGAAAGCCCTTAGGCAGGAGCCTAGTGTTCTCCAATGTATGAGCTTCTGAGGGGAGGGAAGGAATCTAGCCAGTAAAACCCAAGTTAACTAGGCATCTTCTGGTTATATACCCAACTATGAGGTTCAAGCATTGCCAGCTGTCCCCCACGCATTTTCCCCTCCATTGTAAAAACTTTTATGTTTTTATAATAAAAATAAATAAAAAATAATAAAAAAACTTTTATGTGAGATAATTTCCCTCATTCTTCCTCTCCTCCCCCTTTTCTCAGTGAATCCCTCTTTCTCATCCTTCCTTCCTCTTTTTTGAGATCATCCCAACATAATAGACTCACACAGTTCTTCTAATTGCCCTAACGAGGACAAAGTTATTAGGAATTACATGTATCATTCCCATATAGAAATGTAAATAGTTTAGCCTTATTAATAATCTTATGATTTCTCATTCATGTTCACCTCGTTTTTTGCTTCTCTTGAGTTTTATGCTGAAATGTCAGATTTTCTATTCAGCTCTGATCTCTCCATCAGGAACATTTCAAAGTGCTCTATTTCATTTGATCCCCATTTTCCCCCTGTAGGATTATGCTCAGTTTTCTTGGGTAGGTTATTCTTTATTGTAATCCTAATTCCTTGGCCTTCCAGAGTATCACATTCCCAGCTCTCCTCTTCTTTATAGGTAGCTGCTAAATCTTGGTGAGCCTGAATGTGGCACCACAGTATTTGAATTATTTCTTTCTGGCTGCTTTCAGTATTTTCTCCTTTTCTAGGGAGCTCAGGAATTTGGCTATAATATTCTTGGGAGTTTTCATTTTGGGATGACTTTTGGGAGGTTATCAGTGGATTCTTTCAATTTTTACTTTACCCTCTAAGTCTAAACTATCTGGACAGTTTTCCATTATAATTTCTTGAAATATGATGTCAAGGAAGCCTGTCAGTCCCATCCAATATGCTTTTCATTGTATCTGAGATGGCAGTATTTTGACTGTGTCCAAAGAACTGGTGACCTCTTGTCTTAAAGAAGACAATCGAAAAGAAAAGGGGAAAGAAATGAGGAGAATTGTATACAATTTAGAGGGAAAGTTATGTCGGTGAAGGAAAATGTGGTCACATTAACAACTGAATTGGAATTATGAAATATGGTCTCTAGGTTCTTTTTTCTTTTCTGGTCATGGCTTTCAGGTAGTAGAATAATTCTTAAATTATCTCTCCTTGATCTATTTTCTAGGTCAGTTGTTTTTCCTATGAAATATTTCACATTTTTTCCAGTTTTTTTAAACTTTTTTTTGTTTATTGAATTGTCAGTCATTAGTTTCCACTTGACCAATTCTGATTTTTAAAAGCATTATTCAGTGGTTTTTGTGCCTTTTTTACCAAGCATTAGTTTTCTTTCATAATTGTTTTTTGCCTTTCATTTCTTTTCCTGGTTTTTCCTCTATCATTCATATTTGATTTTTAAAATTTTTTTTTTTGCTCCTTTTTAAAAGCTCTTTTAGAAATTTATGTTGAATTTATGCTGAATCTGCATTTTTCTTTGAGGCTTTTCTTGTAGATGTCTTCAAGTCATTATTTTCTTCTGCGTTTGTATATTAATCTTCCCCATCAACATAATAGCTTTTTATAGTTCAGTTTTTTTTTTATGTTATTGTTCTTGTTTGCTCACTTTTCGCAGCACGTTTTCTTGACTTTAGACTTGATGTTAGAGTCAGGCTCTGCTCACCTCTGTGGGGTGGGGGTGAGGTGGTTAACCTGAGCTTCTGTAGCTCTTTCTGGGGGCCTGGAAGTTTTCAGTGTCTCTAAGGTGATGTGATCCAGGGAAAGCTCTCTCTTATTGTGAGCTCTAGTTCTTACCCAAGCAGTGCCTCTACTCTCTTATACCCGCACTCCTCTCCACCCTGGAACTGTGACCTGAAACAGGGTAATGGGCAAAGGAACTGCCAAGTTGTGCCTGGCACTGCACCCAGTGCTAGCACAGGAGTCCCCTGTAATCTTCTTTGACCAGATGTTCAGTCCCTTTATCCTCTTAGGGCACTGTCCTCCTATCCATCCTCCACCCCAGTATCCATACAAGTTTTTTTCTGTCCTCTTAAGTTGTCCTGGCCTGGGAAAATGACTTACTGTGGCCTTTTGGGTGGGTGCAGGGGACTTGATGGGCTTATTAAAAGTTGTTTAGAGGCTTGGGTTGGGAGAGCTCAGCAGAAATGTTCACTTCATTTTGCAGTATTGACTCGAACTCCTCATTTCTTCTTAAAAAATTGAAAGGGAAACTACCATTTCATTCTTTTTCATGAACCCAGCAGATATCTCTCCTCTTCCCTTACCTTAACTACACAGATACTTACTTAGAGGATAGGTGAATATGTATATAAAAGTTATGATAATTCATTTGTTTCTGGTTCAATTCAATCATCCTCCTATAAGAGGTTAATTAAATAATAAGAGACAACTGGATATGTTTCATGGGACAGTTATGACATGCTCAGGATACTATATAAGCAATAAGGTTGAAAAGCAAGTGCTTTTACCTGCTTACCATGGGTATAAATGGTTCAATTAAACAGACCTTGAAAGGAAATTACCTCTTTCTCCACTATAAATTTTTGAGGGGTTTTAAAAATTCTTCATTTGTTGCTCCTCTGGAAGTCTTTTAGCCCTCAAGCGCCTTAAAAGATTTCTTCCAAATGTATTTTCCTACCCCCTGTCATCTGTCCATTTCATTCTCTTGATGGACAACCATTCTGGTTGAAGATCACTTTTGGCACTAATCCTGAATAAGAAGTAGCTGTGGCTAGAGAGGAAAGCCAGAAAGCCCTTGTCTCTCACACATGCTGGCTGTGTGACCTTGGGCAAAATTTACTCTATCTAGGAGTCCTTCAGACTACGCTCTTAGATGACAGGGTGCATTGGGAACCAGATGTGGGTTCCAGTCCCAACCCTGCAACGTACAAGCTATGTTGCGATGGACACATTGCTTCCCCACCCTCTATCTCAGTTTCTTTATCTATAAAATGAGAATGTTGGATTAGATGAGTGATCTTTGGAGTCCTTTCCAGCACAAACATTCCATAAACTTGTGTCATTTTCTAGCAACATGACCCAATCTGATCAATATTTCAAAAAAAGTGCCTGGTATTTTCTAGCTTTAGGTTCCACAGTCCTCAACTTTGCTTGTAAAAGGTAACACATAATTACTTGGACTTTCCCCACACCATGTGAGCTAGAAAACAGTCCAGATAGAGGTCAAATTTTCAAACAATGGCTGGATCACATAATTCCTTCAGCAGGATAACCTGCCTGGCAGACTGCTCATTCCCTTTCAGAGGTAGCTGGAAACTTTCTTTTAAAAATGGCCATAAAGGAGATTTAGCTTGAAAACGGGCCAGGAGATGTTTGAATCACTGTGTAACAGAAGTTTCTTGTACAGATAGAACATTCTACCCTGGTGTTGAAAAATAAAAGCTAAATTCCAGTTTAAAAAATAAAAAACAAAGCATAGAACTGTTCAGTTTTTTGAGTCCAGTCACACCAAGTGAGGACATTCTGAAACTCTCTGTCCTTAGTTGACTTGGGTGATTATCGCAGAGATAAATGTGACTGAACATGACCTTGCCTAATTAATTAACTCATGGTTAGAAAGTACTCTCAGTTTCCTAAGTAAAATGAACAATGGGTATTCAGCTAATTATGATCCTGGCTCAATAACTGGGCTAATTAAGATGAGAGTTTTGGGCTTCCTAACAGTTTTCACAAAAGTGATGAATTCAAAAGAGAGCCTCAAGGGAAGCAAACGAGATACTTTATAACTCAATCCTGGGGATTAATCAGTTTGAGGACTGTAAGTCAACACTAGTGTCTCCAGAATAATAGTAACTCCCATGGGTCAATGCTGGGAACTTAAGCATGATATCCCTTATCAGGCAAATTGGTTTACAGTGTCATAAATCATGAATGGGTGTTTGAACAGGTCACTTGGAATTTTTAGCACCCTCCCAAACTAAGGCTAGGTTCCTTCAGACAAAAGGAAAGCAAGTCACTTTAGTCTCTGTTTTTTTGGTTTTTGTTTGTAAAAGCAAAGGAATGATAAGGTTTAGCATTGGAGTTTCCTTTGAGATCATCTAGTTCAAACTTTTCACTGTAAATGAAAAAACTGAGACCTAGTGAAATTAAATGTCTTGCTTGAGGTTAGGATTCTGGAGCTGAAATGTAATGACATCTCCTTTCCCATCTCTGGACCCTTCATGTCCAGAAGTAAGCAGAAAACCCCAGAACAGAAGTGTTTGACTTCAGAGCATGAGTCAGAAACCCTCCCTACCTCTGACTTGTGGCCATTGTTTGACCTTCATTTTGAAAGAGACCAATGACATCATGGTGTGAAATCTTGATTCATGCATTACTTGGATTTAAGCGAGGCAGAGTCACACAAAATTGTCAGCCTCACTCTTCCAGAGTCACCTAAATCAGGTGCCAAGATACAAGTCAAGATGACTGGCAATGGCCTGGGATACAGTGGATGACTGTGGCATCTTTGATGTCTGACCAAGCTCTGTCACAGCACCTGCTTCAGCAACCTTCATGGCCATTAGAATGCCTGTCAGTTACCCTCAACCTGGGTTAGCCCATCTACAGACCTGTTACCTGGGTGTGGCCACTGTACATGCTTCACCTTTTTGGAACCACAGGTGAGAGTTGAGTATCAGGTGGACACCAAAGGTGTGTGAGAAGCCCTGATAAGGGCTCAGCCAGCCTTTACACTACAGGTGTGAGTCCTTTAACATCCTATACACCACACTTGTGGTTAATGGAAAAATTAGCCATAAATTATCTCTCACTGGCAGTTAATTACAAAATAAATAGTTTGCCCCATTCACCAGAGAGAGACACTTTGTTTTGGTTGCCTCTCTGAAAAATAAAACCTTCTTGAGATAGTATTCAAACCTGCATGTCTCATATGTGCTTACAATTTTTTTTTTATTTAATTGAGTTGAATTGATTTGAACTGATGGAATACTGAATGAATGAACAGAAATGAATGAATATGGAGGATATTAGATATAAAAGCTTTAATTATCCAATTTGGCCTTCTATATTCTGCTCCACCACAGTAACTACTCTCCAAGCACTGAGGGAGGTATTTACCACAAGGAAGAATTTTTTTCTGCCCATTATCACTAGAAGAAGCAATGAATATTTATTTAGATCTAACTGGGGGACACCTACATTTCTTACTTGCAGTGTACAATCCTCTATTTCTTTCCTATTAGCTAATAAATGCCTTTCTCACTAATATATATACATATACAAAATATATATAATATAGACATATATGTACATATATGTAAGTATGTTATTTTCACAACACTCCCCCTGGCACCATTAGTCTTGGAAAAGTCTCAGAGGGATATGAGTGCCAGTCCCTTGTAACAGCTAATGTGTGCCAGGCCCCAAGGGACTTTCTCCTGGCTGACACAGTCTCTATTGCTTTCCTTCAGCTTCCCTTTCATCAGTTTTCTCAGCTCTAGCTGTAGTTGTTTAATTAGCAAATAAGAGGTAAGAGTATCAAAGTCGAACATGCTTTTAGTAGTTGGCAAAACTGGGATGAAGTCAGTGGAGAAATCTGATCTGTACTCAGACCTAGCTCTTCTTCTGTAGGTTCCTCAACTAGATTGTCTTGGGATCCTTAAGAGCTGTGACCCGTCTTACAATTCCATAGAACTTTGCTCAGTGGCTTTAGTGTCAGGGTTAAGTAAATGCCTAGTGGTGGGATTTGATGATTTTTTCAGGACGTATAAGGACAAAGGACTGGAAAAGTTGATCTTGTTGCTGTCTGGGGAAAAGAATCTTGACAGCTTTGTTGTGGTTATTTTTTATTTACTATTAAACAAATTAGCATTTCATTTTCTCTCACTCACCTCCCCCACTGGGAAAAAAAAGGAAAAATCAAAATAAAACCCTCCTAACATATGAATGTAATAGGGGTCTGGTCTGGCACATGCACAGACCCTCATCAGCTCCCTCTATGTGGAGGACACCGGGACGATGGCTCCTTGGAGAGTCATTATGACAGGTGGAGATGGAGAGACTGAGGACTACATATGGACATTTTGTAACTGGTTCCAGGTGACTGATCACACATTTAGGAGGAGTCTTTTTCTATTGGCCACATTTTTAGAAAGATCAGTATATTCAAAAAGGATCAGAATTAGCTTTAGCAAGAGGTATGCTGGTAAATATTTAATAACAGGTTCCCCAAGGGAAGAAAAGTGCACATGTTATATACTGTTAAGTTTAATTTTCATTATTAACATTTTCACTATCATCATCTTAAGACACCACAATCAACAAAACAATACATCCAAGCCCTGATTTGTAGTTTGCCGATTTCCGAGCGATAAATGCTCATACCGAAAATTTAACAATAATTTTAGGAGGCAGACCCAGCACATCCCTGATTTCAGCCTCCTCTCTCTTTCCTTCATCTTCATCCTAGGGAGCATGATGACTCCTTCAGGTTAACAGAATCATTAGGAGACTTGTCAGGGCTTCTTAGGCCATATTGGTCTGGATCCTGGGCCTTTTCATTTATTCTTTTCCATTCTGGAATCAAAGAATGAAGAGCAAGCCAGAGGACTCTGAGACTAGGAATCTTGACAAGGTGTTGCACCTAGCCCAGCATCAATTCACCAAGGACCAGAAGGCAAGAAACAATCTTTGGAAGTGAACTTTGGAACCTCAATTCAGGAAAAGAAAATCCAGGTAGTCATGCCAAATTCAGACAGGAACTGTTAAAAAAAAATACTTTGTCAGAACTGAGCTACCTGCCTCAGAAGCTGAGAAATTTTAAGGAAGAATCTGCCCCAGAGGTATTAGGGAAAATTCTTGTTATACCTTTGAAAGAAAAATCCTTTTGTCAAAGACAGTTGATGTTCAGTGGTTAAATGAAACTGAGATGCTAATAACTCATCCCTTAAAAATGGGGGAGGCCTCCCTGATTGAGATTCAAGATAATGGCAGAAGAGATACCTCCAAAACCTTTCTGGGCCACAGCATACATGTTATATCATCATCAAGCAAAACAAATTCCTGAATTGACCGTGTCCAAAAATGCATGTCCCATTGTACATTCTGAATCCCTCACTTTCCTGTCAAGAGGTGGGTAGTATACTCCACCATCAGTTCTCTAGAATAGTAAGTAGTTATTTGCATTCATCAGAGTTCTTACTCAAAATTATTTGCCTTTATGTTGCTGTTATATACTTTGTTCTCCTGGTTCATTTTATTCTGCATTAGCTCATATAGGTCTTCCCAAATTTTTCTGAGGCAGTCCCTTCATCATTTCATATGGCACATTATTCCACTTCACTCACATACCAAAAAAATTTATTCATCCATTTACAATTGATAGGCACCTGCTTAGTTTCCAATTCTCTGCCATAGCTTTTGTTTACTTTGTCTTCAAAACAATAAGCTGCAAACTAGATAGTTTTACAGAAATGCTTCCAGGAAAACATGCCTGTTTAATTGGATTTTAAAAAGATGAAAAAGCTTTTTTATATAACTAATCAATCTTAATTGCTTTTAGAAATCTAGAACTTCTAAAAGAGAAATATAAAGAAACCAATGAAGACAGAAATCAAAATGTTACAGTTAGCTTGTTGGTACAGGTCCTTGTTACTGACATAACTGACTGGAGAGGAAGTAAGGGGTGGGAGAGGAGTGTTAAAATATACTTTTCAAAAACAGTAGTGATCACCTGTATTAAATGATTCAGCCTAAATAAGTGTAGATTTCACTTTCAACTTTTAATGTAAATAAATCAATGAACAAACAATACATGTAAACAATAAGAATATTTTCTTTTACTTTGTCTAGCCATCTATCCCAAACCCAAATGTAGTCATTAAATTGGGCCTATTTTGTAGGATTTAGCCAAAAACCTTCAGGAAATTAAAGCATAAGGAATGACATTCTCTTTAGGGGTAAAGGGATTGAATTGTGTGTAGTCTCCCCTTCTTTGTCCCTTAAGGCCCTCTAGTCCCATCCTAGCTATTAACTTCAGGTTTAAATTTCCTTGAGAAAGGAATCCAGGAGGAAGAGCCAACATGGTGGAGTAGAGAAGCACTCAACTGAGTTCTCCCAACATTTCCCTCCAAACAACTTTAAAATAACACCTCAAATCAAATTCTGAAGTGGCAGAGCCAACAAAAGGTCAGAGTGAGACATTCTTCCAGAGCAATACAATATAGGAGGTTGGAAAGTGAGATCTGTGACATGGGGGAGGAGACTGGCCTGGAATCCAGTAGTGGTAAAACTAGGTGATAGAGACAAAACAGCAGCAGCTTCAGGAACTCTTAAGCCACAAGATCTGGCAAATGGGCAGAACAAGTTCACAGTGTACTCCTGTGCTAGCACTTGATTCAGGACCAGACACCATTGCCTATACCCACTTGAGGGTCATAGTTCAAAACCTAAGAGTAGCACTTGCAGTCAGGAGGGCTTGAAAGCCCTGATGGGGAATACCATTTCTGAACCCAAGGGATAAGAGACCCTGAGGAACAATATTGTTTCTGGTCCAAAGGGAGCAGGAGTCCTAAGGGGTAGTACCAATTGCAATCCCAAGAGATCAGGGCTCTTCCTAAGTAAGGACCAGAATGTAGACTAAGAAAGCCATGTCCACACCTCTCCTTAGATCATATTATTTTGGAAACAGCAAAACTTCCAAATCCCCCAAACTTGCTCTGCAAATAGCAGTGTGAAAAAACCTAAGGTTAGAGAGTTCCTCTCTCCCCATCCCCACACTGGTAACAGAACCCAACATTAACATAAAGTTCTAAATCAAAAAATAGGGTGGAAAAATGAGCAAACACCAAAAAAAACAAAAAACAAAAAGCACAAGTTAACCATGAAAAGTTACTATGGTGACAGGAAAGAGCAAGATGCAAATTCAGAAAAAAGACACTGAAGTAATGTGAATTGCACATAAACCCAACAAGAATTTCTGGAAAAACTAAAAAATGATTTCCAAAGTCAAATTAGAATGGTAGAGGAAAAATTAGGTAAAAAATGGAAAACAAAGGAAAAAATATGAACAGACAATTAACAATTAATGGAAAAAGAGGTACAAAAACTGAATGAATAAAATAATTCCTTAAAAATTAGAATTGGGTAAGTGAAAGCTAATGATTCCATTAGATATCAAAAAAATAATAAAAATAAAGTAAAAAGACTGAAAAAAATACAAGAAAATGTGAACTATCTCATTATATCTCAATAACTGACCTGGAAAATAGATTGAGAAAAGATAATTTAAGAATTATTGGATTATCTGAAAGCTATGATCAAAGAACGAACCTAGACATCATATTTCAAGAAATTATAATAGAACACTGCCCTGATATCCTAGAACCAGAAGGTAAAATAGAAATTGAAAGAATCCACTGATCACCAACTGAAAAAGATCCCAAAATGGAAACTCCTAGGAATATTGTAGCCAAATTCCAGAGCTCCCAGGTCAAAGAGAAAATACTTTAAACAGAAAGAAAGAAATCATTTGAATACTATAGAGCCATAGTCAAGATCACAAAGGAGTTAGCAGCTAACATGTTAAAGGACTGTTTGGCATGGAATATGATATTACAGAAGGCAAAAAACCTGGAATTACAACCAAGAATAACCTACCCGGAAAAACAGAAATTAAAAGAAAAAATGTATATTTAATGAAATAGAGGACTTTCAAGTGTTTCTGATGAAAAGAACTGAATAGAAAATGTGACTTTCAAAAACAAGACTCAAGAGAAGCATAAGAAGGTAATCATGAGAGAGAAATCATAATGGACTCAATAAGGTAAAGCTGTGTACTTTTTTATATGGAAAGATGATCCATGTGTCTTCTAAGAATTTTATTATTATTAGGGGAGTTAGAATGATTCTACTTAGAAAGAAGTATCGGGAATGAATTGATTACACTTGGATAAATGTAAAAAAAATGAATAAGAGAGAAAGAGGAATGTCCTGGGAGAATGGAGAATGGAGAGGAAGAGTGGGGAAAATTATCCCATATAAAAGGAGCATGAAAGCAAGAGCTTTTCAGTGGAGGGGGAAATGGTAGAGGGTGTAAGGTTAATGGTATGCCCATTAAAAGGCCTCCCATGGAGTCCTGGTGCAGAGCTAATTAGGCTCTGAACCAGAGGGATTCCCACACCTTCCCAATTAAGTGCTGATTTCCAAGTTTCTCAGTTCTCAGCCAATCAAGTGCTGAGTCTTTGATTGGAAACAGTATATATTATATTGCTTGGAGGAAAAGGTATGAGAAGAGAGAGAAGAAAACAGAAAGAGGAAGCTGAGGAGAGAAGAGAGAGGCTGAGGGGAGAACTTGTCTAGGGAAGCTTGCTCGTGGGAAGGCTTGAAGGAGAGAAATGTTGGCCCTCCCTGGATTGGTGATGAGTACCTTACTAAATCTTGCCTTCTGGTATCCTAATAGGGATGTTTCAAATAAATATTTTGATTTTTGTCTTGGAGGAGGAGAGTTTTTTATGTTTTGTGAGCCAGCCATGGAGATAAGTGTATATATTCATAGCAACTGCTATGGGTATCACATTTGCATTCAGGGGGTGATTGAAACTCACTCACATCTAAATTGATTGAAAAAAAGGAAATGTGTGTGTGTGTGTGTGTGTGTGTGTGTGTGTGTGTGTGTGTATGTCTTACCCAACATGGAAGTAGTAGGGTAAGGGGATAAGAGAAAGAGTATCTGATAAGAGGGAGGGCAGATGAAAGAAGGCAATGGTAAAAAGCAAAACAGACTTTAGAAAAGGAACAGAATAAAAAAAGAGAAAAGTTGCATATTTCAAACTATATTACAAAGAGGTAATCATTAAAACATCTAGTACTGGCTAAGAAATAGAGTGGTGAATCAGTGGAATAAATTAGGTACACAATACAAAGTGGTAAGTGGCCATAGCAATCCAATATTTGATAAACCCCAAAGATCCAAGTTCTGAGGGTAAGAACTCAATATCTGACAAAAATTGCTGAGAAAACTGAAAAGCAGTTTGGCAGAAACTAGGCATAAATCAGCATCTCACACCATGTACCAAGATGAGGTCAACATGGATAAATGATTTAGACATATAGGGTTATATAGGGAAATTAGGGGAAAAGGTAAAAATATATCTATCAGATGTATGCTTAATGAAGAGTTTTTGACCAAAGAGAGAGAAGATTATGGGAAGTAAAACAGATAATTTTAATTACATGAAATTTAAAAGTTTTGCACAAACAAAATGAATTCAGTCTAAATTAGAAGGAAAACAGGAAACCAGGAAAAATTTTGAAACAAATTTCTTTGATAAAAGCCTCATTTCTCAAATATTTAGAGAAATGAACCAAATTTATAAAAATGAGTCATTCCCCAATTGATTGGCAAAGGTTATAAACACGCAATTTTCAGATGAAGAAATCAAATAGTCATATGAATTCTAAATTACTACTGATTAGAGAAATACAAATTACAACAATTCTGAGATACTACCTTACACTTGTCACATTGGTTAACGTGACAGAAAAAGGGAAATGACAAATGCTGGAGGAGATATGGAAAAATTGGCACAATAATCCTTTGTTGGTGGAGTTGCAAATCAGTCTAACCATTCTGAGAACAATTTGAAAGTGTGTCCAAAGAGGTATAAAACTTTTCATACCCTTTGACCCAATAATACCACCACTAGGTCGATATCCCAAAGAGACCAAAGAAGAGAGGGAAAGACCTGTTTGCACAAAAATATTTATAGCAGCTCTTTTTTGTTATGACAAAGAATTGAAAATTAAGGGTATGCCTATCAATTGAGAAATATATGAAGGAGTTCTAGTGTAGGATTATGATGAAATACTATTGTGCTATATGAAATTACAAGCAAGATCATTTCAGAAAAACCCTCTGAGAAGAATTATATGAACTCATGCAAAGTAAAGTAAGCAAAACTAGGAGAACACTGCATGAAGTAACAGCAATATTACAAAGGTGACCAGCTGTGAACGACTTAGCTATTCTGATCAAGACAATAATCCAAGACAGTTCTAAAGGACCCATGATGAAAAATGCTATCCAAATCCAAAGAAAGGCTGTTGAATTCTGAATGCATATTGAAGCACATTTTTAAACTTTCTTTAATTTCATTATCTTAGTTTGTTCATGTTTTCTTTTGCAACACAGCTAATATGGAAATGCGTTTTGCATAACTTCACATGTATAATCAAAATCAAATCCCTTACCTTCTCAAGAAGCAAGAAGGAGTAGGAGGGAGAGAGAGGATTTAGAATTTAAAAGTTTAAAAAATTATTACAAATTTTTGCATGTAATTGGGATATATTTAATGACATAAATTAAAATAATTTTTTTTAAATCTAAGAGAGAAGGAGGGGGGAAATTTAGTACACTCTACCAAAATGAAGTGTCTAAAGATCTACACCCAAAGATGCTACTGAAACTTAATAGTTGAAAATTGTTTTAAAGAGAAATGGACAAAAAGAAAAATTCCAAATCTTTAGATTTTGAGGGTAGAAATTAGAAAGGAGAGTAATAACACCTGGATAAAGACAAGAACCACTAAGAAAGAGCTAAATGACCTGAAGGGACAGAGATTTTAGATTTCATATAAAATATATGTGCATATATTTTATATAAAATGTAAAATTTTGTATATTATACTCTCTCAACTCTCGGATAGGTGGCCAACCCATAACAACAACAGTCAATATTCATATGATACTTCAATATTCATAAGGTATTTTATATATACATGATTTCATTTGAGTCTCTGATCTCATTTGAGCCTCTTGCTAATTTTATGAAGTGCTATGTGTATTTTTATCCTCATTTTGCCATAAGGAAACTATAGAGTCCAGTTGAATGACTTGCTCAGTGTTCATATAATTTAACTCAGTTCAGTCATTCACATAATTCAATCTGCAGTCACGGTGAATTATCAAGTGCTGACCACTGCTATTCAAGGCACTATAAAAGACTCTGAGTATAGACTAACAAGCATAAAAGAGACTGTCCTCGAGAAGCTTATATTCTATTAAAGCGTGAGCTAAATTACTACAGAATAGGGGGGGGAACTTAATTTCTTTGCATAGACAGTGTCCTATTTATTTTGTTGGGCATCCAATATGTGCCCTGTGGGTCAAATGTGGCTTGTTTGATATCTTCCACCCCCCCCCAAATTAACTCAATTAATGCCATCAGCCAATTGGCTCAAACTCTTGTATCCCCTTCTTCTTTTCCTCTCCCCACTATAATTGAAGTTACCAGGTGTCATGCCAGCAGACTTTGATCAATTAGTAAGTGTAATTGAAGCTGAATATAATTAATTATATAGATGCATGTTACCTGCTCACATAAAGAGCAACGACCATGTGCCAGCCCACCCTGGATGTCCTGCAATAGATAATCGCTCTAGTTAATAGCCCCCTAAGGCTTTATCTCTAACAAAGATGGTGTATGAAATTTGTTCTAATCAGCATTAGAAATAGAATTCAAACCCAGATCTCTCCTAGCTCCATTTACACTGTTGTTATCCTGGCTCTTCAGGTTGCATGCATATTATCAGCTGTAGAAATGGACTAGGATTAGTCCACTAGAGTAGGATGAGGTACATAACCTCAAGACAGAATGGATGAAAAACCATTTGGTATTGCTTATCTGCAAGGGTGGGAACCAGCAGCTTGAGTTTAGACAACCTGGTATTAAGATAAATTGCAACAAACTTGTCTAATCATACTGTAACATTTCTAAGTTCTGTTTGTTATCAGTCCTATATGGTTTTGATATGTGGATCCAATCTCTCCTCGATATTCTTAAATAGTAGTGATAACTCACATTTTATGTCATTCTTTAAGGTTTGTGTAGTACTTTCTATCAATCAACTCATTTGATGCACATGATAGCTCTCTTGAGATAGGTATTGCTCTCACCACCATTTACAGAAGAGGAAACTGGCTGGGACACCTTTAGCGACTTGCCCTGGATTGAATTTGAACATATGTTTTCCGGATTCCAAGTCTCCTCCCTAGACCACTGGCCCTACTTCCAGTCCAGCTCCTAAAGTCATCTAAGAAGCTATCCTTACAAAGAACCTACCAATGCTGATCTTCTGTTATCTATGGGATAGGCAAGGCACTTTTATCAGTGGAAATGACATTAAAGGGAATGCATTATCATCCACTTTGCAGCTTCATGCTGTATCATGTGACATTTCTATCAGAACTGCAACCTGAGACTTACAATGTCCTGTCTTCCCCATTAGAATGAAACTCCTCAAAAGAAAGATTTGTCTTGTTTTTCTCTTTCCTTTTTTAAAAATAGTACTTTATTTTTTCCAGTTACATATAAAGACAATTTTCAACATTCATTTTTTAAATAAGATTTTCAGTTCCAAATTTTTCTCCTAGTGTCTCCCACCAAGATGATAAGTAATCTGATAGAGATTACTCATGGGCAATCATGTAAAACATATTTCCACATTAGTCATGTTGTGAAAAAAGAAACACAACCAAAGAAAAAAATGAAGGAAGTTAAACTAATATTCTTTGATCTGCATTCAGACTCCATCAGTTCTTTCTTTATGGATAGCATTTTCCATCATGAGTCTTTTGGAATTGTTTTTGATCATTGTATTGCTGAAAACAGCACCATGGTTGTTGATCATGGAACAATGTTGCTGTTACTGTATACAATGTTCTCCTGGTCCTGCTTATTTCACTCTGCATCAGTTCATGTAAGTCTTTCCAGGTTTTTCTGAAATCATCCAGCTGATCATTCTTCATAGCGTTCCATAAAGTCATATACTACAACTTGTTCAGTCATCTTCAATGGAAGGGCATCTCCTCAATTTTCAATGCTTTGTTACTACAAAAAGAGTTAACTATAAATATTCCTTTTATATTATAAAATTCCTTTTCCTTTTTTAATGACCTCTTTGGAATACAGACCTGGTAATGTTATTGCTGGATCAAAGGGTATTTGAAGTTTGATTGCCAGTTGGGCATATCTCCAAATTGTTCTCCAGAATTGTTGAATCAGTTCACAACTCTACCAAAATTGCATTTGTGTCCCCATTTTCCCACATCCCCTCCAACATTTATCATTGTCCTTTTCTGTCATATTAACCAACCTGATAGATGGAAGGTGGTACCTCAGAGTTGTTTTCATTTTCATCTAATTGATATGATTTAGAGATTTTTCATATGACTATAGTTAGCTTTGATTTCTTATTCTGAAAAATGCCTATTCATATCCTTTGACCATTTATCAGTTGGGCAATGACTTGTATTCTTATAAATTTGACTAAGTTCTCGATATATTTGAGAAATGAAGCCTTTATCAGAGACATTTGCTGTAAAAATTGTTCTTCCACTCTCTGCTTTCCTTATAATCTTGGTTGCATTGGTTTTATCTGTTCAAAAGCTTTTTCATTTAATATAATCAAAATTATCCATTTTATATTTCGTAATGCTCTCTATCTAGTCTTCATAGATCTGACAGGTAAACTATTCCTTGCTCTCCTAATTTGCTTATGGTATCACCCTTTATGTATAAATCATGTACTTATTTTGACCTTATTTTGGTATATGGTGTGAGATGTGAATCTATATCTAGTTTGTGCCAAACTGCTTTCTTGTTTTCCCCACAGTTTTTGTCAAATAGTGAAATATTTTCCCAGAAACTGGAGTCTTTGGGTTTATCAAACAGTAGATTACCATAGTCATTTACTGCTGTGTCTTATGTATCTAATCTATTCCACCAAGCTACCACTCTATTTCTTAGCCAGTACCAAGTAGTTTTGATAATTGCCATTTTATAGTATTGTTTCAGATCTGGTATGGCTAAGCCTTCTTCTTTTGCTTTTTTTTCTGCTCTTCTAGAATAATGATTATTATTTTTTCTAGCTCTTATAAAATGATTTTTTGTTAGTTTGGCATGGCACTGAATAAGTAACTAACAGGTAGAATTGTCATTTTTATTATATTAGCTTGACCTACCCATGAGCAACTGATATTTTTCTAATCATTTAGATCTGATTTTATTCGTGTGAAAAGTGTTTTGTAATTGTGTTCATATAGTTCCTGGGTTTGTCTTGGCAAGTAAACTCCCAAGTATTTTGTATTTTACACAGTTATTTTAAAGACAGTTTTTCTTCCTATCTCTTGCTTGTCTTGTTTTCCTTGTTGTACCCTCTGAGCTTAGCACAGTGCTTTGCATATATAAAATACTTAATAAATGCTTTTTTTCATTCATTCTATCCTCCACTCTTTGATGCCTCTCAAAATATAGGAAGTTCTGGGGTAAATCTATAAAGAAGCACTTTTCTGCCTTTAGATTTTTGAAGCCTTGAAACATTTGACAGTCACTGTACTATTGAAACATTCTTGGGTCAGGAAAACTCACGACTCTATAGGAGTAAGGCTTCTTTGATCTAGAATGTTGCTCTAACCACCAGTCTTTATTTTGTCTGATTTAAGTGTTCCTGAGCTACTTAGTTGTATAAGCAAAAGGAGGGTTTTAAGTAGGTAGAATTATTGAGATATTTTTTATTCCCCATTTCTTTTTCCCTCTCCATTTTTCTTTCATTTTCCCACATTCCTTTCTTTTTTTTTTTTTTGGCTTTTCTCACCCCACTTGTTTAAATGCTTCCAAATAATTTTCTTTCATAGCATTTGCCAATTACTGTAGATCAAATATTAGAAATATGATAGAATGCTTAAGATAATTTATTATAAAAAGCGAACTCAGAATGAAGCACAGCATGTTCTTTGTGGGGTTCTGGGTAACTTTTCCAGCTAAAGTGATTAGGACACTCAGTGGGAATGTGGTGGTGGGTTTTTGTATTTTTGTTATCACCAGTTTTGTGATAGCATAACTTCTGCCCTTATCTAAGAGTGTCTATACCATGAAACTAAATTTTATGTACATTGTCATATTGAATGCGACCAGTGAGGTCACTGAAACAGAGGCAAGATATAGGAAAGAATACTAATTCCATGTTTATAAGAAATGAAGACAGGTGATTTTTAATCTAGTGAGAATTAGAGTTTTGTTGGCATCAAAGTTAATTCACTGAGGCTATCAGTGCTATCCCATAGGTAGGTATGAGTGAGATAAGAGCACCGGCACTGAGAAATTAAGCCAGGGTCAGGCAAATTCATAGCACATGATGACCTTTAGCTAATGGACTCATTCTCTTTAGAGAAGACTTTTCTGGGATCTCATGACCTTTTTGGTGGATCACTTTGAAGAAGCAAAGCACAGTGAGAAGGGAGCTAGACTTGGAGTCAGAAATTCAAATCCTACCTCAGAAACTAGCTATGTAGCTATTGGCAAATCCCTTAGGTTGCCTGAGCATGGAATTGCTTGTCTGTAAAATGGGGATGTGCATAATTATGCTAACAACCGGGGTTGCTATATAGCCCTTAAGGTGCTACACAAATATGAGTTGGTTTTGCTAATATTGTTATTACCAGTGTTATCCTTTTGGCCATTATTTTTAACTAGTATCCTCCCTTTCTTCTCTCAGATGCTGTCTGGGCTTGGTTTCAGGGTGTTTTGAGCTTCCTGAGTCAGAGGAGTTGTAAAGCACTTAGCATAGTGCCTGACATATAGTAGGTATTGGATATAAACTTGCTCTCTTCCTTTTCCCCTCTTATTAGTGGCTGGGTTTTATTTTCAGAGAATCACAGAATCTGAGAAGGGGAAGTGAACTCTATTCCAGACCACGAATTCCTTCTATAGCATCTGAAACAAGTCATCATTTTCCTTACTGTCATGTGGCATGAGGAGAGAAGAGGGATCCATTGCCTTCTGAACCAGTCCATTCTACCTTTTTGTTCAGTCATGCCTTACTCTTTGTGACCCCATGAACCATCCTGTCCATGGGGTTTGTTTGGCAAAGAAAGTGGAGTGATTTGCCATTTTCTTCTCTGGTGAATTAAGGCAAACACAGGTTAAGTGACTTGCCCAAGGTCACACAGCTAGTAAGTGTCTGAGGCCAGATTTAAACTTGGTTCTTCCTGACTCAGGACCTATTGCTTTATCAACAGAGTCCTCTAGCTGACTTTAGATCCATTCCATTTTTAGCTGCTTCTAATTGTTTGAAAAAAATTTTTTTTCTTGAATTTGGCCTAAGTCTGGTGGTTTTCAGCTCTTACCCATTGTTCCTAGCTCTAGTTTCTGGAGCCAAGCAGGGAAAATCTAATCCCTTTTCCAACAAGACCTCCCTTCAAATACATGCAAACATTTATCATGTTCCCTTGAAATCTTCTCTCCTGCATACTAAACCCTAGGTCATTCAAGCAAGGCTCCCAAGGCTCTCTGGTATCCTGGCTGCCTTCTTTTTATGATGCTCTCTAGCATTTCCATTTCCTTTCTGTAATATGATGAACACAATACTATAGATATGGTCCAACAAGGGAAAGTACAGAAATATTCTCGGGTTTCCTAATTTTCCCAACATAGTCGAAGGTTCCATTAGCTTTCTTGATTACCACAATTATATTCTTGACTCTTCATAAATTTGCAGTACACTCAAACCCCCAGATCTTTTTCAAATAAAATGCTTTGTCGCCATGGCTTCCTTGCCACAAATTTACTGTTTTGTTGATTTTCTAGACTTCAGAAAGTGTCAATAATACGCAAATTAAGCGTTAATGTGTGTTCATACATTTTTGCCCCATAGAATCAGGTTGTGAAACCTTTCCCAGCACATCACTTTAGCAGTAATGCTTGAGCTCAGTAGGAAGGCAGTGGAAGACTCAGAAAATGAAGTTATCATTTTAGACTGGAGGCTAATGTTAATGATAACAACTGACATTTATATAGTGCTTTAAAGTTTGCAAGGTGTGTTACACCCATCATCTCCTTTGAGCCTTATGACACCTCTGCCTAGAGACCTCCCTTCTAGCAACTAGTCTAATTATTAAGAAGTACTCTTTGGTTTAGCCATTCATCCAATTCTGAATCTAACTCTATTATCATCTGGTTCCCATATCTCTGTCTTATCTACAAGAAAAGAATGAATTTGCTAAATGCTTTGCTAAAATGTAGATAAATGTTGTTGTTGTTGTTGTGTGTGTGTGTGTGTGTGTGTGTGTGTGTGTGTATGGATGTGTGTATGAATATGCACGTCTCCACTGGCATCAGTCTAATTAACCCTCCCAAAAAATCTGCTCCTGGTGAAATGTTGACTGTGATCGCTACTTTCTTTTTTGAGATGTATACTAACTGTCCTGTTAACAATACATTCTAGAATGTTGCTGGGAATTTAAATCAAGTTCACTGATTCCACTCCTTTCCTAACGAAGCAAATTCATAAAACAAATCTCCTCTCCCCCTACTCAGTGCTCTTTCCCCTAGATAATACTGCCTCTCTCAGTCATTAGCTACAAAGGTAACCTTTCATAATCTATAACATTTCTTTTAATTTTTCTTAAAGCTTATGATGTTATTTTTTCCATTAATGAGCATTTTCTAAATTAATCTGTCCCTCCCATGACATTCCCACCATGAATAAATAATAACCACCATCCCCCCAGAGTAAAATCCTCAATGCATAAATGCATAACCTGGTAAAATAAATCCCCATGTTAGTCAAGTCTGAATATGTATGTCTCCTTCTGCATTTTAAGTTGATCACCTCTTTTTAAGGAGGTGAGTGGTATGTTTCATCTTCATTCTGTTGAACTATTATTGCATTGATCAGAGTTAGAAATTCTTTCTTATATAGAGAAAAAAAAGCAAAAAGTCTTTTTTCCCTCTATGATGTTATTTGAGAAGATTAAATTGATTCTGTATCATTTTTATTGATCCTATTCAAATTAGCTTGATTTTGTCTTGTAACTGCCTAAGTCTTGGTTCTTTATCTCTGAACTCAGTTCAGAAATTTAGCTGGCATGCAATGAGTTCAGTTTAGAAATCCAGTTCTCTTACTAGTCACTGTTCTATTTTTTTGCCTCAAAGAATAATGTGGTGGACACCAGGGAACCTAGTCTAGAATCTTTACCCCACCACTAAGCTATCCTTCAGGGATATTTAGTTTGCTTGCCAAAGAAGTCTGGTCCATTATCTTTGAGTCTTGCTGGTGTGCTCAAACAACGAAAAGGAGGAAAGGATGGGAATGGTTGCTAGCTCTCATTTCCAGCTCCTAACCAATCATATCGTCCCCTATATTTCAGGTATGTAACCAGTCATGTTGTCCTTGATCCCATGATGACAAACTACCCTATTTGGTTCTTTGTTTTAACCTTATAACAATTATCTTCATCTCATGGTCAAGGCAAGTTGCTAACTCCTTTATTAATAGGTTCATAGACTTTTAATAAACTGTTATCTTGCTCAGAGAGAATGTGCCTCACTCTACCTTTGTTAAATTTTATTCATGACATATCTTTATGTAAATTGTCCTTCTTGTTTTGCTCACTTCACTCAGTTTGCAAAATCTTCTCAATTTCCTCTAAAAACAGTTAATTTCATATTTTTTATGCACTGGCATAATGATATTCCATTACAATTTTTTAACCATTCCCAATTGAATATGACCTTTGTTTACACTTTTTAACAGTCATGAATAGAACTGCTGTAAATATTTTTGTACATGTAGATCCTTTTCCTTTTCTATTTGATTTCATTGTAAGTAGAGGCCTATACAGGTATATCCATATACATAATTGGGCCTGAGTTCTAGATGGCTTCCCCAAAGGCTCAACCACTTCATAGCTCCACAATCAGGGCATTTCTGTGCCTGTTTTCCTGCATCCCCTTTAATGCTTGTTATCGTCATTTTTTCTGATAGGTATAAGGTAGAACCTAAAAGTTACTTTAATTGCATTTTTCTAAGATATTAATGATGTAGAGCATCATAAAAATATGATGGTCAATGGCTTGGCTTTCTTCCTTTGAAAACTGTTTGTATCCTATGACCATTTATCTATTGGGATATGGCTCTTAGTCTTATAAAATTAAATCTGTTCCTTACAGATCTTGGATGCAAGATCTTTAGATATGAGATCTGAGAAACTTGGTGCAAAGATTTTTTTAGATTTACTTGTTTCTTTTATTATTTTTACTACATTCAATTTGTTTGTGTAAAAACTTTTATACAGTTCATCCATTTAAAAAGATCATGAACCCATCAAACCATGTAGCACCCTGTCATCTGAACCTAGGATAGGTACAGGTGAACTTCCACTCACCTCCCTTCAGGAAAAGTTCTAGAGGTGCCTGCATTTTGTAAATCAAATTGAATTAGAGTTGGTCCTCATTTGTCACTCATTTGCCTTTCCTTTTTCTTGGCAAACAAACACAAATAATCAAAATAAGAATGTCTAAATGTCTCCAAAGAAAGGTCCTTGCTTAATCTTGCTTTGTTTCTTGGGAGACAAGAAAAAGGAGAAAAAAAATCCATTCCCACAGCTAAGCCCTATAATTCAACTTGACTTGTCCCTACTCTCTGATTAAAGCATTTTTTGAAATAAGAGATAAGAAGCTGAGATCTGCATTCAGATAAAGATACTTAACACAGATCAAAAAGGTTTGTACACATGTCAGTTGGATTAAATGACAGGATGTGGGGGGAAGTAGTGAGTACTATATCCAGTTACTTTATGCACGAGCTCATTTGCTGAATGCAGGTACTCTAATAGGTTATGCACTCATATATGGAAACTATGGAAATTAATGGAAAGCAATCTATAATGGTTAGAGTGTTTGTTCTGATATGGATCCAAGATTACATTTCTCCTAATTAGTATATCACTATAATTTTTTATAACTGTCTTCCAGCCCTGACTAGAGTAATAAATTATCCTAAAAACTTTTAACTTGCTTTTTTTCTGGGTATCAGCAATGTGTTATAAGTAGTTGCTACTTCAGGTAAATACACTTAGTAATTTGGTATTTCCCAACTCCATTTCTAAAGTCCATCTGAATAAGAGAAGATTTAGAAAAAAAGGAATATATTCTTAAGATTCCTCACTGGAACCTTAAATTCTGTAAAATTTTGTAAATTTCATTTACAGAAGTTCTGAGTAAAAAAAAAAAAATGCCTCATTTAGGTTATATTTTGGCAGATTGTAAGCTCCCTGCATAAGGAGCATATGCTAAAAACTAGCATAGTTCTTAACAAATACTAATACATTCTTATTGATTGATTAGCCCAATGTTTTTCAAAAAAAGACCTACCCAAAATGTGGAAAAGAGATTGGGAGGGAAGGATACCATGGAGAGAATATGCCTTAATTTGCGAAATAAAATGATGTTCACTGCCTAGGAAACATGAATATATGTTATCTATGCTTTTCTATGCCTTTATCCAAGTCACTGGTAAAAATATTCAATAGCAAGGGATCAAGGACATATTCTTTGCAGGATCCAAAAAAAAAAAAAAAGATAAGGCAAAGCTGAAACTAATCCCTTAGATTTATTTCACTCTATTAAAATTTGATTTAATATGGTGGAGTCCAGAATTGCATAAAGCCAAATAAGGAAATCTTTCATAGATCTGCATGGGGGATTACTTTCCCAGCTCAAAGGATTCCCCAAAATATAGAATCCTACAGCTAGAAGGGACTTTCAAAGAGATCACTTAGTTTACCTTCCCCCACCCTTTGTAGCTGTCCTCCTACCTTCACTGGCCTATAACCAAACCACCAAAGAAACTATGCATCTTTTATTTTAAAGACTTACAGAGAAGATTGATTTCATGACCTCCTTCAAGAACCCATTCTAAAATTTAAATGCCCTTTCTGTCACAAAATTAATCTTTCTTTCTAAACTTAATACCTTATATTATAGGTCACTGCCATTTTTTCCTGTTGTATCTTCAGTGAAAATAGAAAACAGTTGATCATCATCACTTAACCAGCCCTGTAGGATTCTGCTCCACATATCATGTGTACCCTTTATAATTAGATTAGAGCAATGGTAATTATGTTTGCATGCCTGAGCATACAGAGGTCAAGTCCCTGATCTCAGCAGAGTAAATTCCATCTTGGAGGTAAAGCTGCTTAATAGCTGGCATTTTGATCATAGACAGTCTTTTCCCAAACACAATGAATCCCTGTGCTCATAGCTCCTCTTCCAAATGCTAAACAGGGTCTGTGAGATTTATTAACACCCAGACACATTTTGCTCCTCTTGAGGTCAGTTTCATCTCAAAAGTTGGTAATATCCTTTGTATAATGTTTACATTTTTCATCACCTAATCTTAGAACATGGTGTCCCATTAAGTCTATTTACATTAAGTGACTCAGAAACTAGATTATGATTTTGGGTGTGTTGCTATACTTAAATTACGACACAAAAGCTCTTTTGTAAAGCATTTATGTTTATATTTTAGGAAGGGTGTTGATGATCCAGAGCACATCCAACAGAAGACAGGCAGCGTAGTGAAGGGCCTCAAGATTCGGTCATATGAGGATTTGGTGAAAACGCATTAGAACCAGTTGAGAAAATTCAAGGTATTTGGCCCTTAGAAGATTTAGGATGAAACGGGTATTGGAAGAGCAAACAGATTTATTCTGCTTGGCCCCAGAAGTCAGAACCAGGAACAAATGTTGGAGGTCATGAAGTAGTAAAGGGTAGCCTTGGTGGAACACTTAGAGTTATTCAAAAATGAAATGAGCTGTCTTGGGAAGTAGAGGAACCTCCTTCACTAGAGATCTTTAAGCGAAGACCAGATGACCGCTTGATAGATATATAAAAAAGTCCTGGACAAATGGTTGATATGTTATAGAGGGTATTCTTGTTTAGGTATGGATTAGATGAGATCATGGCTAAGGTGCCTTCCAAGCAGGGGTGTGCTAGAGTCAGCATCAAGAAGCTCATGAAGGCTTATTGTTCCATTTTCAGGGCAAGCATTTACACCTCTGAAATTGCCAAATGCTGCAAATCAGTGTTTGCTTTCTTGTTTTATTTATCGTCTGGACTTAAGAAAGTGATGGAAAAAATATTAATAATGCAAACTAACAATGCCCTAACCCCTAGCCTGTTCTAGAAGCTTATCTTTTTGTGGCCTATTGCTTCAAGGCCTTGTGATCTGTTGGGTGATGATGAGTGAAAATAGATTAACCTGGTAAACTAACCTTTGTTAATGCATTAGTCAGCTAATGTGTTGTTCTTTTTAGGCAACATTGTCTTGGCTCTACTGAAATTCATGTCTTTAGAAAGCCCTAAAGAAATAATAGATAGAATTTCAGATTCTGTGACAAGAAGGGGAGGGCAGTAATCAGGGTGGCTCTCTGTACCCCTCCAATCATGCCTACAAGTTATCTGCCTATGGTAACAGTACATAGACCCCATCTCCTACACCTGTCTGTTCCCAGACAGTCTTTGAGCCAAAACTTTTTTATTCATGTCCATTTTACAGAGCCACAACTAGGGCAGGGTAGCTGGAGCTTTTTCCTAGGGCATCAATATTTAGGGGAATATGCTGCTTCTTTATAGTGTTCCACTAGCCTCATGAATCCATGCCTCATGGTCCTCCACTGATTATGTGACAGACAGCATCTCCCTAAAAGTCCCAGACCCTTTCTAGTCACTTTTCCTCATCATGACTCCAGCCTATCTTCTACCTTCATTGAACTTGGAGGCTAGGGTCAGAATTTTTGGGGGCAAGATGCTTAGTCTCCTGGAATGACTACATGGTCAGGGTGAAATATAGTTTGTTCTTGCTCTCCTTTTCCCACTATTACCCCTCAAATGAATTTTCTGTGGGTTCCAGACTTCCCGGTTACAATTCTGAATCTGAGTCAATCCTTCCTTTCCCATTCTATAGTTCAGGCTCATTTTTTTTCTACAGCTAAATAGTCCTGGAGATTGAGTTTATCTATTCTGACGTTAAAGTAATTGGAAATAGATTAATTTGCCCCCCCTACAACACATATTTTTCTGGACATTTATTAGAGAACTTCATGCTGTCAATCTTAGAAATGCTTTCTTTTTCATTCTGTTTGTTTTACCCAGAGTCCAGGAGCCCAAGAATCATGAGCAGCTCAAGGTGGCTAGGGTCAGCAGTCCAACTTGCCTGCAGGGGGTTGATATTATTGGGAGTGTGATGTGTATCGGGGACTGGGGGAAGCCTGTTCTAACCAGAAGAGGCATATGCAGGCCATCTGTGTCTGAGGTAAGTGTGTGCTAAATGGGTTGCTCCCTAAGTAATCTACTCCAGTAGGACACAGGGGATGTGTAAAAATGAGCAATTATATTTGAGCCTGTTATGTTCCTCCTGTGGCAATATATCTCCCTGACATGCTTTTTTCTCCCCAGTGAGAGAACGCATGTGAGGCCAGTGAATATAAAGTTGGTCATATTGAATTAACTGATTTTTCCTCAAGTCTTTAAATGTGGAGCATTTCAAACCTTCCTGTGTAAACTGTGTAAAGAGAGATGGAATGATTGGGAGAGAACCCGAGAAAAGGAAATGGCAAAAAGAAACACCTTTCAAATTTTAATCTGTCAAGGTGACAGATTTAAATCTGTACTTTTCAGATCTCTTTGTGGGGTGCTTCAAAATACCATATTCAGTCTTATTATAACTGTTTCTTATCCAGTTGTGGTAGCTTTCAGGGGTTAGGAATTCTCCAATACCTGTCAAAACTGGCCACAATAGGGACATAAGCACTTGACTGTGTTTCCTTCATTGGTTATCCTTAAGGGCTGAGAGAGAGGAATTATTTGTCTACTTCACTATCGTAAAATGAATCCATTCAGTTGCAAAGGTCATAGTGCACTAGCATACCTGTCACTGGCTTCCTCAGATAATCCCTGCCTTCTGGAGGATGACTTTTGCTACTCTTTAGCCAGGATGCCCCACCACAGGTCCTCTGCTAGAAGGTGGGTCCCAAAATGAGCTTGGAAGGAGAGTGCATCAGGCATCCTCAGGCTCCTCAAGGTCTTTTGGGGGAGTATATTGTTCCCAGGGCTCATCTCCAACACCTGCCATGGCACTGGGGAAAACTGAGAAAAGGGGACTCTACAGAAATCTGTCTTTGACTGCTAGAGACGATTTGCATCACCACCATCCACATCCCTCCTCTTTCCTCTTCTGGCTCTATTTTCTTTAAGCTCCAAAAACCCTTCAATAGACATGTGGATAACTTAGCCCTCCCTAACACCTCTCCCTTCTCTCTCTCTCTCTCTCTCTCTCTCTCTCTCTCTCTCTCTCTCTCTCTCTCTCTCTGTAGTGTGTCTTTCTCTCTCCCTGCTCACCTCTCTACCCAACTTTGTTTCTATTTCTCTTTATTCTCTTTCTCTCTTCTATTTCTGACTATCTGTCTCTCTCTCTGTCTGTCTCTCTGTCTCTGTCTCTCTCTCTCTCTCTCTCTCTCTCTCTCTCTCTCTCTCTCTCTCTCTCCCGTCTCCTCCCCTTTACTCTCTCTCTGTTTTAATGTGTCTGTCTGTCTCCTCTCTTCTCTCTCTCTGATTCTCTGTCTCTATCTCTCTCTCCCTCTCTCTTTCTGTAGTATGTCTCTCTGTCTCTGTCTCTCTCCTTGCTCACTTCTCTACCCGACTTTGTTTCTATTTCTGTCTCTCTCTTTCCCTTCATCTCTCTTTCTTCTTGTTGCTGTTTCTGTTCAGTGATGTCTAACTCTATAAGACCCCATGGACTTTGTCTATGGGGTTTTCTTGGCAAAGATCCTGAAGTGGTTTGCCATTTCCTTCTCCAGTGTGTCCCCATTTTACAGATAGGAGACTGAAAGAAATAAGGGTTAAGTGACATGCCCAGGGTCACACAGCTAGTGTCTGAGGCCAGATCTGAACTCAGATTTTCCCAGCTCCAGGTCCGGGGCTCTAACCCCTGCACACTTAGCTGCCCTAAATGAATGATTCTATCTTTGAATGATTCCAACTTTACTTTTGTTCTTCTTTAAGTTTACAAACTTTGATGGCATTTCACAGGTATGATTGGCAATAGGATCTCCACCTCACACATAGAGATGAAAAAACTGCCAAAAATAGGATTTGGGGATTTCTTTAGGTTGGTTCTTTAGGTTCTTAGTTGGGCAACTACATGAATAAATCTGCCTTTTTTTTTCCTATGGGGGATGGGGCAAAAGGGAGAAACAGACAGACCAATAGAGATTGTGTATACATGTCTGTTCTCTTAAAGCAATAGGCAATATTTTGTACAATGCAATGATGACTTAAGAATTCCTATACTTCCTATATTCAAAAACTTTCTCTGTCTCTGTTTATCTGTTCGCATATCCTTTCCATCTCTGCCTCTGTCTCCATCTTTGTTTTTCTTTTCTATATGTCTGATACTGTGTCAGGTGATGGGAATACAAAGACAACTGAAATGTCACCTGCTCTGAAGTAGCTTACATTCTATAAAGGGGAGCACTATGCATGTGCATACACATATACATACACACAAATGTGTGTATGTGTATAAATCCATACATATTTTCACATATGTACATATATTATAAATATGTATATGAATGTATGCCTGTATATTACAAGTAGTAATTGTATTTTGCCCCCTTCCCACTGGATCACTGCTTTATCCTGGCAGAGGGGCTTGTGAAGGTTAATAAAATTGTGAGCTATGCTGAGCAAAGTTACCCAAGACAGAGGTCATAGTGGAGAGCTCTTACAAGAGGTGATCCATTGAAGAAGAAAATGGCAAACCCTGCCAGTGTCTTTGTACAAAAATCCCATGAAGAGTACTATAATGATAAAAGAGATGACATTGGAAGATGAGCCTATCGAGTCGGAAGGCTCATCATGCTGCGGGGGAAGAGTAGAGGACAATTGCAAGTAGTTCTAGTACTAATGAAAGAGCTGGGCCAAAACCAGAAGGAAACGTAGTTGTGGATGCTTCTGGTGACAAAAAAAAAATCCTGATACCATCAAGATCTCTATTGCATAGGAACCTGGAATATAAGATCTATGAGCCAAGATAAGCTAGATATGGTCAAACAGAAGATAGAAAGATTAAACATTGACATCTTGGGTGACTTCTGTTTGACTCCAAAGCAAAATGTTCAAAATCACAGCAATACAAGTCTATACCCCAACCACTGATGCTGAAGAGGCCAAAGGAGCTAACTGTGGCTCAGTCTGTGAGCTTCTTATTGCAAAATTCAGACTTAAATTGAAGAAAGTAGAGTAAATCATCAGACCATATAGATATGACCTAAATAACATCCTTATGAATATGAAGTGGAGGTGATGAATAAATCTAAGGGGTTAGACCTGGTAGAGTACCTGAAGAACTATGGATATAAGTTCTCAATATTGTACAAGAGGCAACAAAAAAAAAATTCCAGAAAAAAAGAAGAAAGCAAAATGGTTGTTCTAAGAAAGAAGGAAAGCAAAAGGTAAAAGAGAAAGGGAAAGATATGTCCAACTTAATGCAGAATTCCAGAAAATAGCAAGAAAAGATAAAGTTTTTTTAAATGAGTAAAGAAATAGAAGACAACAATAGAATGAAAGAGTGATCTCTTCAAGAAAATTAGAGATATCAATTCAATGTTTCATGCAAAAAAATGGGCTTCAACAAACATTGCTAATAATAAGGATGAGGGAGGTGATAGAATTTCAGTTCAGTTATTTAAAACACTAAAAGATGATGCTGTCAGTGTGCTTCACTCAGCATTCCAGCAAACTTGGAAAATTCAGCAGTGGCCACTGGATTGGAAAAGATCACTTGACATCCCAATCCTAAAGAAGAACAATGGCAAGGAATATTCAAATTATCAAACAATGCCAGCAAGGTATGCTTAAGATTCTGCAGAGCTAGACTGTTGCGTACATGTGAACTGAGAATTACCAGAAGAGCAGATTAGTTTTTTAAGAGGCAGAGGAACTAGAAACCAAATTGCCAACATTCTCTGGATTACGGAGAAAGCAAGGGAGTTCCAGAAAATCTTCTTTGACTACACAAAAGCCTTTGACTGTGTGGATCACAACTAAATGTGACAAGTTCTCAAAAAGATAGAAGTACCAGATCATCTTACTTGACTTCTGAGAAACTTGTATATGGGTCAAGAAGAAACAATTAGACCCAAACACGGAACAATTGATTGGTTTAAGATTGGGAAAGGAGTACAACAAGGCTATACACTGTCACCTTATTTATTTCACTTGTATGCAGAGTACAACATGTGAAATTTCAGGCTGGATGAATCAAAAGCTTGAATTAAGGTTGGTTGCCAGGAGAAATATCAACAATCTCACATGTGCAGGTGATACCAATCTTATGTCAGAAAGTGAAGAGGAATTAAAAAGTCTCCTGACAAGGATGAAAGAGGAGAACGTTAAAACTGGCTTGAAACTCAAGATAAAAAATAACTAGTATCTTGGCAACTAATCCCATCACTTCCTGGCAAATAGAGGGAGAAGAAGCAGTGTTGGATTTTATATTCTTGGACTCAAAGATCACTGCAGATGGTGACTGCAGCCATGAAATTTAAAGATGCTTGCTCCTTGGAAAGAAAGCTATGGTAGATTTGGACAGCATATTAAAAAGTAGAGACATCACTGTGCCGAGAAACATATATAGTCAAAGCTATGGCTTTGGATAGCTGTGAGAATTGGACAATAAGGAAAGCTGAGGACCACAGAATCAATGCTTTCAAATTGTGGTGCTGGAGAAGACTTTTGAGAGTCCTTTACATAGCAAAGAGATCAAATCCATACTTAAAGAAATTAATTCAGACTATTCACTAGAAAGCCAAACATTGAAGCTGAAGCTTAAATGCTTTGGCTACAAAATGAAAAAACTGAACTTGTTGGAAAAGACTTTGATGTTGGGAAAGATTGAAGGCAAAAGGAAAAGGGGATGAAAGATGATGAGATAGATAGATAGTATCATGAAAACAATGAACATGAACTTGGACAGACTTTGGAAGAGAGTGGAGAATACAAGGCCCTGGAGTGCTATGATCCACAGGGTCACAAAGAGTTGTACACAGTTGAGCAATTGAATAATTGTATTTTGAATATACAATTTGAGCCAACAACATTTGATACCAAATCCAACATTCCTACCCCTACTCCATGTTGACTTCATTTTTTTTAACATTTAATTAATTTTTTTGCTATAAGGTTATCATTTCACATATACATATGTGTATATATGTAAAATCATACTGTGCATATTTCTATTTATCAGTTCTTTCTCTGGAAATGGATAGCATCTTCCTTCATAGGTCCTTTGTAGTTGATTTGAGTATTTATAACACTCAGAATAATTTGGTCATTCACATTTAATTTTAGAACAATATTGCTGTTACTATATGCAACATTCTCTCAGTTCTGCTCATTTCACTCTTCATTATTTCATGCAAGTCTTTCCAAGTTTTTCTAAATCCAGCACAGTACTATTCCATCACAGCCATATACCACAACTTCCCATTCCCCAAATGCTTGGCATTCCCTTAATTTCCAGTTCTTTGTCACCACAAAGAGAGCTACCAGAAATATTTTAGAACTTATAGGTTCTTTTCTTTTTTCCTTGATTATCTTGAGAAACAGACCTAATAGAGATATTGCTGAGTCAAAGGGTATATACACAGTTTTATAACAATTTGGGCATAATTCCAGTTTCCTCTTCAAAATGGGTAGATCAGTTTGATGTATTAGTGCCCAATTTTTTTCCACATCCCTTCCCTTCTATCATTTTTGATGGATGTGAAATGGCATATCAAACGTTGTAATTTGCATTTCTTTAGTCAATAACAATTTAGAGCATTTTGTCATGTGATTAAATACAACTTTGATTGTTGTCTTCCAACAACTGCCTGCCTATAAACTTTGACCATTTATCATTTCGGGAATGACTCGTATTCTTATAAATTTGACAGCATTTTCAATATATTTAAGATATAAGACTTTTATCTCAGAAATTGTTTATACATTTATTCCTCAGTTTTCTGCTTTTCTTCTAAACTTGGCCATATTAGTTTTACCTGTATAAAACATTTTAAATTTAATGTTATCAAAGTTATCCATTTTACATCTTACAATGTTATCTCTTGTTTATTCATGTATTCTCTTATCCATAAGTCTGATAGATAATATGTTCCATATTCTTCTAATTTATTTATAATAACCTTGTTTATATCTAAATCATGTAGCCATTTTGACCTTGTCTTGGTAAATGGTGAAATATATTGGGTCTATACCCAATTTTTGCCAAGTTGCTTTCTCATTTTCCCAATGATTTTGTTTTTGTAACATAGTGAATTCTCATGCCACAAACTTAAATCTTTTCATTTGTCAAACACAAGGTTACTATAATCATTTACTACTATGTATTATAGATCTACTATATTCCACCAGATAGTTTTGATAACTACCATCTTATTATATAGTTTAAATCTGGTGCTACTATATCTCCTTCCCTTACATTTTTTTCTTTAATTCCTTTGATATTGTTGGCCTTTTGTTCTTCCAGATGAATTTTGTTTTTTTCCTAGCTCAATAAAATAATTTTTTGTTACTTAATTGTGATGGCATTGAATAAGTATATTAGTTTAGGTGGAATTATCATTTTTATTATATTGGCTCTGCCCAATCATGAACAATTAATATTTTTCCATTTATTTAAATCTGAATTTATTAGTATAAAAATGTGTTAAAATTGTGTTTATGTAGTTCCTGGGTTTGTCTTGGTAGGTATATTCTTGGGTTATTTTAAATGGGATGTTGTTTACTGTCTCTTCTTTCAGGGTTTTGTTGGTTTGATATGTAAAAATACTAATGTTTTGTGTGGGTTTTTTTTATTTCCTGCTACTTTGATAAAATTATTAATTGTTTCAATTAGCATTTTAGTTGAATCTCTAGGTTTTTCCAAATATATCATTATGTTGTCTACAAAAAGAGATAGTTTTGTTACCTCATTGCTCGTTTGGATTCCTTCGATTTCTTTTGCTTTTCTTACTGATATTGTTAGAATTCTGAATATAATATTGAATATAATTGTAGATAACAAGTATCGTTATTTCACTCTTGATCATATTGGGAAAACTTCTGCCTTATCTCCATTGAAAATAGTGCTTACTGATGGTTTTAGATAGATGATTCCTATCACTTTAAGGAAAAAATCTATTTATACCTATGTTTTCAAGTATTTTTAACTGGAATGAGTGTTTTATTCTGTCAAAAACATTGCTACTTTTGTTATTGATATAATCAATTATATTAATAGTTTTCCTCAAGTTAAACCATCTCTGCATTCCTGGTATAAATCCCAGTTGGTCATAATATATAAATCTTTGTGATATATTGTTGTAGTCTTGTAGTCAGTATTTTATTTAGGATTTTTGCATCCAAATTAATTAATAAGGTTATCGATAATTTTCTTTCTCTATTTTTGCTCTTTCTGATTTAGGTATTAGGACAATATTTGTGTCATTAAAGGAATTTCGTGGGACTCCTTTGCTTACTATTCAAATAATTTATTTAATATTGGAATTTGTTGACCTTTAAATGTTTGGTAGAATTCACTTATTAATTCAACTGGTTCTGATGTTTTTTTTCCCCCCTTAGGAAGCTCATTTATGGCCTGTTTAATTACTTTTTCTAAAATAGGTTTATTTAGATCTTCTATTTCCTCTTCTGTTAATCTAGGCAGTTAGTTTTTTGTAAGTATTCTTCCATTTCATATTAATTGTTTAATTTATTAACATATAATTGAGCAAGATAATTCCCAATAATTGCTTTGATTTCATCTTCATTAGTGGTATATTCATCCTTTTCATTTTTAATACTAGTGATTTGGTTTTCATCTCTCTCTTTAAAATCATATTGACCAATGGTTTATCTACTTTACTGATTTTTTTTCATAAAACCAACTCCCACTTTTATTCATTAATTCAATAGTCTTCTTACATTCATTTTTATTCATCTTTAATTTTTAGGATTTCCAATTTGGTGTTTAATTGGAAATTTTAACTTGTTTTTTTATCTAGTTTTTTAAATTGCATACTGAATTCATTGGTCTGTTCTTTATTTTATTGGTGTAATCATTTAGAGATAAAAATTTTCCTCTGATTACTGCTTTTATTGAATTCCATAGGTATTGGTATGCTGTGTCATTATTAGCATGCTCTTTAACAAAATTATTTATTGTTTCAGTGACTTGTTCTTTAACTCACTCATTCTTTAAGGTTTTGTTATTTAATTTGTAATTATTTTTAAGTCTGTGTTATTATTAGACATATTTTATTGCATTATGATCTGAAAAGGATGCAGTTAGTTTTTCTGCTTTTTTGTACTTAACTATAAAGTTTTTATGTCTTAATATATGATCAGTTTTTGTGAAGATGTTATATATCACTGAGGAAAATGTATACTCCTTTTTTATTTCCATTCAGTTCTCTCCAGACATCTATCACATCTAGCTTATCTAATATTCTATTCATCTCTTTAATTCCTTTCTTACTTATTTTTTTGTTAGATTTATCTAGTTCAGAGAAGAGAAAGTTGAAGTACTCCACTATAATGGTTTTGCTATCTATTTCCACCTATCATTCATTTAGCTTTTCCTTTAAAAATTTAAATACTATGACATTTGATTATATATAGGTTTTTATTGATATTACTTCATTATCTATGGAACCTTTTATTATAATGTAGTTTTCCTATTTGCCTCTTTTAATTAAATCTACTTTATCTTCAACTTTGTCTGAGACCATGATTGCTACCCCCTTTTTTGCATCAGCTGAAGCATAATAAATTCGATTTCAGTTCTTTATTTTTACTCTGTTTATCTCTTATTTTTAAATGTGTTTCTTGCAAACAACATATTGTTGAATTCCAGTTTTTAATCCATTCTGCTATTTCCATTTTATGGATGAGTTCATCCCATTCACATTCAAAGTTATAATTAACAGTTGTGTATTGCCCTTATTGTTTAACCTTCTCTCCTCTTTTTTACACTACCCTGACTGCTGCCTCCCTAATCCACACCCCTTCTAAGAATCCCTCCCTTATCCTCCCTTCTTACCCTCCTCTTTCTTGATTTGCAGTTTTCTAAAAGTCCTTCCTTATTCTACCCCCTCACCCTCATATTTCTCTGTAAGTTAAGAAGACTTTTATACCCTTCCAGATGTATATGCTATTCCCTCTTTGATCCAATTTTCATGAGAATAAAATTCTAGCACTACCAGTCCTCTACCCCTTTCTGCCTTCCACTTTAATAGTTCTCCCATTCATGCCTCATTTGTATGAGATAATTGCCCCATTTAACTTTTCCCTACACAATTTCATTTTTTAGGATCATCCAATCATACTCTACTCAATACCAAGCCTTCTATCTTTGTACACCCTTTCAAACTACTCTAGTAATGATAGTATTCTTGCTATATTAGTAAAAAGTTTTGCCCTATTAAATCCCTTAGAATTGGACATTCCTGTTTACCTTCTTATATTTCTCCTTATTCTTATAGGTCAGATTTTCTGTTCAGTTCTTTTCCTCACAAATACCTGAAAGTCCTCTAATTAATTAAATATTCACTTTTTCCATGCAGGATTACACTTAACTCTGTTGGGTAAATTATTCTTGGTTGCAAACCCAGCTTCTTTGCTCTTCAAAATGTCATGTTCCATGTCCTTTGGTCTTTTAATATAGAAGCTTCTAAGTCTTTTGTTATCCTGCCTCTAGCTCCACAGAATTTTAAATTTTTTTTCCCAGTTGTTTATAGTATTTTCTTCTTGACCTGGTTGCTTCACAACTTAGCTATAATGTTCCTGTGAATCCCACAGTGCCATGTAGAGCCCTTTTCAGAGCTGCTTTCCACTTTTGGCATTCATCTGTTCCATCCAACTCTCACTTGAGGCTCCAAGAAGCTGTAGGCCACACCTCAGTAAATCATTTTAGCAGACAGGCTAAACCGGGTTGAGGGTAATTAAGGGGGTCTCAAACCCATTGGTGAGTTAGTTCACTCAAGCGTGTGAAGACTTCCCCTAGAGGAATGGGCAGATGAGAAAAAGGAAACGCCGGATGCACAAATTTAGAGTATCCACCCCAAATATTCACATGGACTCTTGGTGCCTGACCGGTGGTAGAGCTTCCTGAGCTCATATTGGTCTGATCAGCCACAGTTGGACACATTTGGGACAACAATAGCAGTGGCATGTTGCCTATGACTTGGACGTTGGCCACTTCCTATGTAAGACCTTGCTTAAATGTCCCATTATTAACAATATCCCTGCCCCTTCCCCTACCACCAATTATTCTTTATTTACTTATCTGTGTATGTATTCAGCATTTCTATGCTAAAACTTAAGGTTTAAAATGTCCTTCACATATCTTGTTTGATCCTTAAACAACCCAGTGAAAATGGGAACTCCCTGAGGGCAGGCTTTTTGTTTTTGTCCTTGAATTCCGAGAACCTTGCTTAGACCCTGGGCATGCAGTAGGCACTTGATAAATGCTTATTGAATTAAAGAGAAAAGCCAGAGCTCGAGTCCCTGAGCCTCCTGCTTCCTCATCTGTATGTAATACTGAGGAGTGACTCTCCACTGCTTTGTTTAAACTGTTGTGAAGAGGGAGACTTTGTAAACCATTAACTGTTTACTGCAGATGTGTTATCTGAGTTACAAGTAAAACCAAAGCCCGGGTCTCGGGCTAATTTTCTAATTCGGGACATTCAGGTTAGAAAGGGTGAGCATTTTCTCTTCTAGTAGATGTGGGGAAACCTATCCCAAAGGTTCTGGTAAATGTAGAAATGACAATTACGATAACGTAACAAAATTTAATGTATTTTCCTCTGGATAGAGGATGAGAAAGGTAGCTACCAGAAGCTCTGGAGGAAAATGCCTTCAGGATTCCTTTCTGGGTTTATATTGAAAAGAAATCGCACACACACACACACACACACACACACACATGTAGGCACAAAGGCATGCCCTCACACACATACTTGGACCCAATAATCTTGTACACAAGTGGATGAGAAAGGAGAATTCAACTGACTTATTACGGCATAGTAACTTCTTCCTTCCTTAAATGTTTTCTACTTTATTACCCTTACGGCAGTAACAGGTCATATGAAAACATTAAATCAGACTTAATGGCTAACAAATCAATCACCCAGAATTTCACATAAGGAATTCCGACAAGATGACATAAAAATAAAGAAATGCTACATTCATCATCAGACAAGGAAGCATACTGAGAAGAACATAAAATTTAATAGTTGCCACATAAACCTCCACCTCATTCTTCACATGAGCTAAATATTAAACAGAGCCAATAGAATCAATCCCTGCTGGAACTGACTGAAACCTCAGGTTGCGTGCCCCTGGATCTGTACTTTTTTGCTCTTGAGATCTTCCATAAATCATCCAAAAAAGGATAAGAGGTTCCTTTAGTTTTTCAGTATGGTTTTAATAGATGCCAGGTCTCCATTTCCTTCCCTTCCCTACTATTCTGAACTCACTAAGTTCCTTCCCTTAAAATCTGCCTATCTAAAAGGAAATCTGAGTTTAAGACCTAGATCTCCCACTAATTAGGTTTGTGACCTTGAGCAAGTGACCTATCCATTCTTGGGGTCTTAAGTTTCTTCAGCTGTAAAGTAAAGAGGTTAGACTCAATGATCTATAATTTATCTAAAAGCTCATTCTTGTTCCTGATATCTGAACTTGCTTCCAGCAGATCCTAGCCAGTTATTTGCCTTTTCTGCAACCTGATAACGTAGAGAAGCCTTGTAAGCCAGTACCTTTGACTTTGTGAATGTATTTAGGCCAACCAGTCTGCAAATGGGCAGTTAAGATTAGCCCAGGTTCAGAGGGAATCTTGATTCAAGACTTAAAAAGCAATTAAAAATAAGAAAACAGTTTTTACTGCATTTAGAAACTGTTTTAAAGTTAACATTTAAAACGCTTTTTTTTAGTTATTAATGTTAAAATGAAATGAATACAAAACACACTGTTGGGTTTTTGAAAATGAAACTATTTTTATACACTTGAAGTTTAACTTTTTTAACTTAATAAAATTATATTAATTTAATACTTTTCTTGGAGCCAAGTGTTTCTCTACACATAGTCAATCCTCTGTGTGTAAATTTGAAGATTTGTCTTATTCTACAATATACCTTATATATGTCAGCCCTGCCTGACATTTTAGAGACAAAATGGTATAGGTCAAAACATCTGTTATTAAAACGATGCAAATTCAGACTGATTTCATATGATCTAGTGTTTGTCTCTTTTTTCTATTGGTCAGCTTGCAGGATCATCCTTCTATTGATTCATGTCATCTAACCTGGGAACTATATGTCAAAACTAAAGATTACTCATTTGGGTTACAAAACCAATACTTGGTCAACTAATGGAAATGCCTTGGCTCAGAGGGGTATATGGGTGTTCAAGGAAGACTAGCACCTGTGGTATAAGTGCTTGCTGAGTTCTTTTCAGCGGTACTCATCTAAGTCCACTTTCAGCCAATTCTACCCTGTAGTTCCAAGAAACTGCAGCATGTGCAGTGGCCACAACACAGTAAACTATCTTGGCAGATGGGTTAAACTGGGTTGAGGATAACTGATGGGCCAAAAACTCATCAGTTTGGGGAGATGTCTATCCCAAGCATGTGAAGACTTCTCCCATAGAATGGACAAATGAAAACACTTTATTCCCACAGCCATGAAGATAGATAAAGCAGGCATGGCAGAGGTCAAACATTAAAAATGCCAAAGTCATCCACTGAATCCCAGGTCATTGACAGTCATCTTGAATTTTGTCTTGCCACTGGACTCTGATGGCTCCAGAAGAGAGACTGAGGCTGAGGACTTTGTCCAACTCTGCCTCATTTAAATCCAATTCATAGTAAGTCAAGATATCACCCTGTGATGTCATTGATCCTCTTTGAAAATGAAGGATAAACATCAACAACAAACAGCTCAGACCAGGAAAAGAGTGAAAGTGACATGACTGAGGATGGACAGTTGTAAAGGCAGTTTGGGACTCCCCCTCCAGTCAGTAAGAAACTGTCTTGTGTCACAGGCTGGGAAAAAATAAAAGCTTGGAAAATGCAATGACTTTAATGAAAAACTAGTGTCAATAGAGAGGCACATGGTAGACCTAAAAAGGTCACAACACATTTCTATTGATGTGTTATAAGCAAGAGGCCTCAGGGATATCACTCAGAAAATATATGATCAGAAAAGGAAGTAGGCTGGTCATGTCACAAGAGTAAGAGATAAAGAAACCCAGGCATGTGATACAGATAAAATGTTTAAAAAAAAACAGGAAGTGTGTCAGATTGATCCTCTGTGGTGACTAGAGAGAATGCTGGCAAGAGTCAAACAAGATGAGATGCTTTGGGTGGGTGAAGGTGTGCACCGGTAGAGGGAACACCTGAATGTCTACATAAACAACATGATAGATTTATTGAAATATAAGAAGTAAAGTCCTTACAGGTAGTCAAGGTTCAGCTTATTCAGTGACTGCCAACATGTCTTGGAATTCACTTTATGATAGGTAATTTTGTCCCATGGTCTCCTATTAGGTCCTTAGAATCATAGTTTGAAAGCAGGGAGGAACTTTACAATCCATAGAGTCCAGATGCCTCATTTTGCAGATGAGGCATAGGGAGGTTACGTGACCTTCTTAGGGCCATGTAACTCATAGGTATTGAGTCACAATTTGAACTCAGCTCTTTCTGACTCTATCCAGTACTGGATATATCATGCCCTGCTGCCTTGCCTTCTCACACTTCTAGAAATAGAAGAGTTATTATAGTCAACAGTGGCAGGTGGGGATGTGCATGGGGGAGGGAGGAGGCAGGATAGAATTTGGAAGAAAAAGAAAGCACTGAATTTATGCTTCTTTTTTTTGTTTGTTTTTCTTATCACCAAAGACGCCTACCACTTTAACTGAGAGCAAAAGTTGAAGTCGAGATGGGAGAAGGAGATACCTAAAGCATTCTGCAGAAGGCCCAGTTCCAGCAGAGAATGTTTCTAACCAGAAACGTGCAGATTATACTGAGCTAAAAAAGGAAAAAATGAGGGGGAGGTGATTTTTGTCTTTTTCTCCTCTTCCAGTCCCATGAGCACAGTGAAAACAGGCCTATTGAACAGCAAGTTTTTCTGCCAGAATTCTCGTTAGAGTACCATAACCAAGCATGCATTATTCATTGGAAATTCTAGTTCAGGAAGAGTTCTCTGTAACCTATTTAGATCATCTCAGCATCAACATCTTTCTAGAAGAGTTCCTCTTGATTTTTATCCCACCAGGTCTGAATCAGAGACTAGGTCCCCAAGGACACATAACATGGACATCACTTATCCTGAATTTCATGGGAGACTAAGTGGAACCTATTTCTGGTGGGCCGTTTACAAAGGATTAGGGCCATTCCTTTCCTTCAGGATTTGTAACAACACTCCTCACAATCAAATGTATTTTTCTAAGGAATTATCAACCTGTTTCTGAGCCCTCACTGTTCTTCCAAGAAATCTACACCTATGTGTGCATACAGACATAAGGGAAAAGGTGGAATATAGAAGGATTTAAGGAAGCAGAATAGGTTGGGAACTTATGAATGCAGATGATCCAGATCCTCAAAGACCTGATGAAGAAGCTATCAGAGAGACTGCAGAAAAGATATGGAGAGCCTTAGAGAAACCTATATCTCAGAGAGTTGCTGCAGCATTGCCAGTTTGAGCTGCAGATAAAGTCACTTCAGCTTAGTATATCCGGTACACATGATTTCATCAAGATGTAGTTTTCAAAGAGTTATTCAGATGGCAGAAATGAAAAAAGATCCAGTGGAACCTCCAAGACTCAAAATTAGTAAGAAAATAGCCTGTTTTAGACTGGTGCCCAACAAAAGAGTGACTCATCTAGGATCATACACAAAATCAGTGTAAGACTGTGACATCCAGGGCTTTGTGATGTGTTAATAAGTATAGTTTTGTGGTGTTTGATGGTAATGGTAAGTTAATGTTAAGTACCATGCAAGTATATCTCTGTTGGGAATTAAAATAGCTGGACTCCTGCTATCTTCCATCTAGGAATCCAGATTACCTCAATGCCAACTCAGTCACCAGCTTGTGATTATCCCTAACGTTCCAGGATCTTCATGGGGAAAGAGACAAATTTCATGGAACTTTTCTTTCTTGATCGAAGAGATTTCCAAACTTTTTGACCCATATCCACTTTAAGGATCTACTAAAAGATCCCATACTTGAATACCTGAGAGAACTTCTCTGTCAGAATATCCAGAGAGCATAGGTGAGAGCCAAGTCATATGCCTTTCATACTTGGTACCAAGCTAGAAAAGGAGAGAATCGTGAAAAAGAATTTCAAAGCTAGGAGGTACCTGAGAGATCTAATCACTTCACATAACACATGAAGACACTGAGTCCCGGAAAGGTTAAATTCCTTTTCCAAGGTAATATCTGCCTCTCTGTACTTAGTGACAGAGCCAAGACAAGCACCCACGCTTCCTGATAGCCAGCCCTTTGTGTTCTGGTTTCTTAATAATAATAGCAGCAAGAGCAGTAATACAAATAGCTCGCATTTATATAAATGCTTGAGTCATTAAGTCAGTCAATAAACATCTGTTCAATGACTGCTGTGTGTCACGCACTTTAACATTCCCAGAGTGTGTTACATATGTAATATCTTTACAACATCCCTGTCAGGTAGGGGCTATTTTTATCATCTGCATTTTACAAATGAGGAAACTGAGGCTGACCGAGGGTAAGTGGCTTGCTCAGGATCACATTGCTGGAAAATATTTGAAACCTAATTTGAGTTCAGGTCTTCTGGACTCCAGAGTCCAGTCCTCTAGCTAATCTTCCACCCAACTGCCTTCTCCGTTCATTGACTGACCAAGAGGAATACTCACCACTGAAACGAAAAAGCTGAAGGACCCCTCCTTGGTCATGACTGCCCTAACTTCCTTTCAAAGTCAGGAATCGCAAAGTAAACCTTCCTCACTCTTGTCCCAAAGACCCCAAGAGGTCATCTGGTTCAGTTTTCACTGCAGATCAGTAAGATTCACCAACTAACTGGGGTTGTCTCTGGTGACAGACTTTCAAACACTCCTCAGAGGGAAAATTGGACTACGTTGTTTATGTTGTAGTTTCGAGGAGAGCCTTAGGGGAGATGAGATCACAAACTGGAAGATTCCATGGGCCCCAAGAAGGAGGAGCAGAAGAGGCAAATGAAAGGGAGAGGCACTTCAGCCCCATGGTCCTGGGGTAGTCTGACCCAATTGACTTGATTTCCTTGAATAAAGAGGCAAAAAGAGTGTTTCATAGTAACTAACATGAGTTCGTGCAGTGGACACAGCATCAGGCCTGGAATCAGGAAGGCTTATTTCCTCTGTTCTAATCTGGTCTCAGATACTTACTAGCTGTGTAACCTGGGGTAAGTTACTTAACCCTGTTTGCCTCAGTTTCCTCATCTATAAAATGAGCCGGGGAAGGAAATAGCAAACCAATTCAGTATCCCTGCCAAGAAAACCCCAAAAGGAGTCATGAATAGTCAGATACAACTGAAATGACTGACCCACAGTAAGATTTGAGAAATACTTTCCAAAGACAGCTTTGTGTCATTTGATTTTCACAACTACCCTGGGAGGAGGGTATTACTTTCATGTCTCCATTTTTTAAAGATTTAAGTGACTTGTTTGGGGTCATAAAACTGCTAAGTGTCTGAGGTCTGATTTGAACTCAGGTTTTTTCTGGCTGTAGGTCCCATTCAAGGCTACCTGGCTGCTTTACGATGAGGAGGCAAAAATGGTATGTGGACAGAAGGATGCAAAGAGAGTCAAAGAATTGGGTTTTAAATCTTTGCTCTGATGCATATTACCTGTGTTATCTTAGGCAAGTAATTTAACCTTTCCAGGTCTCAGTTTCCATAATACAAAATTAAGGATTGTATACATGAGGTCTCCTTTGAGTTTTCTTACACCTCTACATCTATGAAATCCTATGGTCCCCTAATCATTAGAGTACAGGGAGAAGGCAAGAAACAACATTGATGTCACACACAGCCACAATTTAATGAGGGTTGGAGATACAGAAATAGAAGAGATGAGTTATAGAGGACCTTTTTTCCTACCTTTATGCCTCTGGCCCCTCCTGGAGGAAGCACTAGCCTATGTCACCTTCAAGTCACGCTTAGACATCACAGATCTCACAGGAAAACAGCAGGATGTAATGGAACAATAGATTTTGCAATAGATTTGAATTCAGACGACATGAATCGAAGTATAGTTTTACCACCAATAAATGTCAGACAAGTTTTTGAGACTGAGTTTTTTTATTTGTAAAAAGGGGAATGATACCTGTACTAACTTTCCCACAGGATTGCTGGTAGTAAAGTACTTTATAAAGCATAGGAAGAGCAACTACTTGGGCAAGGCTTTAGGAATATAGGACAAAGGTGGTTCGCTAGAATTGTGCCTGGAGTGAAAGGACCTGGGTTTGAACTCTACCTAGCTGGGTGATCATGGATAAGTCATTTTCTCAACTTTTCTGCATCTCAGATTCCACATTTGTGAAATGGGGATAATCATCCTTGCACAACCTATCTCAAAGTATTGTGGTACGAAAGTGCTTTGCAAACCTTAAAGCATCATACAAATATGACTTACTATTTGGAGCAGAGTTCACTCCATCCTCAAGACTCTCTAGGGATAACTCCTTGTACTCCTTTTAGAGAAGGTCTGCCCTATTGAAAACGTAACAGTCATATGCAATCAGAAACTTAAGGCTTAATAATTCAAAAACTATTAGATCAATGTATTTCCTGTCGGTTTGTCAATATGGACTTTTTCAATTAGACAATTTTATTACAATGATGAATACCAGTAGCCCAATTTAGTAGCAACTCTGTTATAAGTTATGGTCTGTTTAGTCAAACAATCCATATTTGCTATTGAATAACTGTGATGACCATAGCTTACTCAAGATTAATGGGCCTTTATTGGCAGGTATGATTTGCTGCTGTATTTAGCATGGAAGGATGAGTAGTTTTCTTCACATTTTCACCCCTACCCCAGCCTTTCCTTCCTTTTCCAGTGGGCTGCAGCTCATGACACTTGGAGACAAACACCAGAACACACAAGTCAGGCTAATTTTAAGGAGTTCTGGACCCCCAGAATAGCTGGCTACAAGTCTGGCTACAAGTTCTCACAGTTCTCACGTTTGCTTGTCAATTGAGTTCAGTTCTCATAAGTAACCAACACTGTGACTTGTTAATTCTTAATTGTCTCGAGTTCTACTAAGTGGGACCTGACACTTCGCTGCTTTATTGACTGGAGGGTCTAGCTCCTGTTTTATATTTGCTATATGGCTCTTCTGTGTTCATACATGTCTGCTTTGGAGGGGATTCCAAGCTCTAAGACAGGTCTTCTTAAAGTGTTTTGTTTATGTAGCCAACAGACACACAGAGCAAGTGTGAGCTTATTAATAATGACGGACATGTGTGGAGGGCCTTTAGGTTTATGTGTTGCCATTCAGCTGGGTCAGACTCTTCATGACCCCATTTGGGGTTTTCTTGGCAAAGATAGTGGAGTGGTTTGCGTTTCTTTATTCAGCTCATTTTACAGATTAGGAAACTGAGGCAAACAGGGCTAAGGGAGTTGCCTAGGATCACACAGCTAGTAAGTGCTTGAGGCTGGATTTGAACTCAAAACCTCCGGACTCCAGGCCCTGCACTCTATTCACAGCACCACCTAGCTTCCCCTTAAGGTTTATAAAGTGCTTTAAATACATGATCTCATTTGAGCCTCCAAACAATTTTATGAGACAGAGGTTGCAGTTAATATTATATTCATTTCATAAACGATGAAACTGAGACTCAGAGGGGTGAAAAAAATTGTTTATGGTCACATAACTGCTAAGAAAAATATGAGAGGTAGGGTTCAAATTCAGACCTCTCTTGAGTCCAAATCCGGTGCTCTTCACCCTACACCTATGCCTACATCTTTTTAAAAGAAGCACAAAAATAAACTAACATCTGTATCAATAGATAAAATACGGAGAGAGAGAGAGAGAGAGAGAATGAGAATGAGGGAGATTTTACATTTAATGGTGCTGCTAAGGATTTTAGTGGAAAGACCTTTCTTTTCTTAGTGTTCAGTAGCTATGGCTACAGGGTCTCTAAAGGAATTGTTCCCCTAGACAGTAGGCACTTCAATTTTTTTTGTAAAATGGAATGGGTTCCTTTGATTCATGTTATCTTTTCTTTGAACTTTCGTGGATATATTCCACAGGGATGAGTGCCAGGATTATCTGGACACTTTTGGATCCTGCTGTCATGGGCCCAATAAATAACATCCCCCTCGTGAAGGACTAGCTTTTTCTCATAGGCAATTTTCCTCAAGGTGGGTGAAGAATTGTTGGCTCTTTGGAGAGGTCTGGCCTTAATTAACAAGACCCATTTTTCTCTCCACTTTGCTGGGCTGTAGCCCAGAAATTTGAATGGTAGGTTTCACCACCTTAATCCCCTACAGAGGGGCAGGTAGCCCTTCTACTATGAGAAGGAATGCACTCCTACAAGATAGTCTTTAGTGATGGGGATACTAATGGCTGCTCCCAACAGGACCATCAGCCACCAGGGAAGACTGATGGAGGGAGAATCCTAGGTCAGTCATCCCCTGCCTATTATTAATGAGTCACTGTGGGTCCTTAGCTGACATGTTGCTGGGCTGATTGTTTTGGCATTAGGATGCCGTATGATTCAACTTATTGTTCCTTTGATAATTCCTACCCATCAATCAAATCAGCAAATATTTAGTGAGTATTTGTTGTGTGTAAGGGAGTTAGTGGCTGAATGTTGTGAAAATTACAAACATAAGGCACAATATCTGTCCTTGAAGCTTTCAATGAATGCGTTGCTTTGGATAAAATCTTCCTTACCTGACATCAGGTCAACTTTCTGGCTTCCTTATGAACTTGGTTACACTGGTCTTCAGATGAGGATGGATATTCAGTTGACAGAGTTATAACGAATGTCCTTCCTTCTTTGCATGACCAGCCAGAACCTTAATCTTCCTCTATCACAGCTTCAGTGGGCGCAGGGTCACTTCTATGATATAACAAAAGCCTTGAAGAAAGACCTTAGTGTAGAATGTTGCTGAAACCCAGACAGTTCATCTTTATTCTTCTAATCTGATCAGGCTGATCTTCTGTCTCATAAATACCACATGATCATTTTCTACTTCACATCTTCATTATGTCTTTCTTCTCATCTAAAATCCTCTCCCCTTTCTTCTCTGCCTAATCAATCCTGTTGTAATACATGTGGCCCAGGCCCCCCTGTATCAAGTTTCTGGATACACAGTTCCAATGCCCGGTAGCCTATCAAAAGGGTAATTTTCTCTTTGGTTCATGACTCCCAACTGGAGTGTTCACTCCAGGAAAATCTCCAAGTATATCTCATGTCTAAGTTCCAATTCCTATGTAAATCATGTACTTCAGATAGAGAAGAACTTTTACTTCACCCCATAGAAAATGCTACACAGTTTAATGGGGAGTGTGGGGGAGAGGTACGGAGATGTTGTTTTGCCTGGATGAATTATTTGTGTCCATATGAGTCTGTATGGATGTGAGTCTAAGGGAAGTAAGAATCTAGACTCCAGAGTCTCTTCCCCCTTCTCCAAGAGAGATTTTGACTCTTGGCAGAAGGGGAAGCAAGAAGTTGAGGCCAGAGGCTGGCCACTCTGTTCTCCTTAGAGATGAGGTACTAGGCTACAATTATATTTATATGATCCCTTAACTATCGTTAGCCTAGGCACAATAAGTTTCAGATTCAAGCTATCCTGTAATGGGGAGGGAGTGTCCCAAGTCTTATCTTAGATTTGACCCTCTTCCTACCAAATACTAATTCTACAATTAAGGTATAGAGCAAATAACAAATAAAATAATTTATCCAAATGAATAGGAAAACAAATCAGAGAAAGTACATATATACTAGACATTACAAAAAGTGAATAAATTCTCCTTTTAGGACCAAGATAACTCAGCTCAATGAAGAGAGAGAGAGCCCCAGATCTTGCCCAAGGGAAAATTCTCTGAAATTTCTAGTGTAATAAACTGGAGGGAAAGATGTGGTTAAGGTTGCCAGTTCCTGTACAAGTCACCTTCTTCCTAGAGCCTCCTTTCTTTCAGGAACCTGAAGACATTCTGTTCTGTCTTTTGAGGCAAGAATCCAGAAGACCAGGACCTCTCTTCTCTCCATGTCTCACGTAAAAGAGAAGGACCAAGTAATCAATCTCCACCAGTAAGAAGAATCTTATGTAAATGACCCCTTAAGCCAAGGGTTACAATGTCAGACAAAATATACTACAAAAGCCACACACTAATCCAAAAATAATTTTTTTTACATCTACAGAAATTGTGGGAACCTACAAACAGAGAAAATACATACAGAACTGAAAGTAGTTCTTTTCTGAAGGAACTGAACCCAAGGATGGATATTCCGGTAATCTCTAGGTCCCTCACAGGGTCCTTCACAGTGTCTTTTGCAGTTTGGGCCATCCCTAGAAAGCATACATGCTTTGGGGCTGCTGGAGAGGCAGTCCACTTCCTACTGGATTTGCACTGTACAAATAATTCATCATAGTGGCAGAAGACAACAATGCCCCAGACTCTTTCCCCATCATGATATAGATCTATCTCTTATTACTCTTCTGGCTGAAGTGACCTTGTAGATAACACCATTCTTTCTCTAAGAAGCACACTGCTCTGGAAATCCCTTTCCAACCAGGGACAAACATGAGATAACTCTCAAGGCAACCCTCTGCACTTTTGCTACCCAGGAAATAACACTTCTTAGCTAGATTCCAGGGTCTTCAAATTTGAGATCACCCATGAGACAAGCCAGAGGCTAGGATTGCCAAGGAATCTCTCTTCTCTGTCAAATCAAGTAAAATCAACAAGCATTTATTAAGCACCTACTATGTACCAGACACAGACAACTAGGGAAACAAAAAATGTTTGAGTCCTTCAAGGAGTTCACATTCTATTCCCCTTTAGAGTGAAAATTCTTCTGGACTTTGGTAAAGACACTTACTTGTTATGCAATACTATTTTGTGCAATGAGCGGACTGTGCTAACAAATGTTTGCAAGCTGAAACAGAAAGATGCAGTGGAACAAACAACACTTCTAACATATCCCTAATGTAGGAAAGTTAGGAATGTTAATGATATCAATAAAAATAATTGAAAAATATAGTAATAACTGGCACTTATATTGCTATTTCTAGTTTACAAAGTACTTTAAAGATATATCATCACAGCTTTGCCACAAACTGGTGAGGAAAATACTATAGGTACTACTATTGCCATTTTATAGATGAATGAACAAATTGAGAGAAATGGAATTAATTGTCTATTAGCAAATTAAGGATGAAGCATTTATTAAGTGCTTACTGTGTGCAAAGTTAGAAAAGCAAGATAGTTCTTGCTCCCCAGAAGCTCACATTTTAATGAGAGGGAAAAGACAGAAAAGGTTTCAGTAAAAGTCAGATGGAAATGTATGTGATGTTTTGATCCTTAGAGTGCAGCAGTAAAGCAGATGGTAAATGTAACTCCTCTAATATCATTTCCCCTAACAAAATCATGTCAATTTCTGATGTCAAACCATTTGACAGGGCTAAGGACTTTAGCTCCAAATAGATGAGGACATTAAGAGAATTTCTTTTCTGTGTCTTCCATTTTGGGAGAGCTCTAATTGGAAGCAGCTAGGGGAATTATGTGGTATAGTGGTTATTGTTGGACCCAAAGTCAGACAGATCTGAGTTCAAATACAGCCTCAGCCGTTTACTAGCTGTGTGATCCTTGGCAAGTCATTTAAATGCACCTGCCCTGGTTTCCTCATCTGTAAAAGACAGATGATAATCGCACCTGCCTTCCAAGATTGTGAGAATAAAATGAGAGACAATATTTATAAACTTTTATACTGGGAGCCTATCGGTTTCTTGGATGGTGGACCGAAAAGGACAAAGCCACTTGGATTATAGCCACCCCCAAATGGAATCAATTTACTGATACTGATAGTTTCCTTACCACTGGGCTTAAGAGTCTTGTTCCAGACCTGGTGCTTTCTAGCTCAAGAAGTATTTCCTGAAACCAGTGATTTTATAGGCTTCAATGTTATTTCGCCCATTCCAAAGAGCAAGCACAATTTTATCACTTCACTTTCCCACACAGCTTATTTGTTTCCTCTTTTTGTCAATGAATGACAGGCTTTATTTGCTCACCTGCTCTTGGTCTCTCTATGGGAGAAGGGTTAAGGGCTCACTGACTGACCAAGAGAGGAGGTTACTTTCTCCAAAGCAGAAAATGCTGTAAAAAACAAGCCTGGAAGAAGAATCGAAAATTCTGGGCTCTAGGCTTGGTCCTGCCATGAGCAATATGATCCAAGGCCTCACTTCTGTCCAAGTTTCCATTTCTTTCACTCTAAAAGGAGGAGATTGGGTTAGGTGATCTCAAAAATTCTGTCATTCAACTTGAGATACTGGGTTTGGGCACCTTTCAGGTTATGGGTAAAAGAGACTGAGGAAGAACAGAATGGAAAACTAAACACTGGGAGCGGTGGTGTCTTTAGCTCCAAATATATGAGGACATTAAGAATATCTCACTTTAAAGCATATTATTGAAATTCCTTAGTTTAGCTCTGTTGTCCTTAAAATCTAAGCGGACTTTATTTTATAAGACGTGTGCAGTCAACTAGTAATTAACTCAAACAAACGACTACACAAAGGACATTAGCATTAATCCATCACAAGGGAAAGAGATGCTTTCCAATCCCATGGGGAAAACTGCTGGGTTCTTAACCATATCCTCCCTTCGGTCACTCTATGGTCCAGACAAATCCTCTCCTTACCATTCCATACAAAGACTTCAAATGCCCCCTCCGTGCCTTTGCTTAGGAGGTTCTCCCAAACCTGGAATGTTTTCCCTCTTCAACTCTGCCTCATATGATCCCTATTTTCCTTCCAAGTTCAGGTCAGTATAGCAGCTAGTATATCTATAATACTTTAAAGTTTTAAGACCATTGTGTGATCTCATTTGATTCTGAAAACAATTCCTGAGAGGTGGGTGATTTTGTTGTCCCCACCTTATACATGAGGAAACTGAGGCATCTAGAAGTTAAGTGACTTGCTTAAGGTTACAAAGCTGGTAAACTTCTGAGGCTGGATTAGAACTTGGGTTTTCCTGACTCCAGGTCCAGTGCTCTATCCTTTGAGCTACTTAAAGTATTTCCTGGTTATCCTAGTTGCTGGTTCCTCTTCCCGGAATTCATTTTTTATTTGTTTATATATATTTTGTAAATACTTACATAGTTCTCTTTCCCTTTCCTTGCCCCTTACCAAATAATGTCAGCTCCTTAAAGGCAGAGACTGATTCTGTAATAGTGGTTGGTATATAATGCATACTCAATAAATTAAATGGTTGTTGATTGACTGATTGATTAGAGGGAACTAGAAGACCTAGGTTCTGGTTCTATTTCTACCATTGTCTTGGGCAAATCAACGCAGCCTTTCTCAGAGTAACATTTGTTCCCCTTGCCTGGTAGGGTTATTGTGAAGAAAGCACTTCTTAAAGCTTAAGTGCTGTGGAAAGGTCAATGGTTACTCTTCACAATTCTCTCTTTTTAGCCACTCCTTCAAAGATTAATGGAGGGTAGGTTCAAATTCTATTGTGGGTCCCCCCCGCCTGCCCCGTCACTTGTATGCGATCTCTTTCTTCCCAAATGACCTCATTTTCTTATCTGTACTTATGTGTCTTCCTAGTAGAAACAAAGGTACTTGAGAGAGATGTCTTTGCAACCTCAGCACCAAATACAGTGCTTTGTGTGTAGTAAGTGCTTAATAAATGCTTGTTGAATTGAGTTGGATGATAGATGACTTGGGTTTAAGAAAATCTAACATAAAAATGCAGAAATTATAAATGATATCAATTAGAAGTGATTATTGGCTTCAGAAAGAATCAGAAATTACTTTTGGCTACTATATTACAACATATATATATTCTCTGAAGTAGGAGGGTGAAGTGTAGTTAATAGAGAGCTGCCCTTCGAGCCGTCATAACCTTTCTTTGACATACACTGATTGTTTGATACTGGGTGAGTCAGTTGTAAGCACTGAGAAGCTCTAAGACTGTAAGTGACAGGGAAAGTTCCCCTGCTCCTTCCGCCTCTGCCATTGCAATAGCAGGGTGCTGGAACCTAAGAAATGTTTGGTAAATGTTTGTAGACCAAATATAAAGGATTTGTAACTAAAGCACACACATACACACATGAAAGCATTTATTAAGTACCTACTACGTGGCAGGAACTGTGCTAAGCACAGTACAAATATATCATTTGATACTCAACCCCTGAAAGATAGGTACTGCTGTGATTCCCATTATACAGTTGAGTAAATTGAGACAGATAGAAGTTAAGTGAATTACCCAGGATCATACATCCAGTAAGCATTTGAGGCCAGATTTGTATGCTGGTGTTCCTGATTCCAGGCTCAAGGTACTGTACCACCTAGCACCTTCATGTGTTACCTTTCAATGGCATATTGAGGGAAAAAAAACCAGATTCTATCTATAGAAATTATATTTATATACAAATATCCAGAAACAAATCTGTTGCATAAATGGGAAGCACAACTGTACTATGTGTTTTCTTCCTGGGAAGCATATCTTTTTAACTTATTTTTTTTAGGTTATGTCTGAATGATCTTTCCAGAAGAGAGTACTCAAACTTTAGGGAGGAATTCATATTGTGAGCTCGTTCTTTCTCTTGAAGTTTAGATTTCGCTAACTAGAAGCATATGCCCTTTGGAAATGAAGCATGAAAGATTTTCCATTTGTCCTTCAAAGATAAACTCCACTTTTTTCTTGTGGATGTTCCAAGAGGTCTGCAATGCACAGATATTCCCACCAGGGGGCAGAGCATCCCAGGTCTTCAGAGCAAGCATCCTCACTGTAACTTGTAAATGTACAGCCAGGAATGAGGTATCTTTACGTAGGACAGGGAAAGTCTCACATTGGAGGGGTCAGGCTGGAGCTGTGAGCATTCGAGGCAGAATTCGATATTGTGTTTTACTGGACTCTATGTTCCAGAAGTAATATGATTTGAAATAGGCTACACAACTGCTAGAAATTCACAGAAACCATTGTCCCATATAAATATAAAAACTAATAATGTATGTGACCTATCACATGCATTTCTAAGCAGATATAGTCCAATTTTTGGGAAAAAACGTCATGGTTGTTTCTATCTCCTTTTGTATACATCTTCTAGGTTCATCTGGATATTATAGAAAGAATTATGGTTATGTTTCACTGCACATTTCCATATTGTATATGAATAGAAAGGCTGCTTAGGATTTTTAAAAAGCTATTGTTAATAAGTAAAAATCTCCACCAATTTTTGTTCACTCAAATGATGGTTTCTGGAGAGAAAAAGTTAGTTTATGATGGAAGACTAGGTCCATTTCTTTGTTATTGATGAATTCCTCTTTCTCCCAAAAGTCCCTTCTCATTTATGTGCCACAGACACTTTCTCAACTAAACATCCTTGAAAAATTGTCTACACCTGCTGCTTCCACTACTTCTCCCCTCACTCCTCAATCCTTTAGAAACTAACTTCCAATCATCACTCAAATGAAATTATGTTCCAAGGATACCAGTGATCTTCAACTGTCAAATCTTTTCTCAGATCTGATCCTTCTTCAATTATCTGCTGCATTTGAAACTGGTGACAATCTTCTGCTGGACACATTCTCCTCTCTAGGATTTCCTGGCACTACTCTCTCCTCGTTTGCCTTCTACCTTGTCTGATTAATTTTTCTCAGTCTCCTTTCTGTTCTCATCATCCACAATATCCAACCCAACTATGAGTATTCCCTAAGGTTATTTCCTAGACCCTCTTTTCAATTTATACTCTATTGGTAACCTTATCAGAGCCTATGGATTTAACTATTGTCATACGCAAATGACTCCTGGATATATAGATATTTAGATATAGTCAGTCAATCTACAAATGATAATATAAATATGGGGAAAAAGAAAATCCCTGCCCTCAAGGAGTTTCTAATTTAATTCAAGAAGACAAAACACAAAAGGAAGACAAAAAGGGGTGAGGGAGGGGAAGGGGAGGGGAATAAAAACCCCAGAGTGGGGCATGATGAAGTGGTGAAATCCAAAGTTCAAAAGAGCACAGGTCCAGGTGCTCAGTCCCCTCCTTAAATGTAAATTTTGGAGTTCATGGAGTTCATGCCCTCTAATCCTAGGGGCAGAAAGTACTGATGAAGTATGAATACCAAGTCTGACTGCATCTTGCAGGATCATGAGATTCTTGATCATGCTTAGAAGTTCAAAAGAATGGAGAGCTGGATGGGAAATATGGCTTAGACATTTAAATCTAGATCTATCTATAGATGACCTATCTCTCGGTCACACTTGGGTATATGGGGTATTCAAGAAGGAATGCACTTCCTCTTTACTCTTGCCTTGGATCTCCCTTCTCCCTTTAAGATGTGGCTCAACATCATTTTCTACAAGATATCTACTACTACTAATATCCTTCCCAAACTACCTTGAATTTAACTACTTTGTAAATGTTCATTCACTTTAATTTTATGCAGTATATATTTACATGTGTACTTATTTTCTGCATTAGAATGTAAGATCCTTGTGAGTAGAGCCAGTTTTACTGTTTGTACTTATATATCTAGGCTTTCACCCAACTATGGGTTTTTTGGTTTGCTTCATATGGAAAAAGAGATTCTGGATTGTCGGAGAGAATGACGAGTGTGATAGGACTCTGATAACCTGTATGAGGAGGAAGTTGGTATAAGAATCTCTTTGGGGGGTGACATGTGGGGTTCCAATTATTTTTCCAGACACAGTGCCTGGAACACGTGGAAAGACTTTGAAAGTCACAGACTTGTGGGGGAAGCCAGCTCCTCGACATGGCCCTAGATCTCCTTAAGAGATTCGGGGGAGCCTGTAGATTGTGTGTGTGTGTGTGTGTGTGTGTGTGTGTGTGTGTGTGTGTGTGTGTGTGACCTGATAAGAAGGAATCAAACTGCAAAAAATTTAAGGGCTAACAAATGAGGAAGCAACTTTCACTCTTAATCAGGCTCATATTCCCCAAAACAGCAGGGGTTTTTTTTGGTGGGGAGGGGCAGCTGTTAGGGAGATATAATTCAAGTATGATAGCCCTCTTAGGGATAGGTGAGAGAAACAGGAAGCACACAGCAACAGTCCTCGTTTCCCTCAAGGTAGAAGTCAGTCTTCTTTCAATGGGGTATGCTGGATGCCATATTTCTAGTCACACCATCTGCCTGAAGACCACATTTAGACAATTAATGGAGACATATACCTCTTAGAAGGATACAAACATCTCACATTTGTATCTCCAGCACAGTCACTGGAACAGAGTAGTTGTTTAATAAATACTTGATTATATAATCAATCAAAAGTATAAACTAAGTCTGAACAAGTCATTCACTTTTACGAAGTGTGAGGTACTTTATTCTTTGGATGAAATTGGGTGATTACACATAGAAAGCATTTGGGGATTGTTTCCATTTAATTAGACATACTTCTGGGTCTATATATATACATGCACACCTATGCGCATACATACGCGCACACACAGAGTCTGGAAGCTGGGGTTCCCGCTACTGCTTTTGGGAGCTTCCGGGCTTAGAAACATCTTAAAGGTGCAGACCCTGGAGAGGATTCTGGAAAGATGACAGAAAAAGTCGGAAAATTCCAAGTTCTCCAGAGTTCCTCAAAAAACAAGACATAGTGTCTCTGGGTGAAGGTAGAGCAGCAAAAATAAACAAGAGTTGGGGCAGAACAACCATCCTCCTGGTACAACTGCAGAAGATCTGAAGAAAGATCCCAGGATGCAGGTTTGGTCCGAGGGAAGTGTAAACACCTTCAGGCTAGCTCCACAGAAACAGCAAACTGAGAACCCAGGGGGTTAGTGGGTTGGGACGTAGCCCTGATCTCAGCCACAGCAATTTTCAGCTCCCAGGCAGTATGGGGAATTGGGCATCTGAGTGGGGGAAGATTGAAGTAGCCTCTGCTGACAAGGGATGCCAGGCCAAACTGTGCGCCAAGACCAAGAGAAGCCACCAGCACACAATGGGTGAGTGCACAAGCAGTGAGGCAGGAATGCTACTGGCTTTGGACACTTACAAGAGAGTTGAGTTCTTGGTCTCATCTCCAGGCCAGAGTGGAGAACCTCGAAGGTTTTCAGGAAGCAAGAGCAACTCCAGCAGTGTGCCAGGAGGCCCTTGCTGTGGTTTGGAGGAGGAAAGGAGTGCAGAGGTTGGGCCCAGGACAAAGCTCAAAAAAATGACAGCAACCATGACCTGAGGTCAGAGACATCATCCCCCACATCCCAGGATTAGAGGTGATTAGGACAACAAGCTGCTAAATATGTTTTAAAAATTGAGCAGGCAAAGGAGAAAGAAGCCAACCACAGACAGTTGCTATGGGAATAGAGAAGACTGGAGTTCATCTTCAGAGGAGGATATTGAAGAAAAAAAAGCCTCTCCTACCCCAAAGAGTAACATCAAATGGTCATCTTCCCAAAAAGAATTCATAGAACTCAAAAGACTTCAAAAATCAAATAAGAGAGATTGAGGGGAAAACTTCTTTTTAAAGAAAAGAAGATTATGAAAAGAAAGTCAACCAACTGGAAAAGGAGATCCAGAAATCTTAGGAAGAAAATGACTCCTTGAAAATTAGAATTGGGCAAGGGAAAGTCAGAGACCAAGAGATAACAAAACAAAATATAACAAATGAAAAAATAGAAGAGAAAAGCAACTGATCTGGAGAACAGATTAAGAAAAGAAAACACAAGAATAATCAGACTACCTGAAAGCTACAATCAAAAAAAGAATATTGATAAAATAATACAGGAAATAATTAAAGAAAATTGTCCTGATGTGTTAGAACAAGAGAGGAAAGTAGAAATAGAAAAAATCCAATGATCACCACCTGAAAGAGGTCCTCAAAGGAAAACCTGCAGGAATGTCACAGCCAAATTCTGAAACCCCCTATGGAAAAATATTACAAGTAACAAGAAAAAAAAAACAATTTAAATATGGAAGAGCTCCAATTAGAATTACACAAAACCTACTAGCATTTACACTAAAAGACTGCAAGTCTTTGAACACTTTATTTCAAAGAGCAAAAGAATTGGAGTTATGGCCGAAAATACCATATTCGGCAAAGTTAAGTATAATCCTGAATGAAAAAAATATTCGATGAATTGACAGACTTTCAGTACTTTATTGCCAAAAGACCAGAACTTTATATATATATATTTTTTTAATAAATTTATTTAACTTTTTACATTCATTTTCACAAGATTTTGGGTTCCCAAATTTTCTCCCCATTTGT
>CM053769.1:184061231-184148651 GCA_028658325.1 Potorous gilbertii
CTTATCTGCTGGTTCTCAGGTGGGGGCAGGGCCGCCTCTCAGGCTCAGTTCCCTCAGGGGGTTTATACAGAGATCCTTTGTAGTGGAGCTGGGGTGGAGCTCCAGCTCGCCCTGGGAGTCTCTGGCTGAGCTGCCTCAGCCTCTGCCACGGCGGCTGCTTCCCAGGGGATCCAAGTCCCGGAGATACCCCATTCCCCTCTCAGCCCGGCCCTCTCACTGACCTGTGCGTCTGTGGGTGGAGGGACCTTCGCGGCCGCCCGGAGATTCAGGTCCCTGATGCCTGCTGGGCTCTGCTGGCTCCTCTCAGTGCCGTGTGGCCGGGGCGGGGGAGGGGAGCGCTCGGCAGGACAGGACTCCGCTCCCGTCTGAGGTACTTTTGCGGTTCGTTTTTCAGGGCTCTCTGCAACGGAAATCTCCTTCACTGTGTTGCTGCGCGGCTTCCACTGTTCCAGAATTTGTCAGGAGTTCTTTTTACAGAAAATCTATGGGCTATGGGTTCGGACCTAGCATAGGTGAGTCTTTCTACTCCGCCATCTTGGCTCCGCCCCTTGATCTTCAGAGGGGAATCCTGGCCCTTTGGGGCTAAGGCCTTTTCCCAAAAGACCAGAACTTAATAGAAAATTTGACATACAATATCCAAGAGAAATATAAGGTAAACATCAAAGACTAATTACAAGGGACTCAATAAGGACACTTTTTAATATGTGGAAATGTAAACTGTACGTATGATTGTCAATAATTGGGGAGTTTGAAAGAGTTGGGTAGAGTTCAGTATGATGCAAAAAGCAAAATGATGTAGGAAAAGGTAAAAAGAGCAATTATCTCATACAAATGAGGTGTGAGAGGAAGAACTGATACAGAGGAATTAGAAGGGAGGACACATATTTAGAAGGCTATAAAAATCTTCTAAATTCAGAAAGAAATAAGAGGGTAAGAGATGCTAAGGGAGGGTTAGATTAAGGAAGAAGAGGGCAAGGTATCAGTTAGAAGTAAAGTAATGAGAAGGGACAGGAATAGGGTTAAGAAGGATAGTGAGGAAAATAGGAAGGAGGAAAATATACAAGTAATTATAGTTTAGAATGTGAATGGGATAAATTCACCTATAAAATGGAAATGGGTAGCAGAAAAAAATTTTGAATTCAACAATATTTTACTTTCAGGAAATGCTATAAAAATGAGTTACACATAAACATAAAGTCAAGAGTAGAATTTATTATACATATATAAACAGGGCTAGTAATCATGATCTCAGACAAAGGTAAAGCTAAAATCAGTTATAATTAAAAGAGAAAAATAGGAAAACTATACTGTCAGCTATATTAATCAATAGTTTTAGGCCATATAAAATAACTAGACATTATAAAAAAGTGAGAGCATAACTTCCAAAACAGACACGGGAACTATACAAATATAAACACAAAATACCTTTTATACAAAATTAGATCTAAATAATTGAAGTAATTATTCATTGTGCATGAGTAGGCAAAGCTAATATAATTTTTTTAAATGACAATTTTACCTCTTCTATGTAATACTATCCCAATTAAATTACGAAAAAGTTATCTTGCTGAATCAGAAAAAACAGTAACAGGATTCATTTGGAAGAGTAAGGAAACCAGGAGAAAAAGATGTGAAGGAATTAGATTCAGTAGTATCAGATTTTAAACACTATTATAAGGTGAGAACAGTGTTGAAGTGTAAATTTGATTATTCTAAGTTACAATTTTCCTGTATAAATAAAACCTATGTAGCCAAATATAGAAGGAATGCATAAAATTGGGGGAAAAAACCCTCACAATCTCCCAAACATAATGTGATTGGGTTGGAATATTGTGGGATAGGAAACGATGAGCTGGTAGATTTAGAAAAATATGGAAAGACTTGAACTTATGAAGGAAGATGGTATCCACATCCAGAGAAACAGATGACAGATGGAAATACTTATGGATACGTGTTTGAGTATGTATGTGTATATATGTATGTTTATGGGTAGTTGTGTATAGGTATACATACATGTGCATATATACATATATATATATATATATATATATATATATATATATATATATTTATGCTTACTTATAGCCTTCAGGTGGGGGGGAATGGAAGAAGAGGAAAAATAAAGTAAAAAGTGCATAGCAGAAGACAAAAGTAAACATATAAGGAAATAAAGAAAAGATGGACAACTTTGAAAATAATTGGTAATATTCATTATATAGGTTTTCCTGAAATGGAAATTTATTGCTTGATATTCAATTCTCTCTTATGTTCTACTGTGCACATGGTAATTTTTTACATTATTTTGTATTTCAGTTTAAAATAAATTTTAAAAATTAAAAAAAAGGCAGACCCTTTCACTTGAAAAAGTAGATAGCAAGGGGTGTGTGGGATGACATGGAAATGAACCCCAAAGGAGTATTACACATCCTCCTTCTCACCAATCAGGTGATAAAATTGTGAACTTAGAAAAGCAAGAAGAGTTGGAGTTCCCCTAGAGGCCCTGTCCGATGGCACATAGATATGTCAAGAGCTGAGAGGCACGGAACCAATTAGACACAGATTCAGGATTCTATGGGGCACCAACTCTCAGAGACCAACAGGATCATCTAAAGGGAACTTCATGAGGATTCCACAAAGGGAGAAAAGGACTCCCAATGATCAAGATCAGTGATTCTGCTCTTTGGCCAAGTGAGTTAAGTCCAGTTTTCCCGGGGACCTTGTGTGTGAAAGGAGAGAGTGTGCCCCAGTTTGGGGAGGGGAAACATTTCTGTAACAATTGTTGTTACTATACATATTTAATAGATACCTCTTTCTAAAAACTAAGTCTGGCTGGCTAATTGATAATCACCGGGGAGCCCATCCATTTCGGTGGCTTGTTAGCAACACTACTAGAAAACCTCCAGCTCATAAGCTTGCCCCTAGAAACATGAAAGAAGCAGTCATTGCTCCCTGCAAAGCCAACCTTTGAGGCCAATGGGATTTAGCCTTGAGTTCTTACACACAGGAAAAATGAAGTTGTTGTTTATGCTCTAAAGGCAGAAAGTACTGGTTAACAGTGGCCTCCTCTGCTCAAAAATTTTTGCTACCTTTATTCCACCACAAAACTAAGGAGCTATTCTACATAAAGCTGATTAACTGGATAACTGAAGCATCTCCTACTAAGGAAAAAAATGAACTATTTTTGATGGTGTTTTCTCCTAAGGTTACACAGTTTGTTGTAGTTATCAGTTACATGAAGACCATGCCAAACCTCTGAATTTCCCGAGATTGCTGTTAAGAATACTGATGACTGCTCTGTAATAAAATGATGGGAGGGACTGTGGTACAGAAGACCTGTCCTGGAGTCAGGAAGACCTGCACTGAGTCCTGTCCCTGATACATACTGGCTGGTCGTGTAAGCTTGGTAAAGTGATGGAACCCTTTAGGGGTCCCAGGTTCATAAGTTGCTCTGAAGGTGCTGATCTGGGTTGGTGGAGAGAGCCCTTCACCAGGAGCTTAACAAAATGTAGAGAATGGACTTCCCTGACCTCAAGGTGCTATAGGATAACAAGTTTTTTTTTGAGTTCTTGTATACTTTTTTAATCTTTCTCTGTTTCCAAGTAGCATTTCTTACTGCTTGGCTCCTGACAGTATATCTGACAACTACCTTTGCCCCTTATTTATTAGGCTGACACTCAACATAAAGTCTCCTTTAGATTTTAGATACTGGAAGTTTATTTATATATAAAATACATTAAAAAAAAGCTTTGCCAAAAGTCAACATGCTACTTAAACCCCCAAATCTCGTACACCTCTAATAACCACAAATGATCATGATAAACAATGAAAAAGTATTACAAACATAATTTAACTTACCTTTCAAGAGAAATTTTATTAAACTGTTAAAAGTGACTTTCAAATTCTACTATTTTATAGTATCTTTTATGAGAAATACTGGTGAGAAAAGATTTACCGACCTACTCTGGGTTTTTGTAAATAAAATACCACATAATATCTGGAAAGAAACTGATGCCGAAATGCCACACAATGAGTATCTTTACTAATGTTAATTCATGGTAATTGTCAAAGCAAACTCTTTTAAACAGAATAAGTGATTTCTACTACAATAATGTATACATCACAATGAAATACAATTGTAAAAGAAAATCTTGGAACTTTGGAAATGTATTACACATTTAACAGAGGCAAAATTATAAAAAAACAGATGTTTTATTGGAAATTTTAAAAATACATTTCTTTGTTTTAGAAGCAACTCATCTATAGAGCCCCACCAGTCCGATGCTCTGCAGTAGGCAAGCCAACACTCAGTCAAGTGAAAAGAGCACAGCCCTTTGCATTCCACATGCCCAACCCCCAGGCCACATTTCATGTCTGTTTATATTTCCTGTACCAGCCAACCTCAGCTTTGTTCAGTGTCAGTGGATGACAACAGAACCATCATCCTTTACACAGACACCTTAAACTCTAAGATGTTTCCTTGGAAGTTCAAAGGTCCAAGTTTCTTAGGTCAAACTTTATTGAGCTTTGTAACAATGAGCACTCTCACTGTCTGATCAAAAGCACTGCAGACACAGAGACCCCTCTTGTCTGGGCTCCAATCCAAGCTGGAAATGGGCTGTGTTGACAGGGTTACATTCTGTAGCAGACTTACTGAACCTGCTACTCCCATCTCCACTCCCTCAGAGTCTTTCTTTGAACGGTGAGCAGGGTATTCACTGAAAAGAAAACCAAAGAGATGAAGAATAAGAAGTGAAAAAATGTTGAGTTCAGTACTTGCATCTACACACATAGAAACAGAGTACTAATTATAAAGAGATTTTAATAAAATACGTTAATGAACGTGCTGATCTCTCAAATGCACGTCTTACTCTGACTGTAAGCTAGAGGCTATTTCTGTACACTATGTATATGAATGTAATTCTGAAATACAGAATTGACATAGTCATTGAGGCTTGTCTCAACACCCTGCAAACTGAGAATTCATTCCTAGGAGATTCCAACGACAAGCCTGATGTCCACACCCCTAGACTACTTTCTGCTGTTCCTTTAGATTGCTAGGGTTCTTGAGACCCAATTTCAATTTCTTTGTGTAACTGTTCACAATTTCCAGGGGCATGAACTTAGAATATTGTTAGGTTAAAAATTTGAAACGATTATAAAGGTATTTTATTTGTTTTTACAGATGAAAACATGGAATTGAGGCTTAATAACTTCTAAATAATACCTGTTATTGAGAAAAAATAATTTAGGGTATTCAAAATTATTAGTCAATACCAATTTATTAATCTTCGGATCTTTTAAAGGAGTATATCAACTATCATTCTGTTTCATAGAAGCTAATGGAGGCAGAGTCATAAAGGGGCACATAGCAAATCAAAAATGGAGTAAGAAGAGGTAAGGAAATAACTTCAATGCTCTGTCTACTACTCACTTTAATTAAAAGGAATAAAACATTCTGATGAACAAATCGTTTAATGCTTATATGTCTACTGGCAAGAGCTGCAGTTGTTAAGTATTTAAAAGATCACGTAAAAATGAAAAGAAACCCCATCATCCACTAACGTTTTTATGTGCCTCATTAATTTTAGTCCATTCTCATCAGTTAGACATCAATGGTCAAGGGCAAACAAGCTCAGTGTATTGGGGAACATAATTTGGGGCCCGAGGTCCCATAATTCTATTCTCTACATAGGGATGAATAAATGATGATGGATAAACTTGAAATAATTAAATAGAGAAAAGACATCTGTACCTTTTAAGTTATATCAAACATTCAGGTATCAAATATTTTCACATTTCTAAATATATGTACAAATACATGTTTACAAACATTTTATATAACATATATATAACAACATATGTGTACATGTATTTTTGATATATATGTATATAGTTGTATGTGTATGTACACACATAAACATAGTATAAGAGGCAACAAGACCTGAATTAAAGCCATGCCTCTGATGCCAATCACGGACCCTCTCACTGACCTGAGCAACTACAACAATAAGTTACAAAGAGGCTGCAGATCTCTGTGGCTCAGTTTTTTTATCTTCAAAATGAGAGTTAGATAGATTAGATGGTCTTTTAAGGTCTCTCCCAGTTCTAAATCTAGGATCCCATGATCTAAATCAATGGAAGGGTTTTCTATCCAACAGTAATAAAATCAGTCTGGACTGTGTATGTAAATACACAATATCTAACACACATGAAATATATTTAGTATATACCACTAATTGCAAGGGTTCTGTGACTTCTGACCCAGGTATATGGAAAGGGAATAAGGAAGGGCTTGGAAGATGTTAAGGATGCTACAATGGTGGATCTCATAACACAATATCATTACTACCCAGCAACTGCTTAAGCCTCTGTGCTTAAAACCTGAGCTTATAGCACAGCCCAATCCACAGGATTTGGCCCGGGGACACACATATCCCACAGGCACGTAAACAAAGACACAATAAAAGCCACCCAGGTAACCAGACTCTCCAGAGATGCATGGCTTTGCTACAATGAAGTCTTCCCAACAGTCCTACCATCCCTCTTTCTAACACATTCTAATTTACAGCCTTAGTCTACATATGCATATGGTATTACTAGCTTAGCTTCTTCTACTTCTAATCAAGTGTAGTTTATATTTTTAAACCCAATGATCATTTCCCAAGCATTTCTGTGGTCATCTGTACACTTACAACCTTCAGTAACTCTAGTTTCAATTTGAGGGAAAAATTATTTGGCTTTTAGATTTATTCTTCTATGTAAATGCGGGCTGGTTTGGGGAACATTAGCTCAGAGGCCCTGGCCTCTGCTCTCCAGAATGAATTTCTGACTTTTCTCTCTGTCTCCACTTCACCTTTATTCCTCCCTCTCCTTCCTTTTACAAGCCATCTAGGATGGCTCATACACTTAGCAAAGAAAAGATAGAGCCGGCCCCTATCCGTGAGAGAAGATATGGGATGAAGGATCGAAAAAGAGGGTAATTTACTAAATACAATTTAGTAAATAAAAAAGAAAGGCAAATTTAGTAAATAAAAAGCAGTACTTTTTAATAAATCTGCCTGACATTTAGTGAGCACATCTGAGGCTTCCTGTTTGAGCTTCCAACCTACAGCAACTGCAGTTCTCAACTATGGGAAAAAATGAATTTATTTCTGAATCTAGTCTTCCGGCTAAGTGATTCCAAGGCAACTTGAGTTTTATTTCTATCCCTGTCTAACCCTGATTACTCTGACAAGTACTTTCCCACTGCCGCACTGTTTTTCACAACTACCTTTAGTTTCTTGTACTTCTAATCAAAGCTTACTTTTGAAATACCTGTCATTTCTCATTAAATTGTCAAGTTTTCTTTCTTTCCTGTGTCAAATTTTGGAAAAAAGATCTTTCTTCTTCCAAGTTTATTCTGCTTAACTAAGGGCATCAGAAGCAGTTTAAACTCTTTGTTCTTAGAAGGCTTCATTCATCAGAAGGATTAGTCTGGTTATTAGTCTGGTTACTAGGCTGATGAATTAAACTGAAGAGAATAAAAACGCCATTTTCTATGATTCCATATCCTTAAAGTCTCCCCATATGGGATATTTAACTTTATTTTTCTTGTAATAAAACAAATAAACAAACAAAACTGCTAACAATGGTGAATATTAGATTGTGGGGAAAAAAACTTCCTGTGCCATCTAAATGTAGGTGGTACATCCTCTGATCAAACTTAATGCTGTAACTGGAAATATTCTTTCAGTCCTTTAGGGGAAAGCAATCTTTGTGAGTATCAAATGAATAAAAACATATGTAAATGAAATGAAGGGACAGTAGCACTTACCCAGTGAAAGGAAATTTCAAATTATGTCAAAAGGAATAAATACAAAAAATTCAATTTGTTTTTATTTAAAGCTCACTGGCAATTTAAAACAAACAACAACAAAAAAACCAAGCTTACATTGGGAACCACAAACCAATCAGAAGAAATCATATGTATTAAGAGAAGACTTACTACTTCCACAGATGAAGGGCCCCCGCACCTCCAGCAGTCATAAAGATCTCTCTGTTTTGGGGCAGGTGCCGGACTTGCCACACAGTAGATTTATGAGCCTAAGAAAGATCAGTCATACCACTGATTACAAATTAAAATGATGAATAAGAACACACTTAAAAAAGGAATTCAGCAAATACAGATTTTCATAAATTAAAACTGGTCAGTTTTTAGGAATGCAATTGTTTTATTCTTTATAATGGCTACCAGAGGTTTGGTAAAACTTTTTAATCAGATCCTTCTTTTTAAAAGCCAAGAGAACAGGAAAATGAAGTCGCAATCACATGATACAACGAGAGTCTAATTTTGAGTTGGAGGACCCTGTGTGACTCTTGGTAAGTAATTTAACCTTTCTGGTCCTCAATTTTCTTTTCTTTCTTTTTTTATGGAGGCAACTGGAGTTAAGTAACTTGCCCAGGGTCACACAGCTAGTACATGTCTAAGACTGAATTTGAACTCAGGTCCTCCTGACTGTAGGATCAGTGCTCTCTCCATTTCACCACCTTAGCTGCCCCTGGTCCCCACTTCTCCAACCCCCTTCTAAATGAAGGGGTTGTAATAGACCATCTCTAAAGATCTTTTATCTCTAAATCTAAGATCATCTGATAACTGGAATTATTGTGTAATCCTTTTTATAACAGTGATATCAGGACACAGGACCAACAAAGTTTATACCAGTACAGTTACAATTCAGGAGATGTGATTTTAATTAATCAATTACTCAGTTCATGTAATAATGAATTTCATTGTAACAGCATTCTATTATTTTTAGGAGGGAAGTTCAAGGAGATTTTAGATAAGAAAGACGCTATGATATTAAATGTCCTTTTCCACTTTCTTTAGTGCAATTATTCACTTTTGTTTAAATAGATTTTATTTTTTTTAATTCAATTAAATCTTTATTGCTAGAAGTCATGAGTTTTTAACTGCTATTGGGGGGAAAATTCACTAATACCAAAGAATTTTAAAAGTATTACATTTTAATTTGCTATTTACTATTCACACAGGCATTTTCAATCAACATAAAACAAAGAGGATCTTACACTGATAAGCTATATAACAACAGATAACTTTTAAACTAGCTTTCTTAAGCCACAGCAAATACTTGTATTTCCTTTAGCTAATGACTGTAACTGTATCATATTACTTAAGTCTAAGTTCTTTTTCCAAGAGTCATCACAATAACATGGAGTGAACATGCCACTTCTTGCTGCTGAGTATTCATCCTAATTTTCTTTTGTAACATGGCCATCTCTTTTCTAAGTTCATTTTGTGCAGCTGTGAAAAGGCTGTTGTGGTTCTGCTCCAAGACTTCCATATTCTTTAAGAACTGCTCACAGAGCCATTGGATCACCTTAGTCTGTGGCTCTGAACTATTCTGGCTTGCTGAAAAACTTGCTGTTGTTCAAATAGATGAGTTAGTTTTTCTTCCTGTTCCTCTGTTTCCTGAACATCCACATCCCCCTGCTGAAATGTCAGGCACTTAGATTCGAGGCTGAGTTTTTATCTCTGCTCTTATGTTTTCCAAACACGCTCCATTTTCTGAACACCAGCTTTAAGAGAAGTCTTAGCACACACTTTCAATATTTTCCTCTTTGCAAGAAAAGCCTTGTTAGTATCAGCTCCAAATCCTTCCAATATATTCTGTACTTCACGCCCATATCTCCTTTGCCTACTCCATGAACAATGGCTGGAGAAGGTCTTTCTTCTCCACGTCTTTCAATTACGGTCGTCTTTCCTTCCTGAGCATCTTCCTCCAAATCACTCAGATCTTTTCTTGCCTTCTTTGTCAAAATCATAAGCTCAACTCACCTGAGCTTCCATTGCTAGTTTCCCAGATTTTCCTGGGAAATATTTTCTTCCTGAAGGTGCTATAATTAGGCAATTTCTTACTGCTACTTCCAATTACAAAGAGAATGCAAGCTCCAGTGGGTCAGGGACCACTGGGAACTCTTCTCTGCCTTCCCAGCAGGTCAGTTATGCTGGAGGGATTTGGGGGAGGATGTTCCTTGGATTCAGCTAAGTCCTTGGGAGGGCAGTGGCCTCTCACCCAGGACCCTAATTATGCCTCAGACTCTTGGGAGCTAAGAAAAGGATGACCAGGATGGTGAGAGTGGCAAGACAATAACAGCCACACTGAACATTTTTAAAAGGATGTTTAGATTAATGATATAACAAATTCACAAAATAACACATTTTCGATGGGCAATGGACAACTGGAAAAAACTGCAAGTTTTGGAGTCCAAAGCATGAAAGAACTCCACTTTCAAAGGGTGACAGATTGAGAGATGGAAAAGTTCAGCATGGTCATCTAGTTCAGCCCCTCATTTCTGGGGAAACTGAGGCCCAAAGAGGATGAATGACTTCCACAGAGTCATACAAGTTGTAAAGTGGCAAAGCCAGTATTTGAATCCAGGTCCCCTGAATCTGAAAAGACATGGTTTGTTCAACCTTGTTTAGAAGTGATTTTCTCACTCCCAGATTCTTCATCTACAAAATATGGATAATAACATTTCTAGAAGATCTCTAACAGGGCTGCTGTGAGGAAAGGCAAGTGTGAAAATTGGAAAGCCCTATAGAACTGAGCTATATTATCATTACTACATTAAAAAAATTTGCCTACCTGTTATAATAAATACCCAAAAAAGAAACAACCTCTTTTGGCAAAAAGTAGATACAGTGGCTTTTAATCTTAAATTCTCTTGCTTTGTCATCATTTTTAATACCAGATGACTTGTCTAAACGCCAAAACGAAAAACATGATTTATAGGATGGTACTAAGGATTAATAAACTCACTTTAGTTACAACAATGAAAAGGACAAAATATTGGTCGATGGAGAGATCATTAGCAGTTTTTAATACCTTTGCAAATACCTATAAATCAATCCTAACTTTCCTAATGCTGTCGAAGGCACCACCATCCTACCAGTCACAAACCTAGGTGTTGTCTTTGACTCTTCACTCTCTCTCTCACCTCCTATATCTGTTTTTTTGTACCAGATAAATGTTTAAAGGTTACATCTGAATGTGAGAAATCTACCTGCCCATATGCTATTTGTAAAATCTTAAACCATCTTTTACACAAAGTCCTGGAAGATATTTCAGAGCCCAAATGAGAAGTTATCTTCTTCCATCAAAATAAAAAAACCATTTTTAACAAAGACATTTACTTTATACTCTACCTTTTCTGAAACAGAGGCAAACCCTTTGGTTGGATGTTGAGTTCTCATGTCAAAAACATGGAACTTTCCTTCTAGTGATGTAGCTACTAGTTTATTCATACTGATGTCTTTCCTGTCAAACTCCACACTACAAACCTAAAAATTGAGAGTACAAATACTTATGAGGATGTCATCATTAATAATCAGTTAACACTCTTGAACTGAACAAAGCTTCCTCAAAGTTAGGAGCCAACAAGAAAAAATGCAAAGTATCCATTTTACTTCTTAAGCTGGTACATAAGACTCTTTTCTTTATAACAAGTTTTCTTTCTAAGAACTACAACATATTTTGTGCTACACTATATGGACATAGGTGAAAAGCAGTATCTTTATCTGTATAGTAAATGAACTTTGGAAAATTATAAACGGAGCATTCTCCACTGAAGGCATGCAATTCTGGGACTTCAAGGGTGAGTGTGGATTATTCATACTTAAGGCTTAGGCCTTTGTGCTCAGGGGGTTTATGTGTGTCCTTTTCCAACTCAATGGTAAAAAGGTCCAGTGAAATGACCAAGAGTCAGAATATACATTACCCCATTTTTAATATTTGTTTCCCATCTTAAGGACATATTTTTTAGATCAAATAGCTTGACATCCCCGTTGTCATAGCCAGCACATACAACACGTTCTTCTTGATTATAAGCATTGCCTAGAAAACAGACATACAACATTCTAATTTAAAATCGTTACTTTATCAAAACAAAACAAAAAGCTCCTACAAACTGCCCTGTTAATATGGAAATGAATGTATGACCTACACAGGAACACAAAAATGTAAACACACAGAATCCCATTTCAATGAATTAGATCATCAAAATCGATAAACTGCATACCACATTAAAGGCAAGTTTTAGACTGCGGTATTATTTATTACTTTTTACTTCTAAAGCAAATGTCAGGCATTTTGCAAAGCATAACAATGGGCGTTTTTCTGGTTCCATTTCCATGGAGATTAAGAAGATAGATATTGCAGTGACTGCATTTATCCTTTTGACAACAGCTATGCCTAGAGTCTGGAATCCCATTCGAGGAACGTCAAATTCTCTAACCAGTTTTTCAGTAAGAGATATGTAAGAAAGTCAAGGATAGGGATTCCCTAGATACCTGTTTACTCAACACAAGCTGCAAAAATCAAGACTTTTCCAGTCAAACCAAAACATCTGGTCACTGTATCCAAAAGTTAAAGGCCTCAAAGCCCTACTACTGTTACTCCCACCTACTGCTTCCTGCCTAAGAATCTATAGCCCTTATAATATAACAGTGTCAGCTTTACAGAAAACATTTATTTATTATTAAAGCCTCCCTAAAAATTCTTCTTTTTAACATTCCACAAGCCTAACTTTTATTAGGAATAATAATAGCACCTTGTATTATACCTCCAGGTACTACATATAAATACTGGGCCAAAATGATATCTTCATTAATAAAGAATTGACTACTAAATGGCTGTCTTATGAATATGTGTTATAACAGATTTCTCTTTCAGTTAAATTTACTGTATTCACATCCTCAAAGCAGTGTTAGTATGAATTGTGGCCTGGGACACAGAAAGAACTGTTACATTCACAATACTGTTACTGTATTAAACCTTTATTCTGCCTATAGTTCAAAAAGTTCTATGCCATGCACTATAAGGAAGATGTTTTTAATACAGACAGAATACCCCTGTACGGTTTAATGTTTACATGGTCACAAATCTGGGGCTGGGAAAGGACCTCAGAGACTACCATGTCATACTTATTCTCATCCCATTAACGAACCACTTGATTTTTAACTTAACACATTTGAAGTTAAGCCTACATGCTGTGAGTAAAATGTTGAAAGAAATTAAGTAGAAGAAGAGAAAGTTCATTTTTTTTTTGGTTTTCTTTTCAAAAGGAAATGATTATTCACTTTGAACATTCTTTTTTAAAATTTTGAGTTCCAAACTCTATCCTTCCCTCCAGCACCTACCTCACCCAATGAAAAGACAAGCAATATATCAGTTATACATGGGAAACCATGCAAAACATTTCCATATTAGCAATGTTTCCAAAAAAAAAACAAAAAACCAAAAAACCAAACCCATACACATACAAGAAAAGAAAAATAAAGTGAAAAAATTATACTTCAATTTACACTCAAAGTTAATCAGTTTTCTCTGGAGGTTGGATAGCATTTTTCATCATGAGTCCTTGCATCATCATAGATCACTATACTGATCAGACTAGCTAAGTCTTTTACACTTGATAATCTTTACAGTATTACTGCCACTGTGTCTAATGGTCTCCTGGTTCTACTCACTTCCCTCTGCCTCAGTTCATATAGGTCTTCCCAGATTTCTCTGAAACCATACTACTTGTCACTTCTTATAGAACAACAGTACAGTATTCAGTCATACTCATATACTACTACTTGTTCAGTCACTCTCCAACTGATGGATATCCATTCAATTTCTAATTCTTTGCCACCACAAAAAGAGCTGCTTAAAGTATTTTTACGCATATAGCTTTTTCTTTGACCTCTTTAAGATACAGTGTAGTAGTCATATAGCTGGGTCAAAGGGTCTGTGCAGTTTTATAGTCTTCTGGACGTAGCTCCAAACTGTTCTCCAGAATGGTTGGAACAGTTCACAACTCCACCAACAGTTAGTGTCCCCATTTTTTCCATATCCCCTCCAGCACATGTCATTTTCCTTTTCTCTCATGATCCTCTCTTTAAGAACGAAGGACAAACAATAATAACAAGAAAGCAATCCAATAGTTAAGTTGTTGCTTCAAAGTTGTTTTAATTCGCATTTCTCAAATCATTAGTGATTCAGAGGATCTTTTCCATATGACTACTGATAGCTTCAATTTCTTCTTCTGAACTGACTGTTCATAATCTTTGACAATTTATCAGCTGGGGAACTTTCCTTCTGATTTTGACTATTAGTTTTGTTTATGTGAAAACTTTAAAATTTCATTTAATTAAAATGACCATTTTACTTTCTAAGACCACCTCTATCTCGTCTGGTCAGATTCTTATCTTATCCATAGATCTGAGAGGTAAAATTGTCCATACTCCCCTAATTTGCTTGTATTTTCCTTTTGACCTTATCTTGGTGTGCAGTGTGAGATATTAGTCTATGCCTACTTTCTGCCAAACTGCTTTTCAGTTTTTCCAGCAATTTTTATCAAATAATGAGTTCTTGCCCCTAAAGCTTGGATCTTTGGATTTATCAAATATGAGATCCAAATATTACTACCATGTATTGTATACTTAATAGTCTACTGATCCCCCACTTCATTTCTTAGCCATTACCAGACTGTTTGGATGATTCTGTTTTCTAATTGCTGTTCAGTAGTGTCTGACTCCTCCTGACCATTTCACTTGCATTGCCAGTTTCAGTGGCATATAATTGGTCAAAAGAGCTCCAAATAATGCTTAAACTTCTCCTTCATTGGTGGTGCATTCAGCCTTTTCATTTTTGTTATTGGTAATTTGGTTTTCTATATTTTTCTAAATCAAATTAAGCAATGGTTTACCTATTTTTTTTTTAAATCAAGCCAATGTTTTGTTTTGAACTTTCATTTTTAGTAATTCCTTCTTTGCTTTTGAGGATTTCTATTTTGGTGTTTAAATGGGGATCTTTAATTTGTTCTTTTTAAGTGCACATACAATTAACGGATCTGTTCTCTTTTTTATTGATGTGTTTAGAAATATAAATTTTCCTCTAAGTACTGCTTTGGCTGCATCCCACAAATTTTGGTACGCTGCCTCATTACTGCTGTTCTCTTCAATGAAATTATTTATTGCTTCTATGATTTGTTCTTTGACCTTTTTATTCTTTAGTATTAGATTTTTTTTGTTTCCAATTAATTTTAATCTATGCTTCCATAGCCTTTTGTTGAATATAATTTTTTATTGCATTATGGCCTGAAAAGGGTGCATCTAACACATCTGCTTTTTTTGCATTTGTTTGTGAGGTTTTTATGCCCTAATACATGGTCAGTTTTCATGGAGGTGTCATACAAAGCTGAGAAAAAGGTATAATCTCATTTATTCCTATTAAATTTTTTCTAGAGGTCCATCATATCTAATTAATTTTTCTTAAATTCTATTAATCTCTCTTAACTTCCTTTTAAATTTATTTTATGGTTAGTTTTATCTAACTCTTGAGAGGGGAAAGTTGAAGTCTGACACTAATACAGTTTTACTGTCTTTTCCCTCCTAAAACTGATTTAACTTTTCCTTCAAGAATTTGGATGCTATATCATTTGGTACATATATGTTTAGCTACCAAGATGTAGTTTCCCTGATTACCTCTTTTAATTAGATCTATTTTTGATTTTGCTTTGTCTGAGATTGTGATAGCTACCCTTTGCCTTTTTTACTTCAGCTGAAGCACGATAGATTCTATTCCAATGACTTATTTTAACTCTATGTCTTTCTGTTTCAAGTGTGTCTCTCGTAAACAACATACAATTTGGAGGAGAGTGAGGTTCAAGCACTGCCTGCCACTTCTCCATTTTCCCCTCCACTATAAAACTCTTCCTTAGACATGAGATAATTTTTCCCATTCTTTCTCTTCCTTCCCCCTTCTCAGTGCATTCCTTTTTTATTTTACCTCTTCATTTATTTTCTCAAGATCATCCCAATATAACTGACTCATATCCACGGCCTCTGTCTAGACTCATAACTATTCTATTAATGATACAATTCTTATGAGTTACATGAACCATCTTCCCATATAGACATACCTAAGGTACTTTCATGTTTACTATTTTATCTTGAGTTGTGTTTGAATGTTTGATTTTTTTATTCGGCCCTGGTATTTTCATCAGAAATGCCTGAAAGACCTCTATTGAATTAAATATCCACTTTTTCCCCCTGTAGGATTATACTCAGTTTTGCTAGTTAGATTATTCTTGGCTGTATTCCTAGCTCCTTTGCCCTCTGCTCCTTTAATGTGGAAGCTGCTAAATCTTGTGCAATCCTGACTGTAGCTCTACCCTATTTAAATGGTTTCCTTTTGACTCCTTACAATATTTTCTCCCTGACTTGGCAGCTGTGAAATTTGTTGAGAATTTTCCTGGAATTTTTCATTTTGGGATTTCTTTCAGGAAGTGATTGGTACATTCCTTCAATTTCTATTTTATCCTCTGGTTCTAATGTATTGGGCAGTTTTCCCTGATAATTTCTTTAAATATGATGTCATGACTCTTTTCCTGATCATTGCTTTCAGGAAGGCCATTAATTCTTACACTATCTCTCCTTGATCTATTTTCCTGGTCAGTTGTTTTTCCAATGAGATTATTTCACTTTTTCTTCTATTTCTTTCCTTCTTTTGACATTTATTATTTCTTTATTTCTCATGGAGTCATTAATTTCTACTTGCCTGACTCTACTTTTTAAGGAGCTATTTTTCTTTAGTAAGCTTTTGTACTTCTTTTTTTTCATTTGGCCAATTCTACTTTTTAAGGAGTTCTTCTCTTCAGCTAATTTTTGTCCTTTTTATCACTTGTCCAATTCTTTTTTTTTAAGGTTTTATTTTCTTCAATATTTATGTGCTTCTTTTACCAAGCTGTTAATTCTCTTTTCATAGTTTTCTTGCATAATCCTCATTTCTTTTCCCAACCTTTCTCAATCCATCTTATTATTTTCTTTGGCTCTTCCAGGAATTCTTGTTTGGGCCCATGTCCAATCTGCATTTTTCTTTGAGGCTTTGCTTGTAACTATTTTCATCTTGTTGTATTATTCTGGGTTTGTCTTAATCTTCTCTCTCACCATAGTAAGCTTTTCTTTTTAACGACTAGGTTATTTTTTTGTTATTTGCTCATTTTCCCTGCCTATTCTTGATTTTGAATTTTATGTTTACGTTGGTCTCTATTCTTAGGGTGGGGGTAGAGTATGGTGGAGTGTCAATGTTCCAAACTTTAGACATTTTCTGTGCTACTGTTTTCAAAGATAGTCATGCAGTGGGGATTCTGTAGGTTTTCAGTGCTTGTTATACTGTGGGAGTTGTGGTCACTCTTCTCTTGGTATATGCCCTGGTCTTTGACCAGGAAAGGCTCTGCTCCCCTGCAGCTGCTCCTCTTGGCCCCGGAACTATGACCTAGAACTGCATGGCAGCATTTTAGCAGCGATGGGGCTGCCAAATAGCGCCCAGTCCTGTGTCCAGCATTAGCTCAGGGTCTCCTGCAATTTCTTTTTGACCAGCTGTTGAATCCCCTTACCATTTCTGAGGTGAGAGCTCCCAAAGCTGCTACTGCTGTCGCAGCTACCTCCAAGGCTCACTGGTGGTGTTGCCACCACATGTTTTCTGGGTCAGCTCCCAACCCTGCATCACAGACCTCTCCTATCATCCTTCTAAGTTATCTTGGGCTGGAAAAAATGTCTCATTTGATTTGACATGTTATTTTAAAGTTGCTTGGAGGAGAATGTTGGGAGAGCTTAGCTAGGAAGCTGCTTCTACTCAGCCATCTCAGCTCCACCCCAGAAAGTTCATTTTTGAGATGATTTAACATCCACAAAAATCAGCATGGTAGAAAGAGTGTTTGATTTGGTGCCCAGCTAGAAAAGTTTCCCCTGTCCCTTATAAACTATTACTTAATCCATCAATCAACATTTATAAAGCACCTACTAATACCTGGTTATACAAAAAGTGACAAAAGACAGTCTCTGATCACAATTCAATGAGGGAGAAAAGAAGCAAATGAATACGTACAAACTATATAGGACAAATAGGAAATATTTAGCAGAGCAAAGGCATTAGAATTAAGAGAGTTAAGAAAGGTTTCCTGTAGAAAATGGGATTTTAGTTGGGACTTAAAAGTGCCAGTAACGGGAATGGATGAGGGATTTCAAGCATGGCGGACAGCCATAGAGAACACCTGCAGCCAAGACATGAAGTGTTTGTTTGTGGAACAGTCAGGAGGCCAGTGTCACTGGAATGAAGCGTATAAGAGAACATGGTGGGGAGCAAGGTGTAAGAAGCCTGGAAAGGTTTTGAACCATGTAAATACAGAGAGAACAAAGACCTTTACTGGGCCTCAGCTTTCTCTTCTGTGAATGAGGAAAACAATACCCACAGTATTTACATCACCAAGATGTTGTAAGGATGAAAAAAGAATATTTGAAAAAGCTTTATACATCTCAAGATGCCATATAAGTGCTTTTATTTTCTTCAATTTCTAAAAAATTCCCCTCATAATACAAATACTACATGTAATGAATTAAAAAACATTTATTGAGCACTTATATGTGCCAGGCTATGCTAAGTGCTGGGGTTACAATAAAGTAGAAATACAGTTAAAAAGCTCATATCTTGAAAAAAAATTTTTTATTCCTATTAAATAATGTCCAGCTTAAAAAAAAACAGCAACTAAACAGTTCATTCCTTCACTCAACATCCACTTAAAGAAAACCTTCTGTCTACAGAGTACTATATTGCGGATGAAGAATACAGAAAGAGAAAAGCAAGCTGGAGGCAGAGCCAAGATGACAGAGGAGAGGCAGGAACTCACCTGAACTCTTCCAAATTCCAATCCAAACAACTTTAAAATAACACCACAAATCTAATTTTGGAGGAGCAGAGCCAATAAAAGGTTGAGGTGAAACAAGTTTGGAGCCCAAGACAACTGAGGAGATTGGCAGGAAAGGGTCTGTCACAATGGGGTGGTGGTTGGAGTCTGGGACAGAACAGTCCATTCCATGGCAAAGCCAGCAGGAGGCCTTGGAGGTGGCTACAACACTCAGCACCAGATTCAGCAGCTGGGTAACAGAGTTGGGCAACTGGTCAGAAAGAGATTACAGGGGACCCTTTACTGGTGCTGGGTTTGGGAGCCTGTTGCATTGCCCAGCTGCCATTCTGGATCACATCTCAGGGGCAAAGAGGATTGACTTTAGGGGAGTAAAGGCCCAGGCCCTGGTCTCAGTTCCAAGGCAGAAAGGAGCACTAGTGCACGCAACCACAAAAGAGCAAGAGCCCAAGTCACAGTTTCAGGGCAAAAAGGAGCAATGGTATTTGTAGCCACAGGGGAACAGGGGCCTGGTCTTGTTCCAGGACAAGAGTTCTTGTCGTTGCTCACAAAGGATTAGGGGCTCTGGTTTCAGAAAGAAGGACTAATGCTTGTGGATGCAGGAGAGGAGGGTACCTGGTCACAATTCTTGCGCCAAGAGGAGTACTGGGCTGCTGTGGCTGCAGGAGAACAAGGTCCCTTCCTGAATAAAGGCACAAGGCAGGAGAGCAGTGACCATCCATACCTCTCCTTGGATCACAACACGTGGAAAGCACTAAAAACTTAAAGACACCCCTGCCCCCAGAACCAGTTCTGAAAATAGCAGCACATAAAACCTGGACCTTGGGACAGTGTTGCCCCCACCTAGCAACAGGGGCAGGTGCCCTAACAGTACCAGATGTCAAACTGTATTACACAATGGTAATCATAAAAATAAACCGGTACTGGTTAAGAAACAGAGGGGTGGGGGTGGTGAGGTGGTGCAGTAGATAGAGTATCGGCCGTGGGGTCAGGAGGACCTGAGTTCAAATCCGGTCTCAGACGCTTAACTCTTACTAGCTGTGTAACCTTGGGCAAGTCACTTAACCCCAACTGCCTTGCCTTCCTCCCTCTGAAAAAATAAAAAAAAGAAAGAAAGAAATGGTGGATCAATGGAATAGATTAGGTACACCACACACAATAACTAAATGACCACAGTAATCTCATATTTGATGCCCAAAGATCCAAGCTTTTGGCATAGGAATTCATTATCTGACAAAAATTGCTGGGAAAACTGGGAAGCAGTTTGGCAGAAACTAGGTATGTACCAACATCTCACACTGTATACCAGAATAAGGTCAAAATGGGTACATGATTTATGCATTAATAGTGTAAGTAAATTAGGAAAGCATGGAAAATTTCACCTGTCAGATCTACGGAGAAAGAATTTAGTACCAAACAAGAAATAGAGAGGATTACAGAAGGTAAAATGGATAATTTTGATTACATTAAATTAAAAAGGTTTTGCACAAAAAAACCCAATGGAGCCAAGATTAGAAGGAAAGCAGAAAACGGAGGGAAATTTTTTACAAGTTTCTTTGATACAGTTTCATTTCTTATATGTATAGAGAACTGAATCACGTTTAAGAATACAAGTCATTCCCCAAACCAATAGTTTAAGGATATGAACAGGCTCATTTCAGAAGAAGAAATCAAAGCTAACTACAGTTACATGAAGAATGCTCTAAATCACTACTGACTGGATAAATGTAAATTAAAACAACTCTGACAAGGCACCTCACACCTAGTAGATTTGCTAATATGACAGAAAAGGAAAATGACAGATGTTGAGAGGGATGTGGAAACAGTGGCACATTAATGCATTGTTGACGTCTGTATCCCAAAGAGAGCAAAGGAAAAAGAAAAGAACGTTTATGTACAAAAATATTTATAGCAGCTCTTTCTGTGTTGACAAAGATTTGGACATTTACAAGATGCACACCATTTAGGGAATGTCTAAATAAGTTCTGGTACATGATTATGATGGAATACTATTGCATTATATGAAATGAAAGGCAGGAAGATTTCAGAAAAACCTGGGAAGATTTATATGAACTGATGCAAAGTAACAGAGCAGAAGACAGATAAAACTGTAGACATTAACAACAATATTGTATGATGACCAACTGTGAATGACGTAGCTATTCTGCTCAATACAATGATCTAATGCAGTTCTCAAAGGAATAATGACAAAAAATGCTATTCCCCTCTAGAGAAAGAACTGAAGTATAAATAAAGATTGAAGCATTTTTTACTTTATTTTTCTTGGGTGTTTTTTGTTTTGGTCTGTGTTTTTTTGCAACATGGCTAATCCAGAAACATGTTTTGCAAGATTTCATACATATAATCCATATCAAATTTTTTGCCTTCTCAAGGACATGAGAGAGGATCTGGAATTCAAGATGTTTTTTTAAATGGTTAAAAATTTTTCACATGTAATTGAGAACAAATTAAGAGATTTAAAAAAAATAATGGAAAAGAAAAGAAATCTGTCCTAGAAAGACTCTCCTCTAGTCTTGGTGGACAGCTGGAACAAGGAGCACAGGTTTCAAATGGTCCACTAGTAATAAAATCCAACTTAAGAACAGCAGATAACAAAGAGCCGGTGGGAACATTTTTTACTGTCACCATCACAATGATTAGTAATACAATAATGTCATTCATCGTGATAGAGTGTATGTATTGCAATAGATGCTAGCATTTTAATGATCACCATCTGGAATAATGTACCATGTAAGAATATGATATTTTTATAACAGCCATGGCTCTATGCTAAGAGGCACCCCAGCCCAGGGGATGGGGAGCTAGATTTGGGATCCCAAGACTGGCTCTAGTCCTGACTCTGAAATATGGTGGTTATGACTGTGGACAAGTCACCTAACTTCTATGTCAAGGGAGTTCCCTACACCAACAGTATGAACACACAACATTTCTCCACTTTTGATATCTATACTAACAGATGGAAGAGAACATTCCAAATATTTCCTCATCACTTTATCAAGGAAGAGCAACAAAGACTACTAGAATTCTTATCAATATGCTGTTGATTTTGACAATGATACATTATTACAGTTATTAATAGTATAAGTTTAAACAATTACAAAAACACAGGTTTACAATATTAGTACTTACAACTTTAAGTATATATCAAATGGGGAACAAACTGCCACAAGTATATTGAATCTTATTTGAAGCAATAAATTGGTGGTACTTTGCTACTCCTTATTCTTCACATCTCCTTCTCTTTTCCTTTACCCTTCTACTTGTTTCTATTTTCTTTGACAAACCTATTTGCTTGGGTGACTAGTGTCACTCAGAGATACTTCTTAAGCCTACTGATGGCATTCTGTGCTAAATAAAAAAAAAGTTGCTGGTCCCCAGATCCAGCAAATATTCTCTTTTAAAAAATGTTGTATAAATCAGATAATCCTGAAAGGGTGCTACGTGTATATAACTCCTAAAATATCTTTGAGGGCTCTCTTGTGTTTCATAATCTGATATCTAAAAATGCAAATGATGATTAATAATTTACCAAATGCAACAGTCCAACAGTCTCTCTTGCTTTCTCCTTGTACAGGTTCCATATTAGCAACAGGAGTATCCTTTTGCCTGGGGTCCCATACCTTTACGGTTCCTACAAGGAATAAAAAGGGATTGGTAAAATTAATGGTTATCAATTAGTTTTCTTTCAATGTTCTTGCATCATACTCCTAAAACCAAATACCAAGAGGCTAAAGTGTATACAGTAGTGTTTTTGGTACCATGATGCCGGAGAAAATTCACATATTTTCTCACCTGTAATGACTGGGAAATAGTATTATAGAAAGGGCACTGGAAATGGGGTCGGAGGACATCCACAGGAAGTAACTTGTAGGACTCTGAGTAAATCACACATTCTCTCTGTACCTCAATTTACTCATATGTGAAAAAAAAGGGATTGGATTAGATGACCTCTAAGGTCCTTTCCAGCCTTAAATCTGTCATTCTATAATCCTAAGTAATACTGTGCTTATAAACCACAGAAATAACATCAATATCACCTGACTGGTTTTTCAAGGTAATGAATTTTAAAAAGCCATTCCAAAATAATCCATAATCTAGGTTTCATTCACAAAGCATAGTTGTTACCTACTTCAGATCATAGATTGTTTTCTTTGTTCTAGTCTGATACTAACCTATTAAAAAATGCTCAATATTGTTTTCATTCTATTATCTCCCCCTTTTCACTCATGTTAGCTGACTTGTAAAGGTACAATAAGCAATTCAATCAGTCAACCAACAAATATTTAATAAGGGCCTATTATAAGCTTCTATGACTGCTGTACCTTAAGTAGGACTCAAAGATATCATCTCTTTCCAAACTAACTTTCATTTTCTTAGTAATGGAGAAAAAGAGCAAATAAAATTAAAGGTAATCCTTCTCTCACCAATTTCTGGATGATAAAATCCTTGAGGGCAGAAAATCTATGTAGCACGTAGTATACAATAAAAATTGAATAAATGCTTACTAAATGATTGAATTTCTATTTCTGCCTTTTACTTGAACATATAATTATTTAAGTTTATTAACTGGATTTACCTTCTATTCCTACATCACACCCAGAGAGATGGGAATGTGTGTACTGATACAGTGCTGCCCTTAATATATACAGGGCAGTCAGTGGGAGGGAGAAGTTTAGAAAACCAATCAATTAACATTCACTAAGTGCTTACTATGTGCCAGGCACTATGCTAGGCACTGGGGATACAAAAGCAAAAATGAAAGTCACTGCCATCAAGGAGTTTCTACCAGGTAAGACAACCAGTATAGAAATATACCAAAAAAAAATTTAAAATAAACCATAATAATTTTTGAAAATTTATGTAAATATGCACCTAAAATTTATGTACATATGTATCTCTTATGACTATAAAACATAAGTCATAAAAAAACTGCTTCTGAGCCACTATTGAGAAAATTTTGTCTTCTTTTCTTTACCTCCCCAGTCACTTCCTGACGTCACCAGACATGTTTTCCTTCAAGGAACCCCTTTCTCCTTCTCCGCCAAGCAAGCTTACGTGTCTGAACTTCCCTTGCCCCTCTCCGTAAAGTCTCAAAGAAATCTGGCCTGGGAAAGAGCAGGGGAACTGGCACTGAAGATACCTGGGATACAGTCTCATTTTGTTAGGGGCTGTAATAGAATCCTTTGCTTTTTTAACAGCTGTCAATTGGACAATTTTTACTTGCACTCAATCTGTTTTTTAAAAAGGAGAAAAACAGAGGTTGCCATTCACATTATACTGGCAGTTGCTAGATTTTAAAAGTCTACAAGATTCCCAGAAAAACCGATTTCAGTAATTTGGTCCAGTACAAAGCTAACAATAAGTGTCATGCCATTACATTAAGACACTAATTTTATCTAATATCACTTAGTTTTATTTAAAAACTAACATAAAATGACTTGGTTTTAAACTCTAACTTGTCCACTAGCAGAAGCATGGCATAATGAAGAGGGACCTAGACAAGGTCTAAGAATCCCTGGGTTCTAGTCTCAGTTCTGCCACACACCAGCTGTGAAGTCACAGGTAAATCACAGAGAAATCACCCCTCTCACTCTCAGTCTCCTCATTTGTTAAAAATGGATAATATCACTTGTCTTACCCACCTCACAAGATTAAGTATCAAATAAGATTGTAAATGACAAGAGTGCTATAGGCATGTGAAAAATGACCATCACAAAACTCTATAGATATGTAGACTTGAATGAGGGAATGAATACAGTTATAACCAGGGGTTCAAACAGACTTTTCTACTTCAATGTCCACAAAGACGAATGGATTTTCCCTGGAAAAGATACAGAGTATTCTGACTCACCATCTCGGCTTCCAGTTACAATTTCTGGAGCTCCTTCTCCGATTCCTAAGCCACCTACACCATCTATAGTATTTATGATTTCCTTATGGCCTTTTACAGAGTACACTGGCATCAGTGGCGCTTCCAAATTCCTATACAATAGAAAACAGTTATAAACAAGCAAACTTAGTCTTCCACTAAAACTTGGTAATAAAATAAATACAATGTTCAAATTTGCATTTAAAATAAAGGTTCTGTTAAGAAAGTTTTCTATGAAATATATTAGCTTTCAAATGTTCTGCATTTCACCCTATTATTTTATTTTTCCACTTAATACCTCACTGCTCATCTCCAAATCTTATACTAACTTTAATAAAAAGTATATTCAAATTAGTTTAGATTACAACCAAACTGGGTACTGGTATTTTGGTTAAGACTTTTTACTAATATCTAAATATGTGGAGAAGACAGTTTAATTTTATACGAATGAAAAACATCTCTCTTAATAGAAGGTATATGCTTTTGTTTTCAGTGTGAATTCCAGATAATGCCTCATCCACTGAAATAATTTCATCTCTTTTCTAAAGTGTGCTTAAATATTGTAAATTATTTAAAATATTAGCTGTGATACAATGTTATGGAGACCAAATGTTCCAAACTGCTTTAATAATGGTTGGCAAAGAGAGAGACATATGCAAGACATATGCGGAAGTGTGGATCCTAGACAGGAAGTTTGAGGTAAGGTTGTCCTAGCATAGGTAGTTTTAACAAACTCTCTTTTTCCAATTTCTTCTCCAATTCCTTTTCTCACTCCTTTCATTTCTCCTGTTGGAGTCTTTCCTATTCTTTCCTTCCTTTAATAATTAGTATTCCATACCTCTTCTTAAGAAAAAAAGACTATTCATGAATTGTAAACCTTGTCTATTTGTTTAGTAAGACAAGGTTTATATGTAATGAATGGAGTTTCAGCCTTGGAATCAGGATCCTGCTACTCAAACTTAGATGTGACTATGGATAAGTTACACATGAGCTGCCAATAAGCTTTGGTTTGTACAAACTCCTATGTCTCAATCTATTCTCTTACTGCTTTTGTACGCTTGTTTTTTTTTTTCCTGGGGGAGCCTTTCCAATGTTTCTCTGCTTTATATTTCACCTTAGGTCCTATGCATGTTGGTGGATGTTATTTGCTCACAGAACAGTTAATACAAAGAAGAGTTCTGAATAGCCCCAATTTCCTGAAGGATATAAGAAAGACTAAGCAACCAAAAAATCATTTTAGGACAATTTTCTTTAAAGTGGTATGGGTTAGGATGCCAAGACAAATCTGTAGAGGACGTTTCTTGTCCATACACTCTTACATTTCAAGTCATTAATATGAGTCGTGCTTCTAAAAATTAAAATGTTATAGGACTCAGAGCTAGGAATGACAGATTTTAAGGAATACCTGGTCCAATCCCCTTATTTTACACCTAAGAAAATTAAATCCAGAGAAGTGAAACCATTTACCCCTAGTCACAAATAAACACAAAATGTGTTTCAAAGTCTTGATCAGACTCTAGGTCCTTAGACTCCAGATCCAGTAGGATGAAAAGATAATTCTGATAAAATATACAGATGACAAGATTTTGGCATACTTATGGCTTCCTTATATGGTATAAATTTACCTTAATTTATACAATAACTATGTTCCTGAAAATGTGTATCAATATTTGATTTAGAAAACCAGCTTTTATCTAAAGAAACATAGTCAATGAATCCTTTTGTGAAGAAAATGATACTTTTGTCATTAAATAAATACAAAATAATTTTTCAATTTGATAAGTTTGGATCTTCACATAAATATCCTTATAGTAAGAATATAGTAGTATTTTTTTAAATTTTCATATTGTTAACAAGATCTGCATCAACTAAAGAAAAATGCACCAACATTCTCAACCTGACCTTGAATATGAACACTAAAAATAAATTTTGAATAACATCTATCTTAAAACCAAATTAAGACTGAACAAGAAAAACTGAAAAAAAAAATTCTTTTCCTGAGGCAGAAGGATAGGAATACCAAAGAATTTTTTATGTCAACTGTCTAAGCAAACATCAAATAATCTTACCATATATTCAGGTTTCCATCAAAATCCCCAGTAGCTAGATATCTCTGCTGTAGAGATGCTGCACCAAATGTTCCACATTTAAAGGGCTTGGCTTTTTCAATCTTGATGTGGGGGGAAAAGAATAAATTATTCACCTAAGCAGTCATCTGTAACCCACAATATTTACGGAACTATTATGGAATTTAAATAAGATGCACAATACAAAATATAATAAGAATACTTTCCGATAAAATGTTAATCATGTTATCCTTTAGCCTTTTTTCTATAATTTAAAAAGGTCACATTACTGAAAAAAAGGAAGAGTAGTATTTAACAAATTTTTAAATTTGTGCAAATATTCTCCTTTTATTTCTTTAATAGGTATTTACAGGCTAACAACATGCTATTTCTTCTGATTAGGAAATAGGGGAATTTCATCCATTAATACATTACATTCTTCCTTGAAATCTAAAATAGGAAGTTAGAACAAACTCAAGTTATTTTTTCTACAAGGCTAGAGAAACTAAACAAAAAAGTAAAATGTTTACGTGCTTCTGATATTTTTCCCTGCAGAACATGACACGCTGGGAAAGGTTCTCTAGAGACATTTATTCACTAGACATACTATACTTCCACTTAAACTCTTTAGGGATTTTTTAAATTAAAAAAAAAAGCTCAACTAATACTCAGAATTTCATGGTGTACCTGAGAAAATCCATGATACACAAGTGTGTTATAATATATCTTTTGAGACTTTGTTTCCCCTAATTGGATTTTTCAACCCCTATGCTCTGAACCTTTTCAATTCACCTCAGTCACCTGAAGTGAGGGTTATACCCCTTGACCAACAACAAAGGGTTCCATCTCCACAATTCATAACTGTTAAATTTTTCTAGAAGACAATGAAGTCCCATCTTCCATCTTTCCCTGTGCCTTTCTAAAACTGAATCTGAATTTTCACTGCAGTCACACTACCCCATTTTGCTTTCCCAGATCACTACAATGATGCTCTGGGCTCACTTTCCTTCCTTCAAAATCTTAATCCTATCTCTATATAGTTAACTAGTTTAAATTTTACTTTCTCTACCCTTGATTCTTATTCCCTTGCTTTATTAAGGCTCATAACTTTCAATCCCCATCCTAGATTAATCTCGTAATCCACTACTACTTTAAATGACTAAATGTCACTAGGAAAGTCACCTAACTTTGTCAACTGGATCCAGAATTAATTTAGGTGGTGCAATTCTCAACTGAGTCTTGACTGTTGCACCTCAGTATTTTTACTGTTCCCAAATGGACTCTACTACATGACGACAGTCTTAAGTTCTTCTCTCTAAGCTACCTATACCACCTCCTCCCCAACTTCCTCTCGGTAATGGACCTTGTCTCGTGTTTTACTGAAAAAAACTGAGGCAGTCTGACTGCAGCGCCTTCATTTCCCTAATTCAACACTTCAAATCTTAACACCATCTCCAGTCTTTCCTCCTCCGTTCCAATCTTAAACTAAGAAGTGGGTGGCCATTCTTGTTGCCAACACCAATCACTGTACAGTATTTTGTCTTTGATCTCTATTCCCTTCCAAAGGCTTGTCATTTACTTGCATTTCATCCTTTCTCCCTAATCTCCAATCTCTCCTTATTTATTAGTTTCTTCTCTAATACTTACAAAAATAAGAAGAGCTCTCTCATCTTAAAAACAAACCAAAAAATCCTTTACTACTTTACTATGCCTTTTATTATTCTTTATTATTTTATACTTTAATTTTAAATTTTTATTATTTTTACCATATTTATATAGAATATAGAATTATATCATAGAATTTAAAATTAAATAACTTAATAAAAATATTTCATTATTCCCTCAAGCCATATTTCTCCTTTCACATCCAAAATCGCAGAAAAATATTCTACACTCAGTGCTTTGACTTCCTCTCATATTCACTTCTGAATTCTTTGAAGTGTGGATTCTAATTCTACTCCCTGAATGAAAATGCTCTCTGTAAGTTAACCACCGATCTCCTTACTGCTCTAGTGGCCTTTTCTCACTTGACATCCTACTCATTCTCTCTGCAGAACTTGACACTGTAGTTGCTGATTTCTAGCCTTCGATACTCTCACCTGTTTTTTTCCTCCCACCGTGCTCTATAACTGGCTTTCCTGTCAAAACTGATCCTTCTATCTCCCCTATGACATCCTCATTCATGTCACCACTCTATATGTGACTATAACCCAGGGTTTTATCATGGACTCTCTTCTTTCTCTACATTTTCTCTCTTGGTTATCTCATTAGTTCCCATGAGTTCAACTATCATCCCTGTAAAGATGCCTCCCAAATCAATATGCTGCCAAACCTTACCTTTCTTCTCAGTTCCAGTCCTGAATCATGTCCGTCAGATATCTCTACACGCATGTTCCATAGGCAACTCAAATACATCATCTCCAAAACAGAACTACCCTTTCCTTTAAATCTAATTCTCAAATTCCCTCCTTCTGTCAAGTGCACAGGCATTCTTCTAATCATCCAGGTTCCCAACTCTGCTATCATCCTCAACTTTTCCCTCTTCCTCACTGTCCCCTACCCTGTCCAATCAGCTGCCTGTAAATTCCCTCTAATTTGCCTCTATATTATCTTTCAAACTCAGCACCTCTAACCTAGACTATTGCGATAACTCCTAGCGGGCATCCAGTTTCTCTCCACTTTAATCCATCTCCACGTAGATGCTAAATTTGTATTGTTAAAGAAGTTCTGATTATGTTACTTCCCTTTTTAAAAAAAAAAAGTGTCAGTGACTCCTTACTGTAAACAGGAAAAAAAGGAAAATTCCCTTTTTGGGTATTTAGAGCTCTTCGTCATCTGACTCCTTTCTCCCTTTTGGTTCCACATTATTTTCCCTCACCAACTTTACATTCTAGCCAAATGATGCTACTTGCCATCCCCTGGACACCACACCTTACCACCCATCTTCATCCCATGTGGCTGGATGATATGCATCCTCACCCCATCCCCATCTCCAGTTGCTTTCAAGGATCAGGTCAAGTGCCACCTCCTAAAAGAAGCCTTTACTAACTGCTCCAGGTGACTTCTCTACATACACGTCATGTCCCCCTAGTGGACTATATTCTCCTTGATGGCAGAGTTTTGCTTTTATCTTTGTATACTCAGGGCCTAACAGTGCTTGGCACACAGGAACTTAATAATGCTTGTTAAACTGAAACAGAATTGGAAAGCATCTTAATGATCAGCTACTCTGACCTCCTCATTTCTTAGATGATGAACCCCAAAGTTCAGACACGCTAAATGATGTACTCAGGGTCACCTAGGCAGTATTGGCCAAACTAGCCCTAGAATTCAAGTCTCCAGATTCCAGTCCAGGTAACTACTTTATATTTCTTCTGTCCTTCTAGTCCTGACTTTTGTGACTCCGTTGCTGCTTTGGGCATTATTTTCCTGGTCTCTTTAACCTTTATTTGCTGTACTCCTCTTGTTCCCAACTCTTTCTCTCACATCATTAACCTTGGCTCTTTAGACATCCTAAGTGGCTACTTAGGGAACAAAGAAGCAAGGAATTACAGGTCTCCATCTCTGAACAATTTTCCCAAGACATCAGGCCCTTCCTCCACCATCCTTTCCACTAGTTATCTGTGAAGTCATATTCCCTCCTTGCAAATAGTTAATAAATCTTTAAATGACATCCAAATACATTCATTTAAAGGAATACCAATTTATTTTCTTATAACAAAAGAACCTATTTGTCCTTCATCATACATAACAAAAAGTTTGTGATTGTCTTATTTCTTACTAGTTCTTTATGAGCAAAGATCGTATCTAATTTAATTTGTCTTCCCAGTGTCTAGAAAAGTGTGCTGCAGAGAGGGACTTAATCAATGTTTGAATATCTTTGGTTGAATCTGACCTCACTTTCCTCTAGCATATCAACATACCCCTTTTTATATTTTCCTTCCCACTCCCCAATTTGACATTACATTTCCAACATATCTTGTCATTTGGTACCCTTTCTCATCACCTGTTCCATGCTATACTCTTACTGAATTAGATTTCAGAAAGGTAATTTGTGTGGCATTGTTAGTATAATGAGAAGGATTACACAAAGAGTAACGTGTTATACTTGGTTTACCAATTTTCAAATAATAAAAATAAAGAAAAATCTATTTAACTTTAAACTACAGCGAGTATCGTTTTCTCTGACGATTCAGAAAGACCTTTCAGAACGTATAAGGGTTCTTGGGCTTTACTGTGTCAAGAGTACCTTTTGCTTGCTCATGATGATAGAGCCCATACTTTTCCTCAAAATAAAGTTTCTATATGTATAAAACAAAATACAAAGGAAGCCAATGATACTGAAAGTTAACAAAGTATTAAAAAAAACAAGTTCATCGACCCCAAACTAAGACTCTCCATTACAGGCTCTGAAGGCAAATCGTTATGGTTAAATGCATCTTATAGTCCTGAATTTTATAAAGCATCCGTTTTCATGAACAAAACTGGTTTTCTGTATGGCTGCAAAAGACCACGGGTGAGAGCAAATACAGAAATATTAAAAATGTTACAAAACAGTTTTCCTTCTCCACCTTGGGCAGGTGGTCTGCAAGCAGCAACTAGATTCATGGGGTTATTGATAAACTTATTATTCAAAGTAAGGAATGTTTTAGAAAAGAATGTATCAAATATCTGTCAAAATTAATTTCTTATCTATGAACCAAAATTACAGATAGTGCAGGTAACATTTCAATTACTGAATACCAACAAAGACGTGGCTGTATTCTGGTTTTAGAGGAGAGTTGGGGTGCTAGATTTGAAGTTCAGAAGGTCTGAGTTCATATCTCGTCTCAGACACTAGCTTTGGGATCCTGGATAAGACATTTAACCGTTCTCGGTCAAAATTTCTTCATTTGCGAAGTGGAGAAAATAGTAACACCTGCTTCACAAGGTTGTTCTGGAGATCAAAAACATTAAGGTGCTATAAAATACTAGCCATTATTCCTATTCATGCACAAGGAAACTGAGGATAGAGCTGAAGAGCCAATGAATGGCTCCATGTATACCATTATGTATCCAATTTGTAGACAATTACAAGAGAAGTGGAAGCCCTAGACCCTGGGGTAGGAGGCAGAAGACTACATTTAAAGTTAGGAAAGTCTGTGTTTGAATTCTTGCTCAGACACTTACCAGTATGTGGCCCTTTAAGTCTCGGTCTCCTCTACTGGAAAATGGGGATCATAATAGCCCCTACCCAGCAACACTGTTGTGAGGACCGAGCCATGTGAGACTGTGTAAAGTGCTCTGCAAACCTCAAAGTGTCAGTTATCATTTGGTTTGTAGGTTAAAAATGAAGACCTGGCATATATACTGTTATTTACCACACATGAAAAATGAACATGCATCACTTAACCTTCATATATTCTATAGAAAATCATCATCATCATTAGAGTCATACTTCAGCTAGCCAGTTGTTTTACCTGTTATTATAAAAAATGAACATCACTACCAGAATCCATAAAGACCCCTTGGTGGGCTACTTTTACTGTCTATAGGTGGGCCTAACAGAGCTTGTCAGAACTCCTGTATCTCCCCATCCTGATACTGCTTAAACCTTAGTCAAATAAAATCAAAACTTAATCTAGCTGCCAGAGGCTGCAAAAAACCACCTTATGTGTAATGTTGTAATAGTAATTAAAATGGAAAGATTTTTCTCATTAATAGGCCCACAGGATCTGCTTGGATCACCTGGAAGCCTGGGTCACATGTGGTTGCTTGCTGAAGAGGCGGAACAGGAAGGTGCAGAACCAGGAGGAAGTGAGTGAGTGGGGTGAATATGAAGATGTTTGTTCACATATAGTAAGGAGAAGAGACAGTGGGATAAATGAGTGAAGAATCTGAAGAAAAAGCAAGTGATGAATCTACACACACGCAAATCTGAACTGACCAGTGCAGGCTGTGGAATATGAAGCTGAAGCACGCAGGCGAGAAGCAGAGCATAAGCGGTACTTAGACTAGCTTGATCTCCTCTTGGCCAGCATAATGCCCTGCTGTCATGATGACACAGATGTTTATACTGCAAAATGCCTTTTAACTTCAATGGAGGCAAAGCCATCTTTACCTGCTCAGATTCCCAAGTTGTAAAGTACATATTAAACAATTTAGTGTTTTACTATTTATAAAGTTGAAGTTCCCTGAGCATAGAGATTGTCTTGTTCCTTGTACTTATGAACCCAGCACACAGCCTGTCACATTGAGGTACTTAAAAAGAGCTTGCTGATTGAATGCTGAAGAAAAAGAAACACCACCCTAGGTTCTGTAAGGAATGCAATGAAATATAACACATGGTCCATTTCCTGTTAAGGTCTTTAAATTCAGGTAGGCAAGGCAAATAGCACATGGATAGCATAGACAATTGCTCTCGGAATCAAGGGTCACTGCAAAGAGCAGGCAAAATCAGAAAAGGCTTCATGGAAGAGATGGGCTCCTTGAAAGATGGAGAAGGTTTTAGGGGATGAAAGACAAGGAAAGTTATTTCAAGCAGGAGGAACAAGCACTATAGACATGTTAGCTATTATTAGAAAGACAGATCAGAGTCAGATTCAGATGCTATCCTGTGACTGATGCTAATTCTTATTCAGGAAATCTTTGGTTTGATTTCATTTCCTTCACTTGAGAATGCAAACCTGACACTCCTCCCTACTGGCATTTCTTTTTCCCTCTCACTTGTTGAATCTCTACCCCTCCTTTAAATCCAAAGTTACCGCCTCCATCCAACTTGCATCAAGCTCCCAGGTGATAAATGACTTGGCTCACCTTAGATCCAAATGTAATATTTTGCATGTGGAACTCTAAAGCCTTCCCAGTCCTCTTCCATTTTACTCCCCTTCCCAATGGCCAGTTTCTCCTGCTGTGGTGTCCATGCCTGGACTCTCTCAGTCTCCCTGGCTCCTTTCACAACTCGGCTCAAACCCTACCTTTGGCAGGAGGCCTTTCCCAATCCCCAGGGAATACTAGCAGCAGCAGCATCTATTCACACCTACTTTGTGCTAGGCTCTGTGCCAAGCACTTTGCAAATATTACTTCACTTGAACCTCGGAACAACCCTGGAACACAGGTCCTATTAGTATCATCCCTTCACCCCGTTTGCCTCCATCTCCTCATGGGCCAAGAAGAACAGGACACAACTGAAAGGACTGAGGAACCAGCAGAGATTCCCAGCTGTCTGTCAGTGGCTGAGGTAAGAAGGAATCTACTGACGCTCAGGCCCAAACCCAAGACAGGAACTTGCAGAGCTCAGAATAGGAGGAAGAGAACTGAAGCCTTAAAGGCCCCCCAGCCTGAGATATCCCTGAGAGCTTAGAATAACAACACTCAACATCTCAAGGAAGCAATAACAAGACCAGTCCAGACCATTCCTACAAAAGTGCAAAGAGACTAGCCTGAATATTAAGCTTAAAGCTGGCTGGAAAAAAGAGCAAATAAAAAAAAGAATTTCACCACAAAAAGCTATCATAATGACAGGAATGTTTAAGGAATGAATCAAGAATAAGAAAATGACTCTATACCATTCAAAGGAAAGCTTCAAATGAAAACACAGCTAGGGCATGAATTCAATTAGAATTCTTAGAAAAGATGATTCAATTTAAAAACAATTAAAATGCATTTTAAAAATGAAATCAGAGCGCAAGAGGAAAAAAAACTGGAAAGGAAATGAGAGCTATGGAAGAATGAATTAGAAAGGGGGAATTAACAGCTTGACACAAAACTGCCCAAGCAACAAATTCCCTTAAAATTGCACTGGGACAAGTAGAAGTCAATGACTCTGGGAGAAAATAAGAAATTTTAAACAAAGGCAAAAGACTAGAAGGAAGAAAAGGAAAAGAAGAAGATAAAGGATGATGATGATGAAATTTATCTCATAGAAAAACAAAGAGGAAAAAAATTTCAGAACCACTGGACTGCCTGAATGCCATAATCAAAAAGAGCTTAGATGTCATGTTTCAATAAATCTTAAAGCTGCACAAATCTCTCTGAACCAAAAGGCCTAGTGAAAAGAAGAAAAAAAATCTACCAAACACTTCCTCAAAGAAACCCCCAAATGAAAACTCCAAGGAACATTATAGTCAAACTCTAGAGCTTCCAGATTAACAATATTGAAAGCAACAAAAAGAGAGGATTCAAGTACAGACAGAACTTAAAGCAAATTTGCCTTGCAAATTATACTCCCCAGCGATGCATGGCAGGACATCTCACTAGCCCAGACTGATACAAGAAGCCCCAAAAGGGGAGGGGGGAGGTCTGTGGAACAGTCCATTTATATGGCTCAAGAACTGGCTGTACTAAGGAGCCAGTTAGGATCACACACAACTAGTTGCCACCACGTGGTTGCTCGCTCTTCCTTGTGGAAGAGGACCGATGACATCAGGAGGGTGATGACTTGAATTGCAAATGAATTGAACTGAAGTGAGGGAGAGAAGTCGTCAGCCTCAGTCTTTCTAGGAGAATCTTCAGAGTCCTGTGTCATGACATAGCTCTGGACAACTGGTGATGGCCCTGGATGCTGTGGGAGACCCTGACCTTTTAAAGCAAAGGTCTTTCCCAGGTCTCAGTTTGTCTGGGGCAACAACCAGTCAGTAATATAAGGCTTGGTAAGAACTGAGGCAAAAGATGGCCTCGTTTTCCTTCACAAAAGAATCAGTTTGGGAGAGGAAGATAGTCAGTGTTTCTATGTAGAAAGTCTGGATTAATATTTTGGAAGGCAATGGATTTAACATGCTTACAGCCAAGAATTACCTAGATAACAAAATTAAGTATAATAAACAGAGGAAAAAATATACCTTTAATGAAACAAAGGACATCCAGGCATTCCTGATAAAAAAATCAGAGCTGAACAGGAACACTAAAATCAACCACAGGAGTTAAGAGAAAGATAAAAAAGAGGAACAAATAATCATCAGAGACTAACCAAGAAAAAACTTAAATTCTAACATGGGAAGAAGATACCTGTGTCTTCTCTGAACCCCATCATCTTCAGGGGTCTTAAAGGGAGTATAATTCGAGAGAAGACCTGGGAATAGTTATGTCTGGCTGATTTTAAAAGAATGAACAAGACAGGAAGAATACACTGGGGGTGGAGAGGGTGCAATGATTTAGATTAGGGAAAACTATCTCACACAATCAGCAAGGAGACATCTACATTAACAAAGATGAAGGGGTGGGGAAAGCATCCCAACTCACTTTCATCTTAACTGGTCAATGGAAGGAAGACTTATAGTCAGGTACACAAGAACAATTCACTCAACAAGGAAGCTGGAGGGAAAGGTGAGAAAGAGACATTAGGAGGGTAGGTCAAGGGAGGGAATCAGTCCTAAGCAAAACAGATTCTAACTAAGATGTGTTCAAATAAAAACACAGCTAGGGCACGCCACCACTAGCAAGACTGGGAGCTCTCCCTTCCTTCTGGAAGAGGACTGAAGACATCAGGAAGGTAATGTCTTGAATTGCAAGTGAACTGAACTGAAGTGAGAGTGAGCTGTGCAAAGTCGTCAGCCTCACTCTTTGTAGCAGAATCTTCAGTCTTTCTGAGGATAGCAAAGAATGGGAATCTGATGTCTATCAAGTGGGAAACGACTGAATAAACTGTGATGTATAAATGTGATGCAATACAACTGAGCTGTAAGAAAAGATGAAAGGGATGGTTTCAGAGAAGCCTGGGAAGATTTGTACGAACTGAGACTGAGTGATGTGATCACAATCAGGAGAATAATTTATACAATTAAACAATGATAACAATGCCTAACATTTACAATAGTTACTATATACAAGCCAGGCAAGTTTCTAAGTGCTCTACAATGATCCGTATTTGATCCTCTCAACAACCCTGAGAAATAGGTACTAATATTATCTCCATGAGGAAAGTGAGGCAAACAGAGGTTAAATGTCCTGCCCAGGAAAAAAATAATTTAAAAATTGGTTCATTTTTTACTATCAAAGAGATTGTTAGCAGTTATGGACTGTCAAATTAAAATACAAAAACAAAACCATTCATCTCCTATTATAGAAGGCACAATGCTAAACATTTTAGCCACTGAGGTCTCTTGGAATGCTGAAAATTCTGGGACACTGTAAAATTATGTACCTGTAAGTCATTGTGAATTCTTGTTTGTTAGTCTTTTCTTGCTGACCTTGGGGGCCAAGGGATGGAGAGGAATCTAATGAAGAGTACTCAATCTGGAGTAAAGGAATTTTAATTCAAATCCTCATTTTTCTTTCCAGCCATGAGACACTGGGCAAATTACCTAACCTCTCTGGACTTCAATCTCTATCATCCCTATGGTAAGGTGGTTTGATGTGATGATCTCTAAAGGCCTTTCTAAAACTAGACTGTAAACTCCCCAAGAGCAGGGATTCTGTCTCACACAGAGTACACTGCACCAAGTAGGTGCTCAGCTTTCTTAATGAACTCAGATTTCAAAAATCTGACTACTCTGAGACCATCAAAATCAGAGTGAGGACAAGGGTGAGAGTCCCAGGAGAAGAAAGGCAGTGGATATGAGGATCCTGGCAAATTGTGAACAGAACAGTTTCAGGCTGGAAGAGGATGAGGCTTAGATTTCACCTTCCCTGGACAGCTATAGATATATATATATACATGTGTGTGTGTGTGTGTGTGTGTGTGTGTGTGTGTGTGCATGTATATGTGTATATGTGTGTGTATATATATATACATATATATATATATGTATATATATATATGCAGATAGCTTCTGGATTTCAATTCAATTAACATTTATTAAATGCCAAAGAAGTGCAAGGCACTAAGCATGCAAAGGCACAACCACAGAACAGTCCTTGCCCTCAGGGAATTTACAATCTTGTGAGCGTTCATAATACAACAGGTAGGAAAATAAATACAAAGTATATAGAAAGTAATTTCAAAATTGAAAGATCATTAATAATTGAGATTAATAAATGTATATACAGCCAAGTGGCACCAGAGTTGATTTCAACAAGCAATTGTAGCTAGTGGCAGGGATGAAATTTTCCAGTGAGAAAAGCAAAAAGTAGGACAATTTAATTGGAAAGAAGACTAATATAATACTATTAAATAAACTTTGAAAGCCGGGAGCCAGGTAATGGAGGTCTTTAAATAGTAGAGTTGTACCTTAGAGAAAGAACAAGGGATATCAACCTGGCAGCAATGGAGAGGATGAATTGGAGAGATTAGAAGCAAGGAGGTTTAATTTGGAGACTGTTGCAATTGTCCAGATCAGAGGGGATGAGGAAGGGAAACCTCAATTAGACTTACCCACCCCCACATATGAATGAGTGTACTTTTGCTAGTTGAAGTAGAGGAGCTGAAATACTTTTTGCTACCCATTGCTGCCTGTAGGTTCTCCCCTTTCCTTCATCACTAAATAACTTCTCCTTTGAGGTTCATGCAATTCAGGCCTACCACACAATCAAAATCCAGGTAGCTGGTGGCGATATTTCTCCCCTTCCTTCCTTCCTTCCTCACTGAATTCAATACAAGGCTCACAATTTAGCTTTCTTCCCCAACTCCTGCTCTCATATTAGAGAACCTCAATATGCATATTAATTCTCCCTCAAATACCCTTGTCTGTTGGTTTCTCAATCTACTCACTTTCCATGACCCACTCCCCCTCCCTACTTCAACCATATATAGCTATACACTCTTGATTTTATCACTCACAAATGCACCACTTCAGTGTTCAAGAATTTAGAAACCCACTTATTTGATGATAATCTATTGGCTTTCCATTTCTTCTCCTGCCTTCCCTTAGCCAGTCCTATTTTTTCCACATTTTGATCTCCAGTCTCTTGATTGCTCAGTCTTTTCCCAGGCTATCTCCTTATACTAGTCACTCTCCATGCTCTTTTCCCCATCCTGACCCTTTGGTGAACCATTTCAACCCAATAATACCCTTTTGAGTCCTTAGCTCCTTTATCATATTGTTAATTGTGCCCTGCCAAGCCTCAGCTCTAGATTACTCCTGCCCTCTACCATCTTCACTCCTATGCATGTGAAGAGAATGAAGGTGGAGAAAATCATGTAACAATTCTGACTGGATTCACTGTATATTTATGTTACATAACCTCAACTAGGCCCGCACTGCTGCCAGGCAATCCTCAACAACTCACTATCCCATTCTCCACAATGACTCTTCCAAACCTTTTTATCCCTCCTCATGCCTTTCATAGTTCCCTGTCCCCTCACTCTATTAGCTGAGAACCTTGCTTCATATATTACAGAAAAATTGAGACCATTTTCTGAGAGCTCCTCCTTTAACCCTCTTCCTCATTTCATATTACCTAGATGTCTTCTCTTATTGCTTCTTCTGTCATCCCTACTCTATCACTTATTTTCAGTCTCTCCCTTTTCACTGGCTTCTTCCTTATTACTTATAAACAGGCCTGTGACTCTTTCCTAAAAAAACACAAACCAAAAAACCCTCACTGGATCCTTCCATTCTCTTTCATTATTGGTCCTTGATCTCTTCTGCCCTCCTGCCTTAAATGCTAAATTCAATGGTTTTTTCCTTAATTCTCTTTCTCATTCTTCTCAATCTCTCTGCAGCCTTTGAATCTGATGGTTACCCTCTTTTCTCTAGGTTTTCAAGGCTCCAATCTCTCCAGTTTGTCCTCCTACCCACTGCAGATTCTCAAATCTACTGAACCTGCCCTAACCTCTCTGCTGACCTCCAATCTAGCTTTTCTGACTGCCTTTCCAACATTTCCAACTAGATGTGTTAGACCTCTTAAACTCAACATGTTCAAAACTGAACTCATTATTTCCTGCCTCTACCTTATTTCCCCCCTTCCCTACCTCCTAGTACTGAAGTGGGCAATACCATCCTCCCAATCCCACCTAGGAGTCATCCTGCACTACTAGCTCCCCTCCCATATCCGAGTTGTGGCCAAGCCCTGTCCATTTCACCTTTGCAACATCTGTCCAATACTCCCGCCTTTTCTCCTCTGACACTGACACCAGTCTAGCGCAGACTCTCAACACTTCATATCTGAATTATTGCAATCGCCTATTGTTGAGTCTGCCTCAGATCTCTCCCTAGATTCATCCTAAGCCACTAAAAAGAAGACCATGCCATCAAAGAAATGATGACATGACTTGCACTTGACTGTGTTTTGAGTAGAGGAGGGTTGTGCAGGTCACCAGCCTTACTTCTCCTCTAGAGCTGTCTGAATCCAGTGACCAGATAGTCATCAGGATGACTGGAGATGGCCCAGGATGAGGCCATTGGAGTTAAGTGACTTGCCCAAGGTCACACAGCTAGTGCGTGTCAAGTATCTGAGGGGAGATTTGACCTCGGGTCCCTCTGACTCCTGCACTAGTGCTCTATCCACTGCACCACCTAGCTGCCCCCAAGCCATCAAAAACGTGTTTCCTAAAATGCAGGTGTGATCACATCACTTCTCTACTCAATATTAACTCCAGGGGTTTCCTATTGCCTCCTGGAGCAAACAAAAAATCTACTATCTGGCATCCAAAGGCTTTCCTAACGTACGCTTCTCCTACCTTTCCAGTCTTCTGACATCTTCCTCCTTAACATGAACTCTTCGACTCCCCCTGGCTGTTCCCCAAACCAGACACTCCATCTCGTTAGGGGGCATTTTCTTTGACTGTCCTCCACGCCTGGAATTGCCCCCTCCCCGCCCCCACTTCTCCGGCTTCCTTTAAATCACAACCACAATCCCATCTTCTACAGGAAGCCTTCCCCGACCCTTAACTCTTGCTTTGTTTACATCGGTTAGCCCGCCGTCTCCCCGCAGCAGACTTTAACGTTTTGCTTCTTATTGTGTCCCCTGCACAGGCCCGAGGATCGGCACAGCTTAATCGATGCTTATTGACCGACCGGCTGCCCTCTCGGAGGTTCGGGAGACCCCCGGGGGTGGGGTCAGTCCGGGACGAGGGGCAGCGCCGAGGGCGGGGGGAGGCCCGGCCGGCGGCACCCACCTCCCGCAGCAGCGTCACGTCCCCGTGCTGGATTTCGTAGATCTGGATGACGCCGGTGCCCCGGGCATAGTTGCCCAGAGTCACGAATTTGGCACTGCAGGGCACCCACTTGCAGTCAAACACCGTGTAGTTGAGGCTCTTCTGGATGTGCGCGATGATCTGAGGCTTCTCGAAAGCCGTCATGGCCGCACAGGTCCAGGCGCCCCGCCGCTGAGCGCGTCCGTAGCTAACTGGGCAACGAGTCCTAGCTACCCACTCTCTCCGCAGAAGAGACCATTTGACCCTCCCGCTTGCCGTACTCCGTAGTCCTCTCACTGCCCCCCACAGAGAAAGTTCATTTAGTTGTCCTTATCAATGCCTGATAGTTATTGCGACACTCCGCGGCTTCAGACCCAGAGCTTCCTCTCTCATTCTCTCCATGGCTTTCTCGCACTCAGGATAAAGAGATTCCGCGTGGCTCACATCAACGCTTCGGCCGCTGAAGAGACGGAAAGATTCAGGCACAACGTCGGCCAGCCTGCTAGAGGGCCAAAAGGAGGTGGAGCTATCCAGTGACGTAAGCGAACGGGTTGGGTCTTCGACCCGCGCCTGCGCCTTGCCCCATTCCACGTGCGAGAACCGGAAACCTCTGGAGTAGCTGTTGCTGTTGGCGGTCATGGAAGCGGCGATGGAGACGCAAAGCGCGGCGGAGGACGGGGACGGTTTCACCAAGATTTCTCGCGCGACTGGCAAACGGGGCAAAAAGCGGCGAGCGGAAGAACAGCAGCCGGAGGGCCACGACGGCGGAGGCCAGGTGGATGGCGACGGACCGCGGCCCCACAAGAAGCCCGTTTTTCCTCCATTGTCTGGGGACGCTTTCTCGGTACGGCCGGGAGGGCGCGGGAGGGGGCGGGGCGGAGACGAGTCTGTGGGAGGGTTGCCCGTGGGGCCCGTGACGCCTAGGAGGAGAATCTCTGGTTCAGACACCTGAAGCGCCGGTGTCCCCGGTGAATCTGGGTAATGGCTGAGATGAGGGAGAAGCCTGAGTTCAGTTTCGTGGCTATTTCTTTAGTGCCTGTAGAGAAGTTGCATACCTGTGCAGCAGCTTCCGAAATGAAGTATCTGTTGATCTGTGACACAGAGTCGATTGCACTTTGTTTTATTTTTTGTGTAGTGACCTGAATTATTTTCAGTCAGTTATAATACAGTTAGATTTGTAGGGGATTGAATGAGAAGGAAAGGGGCAGTACTCTATGTATTAACTGCTTGCCGCCTTAAAGTTGCTGGACAGAGACATGTGGGGGCGGGGGATGCTATCAGGGTTGGGGGAGCCTGGAGGCAACACTGCACAGTGGAGAGAGCTGATCTCTGTAATCTGGAAAACTTGAGTTCAAGTCTCTGCTCTGAATGTGTGGCACTGGGCTTGTCGTTCAACCTCCTAGTGATCTAGGTCACTCTCTAAGGCTGTAAGGTTGACCTGCATTGATAGAGGGGTGGCAGCTTATTGACTTTTCTCCCTGAATTCATTTTGTATTATAATTACATGTCATGCTGTAAACTGCTGGAAGGTAGGGACTGTGTCATTTAAAAACCTGTTTTTTCTACCACCTAGTTGAGTGCCTTGCACATTCATAATGGTCCTCAGATGGCAGTGTATTTTTGGAACCCGGGCACAAGCCTGGTGGTGGTAAGAAACTTCAAAGAACTTTGGTAGTTGAAACATTCAGGAGCCCAATACATCTTCCATGACCCCTGGAATCAGGAATAGGCTTTAGTGGTTTTATTTATTTACTACATAAAAATGTAATCTTTAGTTTTTATTCCATGAAAGAGATAAGGGGATCACCTTTCTCTTATTTCATAATTGTGCATCTTTATTTTAGGGTGGCAAGGGTGAAATGAGGAAAATTCCAGTGCCTGCCAACAGATACACTCCATTAAAAGAGAACTGGATGAAAATATTTACACCTGTTGTAGAACACCTGGGACTTCAAATACGATTTAACTTAAAGTCAAGGAATGTAGAAATCAGGGTAAGGAAAACACCAACTTTTTCCAAACAAACATTTCTTTCTCTTACACAGTTTGAAGCATGAACACCCCTTTTCCTTATTGTTATTATTCAGTTTAATAACCTTTTTAAAAATAGTCAATAAAGTTTTATCCTAGTTATGTTCATCTTACATCTCTCCATTTTACTGTGGTTCTTTGGAGATTGTAATATTCTCTAATCTAAAAGGCTTTATGGTATCAGTAGGAGGTATTTTAAAGATGTAATTTGAAGGACTTTGTTATTATTTTTGTAGAATTTCCCTTCATCCTTTGGAAATATGTTGTGTTTCTTGGTTGGTTTTTTTTTTTTGGTGGTGGTGGTAGAGGTGCTCTTGAGCCTTTGCATTGCTTTAGATTTGCACAATGGATTTTTGTTTTCTTCATCCTTCCATTTATCATCAATTTCTTTTGCCTCTTGTGGTTTTATTAAAACAGGCCTGCACAACCTGTGGGCTGCATATGCCAAAGGATTTAATTTGCGTATAAAGGATGTTTTCCTCTACATTTTTTGTGGGCTAGCTGAAATCCTTTGACATGCTACAAGCAGCCCACAGGCCACATGTTGTGCAGGCCTATATTAAAGCAATAGTTTTGTGCTATGATGGTTTAGTTCTTTTAGTAGCATCTGATTAAATGTTCTAAGAACTATGATTATTAGGACCCCCTCTGTCTTTCCTTTTCCATCCTTATTCCACACCCTTTGGATATCCCACAGGGCTCTCTCTGGACCTTTGGAAGGGAGCTACAGAGAATTAGGTCTGTTTTTGTTCTTGCTTTTTATCATGTCCAGAAGACAGAATTAAGAAGTGGGAGAAAAGAATGTGGAGGCATTTATTGTTGATGACCTTCTCAAATTGTTTAGCCACAAAAGGCAGGATAAACCTCCTCATTCTTTTCAAGTATTTCTCATATGCTGTTTTTAAAATTCCCTCATTATCTTTGAACGACCAAACTAAAAGCAGTGTAATTCTAGTAAGATTAATTTGGTGGCAAAGAGGGACCAGAGGAATCTGAGATAAGGAAACCAGTCAGGAGATTATTAAAACAATCTCAAAATAAGTGGGGGGAAACCTGGCAGTGAAAATGGAAAGGAAAAAACTTGTTTCATTTTGTATATGCCTTTCCATACTTAACTAGTTTGGTCTAATCGCAATATTTGTAACTTACCTGTAATCAAAACTTTCTTTAACTTGGCCAGAGCTTATGCTGGCATATCCCTCAAGAACCAAGGATTGCCTCCAGTGAAGCATTTCTGACTTTGAAATATAGAAACATACTTTTATACTTACAGAAAATATACTTTTAAATATACAAAATGACAAACTCTCAAACTGGGTGTCCAGTTATTTATGCGTAATCTCCCTCATTGTGAGCTCTTTGAGAACAGGTGTTGTCTCTTACCTTTGTTTTTATTCCCAGGGCTTAGTATAGTGCCTGGCAACGTAGTATTTAATACATGTTCATTGACTGACTCAAAAAAAAAAAGATGGGGTGGAATTATGTAACATGATAGCCTTTCACATGTTCATCTGGAAGAGAGATTATGACTATACAAGTCAGGAGGAAGATCAGTGGGTTTCAGAAGCTTAAAGCTTCAGATTCAACACTTTCTAAGGGAGAACTTTTTTCACAAGTAGAGATGTTCAAAACTAGAGTGTTATTATTTATCAGCATTGTCTTAATATACTAAACTCCTGAGCAAAAGCTGAATGATGACCTCAGGGATGTGGTGTGTATTAGGACATTTCATTAAATATTTTCTAAGATTCTTTTGATGATTTAACTCAAAAACCTTTGCTGAATTTTCTTTATACTCAGTGGAGAGCCAAAACTCACTCTGCCTTTTAAGTCTTTTGGTAATCACTTTTCTAACTTTAAAACACTTACTGTCCACTCATCTTGGTTGGTATACTTAATGTTTTTCTGACCTTTTCCTTGACCATTGCTTCCTCCCTATTTGTACCCATGATACAGTCTTCTCAAGAAATGCCTCCTGACTTCAGGATCCAAATTCTACTAATTTTTCAGTATACATTTCAAATCTACACTACCTTCATGAAGCTGGTCATTTCATATTCCATTGACTAAATTCCTTTTATTTAATGCTGTTCCATTATTGTAGCTTTTTTTTCCCACTTCACTTCTTTCCTTACATCTTATAATTTGTATTTTATATGCTTTGTATGTACATAGCAAGAAGTTGGTATTTTTTTAGAAGTCAAATCTACTCATGTCGAGCAAATATTTTCTTTTTTAGTGAATCTGAAAAAGAATGTGATATGAACCTTGAAATCACTTTTAATGGTGGAGTTTACTTTAGTCACTTAAGTATTGCTTGCTCTTCAAGTTTGTGATTTGATTTAGAGGGTAAGGAAGAAGAGAAGAGAGGTTTAACTTGCTTTGTTTGCATGAGGGACGTTTATCTAAAACACTTTGAGTTCCTCCTACTTCCCAGAATCCTTCTGCTTATTGACCATGACTAGGTTATTCTGTGCCTTCCGGGCTTTTCTTTTCATTGCGTCTACCAGAATAATTTTGTACATGAGATCCTGGCTTCCTCTTCGTTCTAAGCCCCAGCATTTGACTGTAGCTCTGCTGCTTTGGCCCATGAGTTGTAACAGCTATTTTGAATTGCCTCAACCATAAATGAATAAAGCATCTGCTTAGTGCTACCTATCTGAATTAACACCAGCTAATTTACTCCTGTTTCCAGAAAAGGTTTCTCAACATGTGTGACAGTTAAATATGCTTCTATACTTAAAAAAAATATATAAAGCTCTAGTATTAAAATGGGGCATTTTTATGGTCAAAGCAATCTTTACTTTGCCGAAAGAAAGAAGTACCTGCTTTTAAAAATATTCCCTCCTCTGTTTGATTAAGCCCCTTTCAGTCTGACTCCATTCTACTTTTCCAAGATGATTATACTTTACTACCCCCAACATAATCTGTGCCTCTAAGAATTTTTCCTATTTACAGTGCTCTGCATATAACATTCCATGTCCCATCTTGTAGCACCAACACAATATTCACAGCACCTATGACAGCCATGAATATGCTGGTGCAGTTCTGAATCATGAAGTACAACAGACTCTCCACAGGGAAGACCGAACCAAAACATTTATTCAGACACCAGAAAGCCGAATCCCAGCACCGGAAACCCAAATATGTCATAGCAACAAAGAAATCTACACATAGTAACAATGCAGAGGGCAACACCATCCCTATGCTTTTCCTCTATTAGGCTTCTCAGTGTCATAGGCAACTCAGTATCTATGACAGCTGACCAGCATTGGTAGAGGGAGTTTACTCACATGGGAGTTCCTTATACCAATGAAAGTACAGATCTATTCCCTATCTCTGTTTACCCTCTCAGTACAACAGAAGCTCTCTTAAGGGCAGGATTCATCTCACCTTTATCTTTGTATCCCTAGTGCCTAAGAAACTATATGCTTAGTGATTGTTGGTTAAAATCCACTGGGGATAGCTGGGCAAGCTTAAAGTATTTTGAAGTGAAAGTTCATAAATTGTGGAGCCTGAGGAAGTTTGTGTATATGGAGTTGATAGTAATTCAGAGAGACTTGCTTACTTTTTCTTCTACTTAGGTTCAAACAAAACTATGTAAACACGATTTTTCAGCCAAGTATTTTGTTTTCTTACAGACTTGTAAAGAAACCAAGGATGCAAGTGCTCTTACAAAAGCTGTTGATTTTGTGAAAGCTTTTATTCTTGGATTTCAGGTGGAGGTGAGTGATCTCATTGCATCCAAAGTGATGGTAAAACTGAACCTGAAGTTTTCATGGATATGGTACCTCTTGAAACTGAGTTTCTAGTTTGTTTAACTTTAGCTGTGGGCTAGGAGTTCCATATAAATTTTTTAACCCTTGGAGAAATAACTAATTGACACTTTTCATTCTGAGATCTGTATTTTATTTCTTTATTTCTCTTCCTCATTCTCTAGCATTTTTATATAAAATTAGCTTCTAACTTTTCATCTTTTTAAATTTTTAGGATGCACTGGCTCTCATTAGGTTAGATGACCTCTTCCTAGAATCTTTTGAAATTACAGATGGTAAGTGCTTTTATTCTACTGTATTACCTTTATAAACTTTTGAAAGTTGTGTTTGATTTTCTTATATGCTAACCTGTGCACATACGTCATCCTCCTTTTTTGGCCTGTGTTTTAGCAGTGAAATAACACTCAGAAATAACCTTGCAGTAGAGAAGGAGTTTGTGTGACTTGCATTTGTTCTTTATGCCTAGGTTGTTCCCTAGCCTAGAATGTCACCTTGTGCTTCGTCTACATCTCTTACTATTGAAGTCATAGTCATACATTTTTTCAAAGTCCAACTCAAGTGCTCAATGGTTTGGCCTCTGAGTTCTAACAGATCTTTTGAATTGCACCAGTCATACTATTAAAGAAGTATTACCTATCTGCTGGCATTTCTTCTTCAAGGGGAAGTACTTCACTGCCTCTTCCTTGGAGGAATGCTATTTCCTGCCTCTGAACACAAATCACCTTGTCTGTACCCTTCTTACATAGATATTCAAATTCATGCATAATTAATTTGTATATATCTTATCTTCCTAACTGTATTGTTAGGAAGTGTTTGATTCTTGTAGGCAGGTACTATATTTTCTGTTTCTCTCTCCTAACATTTAGCACCATGTGGATACTTAATAAATGTTGGATGAATAAAAAATGAAACGTAATTTAGGTGATGCTTAAGGTTGTAATTTGTTGAATCTCTCCCTGACAAACTTTTTTCTTTATTTTTTTTTTTAATTTAGTAAAGCCTTTAAAAGGAGACCACCTTTCTAGGGCAATAGGAAGAATTGCTGGGAAAGGAGGGAAAACTAAATTTACCATAGAAAATGTGACACGGACACGGATAGTTTTGGCTGATTTGTAAGTATAAAACCTCAGAAGAGAAAATTATTTTATAACTTAGACTTTTTCTGGTCCCAAAGGAAAAGTTGCTTTTACAATTTGTGTTTTAAATATGTTAAGTTGTTCATGGATGTTAATATTGGAGCCTGGTGTGAGATGCTTTCATCAGCCATGAGGTGACCGTATAGAACCGTGATTCCTTCTTGTCTTTTTCAAATCAAGATTTCAAATAGTATCCACAGAAGAACTTGGCAAGTAGGTGCTTTAAACATACAACATGATGTTTGTGCTCAAGAAAAACCTTTGAAAAATGTCTGGGAAATAGCCACCTATATTCACAAAGAAGATGAAAGGACTTGAAAGTGCTAAGAGTGAAGCTCAGATTAACCCTAATTCAAGTGAAAGCTGATCTACCTAGATCAGCTTTTTAGTGACAGACAGATGGCACAAAGGTTATAGAGTGTAATGAAACCACAAAGTAAATGGGATGATTGTGAGGAGAGAGTTTACTAGAAAATCCAGAAACTTGTGATATTCAGGGAAACAGCTTAGAGATGTTGAGTTTCCAGAATCTTTTTTTTCTCAAAAGGATAAAATTGTTCTGTTTTGGGCAGGCAGAAGAGGGGAAAGAAAGGGAAGACTACACAAAGCCTTAGAAATTTTTAGAAAGTAATTGATGTATTAAAAATCTTACTTAAAAATTACTTTGTTAGTTTAAGAACATGCAATTATTTTCTGTATACTTTGGTTACCTTATAAAATACATACTTTAGTTACCTTATACAATTTTATTTTTGTATTTAGCATTTTATTTGAGTAGTTTAACCTAATTAATAAATTTACTAATTTGTTTTGCTTTTAAATATGTTGGTTTAAAATGAATCCAGAAACTGCAGAATTTAAAGGAATCAGTCAGTGTTGGGAAGGTTCCTAGAACACGATTCCTGGCGCAACATAATGCTTGTTGATAAATTTTTCTAGTTTAAGTAAACAAAGACTTGGAAGAACAGTGGCTTATGTTTGTGTAGCACTTTATAGATCAGAAAGCTTTTTCCCATATGTTATCTCTTTTGATTCTCAAATTCTATAAAAGTTACGTTTGAGTTCTTTTCAATGACTACGTCTACATTAGCCCTCATTAGATTACAGGGCATTAATGACAGTGGTTTGATGTGCCAGAAGTGGTATAAAGGACATTAAAAACTGCACACTTAATAGCTATCAGCAGAGAAATGATCAGAGGACCAAATCTAAACCTGGAGTGGGCCTTCAGGACCATGTTTTACAGTTTAGGAAATGAGACCAAGTGAGTGAGTCATGCAAGGCTACATGTGCTCTATAGAATGATAGAGTAAATAGTCAGTTACTTGAATTAGAACCAACAGCGTAGCTCAGGGGATAGAATTCTAGGTTTGGAGTCAGAAAAACCTGAGTTCAAATCCAGCCCCAGACCTTTACTGGCTGAGTGACCCTGGGCAAGTCACTTAGCCCTCTTTGCCTTAATTTTCTCATCTGAAAACAAGGATAATAATGTCTCCCAGGGTTGTTGTGTGGTTGGGGTGACATTTCAGTAGGCACTATGTAAGGTTAGATGGCATTACAATGGCAATCATTGTTATCAGTCATCCCTGGCTGAAATTTCTCCAATTTTGAATGTTTATCGGTAGTTGACATTGTGTATGTACTTCTGATTCTCGAGATCTCATTCTGTGTAGGTTTGTGTAAGTTAGAAGAGACATTGAAGGCAGATTATGCCACCAAGAATAATAAAGTGACATTTCTGTTAGCGTCTTTTTAATTTGCATCCATTGGTAAATTAACGAGAGGAAAGTTTCAAGTGAAGTAACTAATGTGGAAGAATCCTCTTTGGAGGTTTTATGAGAGAAAAAAAATGAACAGGATTGGGTTCTATGAAGTTGTGGTGTGTGTCAGTGACAGGTACCCACACCAGGGAAGTCAGGCATCTTCAGAGTATATTTTCTGGAGAGAATCCCTTCCACGGGGCAACTAGAGATGGAAAGCACCCATCTCCAGAGAAGAAGCTGAGAGGGCCACCCCTGGTCATTGAATGCAAGTTTTTGATGAGTAGAATTATTATTTTTTTTTTTTGAGACCAGGAACTTGCTTTTTATCTCTCTATCCCTCACAGTACTTCAAGTAGATGCCAAGTAAGTATTTCTTGGATCAAATCAATCTATCTACTGTGCTATAACATCAGCACTGTTTATTCATATGCTGAAGGTTTGCATGTATTGAAGCAGGCTTTTAAAAACATTTTTGTGTTCATTTTTTTATCTGATGCAAACCATGTACAAAGATACAGTAGTTTCATCCACACAAAAGAGAAGCAATCTGAAGCAAGAAGTCACAGACTGTGTTGTGCAAAGAATGGTTCTAGCCAAATCTTGAGTTGCATTCCTGGACCAAAATACATGCAGAACTTCTAAATTTGGTCAAATTTTAAAAGTTCCTTTAAAATCCTCACCATAGTATTGGTTTTCTAATCAGTGCTAGCATTATTTCTATTTCTGCCTGTGAATTTTGGATCCAGGAGGTTTGCTGCAGTATGAATCTATTATTGATTTTTAGTAAAATGTTTTATTTTTTCTATATATTTGTAAATGAAGATACTTAGATTCTGAACACTTCTTTGGATCATAGATTGAGTTCGAAGAAACCTCAGAGGTTTTCTAGTGCAGTGACTTCATTTCACAGATGAGGTAACTGAGGCTCAGAGTGGTGAGAAAACTTTCCCCAAAGTCTCACAAATGGTAACTAGAAAGGTCAGGATCTAAAACCAGGCCCTCCTTTAGCCTAGTGCTCGTACTACTCTGCTCTTGATCTTTAGATCACTTGGCAAGGAATTAACTGAAAAAAGAGCATGAACTGATTCTCTAACACAGTTATTACTGAAGAAATGGACTTCTGGATCTTCTCTTTGAGCCCAGATGGTGTAGGTGCTTGTGAGCTCCTTAACTGATCACCATTTATTGTAAATCTTCCTTTTTTTCATAGTGAGAATGGTGGTAGTAAGGGCTAAGCATTAGTTCCCAGGTAGAATAAGAGTCTTAATGACTAGAGACCTCTAATTTGTCTTATCAGCAAACATAATATGTCTTCACTGGAAGAAAAACCAGGTTTGCAATGTACACCATGCAGCAGCCTATACAGGTGTGACTGCTCTTCAGGGACCAGGGAGTGGAGCGTCAGCACTTGACCTCCTTACTCTGGAGCCTGCTTCCCCAAGACCTGATGATGTAGGTGAAGGCATTACTTTTTGAGTCTTTGTAATCAAATCTGTCTGAGAAACCAGTACCAGACCTCCTCTGCTGGCACTACTGCTGACATCTGGGCCCCTCCCCAGAAACTGTTTCTGCCTTCACTGTCCCCAGACTCAGGGAGTGGGACTCCAGCCCTTTCTCCTCAAAGGAACTGAGTCTGAAGATGACTGAGAACCTACTACATGCTTGGTCCTGCTTAGATAAATTACCTGAGGCAAGAAACACCTCACCCTTTTGTTGGAGAGGTGGAGAGTGATGGGATGGAACATTAGATGTACTTCCAGACCTGGTCTGTATAGATTGATTTAGCTTAACTTTTTAAAAATTTTATTAGAAGCGAAGGCTTGGGTGACTAGATGAAGGAAAGGAGCATACCTAGAAGTAACTGTGATGTAAAAATAAAAGGCACCAATAGAACGTAAAACAGAGAGCAAGATAGAAAACATTTTAGTCCTTCTAGCTATCAAGTGTCCTGAGGTTAGACTTCTTACTGTTAAAGCCTTAGATACCAGGCCTTTGTGGAACCTGAGTACCCATTACATACATGTGTAGTATCCTTTGAATGGGATTTATACCTTCTTACATTAGAATGATCCAGAAGATAGGAATATAATTTCAGGCATTGACTGTCTGAGTTGTATGTCCCAATTTCCTTGTAGACTGAACCTCTTCTCCCCTCGTGTTTGGATGAGTACAGCCTGGCATCACTTTCTATGATTACAGGTTCCTGGAAAGTAGAGCAACTGGTAGTTTCTCATTTTGGTCCAGCAACCAGAAAACTCTGTCTACCATATCTTCTACACTTCTATTGTGTCCTCTTGGAATCTCCATTTCATTTTACAAATGAGCTCTCTTTTATCTTAGACTACTTCTCACAGTTTTTCTTTTAAAAACAGAGATTTAATGGTGCATTGATTTTTTTTTTGAATGCCACAGACATTTCCTAGTAACTCCTTCCAGAGAACAACACTTTTATCACAAAACAACCAAAAGTCATCAGTGATCAAACTGGTCTGATTACAGATGCAATATTTGATATCTCTAGACTCTCACTTCTGAGGAGAGTAAGAATGTACTCTTATCATTTTCTTATACTCAAGAGAATCTGACTTCTTTAAGAATAGAAGGGTAGCCACTCTCTGGTTCTGAGTTTTAAGTCTCTCATGTTCTTTATTGCTATTTCCAGGTCATCTTCCTTACACCATCATTCAGCAGCACCTTTTTTTGAGGTATATTCCATCCATCATTCATCCTCTCTAGTCATTGTTCCAGCCGCCTACCATCTAGATACCTTAGTAATTGATCCTGTCAGTGAATTACCAGTTCATCTGTACACTGGTCCCCACTTTTAAATCTCTTATCTTGTTCTTGATCACACTTTGACAAAAATCAGTTCTAGGTTACTCCTAACAGATTGCCTCCACCACCCCCCACCCCCAGTTCACATGGTGCTGAACAGAACTGGAGGATGTCACACCACTGTGCCAACTTGGCCCACTATAAATTTGTCAGTTGGGCCCTCATGCATGGCAGTCCTTTTGTTTTTTAATCAGCTTTGTTGCATTTCTTGAAAGCACTAATCCAAGTCCTTTTGCTTCTCCATAAGAGTCCCTATACCCTTACTTGTCTTACTTCTTGAGGATCTCACCTACTTTGAGAAAATAGAGACTAGCTGTCATAAGCTTTATTGCATCATGCCAAATTTCCCAAAAACTTGATGTTTATCTACAGTGAGCTTTTGAACCTCCTTTTCCATTTGGCTAATTCTGCTTTTTAAAGCATTCTTCTCATTGGCTTTTTGAACTTCTTTCAATTGAGTTAGTCTATTTTTAAAGGTGTTGTTTTCTTCAGCATATTTTTGGGTCTCCTTTAGCAAGGTGTTGACCCACTTTTCATGCATCTCTCATTTCTCTTTCCAGTTTTTCCTCCACCTCTCCTACTTGATTTTCAAAATCCTTTTTGAGCTCTTCCATGGCCTGAGCCCACTGAATATTTATTTTGGATGTTTGGAATACAGAAGCCTTGACTTATATGTCTTTCCCTGATGGTAAGCATTGTTCTTCCTCATGAGAAAGGTGGAAGAAGATATCTGTTCACCATCTGTTTTTTTCCCTTTTTTGGGCATTTTCCCAACCAGTTACTTGACTTTTGGGTCCTTTGTCAAGAGTAGGGTATACTCTGAGAATCTGTAAGATCTTAGTTCCTCCAAGGTGGCACAATCCAGCGTGTTCACTGATCTGGAAGCAAGGAGAGATTTTTGTGTCCAGAATCTTAGCAGTTACTTCTCCACAGGCACCTGGCCTACAATTCCACCAAGTCAGCGCTGGGGGCTAATTTTCAGATAAGCTGGGTGGGCAGGGCTGCCATTCTGTGTGAGACAAAGACTGGCTCCCTCAGGGCCTCTACACAGGGCTGAGCTAATATTCAGCTCCTCGGTGCCCCCAGGGGATTTTACGATCCAACAATGTATGCAGGCTGCTGTAGGGACTGAGAACTGCTGCTGACTGCAATGTGGCTGGTGCCTGAGGCCGGAGCTATGGGAAGGCCCTTCTCCTTTCCTGGCCAGCTGAAGAAACGCCATCACTGACGTTTGGCACCTGTGGGTTGAGGGATCTGTGAACCTGCTGCTGCTGCAGCTGCAACTGGACATTCCGCCCCCGAGGTGTCCTCCTCCCAGAGTCTCAGGGCAACTAAGGCTGGGCTGGGCTCCACTCCATGTCCTGTGCACCCAAAGTTTCCCATGGGCCTTTCAGGTCACCCTGGGCTGGGAATCTCCTCCACTCTGTGCTCCAAAATTTGTTGAGAGTCTCTCTCCACAGGTATTTTATGGTCTGTGTGGGGAGACCCTGCGTATGTGTCTTTCTACTCCACCATCTTGAAAAACTTGATGTTTGTCTATTCCCTGTTGTCTACTCCTTTATTCCAGTCTCAGAAAGTGACTGCCTTTTTCCTTCACAAAGCTAACTTCTCTGCTTAATCTCATCTCTTCATTCTCCTCTGTGAGCTTGCCCCTTCAATCATTTCTTTTCGCCTTCAGTTTCTCTTGACCTTCCAGAACCTTCGGTTTCCTACAGATATGCCCAGTTATCTCTCCCTCACCTTTGTTTTCACTTGAATTGCCATCCCTTTAAACTCGCATGCTATCTCTTCTCCATTTCACAGTCAACCCCCTAGAAAGGGTCATTTGTACTCACTGCTTCTACTGCTTTGTTTTGTTGCTTTTTTTACAACCCAGTAGTCTGGCTCTCTCAGGTTCCTTTGACCCAAAGTTAGCAGTGAACTTTTGCTTGATAAAGCTGTTTACTCTTGCTATAGCCTAAATTTAGGAATGGCTTTTTCTCAATTATTTCTGGCCATTGGTTCCATTGGGTTGGTGATTTTTGCCTTTGTTCAAAACCCATTGTATCATTATTTTCAATCTGTCAAGAAGCATTTGTTAATTACTTTCTGTGAATAAAACTCTTACGTCCTTATACCTGTTGGATAAGCAGAGGAGGAATATAAGCTTTGTTTCTAGTCATTGCAGAAAAGTAGTTAATGTTGCTGCCATTCAGCATATTACTTAAATCTTTTGAGGCCTAGGTCCTTCCTAGCTTAGAAGTCACTAAGATTTTTCATCTTTTTTTCTTCTTCTGAGGTGGATCAGGGCTCAAATGAGGTGGTTGGAGTAGATGAGCTCTATAGATTGTTCTTACTCAAAATGTATGATCCTGTGATTGGAGAAACCCACATGTGAAAAAAGCACTTTGATCCTTCTTTTTACTCCATGATCCTGGCAGAACCCCTAGTAGCAGAAATGTTTTTTATTTAAGAGTTGTGCTAATTGTCCCTAGTTAATACAATTTTTAAGGATCTATTTACCAAAACTTTCGCATTGTTTTTTATAACTCATTGTGGGGGCATAAAACCAAGTAGCAACATATGAACATCTTTTTCAGTTCTTAAAAAATTATCACTGTTTTGTTTTGACGTTAACATTGAAAGTTATTCTGAAGTACCTTCCCCTAGTAAGGAAGAATGCATCCTTTAACTTTTACAATGCATAGCACTAATACTAACCATTTGATTTGTTCCATGATAATGGTGTTTATATTGTATTCGTGGTAAGATCACAGTTAAAAAGCCATTTTCATGCTAAAAAAGTAATCACCCCCTCATATGAACAAAGTTCTTTTTAAAACTTACAAAGTGATCACCTTGTCAAGTTGTACAGATAAACTCTGTTTAAAGGTGAGAAAAGTGAAGTGATTTGTTGATTACACAACTAGCAGTACTAGATTTCAGATTTAAATTTTTTTCCTGACTTTGTTGGGAAACCTCTTTCCATCTTGCTATGCTAGCAACTTGTTTATTTAATTCTCTAGTTTTAGAGGGAAAGGCAACAAAAGTCCTTTTGAGTATTGTTCCCCTCTTTGAGGCAAGTGGGGTGGGAGTGTGGAGAGTTAAAAGGCCTGAATATCTGTTATAACTAAAATGAACACACTTGCTGTGGCCTGTTGAACTCATTTTGGGGGTTTTTTTGGAATCTCTATGTTAAGGTGTCAGAAACACTGGATGAATTGTTGATTGTCCAATGGTTACAACATGGAATTACAACTACAGTATGATATATGATTCTTTAGAAAATACCAGATAATTTTACAGCTTAGGTCTTTTTTCATTAAGTGGTTATTTTTTAAAAATGGTATTTATATTACAGACATGTTTCCTTATTTTGTCTTTCAGGAAAGTTCATATCCTTGGCTCTTTCCAAAATATTAAAATGGCAAGAACAGCCATCTGCAACCTCATCCTTGGTAAATGCAATTAATAGCTTTACTTTGTTCTTTGGAAACATAGTAATGTACTAGAGAATCTCCACCATCATTCTATACAGTGAGAAAATTTACTAGGAAGTAAAAAATAGGTGAAATTTTGGTGATGATGGAAAAGAATTTCCCTCCTTTTTTATCTATTGTTGAGGGAACAAAGGGATTTTTCATGTTTTTTCTTGAGGTTTAACTACTGACTTTTAGAAATACAGCTCATATCCCTTTGTTATCAGAATGTTAATAATTCATTATTGTTTGAAATAAAATTGGCAAGGAGTGAATTGCTGAACATTTGAACCTGCTGTAATTTACCAGCTTGCCTCCATTTAAATTCATATAGAAATGGTTTACTGATTTATGTAGAACCCTAGAGTACAGTGTCTTTGGAGCCTTGCTACAGCAAAGGTGAGGGAAGTGCTACAGGGGTGTTCCCATTTGACATGAGGAAACAGGTTCACAGTGACTTGCTAAGGATAATTCTAGTGCTATTTCCTCTACACCACCTTTCCTTAGTTATCAGAAGTGTCAGTTACTCTTTGTAACCAAGTAATATAATCACAAATCTGTCTTAAAATATCTTAAGATTCTCTTTATTTCTGGCACAGGATGAAACTTTGTGTCTCTATCAGTTATCTTTGTCTAATGATACAAGGATTTAAAAATGCTGTTCTAATAAGGGATTCCTTGAAATTTATAGGACTGAACATATATCATATTTTTGTATAAAACCTAAGTATGTGATCAGGTTGGTTTTTTTCCAGTATATTGCCTATATTTTCCTTTGAAAGATTATATTTTAGGTAAATGGCTTATATTGGGGGACTAATTTGGTACTATTTATGATTGAGGACAGGTCTCCTATCAACATTATTAGATTAATGTAAATTTGTAGCTCTCTAGTCCTTTCGTAGCTTTTCTTGTAAATTTTGAAAATGAAGTTTTATTTTTTCCCTTCCATAGGAAGTCCTCCATCCAAGGTCTATGGTAACATCCGAGCCGTGGCTAGCAGAGCAGCAGATCGATTTTAAATTTCGGAATAAAGGACTTATATTCTGAAGGTGGAGGATTGCATGAAGAGGTAACAAGAGTGTCAAGCAGAGAAGCAGTATTTGTTTTAAGCCAAAGTCCCCTTTTCTTATTCTGAAACAAAAGAAAATCCATTTTTCTAATTATTCTAATTACAGACTTAATTTTTTATATTTAAATAATATGAAAGCTATTTGTCTTTTTTAGGTATAATGTACCTATTTATCTACTTTAGCATAAAGTACACAATTGGGTCTCCAGGTACAAGGCCTTTAGTAAGATCTGAGCCTTAACACATTAGCTGTATGACCTTGGGTGAATCACTTAACCTCTGTCTGCTTGTTTTCTCAACTGTAAAATAGGGATTATAGCATCACCTACCTCACAGGGTTGTTGTGAGGGTTAAATGACATATTTGTAAACCATTTCCTGGAACATAGTATGTGCTGTTTTAATAAAATTACTGTCATTCCTCCTCAATTCTGAAGGAAATTGACTTTGCTAGAGAAGAGTTCTGATGAGAGTTCTTACTTGGATTGTATAGGAAAGTTTCTGGACCTTAAGTGATACTTCCTTAACGGCAAGAAAGATAATTTATAGGTGATGATAACTACTTGTGCTGTGACCCAAGAGAAATTAATCTGGATGCTTATTCTGGTTGTAAAATGAAGAAAATTCTATCCACCAAAGTCATTGAGGAAAATGTTTTAGGCACTTTTCAAATGTGTTTAATATTGTCAATGCCACATATTTTAATTAAGCAATAAAAATTAAACATATAAGATTAGATACATTGAGACACTAAAAAGCTTTATTGAAACTAAATTTCTAAGTAAACCAAATAAACATTGAAACCAACAAAAATGCTATTTTTCTTCATTTTGGTTTCAAATTAATAGGCAAAGGAATCTTGGAAATGAAGTAGTCTAAATACCTCTTTCTACAAGAGGCCCAGAGAGTAGTAAAATAACTTGCTAGAAATCACAGATCATTGTTGATATAGTTGGTTTGAGAGCTCAAATTTTCTTTCCAGTAGACTATCTTAATTTAAGAAGAGACCTTGGACTTGGAAGATCATCATGTCAGGTTCTCTTAAGTCTGCTGATACAAGATAATGAAGGATTTCGGAAATTCACTTAACATTTTCTTAATACCCTATATTGTATTGTCCCAGGAAAAACCTAAGATACAGATTATGAGGATAATAGCTTAAAAATTTAAAGGGCTGTGAGCTTGGAAGGCCAGGAAAATATGAGAAGATGTGAGGGGAAATTAAGCTCCATTTTAGCAAGTTGTGACATCCAAATGAAAATAATGCTGAATCGGAGGCAAAGGAATTGGGGGGGGGCGGTCTTCTGTATGTGATCTGGCAAACTGTATTTCTGCATCTGTAAAGGAAGGGACTGGACTTTGGACTCCAAGTCCTCTTCAGAAAAGACCATGCCTACCTTGTCCTGTTTCAAACCAAAAGACCCTAGTGGAGGACAGAGGAAGGAAAGGGGCCCTCATTTATGCATAATTGAAGTTGAGTGTAATGAAAGGGTAGAGTTCATCTAGCTACTCTAGGATCCATATTAAGGTATAAGACTTATCCACTATTGGTTACTATTAAAAAAATTTCTATACATTAATCAGAAATGAGTAACATTTCCTACTTCAGTGACAAAGAACTAGACATTTAATATTACCTTAGATTCTCAGTGACAATTATCATTCCTATGTGTCCTCACCCCCACCCCCTAACATGACTTCTTGTAACTGTAGATGAATATCAAGAGATACAGTAGGAAGTACTTTTCCTTTTATCAAAATGCTAGAATTTCATGTCAGTTCCCTAGCTGTGGATTACTTAACAGAACACCTTTGAACACATGGTAGCAAGTTTCAAATATTTTATTTTTTTATTCATATAGTATGAAGGTTCCTAAAGATCCCACACAACATGATGTAGCATGCAGAAGAAAAACTAACATTCAACATAAACCATTCCCCCCAACACAAACTAAAAAAACAAAACAAAACAAAAATCCCCCAATAAGGAAATGATGTTTGCACTATTTTCTATAACGCCAGCCAAGATATGCACAAGCAAGAGAAATAGAAAGCATTTGCTAAAATATCTGTAACAAATACTTATGTACAAAAAATTCACAAAAGACTAGTTCCCTCTTGAAGCAGAGCACATGGCAGTTGACACTGGAACAGATCAAACCACTGGCTGGGATTATAAGCCACGTACTGATCCAGAGGAAGAAAGTTACATGTAGTGGAGATTTTCAGTTTGAACATTAACATTTACCAAAGTTTGGCAACATTATCTTTTTTAAATTATGCAAATTATGTAAACAAGAGGTACATTTCAAATCGATCTACATGCAAAACTCCATGTCATGCAAGGACACCAAGCACCTGGGTTTCTCTCTCACAGACAGAGCCCATGATGTGCAGCACTCAGTTGAAGGAACAGCTATGGCAGAGAGGTGCTCAATTGAAGAAGGTTCATACAACTTTACTTTTCTATCGCTGATTACAAAAACCAGTTAAATAGAAAAACTAGGAAAGACTGTACTGCCCTAAAAGTTTAATAACATTTTTTTTTCCAGCCAATAGTACCATTGCAGAAAAGGAAGGGTAGTTGGTAGAACATGATTCACTACTTTTATGTCACACAAATATAGCAAGTTAGCATTACAAATCATGATTTGGGCAAATCTAGAAATAAATGTCAAAAATTCTCTAGACCTGTAACAGAGAGATAGTACAAATTTGGATAATGGAACGTTTCTTCTTTCTGTGGCATAGGTTAACAAGATTTTCCCCTTGTATGAAATATACGTGTATAAATATATGTGTACATAATACATATACACACGCATTAAATATTACTTAGACTACCTACAATAGGTTACATTACCTGCATTCTTCTAGTGCAGAAGGGAAACATGATTCCAACATTAAGTTTAATGACAAACATTTTATCTCACTACACAATGTATCAAAAGTGAGAATTCTGGATAATTGCATGATAGTCTCAAATTCTCATGTTTAAGCAATGCATTGAGACAAATCTAGCTGTCATGTGTAAAATAACCCATTACAGCTGATAATTTACATTGCTTAGGGATATTTTAATAAATGCAACTGTTTCCACAGTTACTAAGTAACAGAATGAAGTGGCCACAAGCATTGCACAGTTACTATATGAACACAAGGACTAGTTCTTGGCATTCGCATTGAAGTTACATTATTTCATTCATCAGAAGTGTAGTAAAAGCTGCTTAGCAAAGAGACACAGTCCCTGGTAATATATATTAACAGGTATAAATAAAACTAGAGACTCCTGTGTTACAAAAAAGTAATTAAGGTAAATAGCAGGAAGTTAACAATGCTTTATCAATCTGTCAAGAGACATCTGAATATCACAGGAAAAGGAAAACAGATGACCTAACACCCAGTTTAAATTTTACAGACTTCTACTATATATATAAAACTGTGTGAAATAAAAGTAAGTATATATCCATATTTCGAACTGTTTATGTTCTGCTTGGCACTTTTGTATTCTAGTTTTGCTTCTGAATCAAGTATATTAAATTAAAGCCAACCTACTACATATAGAAAGCTACATATATCTATATATAAATATTTACATATGTATATATAGATATTTCCTTGTTATAAAAGATGAAGAAAAATAAATTAAAAAGCCAACCCTTCCCTTTCTCCACCACACTGATGCTCTTTTCCATCTTGCTGTCCTTCAGACTTTAAAGTGCTACACGGAGTTATTGAGAGAATAAGAGTTCAATAACACTTAGTTGGCTTCATGAGGCTCATGTTGGAAAATGTGGCTTCACAGAGAAAAATACTTCCATTTAAATACACAGATAGCGTTGCTGGACGTCTTGAGCAGATCTTCAGAGATGGAGAAGAAAGCAAAAGTGTTGGGCGGTGCTCTAAAGAGAGTCACACATCTACCACCATCTTTTTGTGGATATCTAGGCCTCCTACAACCTGAAACAGACAGGAACAAATGAAGCTTAACACAAGCTGAGAAATCTCTCTTTATTACTGCAATTATAACCTTGCCAAAGTTACAATATAAACAAACAAGCAGCTGCCTCAAATCTATTACTTTCAGAACCTTGAACTTCTCACAAAGTTGTCTCAAGTTACAATTTCTCATGGGTTCTCTCTTCCTCTCCAAGCCAAGAGATGATTAATTTTTATCCGGATAAAAACGACACTGAATTATATTTGAAAAGCTAACTTCACAGGCCTTTTCCTTTGTGCTCTGGGAACTTAATATCAGATGGTAAAATTCAGTTTTAAAAGTTGTTCTGAAAATCCAATACAGCTTCCCTGATTATTCTAGAAGAATAGCCTATTAAGAAATGAAATGACAAATGAGTGAAAATTACTGTGTATCATTTTCTTATGGACTTAAATTCTATTATGTGATAGAATAGCTAACACTACCATTATTAATAAAACTGCAACTGTCATTTAATGACAGCTAATGTATTCAACAAAACAGCTACTAAATGAGTGCAAATTACTGTGTAATTTTCTTATGGACTTAAATATGTACAAATTCTATTATGATAGAATAGCTACTATTAATATTACTTAATAAAATTTATTTAATAGAACTGCTGCTAATATTTAACAAAACAGCTACTATTGTTTAACAAAATTATTACTAATACTTAAATCATATAGCTATAACTATTATTTAATAAAATGGTTATTACTTTGTAAAAATATCTACTACTGCCATTATCTAATGAGATAGCTACTAGTAAGTATATTATTTAACAAAACAGCTACTATAATGAACATCTTGATATATTTTATCTAAAAGTAAAATCTGTATCCCAAATACAGGTACAGTTCCTGACTTGAACACATTTAGCCACCTGACAAACCAAAACAAAAGACACCCCAGCTTGGGTAAGGTTATAATCTGCCAACATTCCTGAGAGTTCCCTCTCTTCCTAGACTGCTGCTGCTTTTGGGAATACATGAGAGGAAAATAAATCCCTAAAGCTGTTCCAGAGACTTCTTCCTTCCCTCTTTACTCTCCAGCTGGTATCTGGTACTGGCCTCACACATATCCTTCAAGTCTTGTGCCACTTCTCATCCTCAAGAACAGATCCCTTTTCTGGTGGTAAAACAAATCATGTTCCTTGAGCCTGCTTTCTCTTCAGAATCTTCCTTCAATCCTTTATACACAGAGACTTTATTAACATGTATATAAGCAAGCTTTCTCTGCCATCGCAGTGAGAAAAGGCGAAATGGGATGGGAGTGGAAAGATAATGTGTGGTGTTCAAGAACTGGCAGCAGCCTGACTTCTGAGCCTTGTCTCCAAATACCTGTCCCCTTCCCATGGCCTCTTATGCAGCCAGTGATTGATTCTGCTCTTTCCTAAGTATGGCAAGTCCTTTCATGCCTGTATTCTTAGACTATTCCTTATGCACCAACACTTCATAAACCCTTAGAAAATACATTTTGTGAGTCTGTCCTTATAAATTAGATTCCCAGAATACACATACAAATGTTATCTTGCTTGATACTCATAACAACCCTGAGGCAAATAAAATAGGTATTACTTTTATTTTCTGTTTCAGAAATTAAGAAATTTAAATTCAGTTTAAATAACTTGCTCATGGTCATATAACCAGTATATAAATATATCAACAATATAAAGAGGTAAAAGTGAGACTTGGTATCTCCTGACTCTAGTCCAACAATCTTTCTACGACATCTGGCTGCCTCAAAAGTACCACTGATAACAAAAAAATACTATTTCCACAATCACAGACTGCACAACTAAATCAACCTTATGTAGTCGTTTACCAGCTTTTCTTGGGTGTAATGACAATAAGCAGAATCATATGGAAAGAAATATGCAGAATAAACTGTCAACACAGAATTTAAACTAGACTAGACTAGTCAAACTTAATGGTTAAAAGCTTTACTTACTGAATGAAAATTCGATTACTGGTGCCATTAATTCATACGATATTACCAACAATTAGTCAAGCTACCATCAATGAGTATTAATTACCCATAACTACTAAAGTATTTTAATTTTATGGTTTTAATATGACTAGTGAAAAAAAAACAATATGACTAGTGAAACAGCTCATTTAAAAATAGTTTAAAATTGTTTACTTGACAACTGAAAAACTGATACAAAAACAGGCTATCTATGTAGAATGACAAGGCAGAACCAAATGATATAATATAACAAATTAGATGCAAGATGTTTTTAAAAATATTTTTGCCCAAACTTTATAAGTTATAATTAAATGAAAAATCTGTAAATACATACAGCACAGAATTCTTCAAAGGATATTCTTCCATCTCCATCCTTATCTGCATTAATTATGGTTTTGTCTACAATTTGTTGTAATTGTGTATCTTTCAGGTTGTTCCCCACCATCATCTTCAGCACCTGGAAGAGCTCCCCATTGGAAATATAGCCATCTTTATCCATGTCATAGATTCGGAAAGCAACTTTTAAAAAAGTGAGGGATAGTTAATGGTCACTATGATGCCCACATCACTAATGCTGCATATCATTAATGTCATCATTATTACTATATAAACAATATCAATATATATCATTATATATCATTAATATTATATTACTATCATTAATGATGTATCATTAATTTTACATAAACAATTCTAGAGATCCCTAATATTTTACAAGAAATTTGAAAGCAATTTAATTACCAATACTTATGGGTTTAAGTTCTCAGGCCTCATAAATGCTACTAGAAAGTTTTATTGTATTTCTATCAAAAAACACATTTATCCATTTTCACTAGACACAATGCATCAGCAAAAACATTGACACTATGAAAAGTATTTTCATGAGAGAGTTCAAGTTTTACCTAGCTAAAAACCAAAATAAGTAGAAAGGGGTATAGTAAAAAGGAAGAAATCCACTTGATCCAGAGTCATTAGAACTCAATTTAAATCTCAGCCTTAATACTGGCAACCTGAGCAACTTTAGACAAATTACTTCACCTCTTTCAGCCTCCATTTCCTTATCTGTAAACTGAGGAATATGATCTCTGAGGCACCTTTCAGCGCTAAATCCTATGATTAAAAAAGTGTTAGGTATAGGTCCCTCAAAAAATGCTTGACTAGGATTTTAACCATTAACATCTACACCAAAACTCTTGGACAAAGCTTTCTTTGTTTATAAGTATATAATAAGTACCACATACATGTTATGCATTTTTAAAAGTCAGTACTACCGTGTCAAAAAATTAAGATACTTACACCTTAATTTCTGTTCTTTATCTCCTTTGACACTGAACTGAGAAACTCCTTCAATGAATTCTAAAATGTAGAAAGCACAAAAACAGCATTTATATATCAGAGTTGTTTTCCCATTGAAAAATAAAGATTATTTTACGTATTCATTTACAAAAGACAATTTCCACCCATTTCAAAAATATAAAAATGCCATCATAAACAAATGCACTGTAACATCAATGGAATGAGTTATGTTCAAAAAGTTGTAGCTTAATTGGTTGAATAAGGTCACTGCCTGATACTCTGACCATGATAGTAAGCACAGAAATAACGACACTTTGCTTAACAAGAGCTACCCCAACAGAGACAATGATAACTATTCAATTCAGCTCCTACTATATGGTAGAAAGGTTTCTTATAGACAATGGGGCCCTGTTGAGGATGACACTGTGTGCATCAAACCCCAAATTAATATAGCAGCGGCTTCTCAATTAAAAAGCTAGTTTTTTCACAACCAATAACAAAATGAGGATGAATTTAATAATCACAACTGTAAATATTAAAGGATATGAAAATGTCCAAATTTTCATAACAATACAGAACTAAATTTATAATATCTATCCATAAAACAATTGCAGCACTGTAGCAGATTGTCATTGTAAAATCCATATTAGTAAAGGTAAAATAATCCTGGCTAAGGTAGTACATGTACTTTACCTTACTAATGCAGTCCATTTAAAATTATATACCATATCTTTCCATAAGCTACAAAAGTGACTTTTAAGTTAATCAAAGTTGAAACTCATTTTTTAAGCACAAGGAAAACAACTTGATCAAAAGATTTACTAATATATCTTGAAGAGTCAAGTATCAGTTTTCTTATTTTCCTTGAACTAATTTTGTACTAATAAACCTCTTAATGCTTTAATAATATATTCTATTTTAATAAATTGTCATTAATGAGTATATTCTCTGATCCTGATATGTATGGGAACTCTATTGTTGCCATATAGATTAATAAGAACAAAAAGACTTTTAAAATGTTAAAAACTTTGTGAAAACAAGAACTGTAACATCTATCTATTAAGAGTCTATGTTAACACTAATTTCTTACCTTTGAAGTCTACTTCTCCATTCCCATCTGTGTCAAATATATCTATTACTCGTTGAACTAATGGGTTCTGTTGCAACTCAGGCAAAGACATGAACTCTTCCACACTCAAAGAACCAGAGTTGTCCAAATCAAGCTTCTTAAATCTCTTTCCTAGCCTTTTAATTTCATCAGCATCAACTAAAAAAAAGAAAGGTGACAGATGATTAAAAAGTCAGTTTTACTATATACTAAGTTTATCACAGAGCAAATCACTACTTTTTCTGGTAGTCTAGTAACAATTTCCAATTATGACATGACATGCATATACTTTAACTCTGCTTTCCTATAATACCACTCTGACAAAAGTCTAAACAAGTTTTACAAACAAATTTTATAGCTGTTACCTTTTTTTTTGCCAATGCCTGCCATAATAACACAAAGTGTGCTTCATTAACAGTATGTGGGAGCGCAGAGGATTTCACAGAAGGATTTAATGATGCTTATCTTATCTTGATGGTCATGTGGCTTTCTCCTAAGACAACTAAATCCTTTATGCTGTTTAAAAGCACTATCCCCTCTTATTCTTAATCCAAACAATTATATACAGGAAGATCATCCAATTTCAATTCTTATTTTAAAACACTTCTCCTTTAAAATAACAAAGAGTACATCGTATCACCAGCTTGGTATATGGGAAAGAGCATGGTGCTTTAGGGAAAATTAGCACTGGATTCCACTACAAACTCACTGAACCAACCAGCTGCTGACCTGAGGCAGGTCACAATTACAATCACAGATATTTCCAACTCACAGCTGAACAAGAATCTCTTCTATAACAAGCCCCACAGGTAAGTCATCCATCTCTCCTTACTTGAAAGGTCTCCAGTCAGGGAGGGCAGGGTGACCCCTGCCTTGGTAGCCCATTTCACCTCTGGAAAGTTCTAATCTTAAGGAACTTCACAGAAGTTAAAAGTCATCCTTGACTCCTCACTCTCACTTCCATATCCAATCTGTTGCAAAGTCTTGTCCATTTTGCCTTCAAAATATATCTCACACAAGATCTCCTCTTCTATAACTGCTACCACATTGGTGCAGGTCCTCCCCACTTTATGCAGGTCTTGTTCTGTTTCTAGTCTCTCCAGAAGGAAATCAACCGAGTTCATCCTCTATTCAGCTGTCAAATTTATCTTTCTAAAGTGTAGGTCTTAACCATTTCACCCTCTTCCTCATTCACTAAATTTGAATAGCTCCCTTATAACTTCAGGATCTAATACAAAATACTCTGGTTTTTAAAGCTTCTCATAACCTAGTCCCTGACTACCTTTCCAGTCTTCTGTATTTTAATTCCTACCCTGTACTCAGCCATTCTGTGGTGCACTGGCCTCACCTGGGATCCTCTTTCTCCACATCTCTACCTTCTGGCTTCCAAATTACAGCAAAAATCCTACTTTCTAAAATAAATCTTTCCCAAGCATCCTTAATGTGAATGCCTTCCCTTTGAGATGATCTCCAATTTATTCTGCATATCATTTGTTAAAATTGTTTGCATGTTGCCTCCTCCATTAGACTGTAAGCTCCTTGAGGGCAGGGTCTGTCTTTTTCCTTCCTTTGTATCCTCAGTGCTCAACAGTGCCTGGCAGACAGGAGATGCTTAATAAATACTTTGTGACTGACTGAATCTTAATTTAAATCTGAAAGAGATCTTGGGAGTCCTCTAGTCCAACATCCTTATTTTACAAATGAGTAAATAGCCTAAGAGAAATAAAAAAACTTGCCCAAAGTCACACTGATACTAAAAGTCATGGATCCAGGATCTGAACCTAATAGTTCCTTGATTCTAAATCTAGTATTTTTTTTATGCTGTACTATGCTAACAATTTGAATAGTATGAATAGCCCCAAATCCAGAAGCAAGGAGAAAAGGCTTTTCCAGTTATTAGTAACAAATGTTACAAAGATGATACACTTTACTAGAAAGTAGTAGTCACAACCTCCATGTTTGGCTTACTTTTACAAAAAAATTAAGAACTGATTGTCTTCCATGCCCCATTTCCTTTTCTGACCTAGATTTTAAACAGACTAAAAAGGTAAACAATGGAAGTGACTGAAATATATTAGAATAAACAAGGCAGTTAATTGGTTCAGACCAAGAAATGGTCTAAATATCTTTTTTACCTATGTATTATATGTACTATATTTTTTCATAGAAAAATATTCATAAAATAAGTTTTAGCTTTGGCATTTAAATATTCTATTCTAGCAGTGTGATCACTTGGTCCTCAAATTGTCCATACTGTAATATTAACTGCTATATTAGGACAGTTGTTCCTAAAAGTTCATGATTTTCTTTTTTCTGGAACAGAGGGAAGGAGGGCACCATTCCCATCACTAACATTACTAGAAGTCTTCTCTGATGTCTGCAAAATTTGATTGGTTGTTGCAAAAGGAAGAGAAGAATAGAAATGTACAATCATCGTTTAGTTAGTGAAAGTCTGCCCCAGTTTTTCCTGTACCAGTTTGCAGGGCATCTTCACTGACCATCCCCCATACCTAGAAAGCTCTCCCTCCTTCAAGACTCAGCTAAAATTTCACTATCTAAAGGAAACTTTCCCCAGTCCTCCTTAATCTTAGTGTCTTCCCTTTGAGATTATCCCAATTTATCCTGTATATGGCTTGTTTCAATGTTGTCTCCTCCATTAAACTGTGAACTCCTTGGGAATAAGGACTGTCTTTTAATTTTTTTTTTTTTTTTTGTATTCTCAAGTGCTTACCCTGGCATAGCACACTTAATAAGTGCTGGTGACTCACACCCCCTTCCTGCTGTGTTTAACAATTTTGCTTTTAACATTAACAGTTTAATTGATGGCTAGTATCCTTATGAGGTTGATAATGTATTATTTTGATAAGCATCAATGCTTTATTCCTATCAGAGATATTGTCCTATTGCTAGAATTTTTCATCTATATATACAGCAATGAGAGTGAGTTGGTGATAGCACTGTAACTATGATGGTAACCAAGAAACAGTGAAATTATGACTTTTGGCTTTACAGGTATTCCGTGCCCTCATTGATATTACACCTTCTATTAAATGCTGAGTTGCCAAAGAACAATAGAGGCTGGTGCATGCAGTATGACAGAGACGTCACCTAAAATTTTGTTAACATCCTGACCGACAGTGAAAAAGACACTGCATTAAAAGTCTCAGTAAGACCCTCTAAAGAAGGGTTCTTTTAACTTTTTTATTGTGTTATACAGCCCTTTGGCAGCCTGTTTTACACCAGTGTCTATCCCCCTCCCTCTCCCAGAGAGCCATCCCATGTAACAAATAATATTTTTAAAATCCAAAATCAGGTATAATGTGCAACACCTGTGAACCTTCTGTCTCCTTGAAGGAAGGGGGGGGTCCTCCTGTCTCTTCATTTGAATCATTCTTTTATCTTTATAATTTGGGTACATTCACTAATTATTATTTTGGTGTGTGCTTCCATTGACTATTGTAGTCATGCATAGTTTTCTTGGTTCTGCTTCCTTCACTTTCTCTCAGGTCATGTAGGCTTTACAGACCTATCTGTGCTCCTTACAAACATCAATTACTACAGCATGGTAATGATAATATTTGGTTATTCCTCACATCGATGGGCAATACCGCTTTCTGCTACTTTGCTATCACAAAAAGTACTGCAATATTCTAGAGTAAATGAGGACTCTTCCTTCCTCTTCATGGCTTCCTTAGGTTGTAAAACTCAGGAATGGAGTCTCTAGTTCAAAGGGTATGAACATTTTACTCACTTTATTTACATAATTCCAAATTAACTGTACCATTTCACACAGGTGCCCCGACAAATGAATTAATGTATCTATCACCCCCCTCCAACAATAAGTATTGCCAGTTTTTATCATCTTTTCTACTTTGTAGAATAAGAGGTGACACCTCAGAAGACTCTGATTTTTATTTCTCTCATCCTCAGTAAATTTGGGCATTCTTTAATGTGGTTCTGAATACTTCACAATTCTTCTTTAAAAAACTATTTGTTCATATCCTTTACCATTTGTGTTTGGTTTCTCTTGCCTGTGTTATCTTATAAATAAAAAGATAGTCATGTATATTTGTTAATTGTTTATATATTTTGAATATAAAATACTTATAATAGAAATAAGATGCAAATATTTTCCCCCCCATTTGATGACCACTTTTCTTCTTATCCTGGGTGGGTTAATTTTGTCAGTGCAGGGACTTTTCAATTTCATGTAATCAAATTTACCTATATGATCTTTTCTAATGATCTCCATCCCTTGTTTGGTTAAGACTGTATCTCCTACCCACAGCTGTGAGAGGTATAGGATATACTTTTAACTTTGCATAGTATTTTTAATATTTACAATTTTCATCAATTTAGAATGTATTATGGAATATAGTGTAAGATGTCTAAGTCTAATTTTTGCCAGATTGCTTTCTCATTTTCCCAGCAGTTTTTGATCAAATAGAGTTCTTTCCTAGGTAATTTATATTGTTCACTTAATGGAACTCTGGGCAACTGAGTTCCACTGCCTCTGATTCTCTCGTCTAGTCTGTAAATCTTTGTAATTGAACTTCAAATCTTTTATATGGGATAGAGCAATCCCTGAACACTTTATGTACTTTGTAATTAATTGGAATGAGATTTACTTTCCCATAATTCCTTCTCAGATTTTGTTACTAGTATAAATATACAGTTGATTTCTGAAAGATTTCTTTGTAGCCTGTTTTTTTTTTAATTGCTTCAGTAACTTTTATTAGTCTTTCAATATGCCATCAGATCATCAAGTAGGGATAGTTTAATCTCTTCATTACCTGTCTTTTTTTAGGTCTTTAATTTCTTTTTCTTGTCTTATGGCTGTTGCCAGTATTTCTCTATTTCAAATAATAAAAAAGGTAAAATGAGTGTCTCTGCTTTACTCTTGTGTTGACTGGAAAAGGTTCTAAGGTACCCTCACTGTATATAATACAACTGGGGGTAATATTTTATGCTGCAGGGCTGGGTTGTGCCATTATAGTAAAAATGAAAATACCACCAGTTAATTCAATACAAATTTAAAAAGATAGGATACTTAATAGAATTTGATAAAGTAATAAAAAAATTCATTTGGAAATCCAAGGTCATATTTCTTGGATAAATCAATTAAATGTTTGCCAAGAATGTGTTTTTCTTCTGTTTCACTTTCTCTGGTTTAGATATTAGGAGTAATTTGTCTCAGAGAGGATCCTGATAGGGTGCTGGCTACCTTTATTAACTTCTGAGAATACTTTGCTAGGTATGGGTACTAATTGTTCTTTAAAAGTTTGATAGAATTCTCCTATGAATCACCTGGGTCCAAGAGGTCCCCACTTTTGATCATCACAATTCTTTTCCTGAGATTTAGTTATTTAAGATCTCTATCTGATCTTCTAACAGTGTGGACAGTTTACATTTCTGAAGGCATTCCTCTGTTTCTTTTGTATTCTCAGTTTTGTTGGCACTTTACCATATAAATAGGTTCTGTTTATTCTTTTAATTTCTTCTAGTTTTGCTGTCACTTCATCTTGCTCATTTGCTACTTTATTGATTATAGCTAATGATTTCTCAAATTTATTAGACTTTTCACCAGCTTTTAAGGGTCTTTTTATTAATCATTTCTATAGTCTTTTTGGTTTCCAATTTGTCTCTAATTTTAGTATTTCCTTCCTGATTGTTTTAAGTTTGTTGGCTACCTGTTAAAAAAATGTGTATTATATTCAGCAATTCTTTTTAAAATTTTTCTTAATGTTGTCTATGTTGTCGTTGTAAAGGTATGATTTCTGCCACCTCCCCAGGATCAAGTTAGCTGCATCCTCAAAATTCTGGTATTGTTTCATCATTATTGACTTCATGTAATTATTTTCTTCTCTGACTCACTCGTTAAGTTTTCACTGTTTAGTCATTTGGTTCTGTCTTTTGTTTGTGGTCCCCAAAACAATGATTTTATTTGCACTATGTTCTATATAAGATATATTTACTATTTCTGTCCATTTTACATTTGTTTTCAATATATCTCTGCCCTAATACAGTCCATTTGATTCTGAAAAATATGCATTATTCTTTTGCAGTTCCATTTAGAAGATGCCACAAGTCTTTTAGCTCTAGTTTTTCCAGCAATTTGTTCATTTTTAAAACAAACAGGAACCCTGAAGTTTCCTGTCACTGTTGTGTTACTGTTTACGTATTCTTATAGTTCATTTAATGTTTCTTTTAAGAATTTGGGTGGCAAGGCAAATGGAGCATATAAATTTAATACTGACACTTGTTTGTTGGTTCCTTTCAACATAATGTAGTTTGTTTATCCCTCTTTAGTTTTTGAATATTTGTTTTTGCTTTGTCAAACAGCATAGTTCCAATTCCTTTTTTGGATTCTCTTAACACACAGTAAATTTTTTCCATCTCTTCAATTTTATTACATACATCTATAAAGTATTTTTCTTTTAAGCAACAAATTATGAAATTTTCTTATCTGTCACTCATTTTCATTTTATTGAACTGTTTAATCCATATTTAAAATTATGAGAATTAGGCTTAAAACTTCCTCCATTTGTCGTTAATATTTTTTTTTTTACAAGATATGATTCCCCCCTTCTTCTGCTGTAAACACACATCTCTCTTCAGTCCTTGTAGCTTAATTTTTTTTAAGGCAGTCCTATCACTACTGGCTCTCTTGATGCCTCCCCTTCCATTTGTTACTCCTTTCCCCCTTGGAGTTTTGCTTATTATTATTAACTCCTTTTTCTCTCCTGCTTTTTAATTTTTCTCTCTTTCAATTGGTCAAGTAGATACTTTCTCTGCTTCCCCTTCAACTAGTCCTCTAAATTATTAAAATTTTATTTTTTAAGATCTTTTCCAGAGGTGATTTTTCTCCTTTGCTCCCTTCACTTCACTATCTAGCCTCCGTTTCTATCCAGTCTAGTCCTTAATTCTCTGGACATCGCCCTTATAATTTAGTTCCTTTCTATTCACTCTTTTCTTCATGGAATCAAAACTTCTGTAGTATCTTTTCTGGGTTCTTCCCTCTAATCAGTTTCCATCACTGCCTTGTAGAACTTACCTCCATCTCACCATGCTCCCTTTTTCCCATTGCGCCTCACAGAAAAAAAAGGCAGTTCCTGCAGGTGACAGAGTACACTGCCCCATGTTGTGACCCCTTTCCATGTCCCTGATTGTGCAGTCCAACAATGACCTACAGCCTCCCCTCATCACCCTCCTTCCCTATTTGCCTCAGAACCTCCACCTTTGGTCCATGCCTTCCCATTCCCCCAGATGCCAGTTACCCAAAGGACTTCTGATTCTCTCCACCACCCCCGGGGCCAAGTTAGGATGAGTGGTCTCATTAAGCCACAAATTCTAGTAGATAATCATTTTCTGTTTTGGGGAGGTTTGAGATGTCATATGGATTAAAGAAAAGGTCTAGTCCTTGAACTTGTGAAGTCACATGACCCGGAAGTTCCTCAATATTTCACTACATTCAAATGCCCTGATTTGTTAAACCATTCATTAATTAATAGGCATCCAGTTTGAGGGTTTTGCTACTACAGAAGTGCTATTATCAATATTTTGGCATATACAGAGGCCTTTCTTTTTACTGAAGACCTCCTCAATATTGACTATTCTCATATCTTGTCCTCTTTTTCCAACTTGCTACATGTGAAATGAAGCCTCAGAGTTGTCTTGACTTACATGTCTTATTAGATATTTGGAGCATCCTTTCAACTGGTCATAAATAGTTTACAATTCTTCTTTTGAGAACTATTTATGTCCTTTGCCTATTTAGTCAGAATTTGACACCATAGGTCAGCTGCCATTTCACCCTGAACTTTCCTTAGCACTTAGCACCTATTTACCCTGGAACATTTCTAAACCATGCTAACCCATTTTCTTACAGGCAAGTTCTTCCTGGGGCCTCCATTTTGGGGAAGGGCCCAGGCCAGTCAAAGGCCAGTCAATTTTCACCATTCCTTTTCCACGGAAGCACCTGAATTTCTGAACATTAACAACATTCCCCAGGGTAGATACCCCACCTCCTTCAATTTCTTTTTCTGGGTTGTCTTCCTCCATGATCAGCCCCTGGGGGATAAGAAGTACTTTTGTTTACGCTTGTATTTGTATCACCAGTGCTTTAATACAACACCAGGCACACAATCAGCACTTGGAAAATGCTTCCTCTCTCCCTGCCTATTAATGTACTTGGAATGGCTTGTGGATTTATATATTTTTATTAGTTGCATATATGTATCTTGGATATCAGAACCTTTTCAACATTTAATAAAATTTTTCCTGAAGTTGTTTTCCATCTTAGAAAATAAGCTCCTTGATAGTATTATTTCATTCTTTAGATCCATGGCACCTACAGCACAGTGCACTTTTAGCTAATGCTTAATAGATGCTTATTGATCTTAGGTGCATTAGTTGTATTAATGTAAAAGTTTTTCAAGCCATGTAATCAAAATCACCTACATTATAGCTTCTCTTCTGGGCTAGGTAAGACTTCATCCCTTCAATATAAGTACGTTTTCACATAAATATGTAAAAAGTATCTGATGCATGTATGTGTGTGAGAGTGTGTGTGTGTGTGTGTGTGTGTGTGTGTGTGTGTGTGTGTGAGATTGAAGTGGTAGAACTGTTAATCTCCAGAGCAAATATCCATTTTTAATTTAGTACCATACTTTGTCGTGAGACACCCAGCACAATGCAACAGACAAAAAACTGGCCTTAAGACTCATGAAGCCATGGGCTCCAATCCTGCCTCTGGATACATATTAGCTATACGACCACTCCCAGACAACATTAAGACTAAATTGTAGAACATTAATGTAGAACTCTGGTGAAGGGAATTTCCTCACTAAGAATTCACCAATGAACTCACAGATAAAAAAATTACAAGTAGGGAGGAAGGGAGTGAAGAAGGGATTTGTTAAGTATTACGTGCTAGGAACTGTGCTAAGCAATGGAGATAGAAATATAAGCAAATAGCTAATACCAGCACTCCTCAAGGAGCTTATATTCTAATGGGGATAAATATATTACACACAAATGGGGAGCTGAAAACCAGGGAGTAGAGGGTAATGAAAGTGCAGGAACATTGTTTTCAATTGGGTAAATCAGGAACAACAGACTCGGAAGGGAATGAAGGTTGGCCTGGGCCTCTCTACAGAATGCTCGCTCCATAAAGAGTTTGCCAATGGGAAAGGGGTGCAGGTCCTATAGAGGGGTATTCCAGGTTGAAAAGGTGGCAGGGGTGGCTGGATATTCCTGAATAAGAAGGCCCTAGGCACTGAGGACAATTTCAGGATGAATCCTTTCACACCTATGCTTTGTAGGCTTTTAAAAACAAATGAATGTTGTATTTTTTCAAATGCTTTTTTTTCTGCACCCACTGATTATAATCATGTGGCTGTGAAAAATAACATTTGTTTTTCAAAGAAAGCAAATAAAAGTTGACAAAAGCAAAATTAACTAAACAAATCTTATTGAAAGTAGTGACTGCATAGCAGTGATTATTTAATTTAATACAGCATATGGACAATTTCTTGTTGTTGTCCTTGAAGAGTACCATGACATCAAGAAGGTGATGCCATGACTTACAAATGAACTGGATTTAAGTGAGAGAGAGCAGTGAAAAGTCAACCTGTCTCACTCTCTGATTCAGTCAGTGCCTGTCAAATACTGATACAACAGGCATGATCTGTCACCATTACTGTAGTCAGTACCGTAGACTCATAATATCGATGAGTTGTTGCCACACCACAAGCTACCTTCTGCATTTGATAAGGAAGTATGTAAACCTGAGGTTCATATGATCACAGATCTAGACCTGAGAGGCCACTTTTCTAATCTCATTCTATAGATGGGGAAACTAAGTACCTGAGAGATTAAGTGACATGCTTATTAGGATATTCTACTATCTGCCACTTTCCCACTTCAGGATGAGAACTTTCATAGAGAAATCTAGCAACCATAGCTAGAGGAGTTTTGGAACTCCTACCCTGGAGGTTTTACCTGTCTTAAATGATGAACAAGTACAAACTCACCTAGCCCTCTTCATCTTCTACTTTCCTATTTTATCTAGCCTCCACATATCCCCTTGAGTCACACTGTCATTTACTCTGTTGCAATAAACATACCACCTTTTAATCTCACTTTCTATCTCTTGCTTTGGTTACAGAAACTGAATCAATACTAAATTGCTTTAACAAAGAATATGTCAATGGACTGCCCACCCTATGTATCAAGTGTGGCTCCTTAGACCAAAATTCCCCTCAGTAACCACTGCCCTATACGTGCTCTAACAGAATATAAAATATATTATAATTACAATGTATATATTTATAATATATAAACATGGGGATGGGGATACAGGTGGAGTATGCACACAAATTCATGTGTGTTCTTGAATTTCCAGTGCCTGGAACATAGTGCTTTTTAAAATTATTATTATTTATTCATTTGTTATATTTCTCAACATCTTTCATTTTGTTAGCTATAATTTGGTTTCCCAAAAAACCTTCAATTTGAAAAATAAAAATGATCAGTTAGTTGTTTGAAATTTTCAACAATTACCTTAAAATACTGTCTCTAATCTTTAAAAAATTGAAATAATACAAATAAACTCATAACTAATTTGAAGAGAAACTGTAATATCACCTAATACTAGTTAAAAGCAAAGATAGTTTAAACAGTGTAGAAATACAGGAATACAAAGTAAAAGGCCAAAATCCAGAAAATATGACCTACCATAACAATCACTGAGTTCCACAAATGCTGTTATTAATACAGAAAAAAGACCACTGTTTGCTTTGTATAAATGCTTTAGCTGCAAACTGCATGAAGCTTAATCAATTGAAATGATATGCATAAGACATCAGAAATTTTCAAAAAAAATTAGGTTTTTAATAAACAAAAATAAACTTTCAAACCAAGCCCATAACATCAAATGGACTGTTTATTATATAACGTAGCTTATACAACTGCTAATTGTAAAAAATGGCTCACTGCAAATAAGACTTGACAAATTATATGTAGCAGCTAGGTGGCAAAATGGATAGAGTTCTGGGCTTAGGAGTCAGGAAGACCTGTGTTTAAATCTGTCTTCAAGACCTTTACTAACTGTGTGACCCTGGACAAGTCACTTAACCTCTGACTACCTAAGATTCTTCACTTGTAAAATAGAGGGAAATAACAGTGCCTTTATCCCAGGGCTACTGTGAGGATAAAATGAAATAACATTTGTAAAGTTTTTACAAATTTACTTAATTAAAATTACAATTTATTTAATTAAAATGCTATGTGTTAGCTACTATTACTGTTGTTATCATCATTACATGTAAGGTGACTCTAAAGGATTCTACTTGGAAATATTAGAGCAGTGAGAAAATTAATTTCCTACATGTTTGAAGGTCTGTGGATAAGTTAATTGGGAAATGAAAATCTTAGGTTTGGGGTTTTATTTTGTTGTTGTTACATTTTAAGTAGATGTAACAACAGAAGAAACAACAGATATAATTACATTATGTTGTTGAAACTGAGGGTAAGAAGGATTTGTTACTTTGCTAGTATACTACTAGCAATGCAATATCAAAAGAAAATTTCAATATAATTGACAGATTTAAAGTACAAAAATTATATAATGTGGGACAATTACAATGGACTCTACCCTGATAACGATTAATCAATATTAGGATAAAAGGGTCTATGTGGGCTAGTTAAAAATTTGCCTCCTTATTGCTATTTGGATATACTATCTGCCTCACAATTATTTTTTTTGAGAAATGAGACAAATGGTATATTTGACTTTACTTCTTGAGAACAAGAATGGCTAACAGACTTGTCTCGTGATAGTTTCAAGGAAACCATATGCTGGAAAAAAGCCCACTCATATCATACATATAATGATGATTTTTAAATAAACAATAAATATAAAAATGAAAAAGCAGTGAGTAAATATCTGCATGTTTTATTATTTTTACTCTGTTTAAAATTTGTGTCATAAATGGTAATATATTCTTTATTTTATTTAAATGAAGAGTTTAAATTATTTGCACAGATTACTTTATATAAAATGTATGGGGGTGGTGACAATTTTATTTTAAAAAGGGAAAAATTTCTATATAAAGTTTGGAAACCACTTGGTTAAATGCTGAGGAACAGATAATCACCTCTTTAGCACAACCTTTCACTCAAGTTTTCCTACTACTTAGGATCATACTCCCTCTCTCTTAAAACAGATGGAAAAGAAAAAACAAGCCTCACCCTTCTTGACTCATCTTCTGACTCAGAGATACTGTTTTTGTGCATGTTCTGCCAAATGGGAACCATGTTGTTCTTTCCACATTTTATAAGAATGAAGAGAGTGATTTTTTAAAACCATAGCTCAAACTAATACCCACATATTTAACTTTTAGTTAGCGTATCAAACATATGTCCATAGTTTCAGAAGGTTGAAAAATGAGAACTGGGTTCTACATTATTATGAAAGTCATTACATCCAAGTGGTTATTAAATTTTAAGGAATCGCTGAAAACAAAAGGAAAAATGGTTAAAATCTGATATCTTTTTTTCCTCAAAAAATACTCCAATAATAGACTAAGACTATCAGCAAATATCTAGCTTCAGGGTCAATGAGGATTAAAGGAAGAAAGTGTATACAAATGAACTTTCTTCCAAGAGGCAGGATAGATTAGTGGATAGAGCATTACATTTGGGAGTCAGGATGATGAGTTCAAATCCTACCTTACTTACTAGCTGTAGGATCCTGGCAAAGTCACTTAACCTTTCTCAGCTTGAGTTCCCTCATCTGTAAAGTGGGAATATAATAGCATTTACCTCAAAGGATTGTTTGTAAGACACCAAATGAGAGAATAAATATAAAGCACTTTGCAATCTTCAAAGTATTAAAGCTACTGCTATTATTAAGAATAGTATAATATATTGCTGTTAGTAGTAATGTGCTTATAAATGGACCACCTAGATAATATTAAGTGGCCAATCTATAAACAAATTTAAAGTTCTTAATACTTTAAAAGATTTAACTATGTAACTTAATGATGATGACAGCTAGTAAGTTCTATAGCACATACTATGTATGTAGGCACTGTGCTAAATTCTTCACAAATATTATATTTGATTTTTATACTGTAGTATCAATTTTAGTACACATAATCTTAACATGTAAGACAAATTCAAAGTCAGCCAACATTTCTTTAGTGCCCATTATATACAAGGAACTGTGCTAAAAACCACTGTGGATTCAGAAACAAAAATTAATCTCTGTTCTTAAGAAGTTTCCATTCCATGGGGGATACAAGACATGCACACAAATTAAAGCAATACAAAATAAGTCAAGAGGAAGAGAGTACTAATGACTGGACAGAGGAGAAATCTGGATTAGTCTCCTACAGGAAGGGTGTTACCTGAGGTGTGTTCTGAAGGAGCAAAGAAATCAATGAAATATAGGCAAAGAGAGTGTCCATTCCAGACATGTGGGTACCATACAAGTAAGGCATAGAAGAAGATGAAATGTTATGTAGAGATAATTAGTAGGCCAGTTTGACTGGAATAAACAACTTAAAGGAAAGTAATACAAAAGAGGATTGTGGAAAGGTAGATGATAGTCATACTATAAAAGCCTTTAAATATCAAACAAAAGAGGAGAGTAACAAGAGACCATTGAAGACTTTTAAGTAGGGATGACATGTTTGAAACTGTGTTTTAGGACTATCCATCTGGCAGCTTTAATGAAAACTGATCTGACAATTTTGACAGTGGGGACAGAATAAAGGCAAAAAGACTCAGAGACTACTGCAATAGTATAGAATGGAAGGTGATGAAGGCTTAAACTAGAGTAATAGCTAAGTTGATAAAGAGAAGAAACAGATGTGAGGGACGTAGTTAAGGTGGTATAGACAAGAAAGTAGCTAAAAGGCTTGTTTCTGTAATATTATCGAGAGTATAGATTTTCCCTTTTTCTCTCTAGCACACAACACCTAAAAAAAGACAATAAATGTTTACTGTCAGACTCCAAAGCTGCAAACCTGAAAGACTGAAGGGATGGTGGTACTCTCAAAAGAAACAGAAAAAGTTACAAAGAGTGAATTTGAGGGACAGGGTTGGTGAAAAACACTAGAGCTCAGTTGAGTTTAAGATAAGTATCTTAATAATAATAATAAGTATTAATTTAATAAGTATTAAGGGACATCCAACTGGAAACATCTAATAGGCAGTTGTAGATTAAAGATATACAGAACTGGAAAGAATTTGCATAGACATAATTAAATCCACGGGAACTTATTAAATCATCAAAAAAGAAGGTATAAGGTAAAAACAATGAGTGCCTATGACAGAGCTCTCCTAGGGTACTCATATTTGGAGAAGGAGATAGAGGGGGAAACATAATGATCCAGGAAAGAATACTAAAAAAGTCTTGCTAGACATGTGGGAAAACCAAGAGAACAGTATTATGAAAATTCAGAGGGGGGAAGTATACTTAAAAAGATGGGATGGATAAGTACAATCAAATGCTGCTGAAAGGTCAAAAACGAAAACTGAGATATGCAAGAAATTTTATGAAAAAAGTCATCGCTAGAGTAATAGAATATTTGAAGAGAATGCTGAGTCTTTCTAGGTAAGGGAGAAAAAAACAAACAGGTTCACACATCTTACAAGCTGAAAGAGAAAACTGGACAGGGGCTGGCTACTTCGGATTTACTCTTCAGAGTAAGCCCTATCTTAGAGCCTCACCTAAAAGCAATCTTCAAGCACACCTTTCCTGGGCTCCTTTATTTGTGATCAGACTATCCTCAGCACCACTTGTACACTCTACTTAACTATATTTGCGCTGGGTGAACAAAATTTTAGTTAAATTTTTAGCTAGCAGAGATCTCAAGATATCTGGCCTAGACCCATGGCCTCACGAGGGTACAAGATCACTAAATTTTATAGCTGAAGCAAAAAGACTCAGAGAGGTTAAGAACCTGCCCCAAGTCTGCCTCTGAGGTGCAATACTTTTGTACTGATTTTCTAGAATCAAGAACCTTGAATATTAGAGAAGTTGTTGAGTCATCTCAGTTTTGTCCAACTCTTCGTAACCCCGTGTCTTGGCAATTTGCCATCTCCTTCTCCAACTCATTTGATGGATGAGGAAACTGAGGCAGAGTTAAGCGATTTGCCAGGATCAATCACACAGCTAAGGCCAGATGTGAGCTCACTGCTCTATCCTCTGCACCACTCAGTTGTACCTAAGTGTTAAAAGCCCTAAACCTTAGGAGGGAAGCTAAATTTCTCCTCTCCCCACCCCAAATAAGCCTAATGGAGGTAAAAACAAACAAACAACACTTCTCTAATTGTATGTGTGTGACATTTCTTTTTGGAGGCAGTTGGGGTTAAGCAATTTGCCCCAAATCACACACAGTTGGTAAGTGTCTGAGGCCAGATCTGAACTCAGGTGCTACTGATTCCACGGTTGGTGCTTTTTCTACTATGCCAGTTAGCTTTCTCCTTTTTTTTTAAACTTAAAAATCTTTTTAAATTAATTTATGTTTTAGTTTTCTACAGTCACTTCCATAAGTCTTAGATTTTCTCCCCCTCCCTTTCTTCTCCCTCCGCAAGACAGCACAGATTCTTATATGTGTTCTACACATACATTCTTATACAAAAATTTCATAATCAGTCATGTTGCATAGATGTAGTAAAACGAATGGGAGAAACCATGAGAAAAAGTCAAACAAAACAACATAAAAGAAAATATTCTGCTTCACTCTGTGTTCCAATTCCAAAGTTCTTTCTCTGGATGTGGATGGTATTTTGCTTCACTTATAGGAACTGATGCTGAGTGAAAAGCGCAGGACCACGATATTACTGTACATAGTAACAACCCCAGTGTGTGAGGAATTTTTCTGGTAGACTTAGTCCTTCACCGCAATGCAAGGACCTAAAACATTCCCAAAGGAACCCTTCTTTTTTAATGACTGGATCTCTCCTGTTATGTATGTAAGTTTTTTTCATTCTTTGTACTTGTATTCCAGGCCCACAGAACAGTGCTGTGTCTAGTCAAAAGTTAATAAATGCTTATTTATCTATCAATTCTTACCCATTATCATCTTTGCCAATTTTATGGGTATAGGGTAAAATCTTAATTTTTTAAATGTGCATTTCATTTTGGTGCTTTGGAAAAATCTTTCATACGTGTGTGTGTGTGTGTGTGTGTGTGTGTGTGTGTGTGTGTGTATTTCCTGTATATCTTGGTGGTCAAATCCTCATAAAAGACATTAATGCAAACATTCCCCTCTTAGCCCCAATTACTAATGTTCCTTCTTATCCTAGCTACACCGATTTTGTTCTTAATTTCTCTCTTCCCACTTATAAGGTTTAAATAAGGCTCAAATAAGAACTATGTAAAGTGCTTTGTAAACTAAAACAATATAACAGCTAGTATAAGCATATGTTTGGAGAAACAGTACTGTGCTTCTCTTTTGTTTTACTGAAGATGAACTCTATAGCCACCTCAATAACCAAATACTTTATTGTCCTCAATTACAGGTGGCCTCTGTGCTAACTGAGGCCATCTGCAAAGCTGAAAAAAATGAACTCTAATGTAATAAATAAGCTTGAAATGTAGTCATAATATTTCAGAGGCATCAGAAAATATGTAAATTCAAAATGCTTTTAAAGCAATTCAGGTCTAGGGATTTATCTGAAGTCCCACAACTGCTTAGTAGTAGATGAGAGACAAGAATCCAAGCTTTCTGACTCCCAGTGTAAGGCTCTTTAACAACATCCAATAAAGCCTCTGAAAACAAAACAAAATAAAAAAACTGCAGCTATACAGTCACTAGGGGGCGCAGAGCTAACAGTTTCAGAATCTTCATTGAAAATGCTCAAAAAAAAAAAAAAACCCTCCAAAAAATCCAACTCCATAAAAAAAAATCTCTCAGAAACCAAAACATTTAAAGACTGATAAACTATACGTGCCATGCAAAATATGGAAAAAGCAAATCTGAAGTCAGTACAGAAACTGATTACTAAATTAAAAAGCCATATTTTGTCACACACTTTGTGGCCTTTATAGGACATTTATTTACCTGAAACTACAGCAAACAAAAAACTTTGCTGATTTCATTAACAAGTGTTTCCTAGAAATAAATTCTAAGAATTAAAATATTCCCTATCGTTTACCAAGCTGGACTTGACAACATATTGGAAAACACCAAATATGTAACATTTTGAAATTCTAAAATATAAATATAAATACCTGATAAACATATATAAAATACATATAAAATATAAACACCTGATAAACACATTTTTACAGTATGAAGGGTAATGGGACATGATTATAAAGAAGTCTTAGAGATCACTTGGTCCAATCTTCTCTTTTTAAAGATAATTGTGACATCATTTTCCAAAGACATATCACTAATCAGTGGGAGAACTTAGGACTGGAACCCCATTTCCAGAGGGCAAAAGTCTTTAATCCCAGATGCCTGAGAATCTGAAGATGGTGGATCTCTTGAACTCAGGAGTTCTGACCTGAAATGAGCTATTCTGTTCAAATGTCTGCACTAAGTTTCTCACTAATATGGCGAGAGGTCCTGAGGTGTACTACTAGGTTGCTTGCGAGTAAGGAGGCACTAATCTAGGTTGGAAATGGAAGCAGTCAGAACTCTTGTGCTGATCAGTAGTGCCCACCAAAATTTAGGAAACCCAATTTTTTAATGGGAAGCTAGGTCATGCAGTATATAGAACATTGGGTTTGGAATCTGGAAGACCACTGAGTTCAAATCTAACCTCAGGATAAGGGTGTGGGTGGGAGAAAAAAAGGGCCATTACTAGAGAGCCATAGGCAGGTTGGTGGAGCAGCAGATAAAAGTGCTGGATCTGGAGTCAGGAATACTCACTTTTTGAGTTCAAATCTAACTTCAGACACTTATTAGCTGCATGACTCTGGGCAAGTCCCTTAACTCTCTTTGCCTCAGTCCCTTATCTATAAAACGGCTGGTGAAGAAAATGGCAAACCACTCTAGTATCTTTGACAAGAAACCCTCCCACCAACCCCCATGGGGTCATGGAAGAGTCAGACACAACTATACAACAATAGCAGCAATCTTTTAAAGGCAGAAGAGAAAGAAATTCACTGTTTCTACTGCAGTGCTCTTTCTAGCACACCACTGAACCCTAAAATGACAAGTAATTATGATGTGCCTATTAATTGCAAAGTATTATACTAAACTACTCTGGAGAGAATACTCATTTTGATTTATATATGTTTTTGTTTTTTAATTAGTACTTTGATTTCACAAATGAGCACAGCAGATTATGGTGTGAGTATAATTCTAATTGGTAAAGGAATAAACATTTAGAGTTTGGTTTCCTTAGTTTTGGCTGCTGACCTTCCACAGATGCTTATATAAAAAGTGGGGAAGGAAATTACTTAGAATATGTAACTGAAGGTTTTTTAATATTAATTTTTTAGAGTTTAAAAATTTAGTTAGATATGAGTTAAAAAGATTTAAACAAAGGTTCATTATCAGCTGCTTTTGTGGGTTAAATAATTATTTCCATTATTAAAATATATGCAACAAAAAGAGACTTTTCTGATTTATTTTTTCTTTAAAAAAAGTTAAACACAACAAATATTTATTATGTGCCAGATTCTGTGCTAGGGATACAAAAAATAAGTAAGTCCTGCCTTCAAGGAGTTTGTATTCTACTAGGGAGAGCAACATGTATACAATAATACATAATGTGTGTGTACACATACACGTACATACATACACACAAAGGTTTTTTTTTTTAAAGTGTAAGTCACTTTTAAAAGTTACAGTGTCTACATAGTACTGGGACCAAAACCACATGCTAGGTAATAGTAATACATTATATATTCATCAGTAAAAACCTACTGAAATGACTTTAGAAGATTCTTCAAGGATGTCAAAAAAAATATTTTAGTCCCAAAAATTTCATATCAATCTGCCACATTATTTTTTAAAATTATGTTTAAAATATGCACTACTGTCCCACTCTAAAAGCTCATACCCTAACCAGATGTTTATTCTTTTATCAGGGACCAATCTATATCTTTGCCAAAGATGTGTAAGAAACTACCACACTGTTTCCAAAAAAAGAAACTAGGGAAAATAAAAAATTAAGTTAATATGTCAAATCTTGGCTCTGAAGTATTGTTAATAAATAACAGATGTAGGCAACATTTTAGTTGGAAACGTTTTAGAAAGAGAATAATATATTATTTGATATTATAATGTTATCAATGTTATTTCTTAGAGAAACAATGAAAATAATAGTAGTTAATTCTTTTGGGCCCAAAAAGTGCACGATATCAAAAAAAACTGACATTGAATTCAACACAGTATAAGATACAAGATAGGCTAAAAAATTATGAGGCAGATCTTAAGCCTTGGTCCTAGAGAAAGTAAATTATTTTCCCAAACAAGTTCAGAAAGGTAAGTAGCAGAAATGAGATTCAAAATCAATCTCCTTGGACCTGGGATGTTTAATATTTTTATCACTTTATTATAATAGCTTAAATGGCATGTTAATAAAATCTGAATGTGCTGTCACAAAGTTCAGCAAGAGGGAGGCTATGCTAGCAAGAGTTGAAAAAGATCTCTAGTTTGGCCAAATATAATAAGATTTTATTCAATAGGGACAAACCAGAAGTTTACATCTGCACTCAAAAAATAAACTTCACAAGTATAAAATAAGGGTGGCATCAATATACTTATGTCTGAAAAAAAAATGAAGGAATTTTTGTGCCAGCTCAACAGAAGTCTGGGTAATACTTTTTTAGGAAGAACATTAACAAAATGTTTACACCATATGACAATCATTTAAAGGAGCTGGTGATGCTTTAGCATGAAGAAGACTTTAAGAAAACATGAAATGTATCAAAGAGCCTGAAGGACTCTGGGCTTGGCCTCCTAGAACAGAGCTAAGAACAATGTGGTTCTGTGAAGTACAGTGTAAAGTACACTGTCTTCAGAGGCAGGGCACCTGGTTTGAATCTCAGATCTACCCTTGTATTATGTGATCTGTGGCAAGTCAATCACTGTTTTAAATGACTTCTAAGGCTCCTTTTCATTTTAAATCTACTACTCCCAGACCAAAAAGAAGCAATTTTAGTTTTAAAATAAGGAAACACTTCCCATCCATTGGAGGTGTACCAAAGGGGAGTGGGCAGTTTTGGAAGGTGATAAGTATTCCCTCACTATTGTGCAAGGGCTGATTATCAGCTGTGGAGAATGTTGTAGTGGAAATTAGTGTTTAGGGGTATGTCAGTTTAGAGTAGTGGTTCTGAAACATTTTGGTCTCAGGATCTCCTTACACTCAAAGATTCCTGAATACAGAATTATATCTAGAGGCCACCGCATTTTACAGAAACAGTCCCAAAGAGGTGAAATAACTTGCTCAAACTGAGCAAATTACTAGAAAAGCTGAGAGTACAACCTAAGTCACTTACCAGTTCATATATTTTCCACTATACTATTTTCCCCTGTGGCAGTCAAAGGTCATTTAGAATCTCAGAGCCCCACTTCTTTGTGCCCTAAAGTGGAGCCAACTGCTCCCCCACTCCCCACCAGGAGAACCATCCCAACTACAGAGGTCTCTGAGTCACCAGCCACAGACTAGGCAAACATGGCAGGGTTGCCTCTCTCCTCTCTTTACCTGCCTCAACCAAGGAACCACAAGACCTCTTTGGGAACACAAGGTCCCCCCAATATCGGGACCAGCTCAGCCCAGCACCAGAGAAAATTAGAGCCAGGGATCTCTTCTTCTCTCAGGCCCATCCATATCCGGGGTTGGGGGGAAAGAGAAGAAATGGGGTATAAACCTAGAAAAGAATATTTTAAAAAGTTCTGATGGTAGTTCTAAAGAAATTCAAGCTATCCATAGCCAAATTGGCAAAGTTGACAAAAGAGAGAAAATGACATGCTGGAAAGGCAGCAGGAAAACAGGCATACTGATACCCTGCTGGTGGAGCTATGAATTAGTACTGCCTTTTTTGGAAAATAACCTGAAACTTTGCCAAAAAAAAAATCATTTAAGTATGCATACCCTTTCACTAAGCAGTGCCACTTGACAGACAAAGAAATTAAACAGAAGATCCCATATGAACCAAAATATGTATAAGTTTTTTTATGTAATGGCAAAGAACTGGAAACTAAGGGGGTGCCCACAAATTTGAGAATAGCTGAGCAAATTATGATACATGAATGTAATGGAATACTATTGTACCAAAAAAAATGGACAAAGACTTTCAGAGAAACAAGGGAACACTTGCATGAACTGATTCAGAGGGAAGTGGACAGATCTAGGAGAACAATTTTTACTTAAACATCAATATTATAAAAATGAACAATTTTGAAAGACTTAAGAACTCTGATCACCCATGATTTGAGGTCTATGATGAAGGCTAACAGATAAATGATGGACTAATACACAGGAGATACACATTTTTGGATGTGGTCAATATGGAAATTTATTTCACGTGATAATGATTTCTGGTTAAGTGTTTTGTTTGGGGGTGAGGGGTTGTGGAGATGTGAAAGGAAGAAAAAAGTTTGATAATTGAAAAATAATCCTGATGGGAGATTTATTAATTTACACAGGTCGCTTTAGAGGCAGGCTACTATAAAATGCTCCCCTACTGGGACTTAATTCCCTTAAGAATGAGATTTAGAAGTATCTGTACCTTCCTCTTCCCTTTCTAACATTAGATTTGAGAAGAGATCTCTATCATACATTTCCATCTCAGTCCTTGGATTGGGTTGTTTAGAGAATTGGGGTAACATCAAGAGATTACCTAAGTAGAACACCAGTGTTTTAATTTATACATTCAACATAAAAAAATAGGAGTCTGTGTTCAAAGTATTAGTTATACAAAGAGATATATAACACAGACCCTGCTCTCAGATACCTTACTTCTCTGTGCTACCATCTCAAGAGGTGTACAATTACTTGCATTCTGCAGTCCATCCTCTTCTAATTCTGCCAGGAGGTTATTATCCTATTGGTCATTTCTCCTCTGTCAGTAACCTTCCATCTATTCCTATCTACTGGCTCCTTCCCCAATGCTTGCATTCATACCTAGATTTTCCCTATCTTTAAAAAACAACTTTCGTTTGACTTTCCCATTCATTCAAGATAATCTGATTATTTCTTCTGTTTCACAACCAAATTCCTAGAAAGCCACTTATACTCTCTTATTAACCATTTACTTCTTTATCCCTTGGCCTTAAATATCACTGCTCACCTATAAACCCTTTATTGCTAAACTCAATGGAGT
>CM053769.1:184148751-184346005 GCA_028658325.1 Potorous gilbertii
TCCACTTATGTCAATGTGACTACATAACGTCACTATAGTGAAAATATGCTCAATAGGAAAGTATATGTCGAACCTATACAGAATTGTATGCTGTCATGGGGAGGGAGGGGGGTAGGGGGGGAAGGTGTGGGGGTATAAAATCTTAATTTTAAGGAAGTGATTGTAGAACATTTATAAATAAATAAAATAAATAAATAAATAAAAGGAAAAAAAAAAAGACTGCTCCAGATGATTTGACAGGTCAAGAATAAAATGGAAATTCTAAGGTCTTCTAAAATCTGGTTCCGGCCTTCATAGGTTCACTCATAATCATTCCCTCTTTGAATACTTTACCTTTCAGCCACAAGGTAATTTCCCCAAACTCCTTTCCACCCCCTATCTTTCTAAATTAACTTCTAAAATTATGAAGTTAAACAACAAAAAGGGGGAATATTTCCACATACATAGAATACCACCAAAAAGGGATTTTATAGGAAACCATAAATCTCCATTTCGTACTCCTTGCTTTTTTAAAAAAGTACAGTACATAAAAACATTAGTTTCAAAACTGTCCTACTTATCTACTCTTTCTTTTGAATTTCTTTCTATTCTTTGTGCATTTTAAAATAATGTACCAAAAGTCTTCTATTTTTGGCATCATTATTTCCCCATCAGTATTAAGAAGTTTGCTTTATTGAGACTATTCCCTATACACAACTACCCATTACCCTTTCTCTTGCCTTTCTTTCACCCCTAATCTTCACTCATTTCTACACCAAACCTGGGGGACGAGGGGTTTGCAACTCCACTCCTTCTTTCATGTACTCTTCTTTTTACCTCAAGTAAGAAATATCAAGTTCCACTCCATTCTTTTTCCTCTTCCCTTTCCTTTTCTCTCCCCTTCAAATCCTCAGAACAGAATCAATAATACCCCTAGGGTGCTCTGTTGTTAAGTTCTTCTCCCCTGTTAGATGTTGGTGCTTCATCCCCTAGTGCCTTCTAATTACTCACATAATGTATGACTTGTTACTTTCACGTAACTGGAATATGTATGTTTGTGCCTCTCAGCTTCAACAGAACAGTCAACCAACTTGAATTCATGAAATAAAAAAATTGGCATTAGAAAGTCAATGTTTATATAGCACAAAGCCAGCATAAGTCCTCTGCAGACCAGCACTGAATTGTTGGGAGAAATATGTATGTATCTTAATAAATTTAAAAGTCATTACCCAGTGAACTACACAACTTTTAAGTCATTTGTTCTCCTGTGCTGTTTCTTACATTTTAAGTGTCTTAGGTTAGAAGAAAAGTTATACTTTCTGAGGATATTCTGTTTGAATTAAACAGATTCATCAATCTTTAGTCTGCTCAACTTTTGTTAATGTTTAAGTTCATGAAATAAAGGATTTGAAATTGAAAAGAAAAAAAATCTGCAAGTCAAGGGCCATCCCTTGAAGTATATACGCAGCTTTGTAAGAAAAGTGATTCTTGGTTGTAGGTCTCTACTCTTTAATCTTTTGGAATACTGGATTCCATAATCTCCTCTCATTCACAGTCAAAGTTTCTGCCACGTATTGTGTATTACTGACAGTGGTTCCTTGGCACTTGCTATTTTTTTTTCTTTTACATGTAAGCTCTGAAATTTGACTATGTCATTCCTGGGTACTTTCTTTGGCTATTTCTTCCAGGAGGTGATCAGTGGATTCTGTCTTCACTTTGCCTTCTGAGTCTAAAAGTTATGGCCAGTTTTTACTGAAATACAGGGACTAGGTTTTTTCTCTTCATTAATTATAGCTTTTAGAAAATCCATTGAGTCTGAAATTCTCTCTCCACCTATTTTTCGGATCAGCTGTTTCTGATAGCCAATATTTCATATTTCCTCCTACCTTTTCCAATCATGATTTTGTTCTAATAATTCTGGCTGTCTTATAAAGTTGCTGATTTGTTCATCCTAACCTAATTTTCAGGGAACTTGTTACTTGGACAAAGAGTTACCACTTTTTGTTCTAAGTTTTTTATTCTCCTTCCAATTCTTTCCTCATGGGCTTTTATTTCATTTTATAAATATATTTTCTTCATTTTTTCTAAGTATTTATGTAGTCCCTGAAGAAAATTTCTTTTTCCTTTGAGTTTCTGCTTACTATTTTTACCAGTTACTTTCTTCTAAGTTGGATTTCTGGACATCTTCAATCTACAACAATTTTTTATTCTGGTCAGTACTTCTTTGGTTTTTCTCACTTCTCCAATTTTAGTTCATGAAGTGTGGCTTTATGCCAGGGCCAGGCTCATCCCACACTTCTAGACAGGGTGGCTGGCCGTGTTTGGTCTTGTCCTAGGTCACCTGGTCTCCTGTTCTGATCTCTAAACTTGCAGGGTTTAGGCTCCCCTAGATATCAAGAGTTCAGAGTGTTAGATATTCAAGGCCCATTATGATGAATCAAGACAGTCCCAGGGACCTCAGAGCCCATGGGGAGTATCTAGCTGATACTCCAGTCACTATTACTCCTAGTGACTTCTAAGGTCCCAGGTCCTGCTGTGGGTTTTGGCCTAACTAGGGCTTTTCTTGGGGATAGCCTCTGCTCTTGCTGGCTCTGGAGAGAATCTCTTTCATTATTATCTATGGGATTCTAGCTGATTTTTTTGTAGAGTGTGAAGTAAAAGCCCCTTACTGTAGTTGCTCATTGAATTTCTTGATGATATTTAGTTTAAATGCTAATTTCTGGTTTTTGCTAAAGAAACTATGTGGGAGCCAGGGGTTCTGCCTGTGTCCAGGCAGCTATCTTAGTCAGAAGTCCACCTCTGTGTATTGGTACAGGTTGTTCCAAATGTCTGGAATACTTTTCACTTATTTCTGTCTCTCAAAATTTTGATCTTCCTTGAAGGCTCTGTTCAGGTATCGACTCTTTTGCGTGGCCTTCTGTGATCCCCCTAATTGTAAGTGCTTTTCAGCAGCCAGAATGCTGGTCAGGAAGAAGTGTTAGAATTTCACCGTGAGCACTGTGAAATCACATGAACCTTTATCTACAAAATGAGGGTCATAATACCCACTGAAAAGAGTTGCTATGAAAGTAAATTACAGTATGTGAAAAGTAGTTACAAATCTTAAAGCACCATGTTAATGTCAGTCATCAGTATTACTATTATTTCCCTCCTCAAACAGTATGAGTAGATAGTAAATGTCTCTGGTAGCAAGTAAGGCAGGGATTCTAATTTCTGTCTTTGTATTCTAAGATCCTAATGGAGGGCAGGCACTTAACTGAAACTTGAAGAGGAAAAAAAATGTATACAAATAATTATGATTTTAAAAAAGAGAATAAGAAGTACAAAGGGAGTTCAAACAGAGTACTATGAGGAATCTGAGGAGAGATTGGGGGCGGGGTGGAAGGTAGCAAAGGAAACATTTTCTCAATTATTTTATAACCTTTGAACATTTCCAAGGTCAAAAAGTGATCTTTTCACTCATTTCTTTGAAAGAGTAAAAAGGGTAAGGAGGAAATAGAAAGACTACTACCTTTAAAAGACATTATTGAGATTTCTATTAAAGGAGTGGCAAGGTACTATTAACAACTTTATTGGTCAGCCCAAGTCTTCTGACTCCAAATCCAATGCTCTCAAGAAATATTCACCTGTCAGTAAAGTCATGCCTTTCTCATTTCAAAATAAAGAAACTGGAAAGAGTAATTAAATGTAATACTTGCTGGTAAGACCCCCATATTTGATCAAAAGCTGGGATAAGAAAGAATATATTTCCTGGGTTATAATCTTATACATACAATATTAAAATCCCTATGCTTCTTGAATTTCACTTCCAAAATCAAGTAATTAAAGGTATTTAAGACATAACTGATTTAGTTGCATAAAAGAACTAATTTAAATGAAAAAAAATGAACAGATAAGTGACAACAGTCAATGTTTATATTAATACCAAAAAAAAAAAACATACTGCTCAATCCTGAATCATCAAAGCTTTGTACAAATGGCACTCAAAGCAAGGAATAACAAGCAAAAATTGTTTCCCTCCACCTCCCACTCCCACCCACCCCCCTCACTGCGCAAAAAACTTAAAAACAAATAAATAAAAGGGGCAACTAGGTGGTGCAGTGAATATAGAGCACTGGCCCTGGAATCAGGAGGATCTGAGTTCAAATCTGACCTCAAATCTGACCTCAGACACTTGACACTTACTAGCGACACTTACTAGCTGTGTGACCTTGGGCAAGTCATCTAAAACTGATTGCCTTGCCTCCCCCATTTCCCCCCCACAAAAATTGTTACCAAATAAAAATGAGCTTTCTAAAGATAGAAGTTGTCAAATATTTAATTTCTATTTCCCCTTTTCATTTGTATAAAATTAGTTATTCATGTCAGTCTTTAGTGTCTCATAGGTTTTTAAAGTGTTTCTCTTGCCTGTGTTATCTCATAAATAAAAAGATAATTAAATTTCCCAAAATTTAATTCTTTTTATTTCTTCTCAACTGTTAGAAATAGCACAATGAAATGGGTAAAGCATAGGACTTAAGTTAATCAATAAACATTTATAAAGCAAAGTGAAGGGGAATCTGACTTCAAATTTCAACTGGGCCACTAATTAGCTGCAAGTCATTTGAACTCTATGGGTCTCAGTTTTCTCATCTGTAAAAAGAGGGAGACAGACTAGGTTATTTCTAAGACGCGAATTCATTTGTATTAACTGTGAGCAAATCAAAACCTACACCTTGGTATTTACAACTACATAATGCTAAAATAATACCTGTACTATCTACCTCACAAGATTCTTATGAGGAAGACTTTTTTAAAGTGTCATGGTTAACTGCAAGCTATTATTTTGAGTAATATTTTGAAATAAGTTGACCAGAACACTTATTGTGTCACATTCCCTTGTAGAACTCTATAAATACATTTGGAAGCACAGGCATTAAGGAAAACATAAACATTAAAGAGGTATCATCACTGTCATTTTGAATTTATGTATTTTCTTCTCAGTCCCCAAAGTTGTTACATGAATTTAAACTTCCTCTCTTAAAAACTCTTTTAGGGTCAAGTATTTCCCTGTGATATAAACTTCACAAAATGAATTCATAAACAAACATTAGGTTAAGGACTAATTTATTATGTACAGTGACAATATGAATTTTTAAAGTATAGTCAAAATAAATATAAATGAAATTATCTTTTAGGTAGGTTCATTCTATGTAATTATGTGGTCCTTGTTTATTTTCACAGTATAAAGAATGAATAGATTCTTTTTTAATACTTCAAAAGTTTTATGATTCCATACGGGTATTTTCTTCAGCAACAAAAATCACCACCTTTTCCTACCTTAGTTGATGATCACAAATTGAGGAATCCCTTCCCCTCAAATCTTCAGCTTAAGGTCAACCTTCTAGTAATAAGGTTCCCTGGATATTTCTGTCCACAGGGCAGCAAGGTAGTACAAGAGAAAGGCATTGGGCAAGCAGCTGGGAAGACCTGACTTCAAATCTGGCCTCAGACACCAGCTCTGTGACCATTAAAGCTGGTCTGCCTCAGTCAGGCATGGTCTTAACTTTCCTCAGACAAAAAGAGGATAACAACAGCATCCACATCCCAAGGCTGCTGTGAAGATCAATGAGAAAACATCTGTGCACAGAAGGAGATTAAGAAATGCTTGTTTCCTTCCTTCCATAAGCAAACTGTCATCAGAGGTACCATCAGTAAGAAAACTTTTGAGAATCCTGGGTCATCTCCATGCTCCGATGAGGCAACGGAACAGACCTTGAAAGGAGGTTGTAAACGTTTTTTTCCCCATACCCTACTAAGCTTTAAAAAACAAAAACTTTAAGTCTTAAAAAATTAGTTTTGAACACCAAAAAGTTATAATAGATCTGTTCCTCCTCAAGTGAATAAGATTCCTTGGTTTCCACTTTAATTTCTCTAAAAAACAAACCTTAAGAAAAAAATTACATTAGAGTCAAGATTACAAAAAGTGGGAGGGGTGAGGGGGTTATGCAATGACAACAGAGCAGTATTTGCAACTCTTATCCAATTAGGAAAAAAAACAAGGGGCAGGGCATTCAGGGTTGTAAAAAACAGCAAATGTACTCAATGCCTCTTTATAAGAGGGCTAAAGTTAAATTATCTCAAGTCCTAGTTTTATTCTAACAGGCTTTGCTATTAAATTAGTTTGTAGTAAAATAAAGACAGAATACTAGTTGGAAAAAATTAGAATGAAACAATGTCTTTTTTTTTCTGCTTTATTTCTCGAAAAAGGAAGTAGCCATCTACATAAAGGTAATCCAAACAGAATGGAACGGCAATGAGTAAATTTGTGGTAAAGTCAATCTTAATTCTGGCCCAAACTCTCCACTGATTTTCATTGTAAAACAAGAACTTGTGGTTTTTTAATAATGAAGTTTTATTGAGATGTAAAATTTATCAATGCACAATATTCTTTTCAAATCATATAAAAGAAAACTGGATAAACATTAAAAATGCTTAATATTTACAAAATATTATGTTCTAAATACTACAAATGAAAACAGAATTTTGGCAGTATAAATACAGTAATGGTTTCCTTATCTGAAATACACCTACTCAAAATACAGCAGAGAATTATCTTCCTTCCTGTCTCCATGCCAAAAAACAAAAACTCAGAGGCTTATTGCTTATCAGTAATACTAACTGATGACCCTAAATCCAGGTATTCAATACCTGGATATAATTTAAACAAGGAACCACAGTTTAACTACATGTACTTTTCTCAAAGAATCCCCTTCAAGTACTCCATTTAATATAAACTTCAGTGGCTCTCTATAACTTTCTGAATCAAATATAAAATCCTTCTGTTAATTTTCTGAAGACCTTCTTAACCTGGTCCCCCCTTCCTTTTGAGTCCTCTGATAACTTCCTCTTTCCCAATATAACATGATCCAGTTACAGTGGTCTCCTTGCTGTTCCTCAAAAGACACTTTCTTCATCTCCCAATTCCATGCATTTTCACTGGCTGTCCCTCAAGCTTGAAATTCCTTCCCTCCTCATCGCCATCTCCCAGCTTCTGGGGCTTCTTTCTGGTCCCAACTAAAATTCTATATCCTATATAAGAAGCCTTTCACAATCCCCCTTCCTTATTGCCTTCCCTCTACTAATGATCTCCACTTTATCCTGAATATATCTTCTTTACACATAATCATTTCCATGCTGTCTCCCCCAATAGACTGAACCCCTTGAGAACGGGCACTGTTGTTGTTTGGCCTTTCTTTTTACCCCCCCCCCCCAGAGTTTAGCACAGTACCTGGCATATAATAAGTGTTTAATAAATGCTGGCTGACTGACCAATTCAATACATATTTATAACACTTAGAAAGCTTAAATTGCCTGAATTCTCAACCCAAAAGGGAATATGGGTGGCCAGAGGCACCCCTGGTAAACCACTGTTTTGATTACATAGTCTGGCAGTAGCAGAGTAGCCAGAAAAAAATATAAAAAGATTTTAATTCTAAATAGCCTCAGGCCATTCCTCAACAGAGCTGAAGAAGGCATCACAGTAAATAAGTGATGCTCATGACAACTAAATTTATTCAAGAAATGGTTAAAGACAGAGCTATAGGCAAATAGAAATCTTTTCATCAAATTAGTGTAAAAATTTTAGTACCTAATTTTCATAAATAACTTTAGCTATAAAGAAAATCCCACAAGACACCATTCCCCAAGGACAGTAGTTAAATGAGGTTCTACAATATGCAAGGCCAGGTAAAACTAATAAAATAATAATAATCCCTATTTATGTGATTTTAGCCAAGATTTTCATCAGTCTTAAAGTGCTTTAACATTTCTCCTCTCTTTATGTATAAGGCAATTCTCCTTCCCCATTCCCATTATTCTTATTTACTGGTCATTTCCCAGAATCTCCTTTTACAATTTGTTAGAAAGTGCTTGTGAATAATGAAGTAACAAAGCCAAGAGCTCAATTCTTAATTAGTAACAGAGGTTCAATCCAATAGCTCCTGGGACATGTGGGCTGTTCATTATCTAGAGGCCGGACAAAAATCAAATTAGTAGATTGTATTAATACACAATGATATACTGAATTGATGGTTTATGCCTCACTGGATATTAATACATCAAACTATATATGCAGGGTCTATCTTTGTGTTGATAATTTAATCGTAACACACAGGAACAGGATTCCTATTCAGGCACTGGTTGAACTCCAAGGTTCCTTCCAATTCCCAAATCTGATATGAAGAAAAAATAATCTCACTATTTTACAGATAAGGCCAATATGGCAAGCTTAAGGCACAAGATCTTCAAATTCTCTAAGTTTGCATAATGTTTGCTGTCCATCAGTGAATCTGTTATAAAATTTATCAACTACAGGAATGAACTGGTTGAGGCAAGAGAGGACCTTTCACGCCTGTCCACACTGGAAAATTAGTTTCACACCTTTCTCTAGGCTAAAAAAGATGAATGCAGGAATTAGCAGCAGAAAAAAACTATTAACAAATACAAGCTGTCATCACTTCAAATGACCTGCAAATAAATTTCCGAGAAAGACAAACTGAAAACTCTTAATAGTGTTTTTTCTTCAGTAATTGGTTGAATAAGGCTTCTGAAGATGCCTTTTTGCAAACAGAAGCACTCTTTCTGAATCTGATAGCCTTTTCATGGGTCACTTTTTAAAGTAAGGTATGTAAGATTTTAAAAGGAAAGAATACTCTCTACATATCCAATACACTGAACAACCCAAAGAAATTTATCTTCAGAAAATTTTTCTTATACCTTATAATTAGCAATTCTTTCTAAATAAGGAAGATAATTCTACAAGAAAAATTTCTTTAAAGCCTGAGTCTGGTTTACCATTGAAACAAGCCAATTGTGTAGGTGTGACCTAATCTAATCTACCCCCTATATTATCTAAGGTAGTATCTTGCACTCAGTTACTCCTCCAAGTTATCATGCCAAGTTACAACCAAAGTCTCAGCTTTGAGGAAATCATCCCAAGAGTATACATTTCCTTTACTGGCCAGGGAGGCCAAAAGACTCAAGAAGTAAACAGGACATCACAATGGCTTAACAACACAATGAAAATCCAAAAATAACATAAAAAGAAAATCATTCAGGCAATATCAATGCTTCCTAAGTTAATCTAAGCTTACCTTAAGCCTAAACTTGCACATATGGATGTAAAATTACAAACATCAGAGAAATTACTATATTTTGCATTGTATAAAAATAGAATGAAAACAGATTTTTCTCAAAGTATATAACTCAATTCTTCAGATCAGTTCTCTCCCTCCTGCTAAATTCTCCAAGGATCTGAAAATGAAGATCACCCAAGGGGAAATGAGAGGTCTAGGATGTAACATATAACCAGTGAGAAACTCTGAAAAGGAAGAGTAAAAGGTATTATTAGGGAAATATATATTCAGGGAAGAGATGGATTGGTCATATGGTGAGGGATGAAAAGTGGAGAGCCTGAATGCTCTGACTACTTCTTACCCATGTCAAGAGAAAGCAAGAAAGGACTCATGTTGGGCAGACCCTCTGCAGAAAACTTAAGAGAAGAACAAGAATTGCACTGGATGAGCAAGTTTCAAACTTCATCATCTTGGTCTTAAAAAAAACTTGTGCAGTACCATATTTAATTACTATTTAATAATTCTCCCCATTTAACATTCTTTTAGTAAACTCCAGATTATTTTTTTTAATGTTCAATTAAATTTGACCACAATTTAAATGAATGACTTACTATATGTGCAAGGAAAGTACTGCCCCACATCTTGAGGGGATAGAGTTATAAAGACACTTTCAGCATTTCACACCCTCAAAAGCTTGTGACTATTGGTGAGATAAAAACATCTACATGGAAAAACTAAACATCAATGCTTTATCTTTTTAACTAATAATAACCCCAATTCATTTATTAAGATCTATGCTTAAAAAAACTACAATCATTAAAAACAAAATATTTCTGAAAAAGTTATCACCTGGTTCCTATCTGCACAAAGAGACTGTTTATACTTACTTCATTCTTTAAGAAACTTTCAGCATAGTAACTTGCTTCACACCTATGCATCAGCAATCCATTGGAAACTTAACAATCTGAAGAGAATTACTTGGGACATACCTAGATTTTTCCGAATTACACACTTAACGTGTCAGAGGCTGAGCTTGAACTTCATCTTCCTGTGCAAGGTTATTTCTTATCCATTATGCCATGCTTCCTCAAGAAATATGTAGTATTAAGTTGTGAATAATAGTTTTATAATGTATATAAACATATACATATGTATATAAATACATAATATTTTTATAATGTATATAAAACAAAAATAGGAATACATACATAGGTATGTGTGTATACGTGTGTATATATATGTATACATATACATACACCTTATGGTGAGAAATATAGACAGGAAAGCATATACTGAGGAAAAATAAACTTATTTTTCACGTTCTAATATAATAAAAACATAAAAATAATAAAAACAACTATAAAGTATATTGCAAATGTTCTATTTATTTTTTAATTTTGTATTTACTTATTTTATTTTACATGATGTATCCTTAAGAAAAAGACAGCATGGAACAGCTTTGAAAGTTGAAAACCTGGTTTCAAATCTGTCTCTGATACACATTAGCTGTGTGATCATGGGCAAGTCACTTTAATTCCAATGGCCCAACACAATTCTTTAAGGCTCTAAATTACATATACCCTATTGCTGATGACATGATGATTTACCCAGAAAATAGCAGAAAATTATCAAGGGGAATATTTGGGGTAATCAACAGCTTCAACTATGCATCGGGGGGAGGGGGTATAAAAAAATGAATTCTTAGAAATAATCAACACTTCTGTAAAGCAATAACAAAATCCATGAAGAAATGATATGGAAGTCTCATTCAAAATAATGATAAAATGAATAAAATAATTGGGAGCCAATTGGTGATGGTCTATTCTGAGACTGAATTACGAACCTTTTATTCCCTTCAGTGCTTTATATCTTTGGAAATATCCCTTGTGGAAGGTTTTTTTGGATATCATAGCAAAGAAGGAAGTACCTCATCAACTGGGGGAATGACCAAGCAAATTACGTCAGTATTATGTAATATTTATGCACCACAAGAAATGATGACAGAGACAGAGTCAGAGAATCCTGGAAAAACTTTTATGAGAGGATACAGAAAGAAGTAGAACCAGGAAAACCATTTATATGATAACAACAACATTGTGAGTCAGTTAACAAGCATTTATTAAGTACTTACTAGTTGTTGAGTTGTTTCAGTCATGACCTCATGTGGAGTTTTATTGGCAAAAATACAGGAGTGGTTTGCCATATCCTTTTCCAGCTCATTTTACAGATGAGGAAACTGAGGCAAACAGTGTTAAGTAACTTGCCCAAGATCATACAGTAAGTATCTGAGGTCAGGTTTGAACACAGGAAAAGGACTTTTCTTGACTCCAGGCCCAGCACTCTTTTCACTGTGCCACCTAGCTGTCGCAAGTACTTACTAGAAAAAATGCTAAGTGCTAAAAATACAAAGAAAAGTAAAGACATAGTCCCTTGCCGCCCAACATCTCTTGCATCTGCTCCCTTCTCTCCTATCCCATGGTCACCACCCTCGCGCAGACCTTCAACATTTTTTGCCCAGACTTTTTCAATAGCTCCATAATGACTTCCTTACCTCATCTCTCCCCACTGCACACTTCAGTTACCACATTGATATGCCTAAAGCACAGACCATCAACTGTTCTGTTCAAGAAGCTGCAGGGGCTCTTTTACTATAGCTAAGTAAAATACAAATGTTTCCACTGGATTTAAAGCCCTGGGGCTATAGATTGTTTTTGAGGATATATTACACATTAGTTACCTTCACATGTTATCTCTAGTCTAACTGCTCTTCATGGTGTCCCTTACATGACATCCCACCTCTGGTGTCTCCAGGTCATTGTGAAGGCTGTCCTCCCAGGACTGGAATGAATCTCTCTAATTTGCTTTGTAATTAAATTTTTTAAAATTTATGTCTTTTTTTACATCACCAATTCGTCCTCCAGTATTCCTCCGCCTCTCAAAGGGCTATCTCATATAATAAATGATATTTTAAAGAGGAAAAAAAAGAAAACCTCAGCAAAACTGGTCAATACATCAAAAAAGTCTGAAAAAATATGCAATGTAGCAAAATGTATTTCTCATGATATAAAGGGTTGGAAGAAGAGGAGGTGTCTTTTATTTCAAGACATGCTTGTTCTTTGTTGTTATTCAATATTCAGTTTTGGTTTTGATTTTGTGTGTATGGGAGGGGTTCTTCTTTCCACTTATATTTTTGTCTTCTGTATTGTTTTCCTGGCACTGCTGACTTCACTTTACCACAGTTCATGTGGATCTTTCTCTGCTTTTTTGTATTCCTCTCTTCTACTTCTGCTTCTTAGAAACACTATCCCCTCCTACATGAAGCTTTTCCAGATCTACCTAATACTGTTGTATGCTTCAAAATTAACTTGTATTTTATAACTCCTTTTATATGTGCATACATTGTTTCCCCCAGCAGAATGTAAGCTCCCCCATGGCAGGGACCATTCCAGCTTAGCATCTGCAACTTAGTGGGCACTTAATAAATGCTTGGTGGTTTTTTTGTTAGAAGGTAGACCACAATAAACTCAAAAGATGCATGACCCAAATAGTAAAAATCATTCCATGAAAAACAAACAAACAAAAAAATATAACCAAGTTAGTTACCTTTTACAGCTAAAGCTAAGGGAAAAATTCTTAACCAAAGAATTCCAGCAATCATAAGGGAGAAGAGATTAAGCATTTGTATAGTACCTATTATGTGTCAAGTGCTTTACAAATATTATCTCATTTAATATTCACAACAACCTTGCAAGGTGGGTGTAATTATTGTCTTTGTTTTAGAGTTGAGGAAACTGAAAAAGAGTAATTTGCCCAGGGTCAAAGTATTTGGGTCAGAGTAATTTGCTCAGGGTCAAATACTAAGTATTTGAGGGCAAATTTGAACTCAGTTGTGCATCACCCAATTACTGTATTTTAATCACAAAATATTAAACATAATTTTGATGACAAGAAATTAAAAAGCTTTTGAGGAATAAAATCAATACAACTAGACTAAAAAAGGAAAACTCAAGAAAAAATTCTTTGCATTACATATCTTTTATAAGAGCTTGATAAAGGCGTTAGTACAAATAGATGAGATCTAGAACCATTCTCCTATGGATAAGCGATCAAAGAATATGAACAGCAGTCAAAAAAACATTTGCAAACTATTAAAAATTACATAAAAGAATATTCTAAGCATCAATAATAAGAGAAAGGCAAAATAAAAGAACCTTGAGGTTTCTTCTAATACCCAGGAAATTGTCAAACATGTCAAAAACCAGGAATCTTCAGAAAAACAAGCACACTAATATAGCTTTAATCCAAAGATCACAATGGTAAGCACGTGGCCTAAAAACGTCTAAGACAGAAAAGATAGATCTTATATATACATTATTCACATCAAAACTTTTGTGGTAACAAAGATCTAGAAGTCAAAGTACAAGAAAGATTTATTAGGAACCTAATATGTGCCAGACATTGTGCTAGACCTTGAGAACACAAAGAATGAAAGAAACTGTTTTCAAGCTTATGTTCTAATGGGGAACATGGTAAGTACCCAAATAAGCACAAACCTAAGAAACAAAAAGCAGTTAAATTATAAGGCAGGTTGGAAGGGCAGGCAGTAGCACTTGGGAGGTGCAAGAAAAGCTTCATGTAGAAGGTGCTGTTTGAGTGGGATCCTGAAGGAGAGGGTTAACAAGAACAACAAATGAGGCAGAAGTGCAGTCCAGGCATGGAGAAGGGATGGTACAAAGACAAATGGTGAAGATGCAGTGTTGTTTGTGAGGAAGAGTGAGGAGGTCAGTTTGACTGGATTTTAGAATGCTTCAAGGTTTAGTTTGGAAGTAATGAAATGTCTTTAAAAGTTAAACACAAGAGCTTATGTTTTTGTCCTTAAGGCAAGAAAGAAAAAGTTACTAGAGTTGTAGTGCAGTGAATGACATGGCCAGATCTGTGATTAATGCAAATCATTTTGGCAGCTTCTTGTAGGACCACTTGGAATATGAAAGAGATTTGAGGCAGCAAAGTTAAAAGGGAAGGACTAACAAATACCTAGAAATCAAACTGAGAACAACTGAATTGTGGTAGATGAATTTAATGAATTATATTGCAGTGTCCCAAGAAATGACAAATATGAAAAATATCTGAGGCATGGGATTGTAAAATGATGCAAAGCAAGCAGAACCAGGAAAACAAATGTACAACAAAGAAAACAAATATAAGTGAGAATAAGAAAGAAATGAACCTGATTGTAGCGTGATTAACAATAATAAAAAAAAATCTGGAAGAATAAAAGGCTCAGAATATTAAGGGAATTAATGAAAAGAAATGCTAGGGAAGGTGGCCTAGCCATACCAGATCTTAAATTGTATTATAAAACATCGATCATGAAAACCACTTGTTACTGGCCAAGAAACAGAGGGGTAGATCAGTGGAATAGGTTAGGTACACAGGACACAGTAGTCAATGATTATAGCAGTCTACTGCCTGATAAACCCAAGAACCCAAGTTTCTGGGATAAGAACTCACTGTCTGACAAAAACTCCTGGGAAAGCTGGATAACAGCGGGGCAGAAATTGGGGACAGACCTGACACCGTAATACAAGAATAAAGTCCAAATGGATACATGATCGAGGTGTAAAGGCTGACATTATAAACAAATTAGGGGAGTAAGGGATAGTATATTTGTCAGATCTATGGAAAAATTTATGACCAAACATGAGTTAGAGAACATTATGAAATGCAAAATGGGTAATTTTGATTACATGGAATTAAAAAGATTTTGCACAAACAAACCCAATGCAATCAGGATTAGGAGGGAAGCAGAAAATTGGGAAAGAAGTTTTACAACTAGTGTCTGTGATAAAGGTCTCATTTCTAAAATATATAGAGAACTGAGTCAAATGTACAAGAATACAATTCATTCCCCAACTGATAAATGGTCAAAGGATATGAACAGGCAGTTCTCAGAAGAAGAAATTAAAACTATCTACAGCCACATAAAAAAATGCTTAGTCACTATTGGTTAGAAAGATGCAAATCAAAACAACTCTGAGGTACCACATCACACCTATCAGATTGGTTAACATGACAAAACAGGAAGATGATAAATGCTGGAGAAAATGTGGGAGAGTTAGAACATTAATTCATTGTTGGTGAATCTGTGAACTCATCCAACCATTCTGGAGAGCAATTTGAAACTATGCCCAAAGGGATATAGCAATGTACATATCCTTTGACCCAGCAACACTACTTCTAGAACTGTATCTGTATCCCTAAGAGATCATAAAAATGGGAAAAGATCCCACGTGCATAAAAATATTTATAGCAGCTCTTTTTGTGGTGGCCAAGAACTGGAAATCAAGGGAATGCCCATCAATTGGGGAATAGCTGAACAAGTTGTAGTACATAAATAAAATGGAATACTATTGTGTTATAAGAAATGATGAACAGCTGGACTTCAGAAAAACCTGAAAAGATTTATATGAACTGATACTCAGTGAAATGAGCAGAACCAGGAGAACATTATACACGGTAACAGCCACAGTGTGTGAGGACTGTTTTTGATAGATTTAGCCCTTCACAGCAATGTAAGAACCTAAAACATTCCCAAAGGACTCTTGAGGCAAAATACCATCTACATCCAGAGAAAGAACTATGGAATTGGAACACAGAATGAAGCAGACTATTTTCTCTTGTGTTATGTTTTGATTTGGTTTTTCTCATGGTTTGTTCCATTTGTTTTAATTCATCTATGCAACATGACTAATGTGAAAAAGTGTTTAATAAGAATGTATATGTGGAATACATATAAGATTGCATGCCACCTCAGGGAGGGAAGGGGAGAAAATTTAAAACTTATGGAAGTGACAGTAGAAAACTGCAAAAAAATAAATTAATTAATTATATATGTATATATGTAGATATCAGACCCAGAGAAGCATTGGGAAAAAAAATGGAGCTAAAAAAAATCTAACTCCTTCCTTCTTTGCATAACTGAGGGATGTAATGTAATGGAAATGTAATATTATATTGCCAATCACTGCTTATGTGTTGGTAGCTTTTGCTGAGTTCCTTTTCATTCTTCCTTTAGACTTTATTACAAGGGCTGGCTCTTTAGATGGGAAGAAGGGTTGATTTGAAAAATGAAAGTGCTATGAAAATGACAGAAATCAAATATTTTTTTCATAGAATATTTTATTCATCTATCAGTTACAATCTAGAAACAAGTCTAAGAACTATAAGCCAGTTCCTAAAGGCATCATGTCACCATCTCTGACCAAAACATATTTTTAAAAAAAGCTGGGTGCTATATCAAAAAAGTGGGTGTCACCTAATAAAACAAGAATTAATATTATACCACCATATAAAAACAGTTTACCTAAGCTCGGAATATCATATGCTCTTCTACTAAATCTCAAAAAGATAAAAATAAAGCAAAAACTCCACAGACATACTGCAGGAAAATGTAAAGAAGTATAACTGAAATTATTTAGGATATTTTAAGATACTGGTCTTACCCTACCTAAGGATATAGCAAATTATTTAAAAAAATTTTTTTTAGAATACTAAAACCAAGTATCAGCCCACAAGACTTTAAAATAATAGAACAGGAAACAAGAATGCTATTTTATACAATAAATTCTATGTAACATTACCCAAAGATGTAGTACTTCTTAATACTAAATGCACAATAAAGAAAGATGGAAACTAAAGATCAGGTTGAGATGAGAAAAAGAGTATATATACCCTAACCTTTATTTCTGTAAAGATGGTTTTGTAATTGTACTCATACGGTTCCTTTGTATATCTGAGTATGGAGACTCCCAAATACTTAATACACAGTTCTAGTTACTCTGAGTGAAATTCATCTAATTCATTTTATTGGATTTTTTTGGCTACGTAAAGAAATATTGATGACTTACATGGATTTATTTTATAACCAGCAATTTTGATGAAGTTAATGTTTCAATTAATTTTTAAGTTGATTCTTCTAGGTCTTCCAGATAGTCCACCATATCATCAGTTTTATTTCCTTTTTGTTTATGCCATTTACTCACCTTTTTGTCACACTGCTTTAGCCGACATTTCTAGAATTATGTAGAATAGTAGTGGTGACAATAGTCATACTTGAATTGTCCCTTATCTTACTGGAAATGCCTTTACTTTTTCCTAATTTCACTTAATGTTAGTTCTTGGTTTTTAGACAGATTTCCCACAGAAATTCTCAACCTGGAGTCCATCATAGATTTCAGAGAGTTTGCAAAATCAGTTAGGAAAAAGAAAACTGCATTTTTATTCTCTCTTACCTCTAACTGAAATTTAGCACTTGTTATTCTGAGAAGGAATACAAAGACTTCACCAAGTTGCCAAAGGGGTCCATTACAAATTAAAAAAAGGTCAAAAAAAAGCATACTAAGGAAAGATTCATTTACTCCTACATGTTCTAATGGTTTGGTTTTGTTTTGTTTTTTTAAACAAAAATGAGCTCTGGATTTTGTTAAAAGCTAATTTTTCAGCAGGACCAGTGAAATATATTGGAAAAAGTCCAACTCATATGCAATATTTCATGTCATTGAAGGATGGGTTGGGAGTATCCTCTTTATCTTCTAAGTCACTTCATTTTGCAATATTAACTTTTAATTTTTGTATGTATGGTTGTTGTTTCTATTTATATATTATTGTAGTCACTGTAGCTATTTTTTTTTGGCTTTGCTTACTTTATTTTGGACCAGTTCATATAGATCTTGCTTCTCTACATTTATCACATTCATAATTTCTTACAGTACCATAATGTTCTGTGATATTCATGTACCACAATTTGGCTATTCTCCAATAGACTGGCATCTACTTTGTTTCCATTTCTTTGCTATCACAAAATGTATTAGTATAAATATTTTGATATATATGGGGACTTTATTGCATATGGTTTACTTGGGGTATAATTCCAGTAATAGAATATCTGTGGAAAGGGGATGGACATTTTAATCCCTTTATTTGCATAATTCCAAATTACTTTCCAAAATCATTGTATAAATTCATAGCTCTACCAATAATGCACCAGTATGCCTATCTTTGTGATAGGCATATCACAAGAATAATTTTGATGTGTATTTCTCTCACTGTTAGTAACTTGGAGCATTCTTTCATGTACTTGTGAATATTCTGAAATTTCCTTTTGAGAAAAATTTGTTGATATGCCCAAAGGACTACAAAAATGTGTATACCCTTTGACCCAGCAATACTGCTTCTAGGACTGTATCCCCAGGAGATCATAAAAATGTACAAAAATATTTATAGCAGCCCTCTTTGTGGTGGCCAAAAACTAGAAATCAAGGGGATGCCCATCAATTGGGGAAAGGCTGAATAATTGTGGAATATGAATGTAATGGAATACTATTGTATTGTAAGAAATGATGAACAGGAAACTTCAGAGAGGCCTGGAAGGACTTATATGAACTGATGTTGAGCAAAAGGAGCAGAACCAGGAAAACTTTGTACATAGCAACAACCACAGTGTGCAAGGGTTTTTTCTGGTAGACTTAGAACTTCATTGCAATGCAAGGACTTAAAATATTTCCAATGGTGTCTTCAGGCAAAATGCCTTCGACATCCACAGAAAGAACTATGGAATTCAACTGCACAATGTAGCAGATCATTTTCTTTTGTATTGAATTTTGGTTTATGATTTCTCCCACTCATTTTATTCTTCTATGCAACATGGCTAAGGTAAAAATGTATTTAATAGGAATGTATGTGTAGAACCTATATAAAATTATATGCCATCTTGGAGAGGGAAGGGAAAAAAAATCTAAGTTAAATTGGAAGTGATTGTAGAACACTGAAAACAAATAAAATAATAATAAAAAAAGAATTATTTGTTCATATCTTTTTTACTATTTATCCACAGAGGAAAAGCTATTGGCTTCTCTTTCATACACACATACACATATGCCCACACAAATATACACATATGTGACATATATCTTGGATAAAGTATTATATTTTTACTACCATTTTGTATGTGAATACTCTGGAGCTTCCTTAATTACCTTCTAGCCAAGTGTATTTTTTGTGACTCCTGCATTTTTTAGGTCAAATGAAACACAATAGATTTTGTTCCAGTTCTTTATTTAATTGTGTGAATATTTGTTTTAAGTGTGCTGTTTACGAATAATGTTGTTGAAATAACATTATCAGATGCTGCTTTTTTTTACCAATTATCTTTCTCTGCTTTATGGATGAGTTTATCCCTTGATTATGAAGTTTATATTTCCATCCATTCCATTTTCCTATAGTATTTTTCACCCATTCTATTTTTACACCATATCCCTAACCCTTTGTGTTATCAAAGGGAGTAACAGGTTGGATAATTACATCAGCCATTTTTTTGTGTTCTAGTGTTTGAACTGGTACAACTAAAACTAAGCTTTCCATCATATGGGGAAGCAAATTTAACCTATTAAATCCTTAGAGGAGTTTATAGCCAAAATCAGAGAAAAATTAATTCAAAAATTGAACTACCACAAATTATATTGCATTTTTAAAATAAACACAAATAAATATGTTAACAGCTTATAATTACTCAACAAATTTAGTATCATTTTTAAACACTTAAAATGCTTGGCTTGGTTATAAAAGGTCAAAACAGTACTAATGAATTGACTTACAGTGTGAGCACATTTCCAGGGGGTAGCTTGCTTCATTTCCCTGAAATTAAAAAAAAGTTTGATTAGTAATAACCAACTGGTCATATGATATGCTAAATGTAAATATTTTAGTTCAGAGCATGTGAAATGGATGAAATGGCAAAATTCTACATGTTTCCATGCCAAAAATGAGAGTTTATACACAAAAGCCAAAGTAATTATACTTTAGAAAGGCTAATTAATAATAAGTTCAGATAAATCTTAAGGCAATAAGCAAGTAAAATCAGGAAAATAATACACATACATACACAAACCCCTGAACACTCTATAACTGCTATGACCAAGCCTGGCCTGAAGAAGACATAAGAAAATAAGTCTAGTTCCTTTCTTTACAGAGATTAGTGGCCTATGGGTGTAAAATACTGCAAAAAAAAAAATATATATATATATATATATATATATATATATATATATATAAGAAAAGGTGAAGCACTTCCAGGTCATGTGAACAAGATGGCAGACTAGGCATTTTTTTCTAATTCCTCACTATTTCTCAAACCTCCCCAGAACGGAAATTATATGCCAAAGACAATGCAACTTCAATTGTTTCCATGGTCTAGGATGACAAGAATTGAGAATAAGGTTAGAAACAAAAACAAAATCCAAAGTCTAGGAAATGACGTTCACTGAACAACTCAGTATCCACCCCCCTCCCCCCACTACCAGTAGTGAGGCTACAATAACAAACTCAAGGATACCACGTAGGCTTATATCAAAACCCACCCTTATACCTTTGACCTACCTCTCCTCCCTCTAGTACCACCAAGTCCCTGGTTTCAGCATGTAGAGGTGTTTCTTTGGCCTCAATAGCCAATTTAGTCACAGTCTTTTGGCAGCAAAACCCTGACAGGGACTATATACCCCAGAAGCACCAACACTGGTGCCAAGGTAACCGGCTCTGAACTGCTAATGTCTGGCCAAAGAACTAAGGAGCTGGGGGAGTGGGATTGGTCACCAGAAAAGGATAATGTGTGTGTGTGTGTGTGTGTGTGTGTGTGTGCACGTGCGTATGGACCCCAGCAAGTTTTGGGGGGGAGGGGAGTGAAAGGGACGAGAAGAGATATACTTATTCTCCCACCAAGGCTGGAGCAAGAGCATAGCATCCAGCTGGGGTCAATTCTGATCAACCAAAATTCAGGTAGAGCACAGACCTAGACTGGTGAACTGTGGGAGGAGGCTAAATTGCTTTGAGATCCAGTCCTCAAGGAAACCACAAAGGGGGAGGGAGTCAGAAGTGAGCAATAAGCAAAATACAGGATCGAAAAAAGACTCAAAATACCAAAGATTCCAGGAAGAAGTCTCAAATTATGTTAAATAATTGAACATAAACAGATAAGTCAACAGGAAAAACAGTAATAACAGAAACATGACCTCTAGATCAAGTAAATGTACTCAGGCATCTTACTGCAAAATGTAGGAAAATGATCCAACACCTGATAAGACAGAAGACTCTGTGGAAATTCAGGATAACATGTAACCATGGTTTATAAGACATCAGAATTACAAGAGCAGAATTTATATCCTGCAATTGCAAAAAAAAAAGAAAAAAGAGCAGAAGAGAACATTTTGAATCTGTAACAGCAAGCCTCAACGAACAAATAAAAGAGAGAGTGGGAAAGCAAATACATAAGTGAAAGACAATCTAGAAGAAGAGTAGCAAAAAATATGAACATCAAAATAAAATATATGGATCTGGAAAACAAGGTACACATAGATAACCCAAGGATCATAGGTCTCTCAGAACAACCTGACAGGACAAAAAAAACCTTACCATAATGAAGAATATAATAGAACTGCCCAGAACTTCTGAACATAGAAAATGAAATTCCAATAGAAAGAATTCAAAAATAGCATCCAGAAAAACCCCAAGACTGCAATTCAATTTGGAAATAACAAGTTCTGCAAGCCATCAAAGTAATCTGAATAAAGCAATACTATTCTGCACTCACTACAAAGAAAAGGGGAATAGAACAATGTGTTCCAAAGAGCACTGAAGCACAGGATGCTGCTCAGGGTGACTGACCTATCTTGAAAATCTAAGCCTAAACCATACAGGGCAAATGATGACTGTCCAATAATACAGAAGAGTTCTTGACACATATTTATAAAGATAATTGGAACTGAAGAGATTATTTGCACCTCAAACATCCAAACAACAGAAACGCAGAAGTGAATAAATGCAAAGAACAGCAGCAACTGAGTGAGAACTCAAAGACTAGTAAGAGACTTCTTTCAAAATGCACACAAAGAGACAGGTGAAAGCAGAAATCTGGGAGAGGCATCAGTGGAGAGCTGGAGACAGGGCATTCTAGACAGAACCATATTGTGAAAAGTTCCTGTATGGGACTATATTTCAATGTAGTGATGTCTTACTTTGGAGGAAGCAAGGGGTTCCAATAATGAATACTCCTATGAGTGAAGGGAAATGAGGACATTACACTGTATGAGGACTAAAGGTTTTGTTGCATGAAAAGTCTACTTATCCTGGGAGATGGAACTTCTGAGGGAAAGTGGCACTAGGAGGAAAAAGAAAAAATGGACCCAGGGAGGTTCCAGGTAAATGTAGAGTTAAAAAAAAAAAAGGTCAACAAGAAAGGATACAGACAGAGATTGGAGAGGAGGTTCCTTACCATGAGGCAGAGATCTCTCCGGTAACTGCAATAATTGGCATTGTTTTGAGAGTGAGGCACCACAGAAAAGCAGAATTCAGGGGATAAACCCTATAAGGCAGTGGTAGACAGTTCCTGAAGGATAAAGCCTAGAATGGGTACTCTGAAGCTTTGAAAGCAAGAGAAAAAAAAGATACCAGAAGATTATAGGGGCCATGAATCAGAATGAGGGTTTAGAGTAAGCAGAAAGAGAAAACCAGTAACAGAGGGAAAAGAATCCTCTTTTGAAAGAGGTGGGGGAAAAAAATGAATGAATAGGATAAACTGGAGAGAGGGAGAATCTGCTTGACTAATTAAGGAAAAAAAGGAGTAGAAATATTTAATCAGATAAAACCAAGAGAGAGAAACTAATAAACAAAGCCCTAGAGGGAAAGGAAAATGAGAAGAAAAGATCAGGAGTGAGGGGAAGAGAGTCAGTGCGAAAAAAAATTTAAAGTAAAATAACTGAAGGAATATAATATTATGTTTATAGCAGAAGAGGGAAAACAACTTAAAAACTCCAGTTTTAGATATGGAGGAAAATATAAAACTAACTTTTGTAGCTTTAAATGCAAATGGATTAAGCAATCTAATAAAACAAAAAAGAATGACAGATTGAATAAGAAAACAAAACCTTACAATCTGTTGTTTACAAGAAACACATTTTTTTAAAGACATATACACAATGTAAAATTGAGGATGGAGAAAAATTTACTATGTGTCAAGTGAATCCAAAGAAGTAGGAGTTGAAACCATGCTGTTTGACAAAGCAAAAACATGTATCTATCTATGTCCTTCTCATACTTAGATACATACACACGTGTGTATACATATGTATCATATATGCACAATATACGTATGTGTGCATGGACATATACATAAATATATACACATGTGAATAATAACCATTTCACAATAAATGCTCAAAAATACGAATACTTCTCAAAAGAACTGCAAAGTATTCACAACCACATGAAGAAATGCACCATTAATAACAAAAGAAATGCCATACAAATCATTCTAGTTTTATCTCACACCCTGCAAAATAGTAAAAATGACCCCCAAAATGGTAACACTTTATGTTTGGAGATGTGGAAAACTGGGCACACACTGTTGATGAAGCTGTGAAACAGTATAATCATTTTGGAAAGCAATTTGGAATTACGCAAATAAAGTGATTAAAATGTTTATAGCAGGCCTTTTTGTGATAGATAAGAATTGGAAATAAAGTGATGCCCATCAAATGAGGAAATGTTCATAAATGTAATCGAACAGTACTGCACAGAGAAGCATGCTAAGATCTAAATATAATTCAATGCAGAGTGAAGTAAGCAGAGCCAAGGAAACAACATACATAGTAACCACAATAATATAAATGGAAATAAGAGCACACTAAAAATTCAAAGTAAATGTAACAAAATTATAAAGATCAGGCAGATCCTTGAATGAAGAGATATGCAATAAAGGCAAATTCATGCTATATGAGGTATGGTTGAAGAAACCAGAGCTGATAGGCCTAAATAGGAGTTGCTTTAAGGAGTATATGGTATGTGGATTGGAGTCTTTTGGGGGGGATGAGGCATTGATAGTTTTTTTTCTTTGACAATTCTGCCATATGGGATAAGGTCTTTAAGGTCTTTAATAAGTGGCAGATTTCATGAGAAGGCTTCCAAATTCAGTTCCCAAAAAAGGAAATAGGTATTTATACTATTTGTCAGGCACTGTACTAGGCACTTTTTATGAACAGCTCATTCAATCCTCACAACCACCCTGTGAGGTACACGCTACTATTATCCCCATTTTAAACTGAGGAAACTGAGGCAAACAGGTGGTTAAATGACTAACCCAGTGTCACATAGCTAGAAAGTGCCTGGGTCTAAATTTGAACTTGGATCTTCCTGCCTCCAGGCCCTGAGCTCTATCTACTGTGGCTCAACATTTGATGTTTTAACAACTACATCCCAATATTAAGCCCAGTGGTCACCTAAAATTCCCAGAGATTTCCCAAACTGCTGTTGGGTCTGATCTCTCCTATCTTTATGTATGTAAAAGCCCCTGCATCCATATTTTCCTGCTCTTCTTGATGTCAGTTGCTACCAAGAGCTCAGATCCCCATCTCCTCAGTTAGGATAAGTGATCTAAGCACCAAGATCCTTACAGATTATACCCCATTGTAAACTCACCATCTTCCTTTAGAGAATATCTTCCTTCCCCACAGAAGTGTTCATCAGTGGTCCCACCACCACTGAAACAAGATTTCCCACTTTATTCCTGTTTCAATTCCTCCCTTTGCCACCTAACCAAGCTTCCTGTAAGCTTTCTTCTACCTGAGGGATTACAGGAGTTACTGTCCTATTGTTGTTAGCTTTTGACTTGTCTAGGACATATCACATATTCTGCTCTTCCTTTTTATGTGCCTTCCCATTCTTTAACTCAGTCCTACAAAAAAACAATGATTCATTTGTGGGGAGACTGTTGTAAGGTTCATTTCATGATGTTCAGAACTAATTCTTCACCATTACTTCTATTCTGCTTTTACCTGTCTCCTTATGTCTTTTTTAGAAACAGTTTTTAATGGTCTTGCTCTTGATATTCTGTTAACATTTTTGGTTGCTGTATTTGTATCCTTTGATTGTATTTCTGTCTGGAGTGTTTGAAAATCAAATACTTTTTTCAGGTCTGATTTTTTTTTTTCCTACAAATTCTTCAAATGTCTTTACATTGAACATTGGTCTTTCCCCCTCTTTCCCTTCCTCTCCACCAATACAGTCTGGGCTCAGACTACTCAGCTTTTTTAAAACACATTACTCCATTCCCTCTTATGGTTTCTGGTGGGTGCCAAATGATCTCATTATTGGAATTTTCTTTCCCTTACATTTGTAGGTCTTTCTCTGAGTTGCTTGCAGAATTTGTTCTCTGTCATTGGACCTTTTCAATTTAACCAGTCTGTTCGTTTTTGAAGGTCAATCACATCACAGGGTGACATCCTGACGTGTGCATGAATTGGATTTAAGTGAGGTACATTTGCACAGTCATCAACCCAACTCTCTTTTCCATAGTCATAGAAGTCCAGTTGCAAGACATTCTCTTTTAAAAGCCGTTCAGGACTATCTTGTTCCATGCTCTCTTGGAAATCTACAGGGCCCTCTGCCTCATCAAGTTGATTAATTTTCTGTAGTCTTCAAATATTTATTCATAGATGTCTGGACTCCTTTAGCTGATCTAGAACAGTTCCTTCTGTTCTTAACATCTTCTCTGTTAGTTTAATCTGCTGTATTACACTGAGGTTCTCTGAGTTTGCTTACTTTTGATATTTTTGGTAATTTCAATCTTTTTTTTGGCTTATATTTTCATTTTCCTGGGGGCTGGACTTCAAAGCTCTCAGGTTCCTCACAATCTGAATAATTTACATTTCATGGACCTCAATCTCTGCCTGAAGGGACTTCTGGGGGGCCTGGGACAGGAGGTGTTAACACAATGGCCCCAGCAAGGAGCTAGGCTCTTTTCCTCAGGCTTCCTGGAGTGATAATCAGTATTATTCCAATTGCTCTTATGTATTACCTTTGGTACATAACTGTTTTCATGCTGTCATCCCCATTAGACTATAAACTCCTTATGAACCAGGGCTGTTTTTTGGCTTTTTTTGTGTCCTCAGTACTTGGCACAGTGCCTGTTACAAAGTGATTACAATGACACTAGTTGCTTGATTTGACCCCCTCTCTTTAATTCCTTGCCACTATCCTAGTAAAGGTTAGATAACCTTTTATCGCCACCCAACTAGACTAGTGCAAAGGCCTAAAAGGTTAATGCTATGTGGTTCCCTGAATTTTCAACTTAATTTTAGTCCAATGGTGACCAACTCCAGATTCACATTTCATAGTAAAAGATATCAAGGAAATGTAGCATCAGAAAAGGAAGGGTGTTGTTATAATATCCTGTTGAATACTTGAAAGGAGGCCTCCAACAGCACTTGGGAGGTTCTTTTAAAAGTTAAAGGAAGAAGATGGGTAGAAATCTGCACTATTGTAAAGAGCAATATTATAAATCCGTAAGTATATAAGAACTAATCTATTTTCACTAAAATTATCTAAATCTTTGTTTCCTTTCACAAAGATGCTAGAAGATCATTCATTTCTCTAAACAAAGAACCCCATTAAATATTTTGGGGTGGGGGTGGAGGGTCAAATAGCTTTAAAATCTATTCCAACCTCCTCCTAAGAGATGTACAAATGAGGACCTGCCTGACAGTTAACAAAGCTCATTTTGGCAGACCTGGTCACCTGATTCAGTCCAGTGTATTTCCCTTGCTACTCTAGGACTTATCTTAAACCATCAGTCATCTTCTCCCACCTCCAACTTAATTTTTTATCACTCAGTAGAAAAAAAATGAAAAAGGTAAAAGAAGGTCAGGGAGAACAGAAGGAATTACAGAAGAACAACAGCAGCAGTGCAAAATTTAAAAAATGAAGACAAGAATGTTTAAGAAAAAATTAACCACCCATATAGGGTAAGTGGTTCAGTGGATAGAGCATAGGGCTTAGAATAAGGAAGACTCATCTTCATGAGTTCAAATCTGGCCTCAGACACTTATACTTGTGTTAACTGTGGGCAAGTCATTTAACCCTATCTGTCTCACTTCCTCATCTTCAAAATGAGCTAGAGAAGAAAATGGCAAATCATTTCAGTATTTTGCCAAGAAACCGCTCCCTCCCCCACAAAAGGGGGGAGGCACAAAAAGTTGTACACTACTAAAACGAATGAACAACAAAACCATCCATAATCCTCTGACTCTTCTAACAGGTTAGTGTTGTATTTCTTCATGGTCACTCCTTTAAAAGAAAAAAAACCTTTTCCAGACTTACTTTTAAATTTACTTTCTGTGGTAACCATCAATGTATTAGGCACAAGGTGGCATTTCAAGCTACATGCTTTTATATCTGTCTTTCCATATATTAGGGACCAACATGCAAAAGGGTTAGGCTCCACTAAATGTATTTATCAACTACAACAATTATGGTTATTTTTAACCAAATTATGCAATCATATAATCTGAATGATGTTGAATATAATCATACTTTTCATTAAATAGAAATGAGAACCAAGAAACTCTGATGTATCAATTATTTCATATACTGCAAGACTAGGAATAAAGAGCCAAGAGTTTTATAAATCAACTGACATTCAATTATGAACGGAAGAAACAAGAGTCCTCTAATAACAACAAAATACTTATAGCCTGTTAGTATTAAAAAGTGCAACCAAATAAGGCAATGATGTCTCAATTAAATCTAATAAATAAATTTTATTGAATATTCTGACAGCATACCCTTTGAAGGCATTCAGAGGTTTACAGTACCCCTCTATAAAATTTATTTCTACTTAACTTTAACCCTGACACTTTAAAGATGAAAGTAGTACTAAACAAAACTGTAGAGTTACAGTAGGAAGAGAAAGGGTGTTGGGTTTTGTTTTTTGAAGAAGGTTTCAAGAACATACCTCTTCTTTGTCAAAAATACGCATTCCCTCAAAAAATCATTTTGAAAATCAATTTTATTTACTATTGTGATTCAATGATAACACAGGTCTCTTAGCAGTTTTGCATATAAAGTTTTCAAGAATACTGATAGATTATTTTGACCTGAAGAAAAAGATATTTTCTTAATTTTTAATCCAATTGAAGGGCAACTTGCTAATTCTCTATACCTTGACCATTACAAATTACCTTTTGCTCTGTAATTTACTAAATAAAGTATACTGCTCTCTCAAAATGACTATAGGGTATACTATATAGCCTTCCTTTCTACAAATAGCTAAATAGCCTGAAAAGAATAACTGGAACAGTTTAACTCTTTGCAAAGGGGATGTTGGGAAGGAAAGGAGAGGTAGATAATGGTGTGGTATAAAGTTAAATGGGACAGAAGGTAGGAAATATCTCCTAGTCTCAGTTTTGCTATTTACTGTTTGACTTTGGATATTCATATAATCTCTGTGGACCTCATTTTCTTAATCTATAAAATGAAGAGAGTTGGACCAAAAGATCTCTATTGTCATTTAACTGAAATTCTAGACTCTAAGTTGAAGATACTGCTGAATCCAGGCCACGGGAACAGAATAGGTTGAGGACTTATAACTTCTCCAAAGGGTATCTGAACTACACAGAAATCACATTAATAGCAAGAGTTTCCACACTAGGGACTTATAAAGAGAAGAGAAAGGAATACGGTTTCAGTATATGTAGAAGTCTCCAAACAGAAGTTATGTGACCACATGTTGGGTATGTTATAAAGGGAATTCTTCTGGTATGGGCTGGACATACCCTCTTGAGTTCCCTCTTAGCTCAGCTCCTGTTACTTTGTGACTTGTTCTGGGGATGAGAAGTCAGATCAACAGCAGTGAATTAATTTGGGGGGAAGGGCAGAAAGGGGAGAGAGGAGGAAAGACAACTGCCGCTGAAGGGATTCCTCAGGGCATATTTGATACTGAAGGGATAAGGGGTGTTCCTTTCATACAATATTTTCTTCTTACCAATAGACAAGAAATGCAACATAAGCAAAATATCCTTAGTGATTAAAGTTTCCTAGCATGTTAAATCTAATACGACGTTGGTTAAATCATCTACTATTGGTGTTACCAACTTATACTCAAATACTAGTTAATGATAATATGCTTTAGGCATGCATGTTAATGTAATATATTGCTGTTATTATTAGCTTATAAAATAAATCTAGTCATTAGCAGGTCTATACTTGTCAAAACAACTTGAGGGGGGAAGGCGAACGTTAAATGTCTGCTCTTTTAATACCTGCTTGGAGTACTAAAGGTATTAGACATTAACTATTTTTTCTTAAAATCCTTCATCAAAAATTAGGCCAAAGATAAACTATATACTACTCCTGAATAATATTTTACAATGAAAACTTCATTTATTCAACTATTAAGTTCAATTCAATTTAAATATTTATTAACACTCTACTGATTACATATAAAGCACAAAAACAAAATGGCACAGTGAAACAAGGGATAATTTTGCCTTCGAGTCAGGAAGACCTGGATTCAAAGCCTGCTTCAGACACAAACCAGTCATATAACAACAGGCAATTCAGTTATCCTCTTAGCAGATTCAGGTAACTCTTAAGTTTAAATTGTAGATGGGCAGTATCTGCACTGGAAGAGCAAGCACTGGAAACTCCATACACTGGTCCGGACCCTTCCCTCAACTAAAAAAAAAACAGTATATATATTATGGTGGAGGAGTTGAGGCTACAAGAACAACATCTTTTAGGGAACAGGATACAAAACAAATCCATATAAATAAGCACAAGGCATATGAAGAAGGAAAATCGCGAAAGACTTAGAGGGAGTGACACCTGAAAGCTCTGAAATTCAGAAGGAAAAAATTCTAAAAGTCAGAAATAAATTATTTTGAGGCATGAGAGCATGGCTTGTGCAAATACAAAGAGACAAAGACTCTTATGTGCAAATACAAAGACAAAGAGAATACAGCCATTAGTCTGAAGGAGAATAGTAAGACATAAGAAAGGTAAGATGGAAACAGAATTAAAACCTAAGCTAAAGTAATATTTTTTCAGAGGCAATAGGGAACCAGGAAGAATTTTTGAGCAGGAGGGTGACCTGATCAAACCTATGTTCTTTAGAAAAATTATTTTGGAAGCTCTGGAGATTATGGAAGAAACTAATTCAGGTATGAGGTGATGATGAGAACTTTAACTAGAGTTGTGCACTGGGTGGAAAGAAGAGAAAGAGTAAGAGGTGTATCAAAAAGTATTGGTAAAGTATTCAATATGAGGGGGTAGAGGTGGGTAAAAGAAAAGGAAGAAGTTAAAAAATTATTTCGATTATGAATCTATCACTGGGAGAATGGTGGTGTTAATAAAACTAGAGAAATTTGCAGAAGTCGTTTTGGGAATAGGACTCGTGAAGGTAACAAGTTCAATTTTGCACATACTGAGTTTGAAATGCTTATAGTACATTAAGGTGGAGATATTCAGAATTCTGTTTGCTCCGTTTGCAAGTGGGACTGGAACTCAGGAGAGAGCTTTAGTTTTGGAAGTCATCATTGTAGAGATGACAAGATGAAGAGAACAGAGCCCAGAATTGAACTTTTAGGGACATTCATACTTTGGAAAGTGGGGAGTGTGGGAAGGAGATGCAGCAAAGGAGACTGAGACCAAACAGTTTGACAGGTGACATAAGAGTGCAACATTAACACCAAAGGAAGACTAACAAAGAAGAGTGAGAGACGGACAGTATCAAAAAGGGTTAGAAGGGGGTCAAGGAGAATGAGAACTAAGAAAAGGTGATCAGATTTAGTAGTTGGGAGGTAGCTGGAAATCTCTGAGAGCAATTTTGGAACAAGATTGCAAAGAGGTTTAGAAATTAATGGGGCTAAGGAACAGCTGGTAGAGAGTAGACATACTATTGTAAGCACACGTTTAAACTGTTTTCAATCTTTCTATTGCCTGCCTTCTTCCTCTATCTACACATGCACTCTCTACTTTGTATAGGTCAGTGTTCTCTATTCATTCTAACCTCTCTACCTTGCCTTCAATTAATTTCAACGTAAGTTTATAAAACATCTACATGAACAAAGCATTGTATTAATCCCTGGAGAGACAAAACTTAAGAATGTCAACTAGACTTCACGCCTATTATTCATCTAATTTGAAATGCCCTTCTCTTTCCTGGCTAAGTCGTGTAAGATCCTTTAAGATTCAGTTGAAGTCTGACATCTTTCTTTAAATCTCCCCCACCATGTAAGAACTCTTACAAGACTGTATTAGTTGGGACAAGCAATAATTTTGATATGGTTTCTTTCTGTTACATCAGGGGTCATATGTGCTTTTACTGACACTAGGCTGACTTATAACATTAGACTGTGACCAGATGAAACAAAACTGAGCTAGTTTCCCCAACTCTTGACACTTGGATGCTGAACTTAGTGCTATACATACATTTCATTGCTCTTTTTTTGGCTGTATTTTTAATTCTGTGGTTTTTAAGAATGGATATTACTTCAAAAAATATGCAGAAGTTGTAACTCAACTATTATTAGAGGAAGAAAAAAGTCAAACATTTTGAGGATCATTCAAGTCTATATAATAAAATAGGATTAGCCCCACCAAAGTCCAACAGAAAATGTGCTTAAAAACAAGCACCATCATCAAGACAAGCTATTGATGCAAAACAGGCTAATGAATCCTCAGAAAACACCTTCAGAGGGATCTGGCAATTGGATGGGGTTGTCATTAATTCTACTCCAGTGCAGCAAAGGACTCCAGAAGCAGAAAGAACAGTGAGAAATCCAGTAAAAAGAACACAAAAGCTGCCAACTATTGCCATGAAGAAAAGACATTTGTTACAGAAAGAAAATACAAAGACTGCAGTATTGAATAGTCAGTCAGGCAAGGTCATTTCTGTTTATTAAATTCACATTTTCATTAAAGGCAAATTATCAGAAAAAAGTATATATAGGCGAACCTATAAAATCTAGGCATCATTAGATTGAGAAATACTCAAAATTATGTTTTGCTGATTTTTTTTTTACTTCCAGAAGTCTTTTCCAATAAATATATTGGAAGCAAAACTACTACAGAATTTTTAAAATTCCCAAATAGTGAGAGAATACTGAAATCATGTGACCCATCATTAAAGAAAAAAGTTAAGATATGTACTGAGGAGAAACAGGTAAGCATACTTCAACAGACTGACAATTTACCTAATTTAAAACCCATTGAAAACCATTGACTATTATCAAGGCTAGACTTGAAAAATATACTGTTTATTAAAAGTACAAATAATATCCAATGTGATAAGCATAATTTCGTGATGAAGAATTAAAGAATGTCTGTCAAGAACCTCATAAGTTCAATGCCAAATCATCTAAAACAAGTTGTTGTAGCAAAAGGATATAATTTATTAAGTTTTTAAAGATGTAAAAAGTGTAAGATTTATCATATGCATGTTAAATATTATCATATTTAATTATTTCATTGTGTCCCAGTTAATGTCTATACCATTGTACTTGTATTCTCCTAAGAAATACAAAATTCACATAATACATAAATGCAAGATGATGATGGATGAAAAATGCCAGTGCATTAAGGGGAAATTAGGCAAGACTTTACAGAAATGATACTTGCCAAGAATCCTTAAGCTGAAAAGATTAAACTAAACACTTTATAAAACGTAGCAGTAATTATGTGTTGCCTTTCTCTGTATTTTTTCACGTGTGTTTGTCTTACTTTATCATTCAACAAGCATTATCCCAGCTCTAGCTTCACTTTCCTCCCTTCCCAATCTTGACCTTATAGTTAACCTGTTGAGCATATAACACTATTTTCTGCTTTGAAATCCCTTTCTCTCTTGTGGATAAATTGCTGACTGATTACTCATGCCTACAAACATCCAACTACAAATTTAATCATGTGATAATGAAATAAGTCCATTAGAAATTTATGTTAACTAATCTCAATAGTTTACTCATTAGATTAAGGCAATCCTTTAATTCTTCTCTGATTTTCTACTACATTTCCCATAGTAGCGGTTCTTATCATTCTCTTCTCAAGCCTCAGGCTCCTCCTCCTCCTCCCTTTCTTCTCAGCAGAGCATCTCACTTCAAACTTTAGTGAGAAAATAGAGGCCAACCCTTTTTTCCCCTTCTATCTCAAAACTCCTTGACATCATCCAAGTGATGCTCTCCTCTCTAATCTCTGATAAGAATGGTCCTTTATCACCAAGATCAGCTGCTCTATATGTATTTTTGATTCCATCCCTTCCCATTTTCTCTGGCAATGTTTCCAAATCATCTCCCACTCTCAATTTTCAACCTTTCAGGTTCAATTCAACTAGTTCAATTCACTGCTGCCTACAAATGGACCAATATCTCCCCTGCACTTAAAAAATCCTCACTTAACTTTCTCACATTGATCCTTTTAACAGTCTATTTCTCATCCCTTTCACAGACAAACTCCTAGAAAAAGCTATCTGCTTTTTTGCCTACATTTCCCCTCCTCTCTGGCACTTTTTGACACTGTAATCTAGCTCCCAACTACATTAAAATTATCCCCTCCTAAATTTCCAAAGATTTCTTAACTGCCAAATCTGATGGCCTTTCCCCAACCCCTATCTTTCTTGAGCACATAACAGTGGTCAACCACCCTCTCCTCCTGGATTTTCTCTTCTAAGTGTTTTTGTGACCCTACTATCTGTCTCTTTCTACCTTCCTCAATACTCCCTTCTCAGTATTTCTGGACCTTTATCCACATAGTAATCCCTAAATAAGGGTAAACTTCTCTTCACACTCTCTTGGTGACTTCAACTTCCCTAGATTCAATTACCATCTCTATCACATTACTCTCTTGCTACTCCAGTAAGTTCCTATTGCCTCTAAACATCAAATGCCAACTTCTGTGTTCAGTATTCAAAACTCTTCATGACCAGGTCCTCCTTACCTTTCCTGATTCACTGCATATTACTCCCCTCTATACACTCTACACTGTAATCTAACTGGGCTTCTTGACAACTTTACGTTTGCCCAGACTATTCTGTTAGCCAGACTGGAATGTTCTCCCTCCTTCCCTTTACCCTTTTAGAATCCCTAGGTTCCTTCAAAGCTCAGCTCAAACACTTTCAACACCTCCACCTACACATGGCCTTTCCTAGCTCTCCAGAAGCCAGTGCCCTCATCCCCCTCCCAAAAAATAGTATATGTCGTATTTATTTTGTATATACATTTATATAAGCATATGTTGTCTCTCTCTATAAAACATAAACTCTTTGAAAACTGTCTTTCACTTTTGCCTTGGTAGCCACAGCATCTAGCAGAGTACATGACAGAGTTGTCATTAAATAAATGCTTATTGATTGGATATATATTATAGGTCAGGGACTGGAAGCATGAGAACAAAAATGAAACAGTCCTTGAGTGCTTGCATAGTAATGGGAGATGCAATAGACACACAGATGAATAACATAATACAAAACATATACAAAGTGATGTTGGGTGGAATGGAGTAGTTAAGAGGAATGATCTCTTGAAGGAGCAAGCATTTGAGTTGAGTCTCAAATGAATCTAAGGGTTCAAAAAGGCTAAGCTGAAGAGGCACAGTATTCTAGGGAAGAGAGAGCAGGGAGTAAGTGGGGACATAGGGGGAACAGAGAATCACAGGGGGTTTAGTTGAATATCCTGGCAGAAGTTGGACTGTTGGGGATAATCCAACAAAGCTATAAACTCCTTTAAGATAAAGACAATTGTCTTTCATAATGCCCAGGATAAAATGAGACTACCACATGGATAAAACAATAAATAGGAGCACATTTATCTTCAAAACCTTAAGAATAAACTGAGTTCTACAGAACCACGAAGCAGACTAAATAGTGTTCCTTGAATAATCTTACCTATCTCCTGCCCCAACCTCTCCACTGATCTCTAATCTCCCATCTTCAATTGCCTTTCAGACATCTTCAACTGGATATTCAGCAGACACCTTAAAGTCAACATGTCCAAAATTGAACTTACTATCCTTCTCCTTGACCTATTCCCCACTATTTCCCTATTACTGCAGATGGCAACACCCTCTCAGTCCCTCAAGCTAGCAACCTAGGAATCATGCAGGATTCCTCATTATCTCTGTTGCCAAGACCTATCTATTGCACCTTTGTAACATCTCTTAAATATGCCTCCTTCCCTTCTCCAACAGACATCACTGCAGGCCCTCACCATTTCACACCTAGAATATTGTATAATATTCTAAATAAAAGAGATGGTCTAAAAGGATGGTTTATGGAAAGGATAGAGCTAGTAGACACTAGTCTTACTCTAACAGGTATACGTAAGTGGGGAACATTTTATAACTTATCACATTCATTAGTATTTTCCTATCAGGCCAACTTTTGCTTCCCTACAAAACTTTGTAGTGTTATAATGGATAAGGAGTCCTAGGTTCAGGATGTAATCCCTGAGGCAAATTAGACTGTTATCAGTTGTAGATTAATTACTGATCTGCAGTGGTAAAAGGATTTTTATTGCTGGAAATTCCCCTACATCAATATCACAGGTCTGGACCAAAAGAAAAAACCTCCTAACTGCAGGTATCAGACAAACACTCCCTTTATACCATTTTTCATTTGTTAAGGTTGTTTTACAAGAACATGTCTTCCCCAACCAAACAAAACTGGAAAGGGCAAAGGAATATATTTGTATCTTTCAAAGATATCCACAGAGCTTCTGAGGGTACTGTGCATAGAAAAGTGTTCAATTGTTATCTGATTCATACATTCAACAAATATTTATTAAAAACAAATTTATTGTACAGGTACACTAGGCAAACCTTCAAAGTACAATTAAAGGGTCCCTTTAAAATACATCAAATAAATTTACTTTAATACAGTCATCCAAAGGTTTCTACAACCCAAGATATTTTCCCTCCTCCACTATAATCGTAAAATTAAGTCACTACAAATATGGTCAATTTTCAAAGGCTTATATACACAATAGGCTCCTTGATTAAAAGACAGAAGGGAAAAAAGACACTGAAAGATCAAGATAAAAAAGGGCACAATACAGTTTTTTGGCAACATTTTAATTGCATATGTTGAAATGCTTGTGATTACTGAACTTATGTCCACCTAAATGATATAGTATTTGGCAAAATATACCATACAGAAAACGTAAGATTTTATATTAACCATGTGACAAAATACTAATCAAAAGTGCACTATCACCTACGCACAGACTGAACTACTATTTAGAAGTGGAAACAAGTAAGAGTTAAACTCTGGTCCTCATTAATACTCAGCATAAGCTGACCACATTACCAAAATGGCATTAGTCATTTAAGAAGTAAGCCACTATCACTAGTGTCTGTAGCATTATGTCCATGCCAAAGGTGGCACAGATGATGTCTGTGAGTTGTACAATCAGGAACTACTTCAAATTGTAAAAGGTATCAAGTTTGTCTCTGACATTCTTCCATCCCCTTCCTGTTTGCCCTTCTTTCTTTTCCCTTGTATATAACAAGCCATCCGGGGCAGCTAGGTGGTGTAGTGGATAGAGCACCAGTGCAGGAGTCAGGAGGACCTGAGTTCAAATCTCACCTCAGACACTTGACACTCACTAGCTGTGTGACCTTGGGCAAGTCACTTAACCCCAACTGCCTCATCGTGGGTCATCTCCAGTCATCTTCATGAGTATCTGGTCATTGGATTCAGATGGCTTTAGAAGAGAAGTGAGGCTGGTGACCTGCACAACCCTTCCTCACTCAAAACAAAGTCAAGTGCAAGTCATGTCATCATTTCTCTGATGGCATGGTCTTCTTTAGCAACAAAGGACGAACACACACACATAACAAGCCACCCCCAAATACCCAATGTTCTCTGGTTTGTGCTCTAATTTGCTTTTCCATCTACTTATATGCTAAGGTATGGTTGACTTCCAGGGGAGATAAGAGGAAGGGAATCAGTCAAGAAGGAGGCCCAGAAACTGACTATTCTGCATATAATTTTGTCCTTCTTGACAGTATTTGTCAATCTGTTGACTTTTTTGACATCCTTTGTAAAACCAAAGAATTTTAAACAAAATAATGAAATGCCAAAGTCTATCAATTATTGTCCAACATACTCTAATCTACCAAAAAAAAAAAAAAAACCAAACCATTATATATAAAGAACAGAATATAAATAGACATGAATATAATTCTTAACAAATATACAATACATATATTTCATACTCAGTAAACACACACAATTCTTAATAACAGCTTTGGAACTTGTGACATGAATTGAACAATTCTAAACATTCCATTTCTACACATTCATTTCCATGCTTTAACAGCATGACAGTACAGTTTCACATACATAAGACTTTTGAGAAAGTCATAATTTCCTGAATATACTTTTTAAAAATGTAATTGTTTTGTGAATAAAGTTGCATCTGAGAATTTACGGTCAAAATATTTTATTGTAATAAAACATTTAAAGTAATAACGTATTTAGTATAAAATATTTAGTGGCCTACATATTTTATTTACAAAACAATTTCTTAAAAATATTATTTATATTTTGTTAGTTTCCAACTACACAAATCACATTTTAAAATTATAAAAATTTAACATTACAGTGAAAAACAAAAACCTGTCATATTTTCCAGGTATTTTAAGCATCCTGCAACCCAAGAGTACTTCCCACTAATGAGGTTGCATTTTGGGAATATTTACTGCAATGTCAATTAAAATAGTGTGAGATACTGTGTATCAATTTGATTTAGGTTTTTATATGTTCTTTACATCGAGTGGTTTGCCATTTCCTTTGCCATTCATTTTATAGAGGAGGAAACTGAGGCAAACAGTCAGAAGTGATTTCCCCAGGATCACACAGCTATTAAGTGTCGGAAAGTCAAATTTGAAATCAAGGCTTCCTGACTCCAGGCCTAGAGCTCTGAGCCACCTACTTGCTCCAGATGTGAACTATTGTTCACAAAATCAAATTAGTAGAAGCTAGTTCTGCAGGTCAACTTTTTATTTCCAGGCACAAGTCAATATTCTTTACGGGATTTTTGTTGGTGATGTTTTGATTTTTTTTTTTTTGGTTATACATTTCAATTTCACTTTTTTAAAAAAAGAGACTTACTTGCATTGTAACTAATAAAATATTATATAATTGAATTTTAGCTTTTCACTAAACATAACACATATCCCCCAAATAACTGTCAGATAATGAACATTTTGCAGCTGTCAGTCTGTCACAGTTGAATTTGAAACCTAGGGGCAAAATATATATATTTTATATAGTTTCCATTTCTAGCCCCCAAATGTTTAAATTTCTCATTCCAAAATGTTTTTTAAAATATTTATATTTGAAAAAATAATCTCTTAATTATCTATTTTAAAGTTATTTAAATCAGTAATAGATTGATTTTCACAAAGGAGATAGTTATTAAAAATGCTGTTTTATGGGTAGGTGGACTGTAATTGAGGTAGGTGCAATGGAAAGGTTGAATCAACATTAGAATTTGTTTAAAAGTAAAGGGCAAATCTTTTACATGTGTAGTCTATACTAACTATTAGCCAAACTGGATTTTGAAGGAGTCAGATTCAATTTTTTAAAAAAAACTTATTTTATTCAGACTTTGAAAAGATTCAGACACGTTCCAAAAGTAAATTTAATGATTGGTTGTGCATGCACCAAAATCACTTTGAGATTCTAAGATGGCATGAATCATGTAGTTTGCATAATGATAAAACTGTATGGAAATACATTATCATGTTAGATTCTACACTTTTATCACACAATTGTACATATGTTTCGATCCAGCTAAACTGGACTACTAACATGTCTGCTGTATATGTCTCATGTCCTTGATTCTGTACTTTCACTCATACTTTTCTTTGGAAGGTCCTTTTGTTCAATTCAGTAAACATTTAAGTGCCTATTATATGCAAGGTACTGTTTTAATAATTTAGTAATTACTAAAATAGTAATTGTTTCTCTTTTACCCAGGAACCCTGAGGGTCTTCCCCTCCCAGTTTGATTTTTTTTTTCTATTAAGGGGGCCATCCCTTGGGTAACTACTTAAAGAAACCTATTCACTGAATGGGTGTATCTCACTCCAAATGAGAATGTGGTAAGACCTTAGCCAGGGTCTTCCATTGCATCTTGAGTCATCTCCAGTCATCCTGCTGAGTATCAGGCCACTGGACCCTGATGGCTTAGAGAAGAAAGTGAGGTTGGTGGCTTTGCACAGCTGTCCCTCACTCAGATCAAGGTCACCTGCAAGTCATGTCATCGTCTTGATGTCATGGTCCTCTTCAAAAATGAAGGACAAACACAACAATTTTTATATGTTCTTTTAAGAATGGTTTCTATTTCGCCCATAACAGATTACATGCCATCTTGGGGAGGGAAGGGGAAGAATGGGGGAGAAAATTTAAAACTTATGGAAGTGAATGCTGAAAACAAATAAAATGGGGAAAAAATGTTTTCTATTTCTCTTCCATATTTCATTTGGAAAGGCAGCTAGGTGGCATAGTGGACAGAACACTGGACTTAGAGAAAGAAAAAACCTAAATAGGAATCCTACCTCAGACACTTGGTAACTTGGTGACCCTGGAAAAGTCACGTAACCTCTCTCAATCTCAGTGTATTCATCTTTAAAAGAAGGATGACAATAATATCTACTTTACAGGGTTGTTCTTGGGACAAAATGAGATCATTTACATTTACAGCCCCAAAGAGCTATATTAATGCTATTTAATATAACTGTAGCAACAGTACCAGTAGCAATAGTGATAAACTACCCAGGGTGTGTTATTTGTGCATATAAAGATGAAAATGTAGTAACTACATACTCATTTTCAACTCAAAAAGGAAATGATAACATGTAACTGACTCTATCCTCAAAGACCAAGTAAATAAAAGGGTAAGACAAATGTAATTTAATTTGTTTTTAACAGTCACCTCAAAACTTATTGTGCTTTTTCCCCTTAATTCCTATCTCTACCTCATTTCATTCACCCACTTAGCCTTTGACTGTACCTTTCTTTCCTCTCAGGTCTAACTTTCCTGGTCTCACAGAATTTCAGTTAAAAGGAACCATAGTGACGATCTAGTTCAGAGGTCCTTAACTTGGGGTACATGAACTCTCCCCCAATATTTTGATATATTTATATATCAGTTTTACACATTTAATTTTACACATTCAGAAACATCAATCTGGGAAGAGCTCCATTGGCTTCATCAAACAGCCGAAGGCACGTCTATTACATAAAAACATTTCAGAACCTCTGATCTATAAAGAGGAAATGTACCCATATGTACAAATGTACTTATATTATATTCATAGTAGCTAAAACTGTGAATTGAGGGTAGGGAGGTAGGGAGTGGGAATAGCTAAAAAAAATTATAATATATGAATGTAATATAGTATTCTGCAAAAGAAACAATGAAATTCTGAAGCAAAATTTGAACTCAGATACTCCTGACTTCACATACAGTAATAGTACTCTATGCACTATGTATGCTTGTCCCATCCCCATGATATTAAAGGGGAGACAAGAGAGGGAGAAAAAAAATTTTAAATTCAATTATTTCCAGAAGTGGCTACTGCTTTGGAGTTTAACATTGTTAATTAACATCATTTTCATTGTACCAAGTAAATGTAAAAGTCTGTCAGTCAAACTGAGCTTTCTTTAGGCAGCCAGTAGGTATAAAGATAGAGTGCTGAATTTGGAAATTAGGAAGACCTGAGTTTGAATTCTTTCTACCTTTGCTATGACCCTGGGCAAGTCATTTAATTTTTCTCAGCTTCAGTTTCCTCATCTGGAAAACGCTGGCAATGGCATCTACACTTCAAGGGATTACGAGGATTAAATGAGATGTTTGCAAACCTCAAAGCACAACATAAATGATACTATTATTATTACTTTTATGGCCTATGGTGACAAAGAGAACAAGATCTGAGATACAGGTGGATGGGAATACAGGAACCAAGTGTTATGAGTTGTGTTGGGAAATTAACTTCTACATCCCTGCATTTCAATGTCAGAACCAAGAGCATCACGAAAAAGCTAGAATAGCAACGTCTTTTTTTTTTTTTTTTGCACATGCTCAGTCTAAGGTGAGCAAGCATAGATCAAGCTTTAAGAACCATCTGGTTGCTTACACAGATAGAGGAGGCCAGAGCAGCTGCTTCAAGACTCTACCACCCATACAAACAACACAATCCAAAGAGAACCCAAATTGTCCCTGTGCAAGATAAGAATGATATTTGGGGGGCAGGGGGAGAAGAGAGGGTTTTTTGTTTATTTAAAGAAAAAAAAATTAAACCTTAAATTATTTTTTAAACTTTGATATCTCAACTTCACTTACATATAACTTAACTGATACTTCCCAGACCTAGCTTATACTATTACATCTTCTATTAGAGTCTTTTCACACGAGAGTCCAGTATTGCCTCATATTCAACATTCCAAACCCAAACAATCTATATCAAGTTCTAGCTTCTGTATGAAAACTTCAAGACTAGTCCTCTCTAACTTCCTTCCACCCTGAGATTCTATAGCACCTATAATCTACATCACACAATTTAAAAGCCTATTTCTCTTGAGAGTACCACCATTCTTCTAGTTACAAATAAGAAACTTCAAAACCAACAACTTTTTACTTTTCTTCATTCCCCAAAATCAAATACACAGTCTTATATATTCTATTGCCACATCTCTCTTTATAAAAGTCCCATTTTCTCCAGAGCTACCAACCTAAATCAGGTTCCTGTATTATCTTGGCTAAGCAATTAGAAAAGTCTCCTGGCTGCTTACCCAACCTCCAGTCTCTGTGAAGGCTGAGGTAAACATTCACATTAAACAATTAGATTTTTAAAAAAATGTATAAAGAGGCTACTTCTGATATATGGGCAGGTATCAAAGATTTATTATATTATTTATGTAACAGGTTCACAAGAGATAACCACTGATTCTTCTCATTTGATTTCACTAAGTACAACAATCTTATGCTCTACCAAATTAATATTTCTTTTTAAATTGTGGTCTTTGAAGTAATGAACATTTACTTTTATTTTCAAAAATACAATTGAAAATATTAACAACTGGCCAAATGTCTAATTACAACATAATAAAAAGAGGAAAGCTAAAGAATTTTTAGCTAAAAGATATGAAAAATAGTTCTAAAAGAGGTTAACTTTGTAAATAATACCAAAATTTATCTAGTGTTGTTACTATGAAAAGAAAAAAAACAATTTTTTTAGTACCTGGTCACTTCCACTTCATACTGAAGCAACAATTTTGAAAGATGTTCTTATATGTAAACAAAGTATAGTTACAACCACGGAAGCCTGACAGTAAGAGGGTGTAAGAGCAGCTGAGAACAGCTGTCAAGGAGAACAATTGATCATTCAAAGTACTAATATGAGGAACTGGTAACAAATAAGTAAACAGTAGTGAATTTGCTACCAATAATTATAGGGGTCATGAATCTAAGAACAGGGGCTAGAGCAGACAGAAAGGATGAATAATAAGAAAGAAATCCTCTTTGAAAAGGGTCTAAAAAATTAAATTTTAAAAACTTATGAACAGGACTAGTCAAAAGGGAGGAGAGGAAGGAGGAATCTATTTGGCTGATAAGAAAAAAGTGAGAAAGGACTATAAGAACTACTAATTAAGTAAAATCTCAAAGGGGAAAAGGGTAACAAATGAGAGGAAGGGATCAATAATGAGAAAGAGAGACAATAGGAATAAGGGAATAAGACTACTACTGAAGGAACTACTATAGTAGAGAATTGTACTTAGAGCAAAAGGAGGAGAAAAATCCTAACTTCAAAAAAAATAAAGACAGATGAAAGAAAATATAAACCTAACTCATTCATGAATGGATTAAGCAATCCAATAATATTGAAAAGTAACCAATGAAATATTTCTACAATCTGTAACTTACACAAGAAATACATTTAAAAGACAAAAACACACCCAAAATAAAACTGAGGGGACAGAAAAATTTTTTTTACTAGGCATCAAGTACCACCAAAAAAAGGAGTCAAAAACAAATATTCAAAAATATATTTTTATGCTATTTTACAAACAAGAGAAGTATCTTAGGCTGAAAGGAACCACAAACAAACCCAGTATCAGTGATAAACATCCACTCCAAATGCCTTAGCATTCGCATTCATAAAGCAAATACTACCTGAGATAGGAGAAAACAAAGACAGTAACACAATAATGACAGGAGACTTCTATATCCTTTTCTTAGTTTTGGCTCAGTTTGACAAAAAGACTTTTTTTGAAAGGGAAAACATGGAACTGAACAAATACCTGAAGAAACTAGAGTTAAGACTTATGGTGTTTTCTAAATGGGGCAGCAAATGATTATACATCTCTCAACACCACGTGGAACCTTTGGAAAAGCTGACCATGTACTAGATATGACCATGTACAGAGAGATATTTGCAAACAAACTTAAGAAGGCAGAAATAGTTAATACATTCATCAGACCATAATGCAATAAAAATAGCATAACTAGTTCAGGGACTGCAAAATAAAACATACAGACTGAAATGGAGACTTAACAATGAGACTTAACCAATAAATGGGTCAAAAGAAAAATTATTGCAACAATAACTACGGGAAAAAAATGAAAATGATGAAACAACATACCAAAATTTCTGGGATACAGCTAAACCAGTCCTCAGGGGAAAAAAAACAAATCCTTACAAACATACATTAACAAAACATAAAAAGAGATGATTAATGAACTGAATGTGCATTTAAAAATTAGAAAATCACAGCAAACCTACATTAAGAACAAAAAAGGAAATACTAAAAATTAAAGGAGAAATAGATACATTAGAAACAAAAAAAATAAAACTAAAGCTGGATCTTTGAAAAGACTAATAAATTGATAAAATGTTAGTAACCTGAATAAAAAGGAGAATAAAATATAGCAAATAAATGAAGTGAAATCATAGCAAAACTATATGAAATAAAAATAATCAACATTTATTATGTAGTTCTTCTATGCCAACAAAACTGAGGACATGAAAGAAATAGAACACCTTCAAAAATATAAAATACCCAAACTAAAAGAAGACCAAATAGAGGTCTTAAATAACCCTCAAAACGGAAGTAGACCTTGTTAAGAAACCATCAAAGTAAAAAACTCCTGGTCCTGATGGAGTCACAGGAGAATTCTAGCAAACTGTTAAAAGAACAGTAACCATGCTTCACAAATCTTTCTATAAAACTGATAAAGAAACTAACAGAATTGTTTCAGGAGACAAATATAGCCCTAATACCTAAATCAGGGCAAGATAAAACATAGAAAGAAAACTAAAGCCAATATCATTAAATGAATACTGACTCAAAAAAATTTTCTTAAATCCTGTCAAATAGACTGTAGTGATGTATCCAAGAAATCTTTCATTATGAGCAAGTGGAATTTATACCAGAGTTGAAAGCAGTATTCACATTAGGAAAACAAGCAACATAATTTGATCCAAAATCACATAATCATATCAATAGATGCAGAAAAATATTCTTTTATGCTAAAAATCCTACAAAGTATAGGTATAGAGGGATTTTTTTTAATATAAAAATAATCTACCTAAAATCAAAAAGAAGCAATGGAAACACACTATAACCTTTTCTAATAAATAGAATAGCGAAGTAAGGATGATCACTTCCCCTAGTATTATATGATGTGGTTCTGGAGATGGTTCCAATAGCAATAAGAAAGAAATGAAACATATAAAGATCAGTAAAGAGAAGTTAATCTTTATTTGCTGAGGACATGATGGTTTATTTGGACAACCCTAGGGCATCAAAAATACTCACTGAGATGATTAAGAACTTGAGCAAAGTTGCAGGCTCCAAAGTAAATCCTCAAAAATCAACAGCACTTCCATATAATAATAAAACACAAGAAACAACAAAGAAGGAAATCCCATTCCAAATAACTATGAAATGCATAATATATCTGAGGATTGACTGATGAAAGCATAAAAAAGACATCTATGATGACAAAGTTCTGCTTAAAGAAACACAGAACAATTTAAATAGCTAGAGGAATATTCAATATCCATGACTAGGCCAAGCTAATATAGTAAAAATGACAACACTACCAAAATTAATTTATACCTTTTTGCTACTGGTAATCAAATGATCAATTAAAATACTTTATAGAACCTGATAAAATAACAAAATTCATTTGGAAAAACAAAAAAATTTAAATTATCAAGGGAAATAATGAAAAGAAATAGCGATTATGGGGAAATAGTACTTCCAAACTTTAAAGTATATTATGACACAGTAGTCATCAAAACAATCTGGTATGTAACTAAAAAAATGAGTTGGTCAATGGCACAGAGTAGATAGGAGAGAATCAGAAACAATACAACTCAATAACTGAGTAGTTGATAAAGTGGAAAACAAAAATTACCTAAAAAAAATTCCTCATTTGATAAAAAATGCTGCAAAAACTAGAAATTGGCCTGGCAGAAATTAAGCTTTGAACCAATACCTTATACCACACGCTACAATACATACTAAATGGATATGTAACCTTAAATTGGAAGAGAAACATATTACATACCTCTCACAGCTGTGGGTAAGAGATGTATTCTTATACCAAACAAGAATTAAAGCAATTACAAAAGATAAAATAAATGATTACTTGAAACTGAAAAACTTCTTCAGAGACAAAATGCATCTAGGATAGAAGGGAACTGGCTGAATCAGAAAAAAAAAAATCCTGGCATCAAATTTCTCTGATAAGGGTTTGGTATCTAAGATACATAAACAATTAATAAAAATATATTTAACATTAACAGTCATTTCCCAAAAAATAAATGGCCAAAGAATATGAACAAACAGTTCTCAAGAGAAGAATTGCAAACTATTAACCATATAAATAACGCTTCAGTTACTAACAATGAGAAAGGCTAATTTAAAAAAAAAACCCTGAGGTTTTGTCTCAGACTCTGTAAATTGGCAAAAATGACAAAAAAAGGCAGAGTTTATGGAGTTGTGAAATGGTACCACCATTCTGGAAGAAATATGTAATCACGTAAAAAATAACTAAAATGTCCATACCTTCTGAACAAGAGACTTTATCACTAGGCTTATACCCTAAGAAAGCTGTTAATAAGAAACAGTCTCCATACACTCCGAAATGTGTATAGCAGCACTTTCTGTGATGGCTAAGAACTGGAACTAAGAAGCCCATCAAATAAGGAATGGCTAAACAAATTGTAGTACATGAATATAGTGGAATATTATTGTGCTGTAAGAAATTATTTTAATGATGAAGACATAGAAGGAATGATCTATATGAACTAAAGTAAAGAAAGCAGAGCCAAGAAAATACTATACACAGTAACTGTAACAATGTAAATGACAAGAACCACACAGAAAATCAAAAGTGAATGTAACAAAATTATAAAGGGCAAGAAGGAAATAAATTAAAAATATGAGAGGACACCGCCCCCATCCACCCCATCAGCTGTTCTAATTTTTTTCCTCTCTTAAAAAAGTGTGTTATATGGGATGACTCTCTGGAAGAGGAAAAGAGGAAGGACACTTGGAATACCCATAATGATTTGTGCAACAGAAGACATCAATTCCAAACTTATTTTATATATATAATTTTGAAATATGTCGTCCTCTTTTAAGATTCAACATTGTAACTTTAGGTCAGAGATTCCTCTCTTATGTTCTGGACTTGTTTTAACTTCTCATCCCAAAGAAATAGTTTCCAACTCTCAATGTATATACTCTTCAGAGAACAAGCGCCTTTTCCAGGTACTATGATTACTCAGCATGTTGTAATATTATTTCTTCTATGGAAAGCTATGTAAGATTTTTAGTGTATTTAATTTTTTTTTAAAAACATACAAATTATGAAAGGAAGCAATGTTTATATATACTTTTAAGGGGAAAATGGTTTTTAGTTCTACTAAAGGAGACATGAATATTGTAATTAAAGCTTTTCAGAGAAGGTAGCATCTTGTGAAAAGTGCCTTGAAGAAATAAAATTTCAATAAGCAAAGAAATAAAAGAAATGAATTCCAAGACAGTTCATACTAATGAACAGAGGTAGAAGACTGCAGGATAAAATCAAGAATAATTAGCAGTCCTATTTGACTAGAACATCAAGCAAGTGCAATGGAGTAGGAAAGGTGAGTTGGAGTCGTTGGAGCTTTAATTTTATCCTAAATACTCAGTGGTCTTCATGTTTTTGGTCCTGTAATGCTATCGTTAAAAAAGTTACTGAGCACATACTCTCAATTTGTATATATTTATGATTTATAACATGTGCTACCCCATTCTGTATATATTATAAACAAATAAAAATTTCAGCAGGAAATACATTTTAATTTTATTGTATCCCAGGGTACAAAAATTTTGCTTTCACCAAACAAGTATTAAAAGTTTAAGAGCAATGTTAATGAATATGCTTCTTTGTTTTGGAAAATAACCTCATGATACAACAATTCAAAGGTCTGATTCCAAGGTTCAGTTTATTTCAATACTTGATTTTGATAGCTGCCACTGCTGGGGATGGAAGGCCCTAACAAAATGCTGGCTGCATTTTACTAAGTAATGTTCAATGCCATCTACCTATTATGCAAAAGGTTTTGGTGATATTTGAATGGTAAATTTTCATCTTTTCTGATGTCTAAAATTTTTCCTTCTAAACTGGACGGTGCTTCATTTTTGTATTTTTAACAAATGTATTCTAAATATTCTGCAACTCATTTAGAAGATCTTAAAATAGATTAGAAAACTGTGTTTGCTTGCTTTTTGAAAGTATACAGTTAGGAAAGTTTGCAGTAATTTTATAGTGATACAACTTGTTTGGGGCATCAAAAACTCAACTTATTGTTCAAATTTCTAATACCTTCATACTATTTTAGTAAATATTTAGTAAATATCTCAAGGCACAAAATAATAATTAAGGTGAAATTCATTATTAGTGATAGTAGACAGAAATTCATATTTCAAACAATCTTGTAAATTTGAGATGTGTAATCTGGCCAATTTATTCAGATTTGATTAGCTAATTATTGTATTCACCTTATAAAGCTACTTTATTTGTGACAAGAGATTTCTTTCTGATGTGTGTGGGGGGGAGGAATGTGGGCAAAATTTTAAGAATAAAAAATGTGCTAAATTGAATAAACACCTAATCACATGCTAAGTGGTAAACAAACTAGGAAACTGTAAGGAGGGTGGGCAGAAAAAAATGCGTTAAGGACATAAGAAATTATCAAAGGATTTTTTTTTTAAAGTATACTTAAGTTAATCTATTGTATGCTACATCCCTTCTAACACCACTCTCAACACCTGACTAGGATATGAATTCTAGGACAGAAAGTATGTTCACATAGGTGATACCATGATTTTTAAAAAGTTTGAAAATTATTTAACTGAAAAAACATACACAAGTTTTGTTATTTTTTATAATTATCTGCATTTGAGTGTATCTATGGCAGTTGTTCATTCATCAAATACAAGTGAAAATAGCAGCCAGATGAGTGACCAACTGACCATCCAAGAAAAGAAATATGCTAAAATGCTTAATCAAAAGATCTGAGACCACAGGAAATCCAAGAAACCCATGGGCTTTCTCCAGAAGCCTAATACACTAAAGGCACTCTAGTATTACTTTACCCAAAGCACAAATTTAGTTCACAATATCTCCAACCAGTCATCATCCAATCTTTACCTGAAAACCTGTGGTACTAACGAAGGAAAATCTCTTGTGGTCAGCTACCACCACACCATCACCACACCATCACCCCACACAAAATAACCCAACCCATTTTGAGATAATTCTAATTATTAGGAATATTTTCTTATAGTAAGCCAAGATCTGCCACCTTCCCTCTATAATTTCCATGGACTGGTGGCCTCTGACACCAGGCAGACAGAACAAATCTAATTCCTTTTTCACCAGACAGGCCCTCAAATATTTCCAAATATTAATTTACAAAGTTTTTTTTTAGTAGCCCCAAACTGCTCCCTAAAACAAAGGCCCACCTTTTTACATCAGTATTATTGGAATATGGCTAAAAGATATGGAACATCTATAACCTTCAAAGAAACTGAATATAAGTATGATCCAGAGAGCAATAGCAAGCCTGGTATGTGACAAACACAATTACTACACTGAAGTGGGGGAAAAAGGTATGGAAGTAACAGCTAGGTGGCATGAAGGATTGAGCACTGAATCTGGAATCAGGAAGAACAGAGTTCAAATCCAACTTCAGATACTTACTAGCAGTGTTACCCTAATCAAGTCACTTGTCTGGCTCAGTTTCCTTACCTGTAAAATGAGGATTGTAAAAGCATCTACGTCTCAGGACTATTGTGAGGATCAAATGAGATACTAGCAAAAAACAAAAATGCTTTTCTGCAAACCTTAAAGCACTATTTAAATGCTAGCTACTATTAGGAACACGAGCAAGAGAGTAGATGGTCTAAAGCAAGGTAGCCACCCAGCACACAGGTGAATCCCTTCAAGAGGAACTTAAACGTAGGAGCTACAAAGAATAGGCAGACATGAGTGGGCTGCAATCTGCATTATTGGAGGAAGCATCAACAGCAGTGAGGTCACAAAGTAACTAGTGTATTTTAACACTTGATACTTTAGTATCCACATATCTTATCCACCCCTGCCAAGTCTCCCTTTTTCCAAATTAAACATCATCTGTTCTTTCAAATAATCCTTATATAATAGCATAGCTTCCAATCCCTCCAACATGCCTGTCACCCTTCTCTAAATGTACTACAGCATGTCTTTTTTTTTTTTTGGAGAGAGGAATCTAGACCTCTGATTTCTTTAGGCTAGAGAACTCCCCAGAACGGAAAGTGCCTAATGATGCAAATCCACAACTCTCTGTAACTTACCCTCTTAAGAGCTGCAAGGGACTTGTCCATGGTCACAAAACTGATTGTTATAATTTGTGGTTCTTGAAGAGGACCATGACATCAGGAAGGTGATGCAGTGACATGCAAGTGAATTGAATTTAAGTAGGGCAGGGCTGTGCAAAGTCATCAGCTTCACTTTCTCCTCTGGAGCCACCTGGGTCCTGTGGTCAGACATGGATCAAGATGGCTCTGGACAGAGTGGGAAAACTTTAGCCTTTTTAAAGTAAAGTCTTTAACAGGTCTCAAATTTGACTGAGAAAACGCACATTCAGTGATCAAGGCTAGGTATGAAATGAGGCAAAGAATGGCCTCTCACAAAGCTGACAGGCTTAGAGGAAAGGAAGACGTAAACCCAGGTCTTCCTGACTCCAAATCTCGCCTATTACACCAGTGGTGTCAAATTCAAATAGAAAACAGGGGCCACCATGCGAGTATATAATGACTTAGAAAATCACAAATGAACAATATGGTATTTTATTTATTTTGTTAAATATTTCCCCACTACATTTAATCTGATTCAGGACTACTCAGGAGTATTGCAGGCAGCATTCAGTGTTTAACATCTCTGTAGTACATCTCTGTACTACACCACACTACAACTGAAAAAAATTAATGTAATTTTGGGTTACACAAGCAAAGCAGCATAGTGTCCAAATCAAGGACAGTATTAATCATAATTTTTTGTTCTCACAAGACTGCTTCTTTAGCATGAGTGTCTACTTTTGAGTGTTACAGAGAAGGACCTGACAAGCCTACCGCACCAGGATAACACAGGTAACACTTTTGTATCCTCAATCAAAAAATACTAGGCAACAATTGGGTCATCTCTGAGTGAATGGATTCAAGAGAGAGGCAGATGAAGAACAAGTTAGGAAGGAAAGGAACACCCTCATATAGTCAGTCAGATCAGATGACTAAAACTAATGGCACTCAACAGAGTGACAGATGTCACAGCCAGATCACCCTTATTTGTTAAATAAGTAAGTTGGACAAGATGACTCTAAGGTCTTGACCAGCTCTACACCTATAATCTTAGGCTTTAGCCTTCCTAATTTCATTCTTGAAGGATCTTGCCAGCACTTTGTATTTATCAACAGTTGCCTAAGAGGAGATCGTCAAGAATTATCGAATTTTCATACTATAAAATGTTGGAAACCATTGGTCAAAAGTACAGACTCCATTTGGGAAGTCTTTCTTTATCATGAATTCAGCAGATTCACTGTTTCCAAGGTTTCTAACATTTCTAGTTCACCAAGTTCCCATAAGAAGGAATTGATCAGAATCAGGACCAAAATAACACCTCTCCTTAATAATTTTTCCACCTTCTGAAAGATGAAATTAACAAGGCAAGGACATCCTTGGGTTAGGTTCAAGTCCCCTATCACAACTACCTGGTCTCTGTACCATCTTTGTGATCTATACTAGAAAACTGTCTATTTCCTTTAGCTAGCCTGGTAGCTAGCATTATACAACTACTTGTTTGATACTCAACTAAATGCTCAACACCATGATACTCCTTTGTGTTCCTATGTTTTCACATAGGTAACTATCTTCTTGATGTTCAATCCCCTTCATAGGACATGGGGCAAAAAGAAAACCTAGAAATAATCTAGTTCAACCTCCCAGAAAAGAAAATCAAGGCCCAGGGAATAAGTGAGTTGCCTAAGGTTTCACAGGGAGTATTACAGCAAGAATTTAAACCCAGGTCCCTGTGGCTGAACAATACCATAACACTCCTCCATGCTTTGCGTTTAATATTCCTATTGTATAAGATATTCCTATCTGTTGCTGTGTTCCAATTTTAAGTCATATCCCACCAAGTCTTAGTGGGCATTAAATCATATTTATCTCCTTGCACTGAAATCTCTAGCTTACTTTATTACACATGCTCCATGTATTTGCTTCTGTATAGATACTCGGAGCTCATGGTTACTGTTTAGATCCCTCTTCCCTATTTTATCTTCTGTGGCTTATTAGGAAACAAACCATAATGCTATTCTTACATCTGCTACTTTTATGAGAATGTAATCGTGCAATCTGGGCACTTCTCTTCCTTTCCCTCCACTAACAGCATTGTCTTCTAAATCAGATTGTCCAGCTTCAAGGAAAATACATTCTTCCTAATTAGTCCTCTTAAAAAATACTCCATCCCTGGCCAAAAGTGCCATCTAGTATCCTTACCTTAAATCGCAGTCCAAAAAGGAGAATCTCACCCTCTAATTAAACTTCCTTGTTCACTTTCCATATCCTGCTTTCCTTTTTATGGTCCTCGCCTTCCACTCACCAGCAATGATGATGATGAAAACCATTATCTTTGTGTCACTCCCCACCTCAATTCTTCAGTTTCCTCCCTAGTTCTTTATAATCTAGAAATGATTTCCAAGTTTCTTCTGGCAGTAACTGTTTGTTTACATATAAATCACCAGAAATGGGTAAATGTTAATTTGGTCTGAAAAATCTCAGAAAGTTCTCCTCCAATCCAATCCAAAACCTAAGAATATAGAACACTTCCTAACTGTTTATCTCATGTTTTCATATAGCTACCTCTCAACTTTTCAGCAAGGAGTCACATATAACCAGGACAAATCTTTATTTCCTAAGGCCAGTAATTAAAGTCTTTACTTTTTGTGGTATCTGTGGATCTCACTGGATAAGTGAGATTTGTTCCATTGAACAAATCTTTCCAAATTCATTCTTTCTGGGAAGAGTTTCAGATCTATTAAATATCCAACTACTCACAGGTCCCTTTTTTCTAACTTTATCATCATATTCTTCTACCTTCCAACTTCATACTCACTGCATCTGCTTCAGGAGACTTTTGCTACTTCATTTTCTTTTTGTTTTTTTTTCTTCTACCATGCCAGCTAATACTTCATCTTATGTGACCAGGTGAACAACAGGCATTCCTCAAACTGAAGAAAAAAATTTCTCCTCTTTTAGGAAGCCTAATCTTCACTTAATAACATACAATTATTATTTGTGGCAGAAACACAAACACAGCACAATTTGCAGGCAATTACAACAGTTCTATAATTCTCTTTACCTGCTAAAATTAATATTCTCTTATTTGTAAGCCCTCCTCGCTAGTTGTACAGCCGTGGTATATAATTTAGTTGCCACAGACCTATTTGCTATGCAACAGGGAAGCTCTCTAGCTTAATAACAGACTGCCAAGTTAAAGTCAAGAACTATGGTTCAAATCTACAATCTGCTGCTGTGTAACCCTCTGGACCTCAGTTTCTTCATCTGTAAAAATAAGGCATTAGGACTAGATGACCACTAAGGTCCCTTCCAGCTCTAAATCTGCAATCCCAATCTCCTAGCCTACAAGATAGTAATAACTAGCAATGAGCAAACAACTACCATAATACAAGGAGTAAAGCTCAAGTTTGGAGTTATCTTGAAGAAACACTAATTAGAAAATCTGAGACTCACTCAACTTCATTTTTCTCCTTCCCACTATCCCCTTAAAATAAGAGTCAACTATTTCTCTTCATAATAGATTTTAAAATCATAGCATCTCAAATCTGGATTAACAAGCACAGTCAGTAGTCATCTTGAGATCAACTCCTCCATTTTACAGAAGAGGAAATTGCTCAGAGTGGTAAAATGATTTTCCCAAGGTCACACAGGTGCTAAAGGCACCTGCATATTCAGTTCACTATCTACCACAACATGCTTCCTTAAATGTAAACCCCATCCCTAATCCCAACATAGATTTATGAACCTCATACTCATTTGTAAAATAAAACTAGATCCAATGAAATTTAAACACCTATTATGCACTTACTGAGATTTAGACTGGATGCTAAGATCACTGCAGCCATGAAATTAAAACATGCTTTCTCCTTGGAAGCAAAGTTATGGCAAAGAAATGCAAAAAAAGCAGAGACATCACCTTTCTGACAAAGGTCCAAAGTAGTAAAGTATAGCTATGAAGTTGAACTATAAGAAAAACTGAGCCTGAGAATTGACAGTTTTGAATTGTGGTACCAGAGAAGACTTCTGAGAGTTCCTTAGACAGCAAGGAGTCAATACTTAAGAAATTAACTCTGACTATTCATTGAAAGGACAAATACTAAAGATGAAGTTTAAATACTTTGGTCGCATAATGAGAAGTCAGGATTCATTGCAAAAGACTGATGCTGAGAAAGACTGAAGGCAAAAGGAGAAGGGGATGGCAGAGGATGAGAAGTAGGATGTGAGCCCAATTCTTCTGACATGGAAACTAAAGTTGAGATAGTTCAGTTGATTTGACCAAGGTCTTGTGACCAGAAACTAAAGGTAGGAGCTGAACTCAAGTAGTACTCATATTTTGAGTAAAGAAAATAAAGCAGAACCATAAGCCAATGTTCAAATGAAGACAAAGTTAAATCTTTCTTATGTAAACACACTTATGAAGGGGGGAAGGAAACAAGTATTAAGCCCCTCCTATATATGTCAGGCCCTGTACTTTACCACTATAAGCACTTTACAATGACCACCTCGTTTGATCTTCATAACGGCCCAGAAGGTAGGTGCTGTCATTATCCATATTTTACAAATGATGAAACTAATGAAAGTAAGTGACTTGCCCATGGTCACACAGCTAATAGTTGTCTGTAACTGCTTTTGAATGAAGGTCACCCTGACTCCAAGCCCAGCACTGTGCCACAAGATGCCTCAACCACTTTTACTACTGGAAGCATTTTAAGAAGGAAAATCAGTGGGGTGGAAGAAAACAGAAATATACTCCAAAAGAAAAAGGGAGAAGTAGAGCTTCAGATTTAATATTATTTCAACAATAAACAACAGTGTTTTCGTGAATAGCAATTGTAAAAACTCCCTCACATAAGCATGATGGAAGAATGAAAAGGGCATTGAAAGACTCCCAGAACTGGAAGGGCACTGAAAACATCATTTATTTCAACCTTTCATTTTACAGATAAGGTAACTGAAGGCCATGAATGTAAAGTGACTTCCTTAAGTGCACACCAATATTTAGCAACAGAGAGAGAGTTAGAGCAGCTTATTTCAAGTTAACATATCCTTTTCAAAACTGCACCACGAAATCAAGCTAACTCTGGAACAAAAACTCATGAAGGAGAATTACATTAACATCCTAAAATGTAAACTTCAATAAATGAATTATAAAGTATTCTCATCTCACAAAAGTTTTATATTTAGTCTTATTCCATATTTATCCAAACTGGTTCAAAAATTAGATAAACTAAGGGTGATTACTTGCTTCTCAAAAGAATTTAACCTTGAAGGTATTACTAACACATCTAGAATGCACTGGAGAAAGGCTGTCAGAACTATCTAAGTGAGAAATAATGAAGACCATCATCCTGTTTTTGAAACAGGATGATGGTCACAATAAATGAGATTGTGGAGAAAGAAGTGATAGGATTTGGTTATTAGATATGGTGGGGTTGAGGTGGAGAGCTGAAGGAGAAGGAAGACTCAGAGATGACAGGTTTCTCTAGCATGGATAAGTGGTTATAGTTATCATTTTTAGAGGAACGGGAGAAGATGAAAGAAGGAAAGAGAAGCCAAAGGGAGAAGGAGGAAGTAGAACTGTTATTCCACCAATGTAGGGAATTTCTAGTACTTGCTGTTATAACATCATCCACTGCGGCTGATCAGCAATTCTTCTGTCATTTATACTTAGCTGTCTGAAGTACTACGGATAAAAGATTTGCTCAGGGTCACAAAGTCTAATTCCAAAGTTAGCCTTCTTTCTTTCCCCCATGCCATGCTTCCTTCCCACTACTGCCAATTTAATATTCCTAAATCACAGCATAAGGTTCATACCACTCTCTTGCACAAAAAAATCTGTCTCTACATTATGTACCAAAGAAATTCCAAACTCCTTAACTTGGGATTCAGAATCTTCCATTTCACTCAGTCTCATGTCCTAGAAACTACTTGGTAGTTCTCTAAACATGTCCAGTGGTTTCCTGATCCTGTCTCTTTACTTACACTGTTTACTTCCCCAATTCTCCCTTTAATTCCTACCCATTCTTCAAGTGCCAGTTCAAATACCAACTTCTCCCTTCCCCAATTGCCCTCCACTTTTCCAGCCTGAAGTGATTTAACTCCCTCAGAAAGTCATCTACAATGGGTATTTCCACTTCCTTTTCTGTCATTCTCTTCTTAACTCTCTAGTCTGGCTTCTATAACCTCATCGTTCAAACAAAACTGCTTTCTCCATAGCTAATGATCTCTAAATAGCTAAATCTAATGGCCTTTTCTCAACCTTCATCTTTCTTGACCTCTCTGCAGCCTGGGACATAGTTAATCATCTTCTTCTCTTTAGGTTCACATGACATTATTCTCTCCTGGTTTTCCAACTGCTCTATCTCAATCTCTTTTGCTGGATCTTCATCCAGGTTACTCTCTCTGTGAATGTCCCATAAGATTCTGTCCTAGGCCCTCTTCTCCCTTCACACGATTTCATTTTGTGATCTCATCAGCTCCCATGGATTTAATTATTATTTCTATAACGATTACTCTCAAATATAATATTACTGTTGTGACTACCACCATCTTCCCACTGACCCAGGTTCCCAATCTCTGTGGTATTCCTTGATTCCTCATTCTCACCCCTCCCCACCCCATATCCAGTCTGTTGCTAACTTCTGTCAATTTTACCCGCATAAAATCTCATTTATTCCCCTTCCCTCACACCCTCCTTAGTCACTGCCACCATCCCAGTGCAGGTTCTCATCACTTCAGACCTGGACTTCTGAAAACGCCTGCTGGTTGGTTGTTCTGACTGCCACAAGTCTCTCCCCTATCTGCTCCATTCTCCAATCGGATGTCAAAGTTGTCTTCTTATAGTGTAAGTCTAATCATGTCACTCTCTTACTCAAGAAACTTCAGTGGGTCTCTATCACCTCCAGGATCAAATATAAAATCCTGTTTGGCATTCAAAGCTGTTCATGACCTAACTCCCTGACCACCCACCTTTCCAGTCTTCTTACTACTTAGAATCATGCCCTCCTAGCTTGATTGTACACTGTCTTCATGTCTCCTCTTTAGATTGTTAACTTGAGAGCATGGTCTGGCTTTTACCTTTCTTTGTATCCCCAGAATTTAATATAGTCCCTGACATATAGTAGGTGCTTAATAATTGTTTGACTGACTCTCTGAACTAACATAGGACTTTGCAAACCATTTGTACTATACTTTCATATCATACTTTGTACTAGAATTTATATATATGTAGCTAACCTTCCCTTTTAGGTTAGAGGCTTTAAATGAAGGTCAGGGACTATCCTCCTGTATCCCACAAGCAGTGTGGTCTTCTAGATTCAGGTCTCTGACTCATAAACATTCGGGTTTAAGTACAACCTCTGAAACTGACCAGTTGTAGGACCCTAGGCAAGTCCCTTGAAATCTCAGTGTTCTAAGCAACTAAGTGCACAGAAAGTGCTAACTAGCACTGGGAAGAGTGAGCTTTCTCATCAAGAATTCTCTTCATAAATAAAATAACAGGCCCAATCCTTATCCCTGTTCCCTACAGAACCAAAGATAGTGTCTTGAGCTGAGTATCACAGGATCTCAGAGCTGGAAAGGACCATGGAGGCCATTTGTTCCAACCTCTTCTTGGAATGAGAATCCCATTTACATGATACCTAAATGGTCAATAAGCCTACTTTTTGTGAGGAAGAACCTACTCCCTCCCGCAATGTGACCCATTCTACTTCTGGACAGCTTTAATTGTCAAGAAACGTCTTCCTTATATAAAACCTAAATTTGCCTCATCTACCAATTGTCCACAGTTCTTCCCCCTAGGCCTTTAAATTCTTGAAGATAGTTCTCATATCTCTTCTAAATCTTCTCTTTTCTAACCTAAACATCCCTAATTCCTTCAGCCTACGGTTAGATGTCATAAAGTTGCCATCATTTTGGCTCTCCTTCTCTGGACACTATCCAGCTTATGAACATCCTTCTGAAAACATGGCACCCAGAACTAAACCCAATACCACAGCTATGAGATGGTGAGGGCAGAGCATGGCACCTGCCTAGTCCTGGACAATATGTCTCTCTAAATGCTACCTGAGGTTGCATTACTTTCCTTGGCTGCCAAATCACAGTGCCAATTGATATTAAGCTTGGAAAAAGCAATCACTGGCCCTGCACTAAGAGTACCTGAGTAGAAATTGCTCTTTTGGATAGTTACTCTATGTGACCTTGGGCAAGTCATTTAACCTTAGTTAAGAAACCTTAGTTTCTACATCTTAAAAGGACAAAGACAGATTATATCCTTGAAGGTCCCTTCCAGCTGTGACCAATGTTCCTATAATCTAATTACAGCACCTAATATATGTCACAACCCCACTCTGAAATTGATTTTTCATAACTGAGACATTATCTCTATTAAATTTCCTATTACTGAATCTGGTTCTATGTTCTAGATTACCAACACTTCTTATCATTTCATTCTCTTAATTCTTTCCAGTCTGGTTTCTGACCTCATCTTTCAACCCAAAACTGCACATCACTCAAATACTTGTCCAATTAAAAACTCAGAATGCTGGTATCCATTCAATTAGCATTATTAAGTACTTTACTATAGGGAATACAAAGACCAAACAAAATGGTTCCCACTCTCAAAAAACTTTCATTGTATTGAGGCATAATGAACATATCTACAAGAAATTGAATACTATATATACACATAAATACTACGTAAACACATACACACACTAATTCCCTTGGTAGGGCACTAACAACTAGGGGAAAGTAGAGGAATCAGAATCGTCTTCAAGGACATGGGACTTGAGCTGTGCTTTGAAGGAAGCTGAAGAATCAACAGGGTTTAAATGAGAAGGGAGTACATTCCAGGCATGGGCACAGCTTATGCAAAGAACACTTAGGAGATAGAATATCATGTATGGAGAATAGCAAGCAGTTCAGGAACACAGAGTACATGAAGGAGAGTAATATGTAATAAACTTGGAATAGGAAACTAGATGTGATCTATTAGCTAGAGAGTTAGTCTCAAAACCAGAAAGACCTGGGTTCAAGTTCTACCTCTGACACATCCTGGGACACTGGGACTTTGGGCAAATCACTTAACTTCTCAGTGCTCTAGGCAACTTTTTACCATGATGGTTTTTAACCTAGGGCCTCTGGACAGATTCCAAGAGGTCCATGAACTTGGGTATAAAAAAAAACTGCATTTATTTCAATATGATTGAATTTAATTGCTTTGCAATCTTCTGAATTCTATTTTATGTCTTTATAAGAATCCAGAGGCTTCAAGCACTGCCAAAGGGGTCCATGACACAAGACAGGTTATCAACTTCTGTTCTAAGACTACATGTTGCAGAGAAGGTGCCAGCCAAGATTGCTAGAGGAAGGTGCTGCTCCTGGAAGGTCCCTATACTACTGAAATCATAGGTCTTAGAATTATTCTTGTACTTTTTTATAAGAAAGAGATCAAAATTTCTCAAGCAGGGGAACGACACAGTCAATTCTGTGCTTTGGAAATAGCAGCTATACAAAGACTGAAGCAAGGAAATAACTGGGAAGCTTTAATAATAGTCTAGGTTAAGAGATGATCCAGGCTTGAATAAGGGTGGTGGATGCGTTAATGGAAAGAAGGTAAATCTGATGAGGCCTAGCAACTAGTTGAATATGAGAAGGAAATATTTTAAGATGACTCAGCTATAAGCATGGAGAAAGATGTCAGTGCCCTCAATAAAAAATGGTAAGTTAGTAAGAGAGGATGGTTGGGAGGAATGTAATTAACTTCTGTTGTGTATTTGTTGAGCTATGGGACATCTATTGGGCAGTATCTAATAGGCAGTTGTCAAATGACTAGAAGAAAGATTGGGGCTAGATATACAAATCTGGAAGTTATCTGCATAGAAGAGTCAGCTATACCACAGAAGCTGAGGAGAACCTCAAAAGAATGTACCACTTACTATCTCTCCCCGGCCCGCCTCCCCCCCCATTTACTCACAAATGATTATCTGTCCTTCATAGAAAAGAGGAAAAAAAAGAAGGCATAAGACAAGGCTGTGGGGTATGCATGAACATGAGCAAAAGGATGTTGCCTCAACAAAGAGGATAGAGAAAGAGTATCCAGACAGATAGGAATCAGAAGAGAGCAGTGCATGAAAGAATAGGGAAGAGACTGTTTAGGAGGAGGAGGTGGTCAACAGTAACAAATGATGCATGACAGAAACAGTAATATTTCTGGTAAATGTGCTAGCAACTATTGTTTCTTCACTCTCATCTAGCCAAGTGTTCGCACTTACTTTTTATCTGCAGGTCCTGAGTCACTTGTTTGAGGAATAATTTCTACCTCAGAAGCCAAATAAAATTTCCTGAAGCAAAAAACTGAGAGATAACAATTTTCTTTTGTCAGTGGTTCTCAATCTCTTTTGAACAGGTCCCTCAACGACTCCCCTATACCTAAGACTTAACTATTCTTTGGCAATCTTCACAGTTTAACTTTCTCTGTCTCTGTCTCTCTCTTCCATATCTTATCTAAATTGCTCAAGCCCCCAAATCTCATCCCTCTCACTCTCAGTAGATGATCTATTTTTTTTTTTAAACCAAGCTTTGGACAAGGCAAGAAATGTAATTTAGGAAGGTCATTTCACCTACCTGCAACTAAGTTTCCTCAGCAGTAAAATGAAGGCATACAACTGATGAACTCTGAGATTCTTTTCAGTGTGTACCTCATATATTAACTTTTCTCCCCTGGCTTTTTTTTATGTTGCATTCTCTTTGCCTGGATCCTATCTGATCTCTCAGTCTCATGGACTCATGGAGACTAGATGAGCCTTATGGATCATCTAGTGCTATGGCTGTTAATTTTCTCACCTAAAAAATGTGGTGGAACTAAATCAGGACATCTCAACCTGAGGTCCCTGAACTTGGTTTTTTTAACGTTTTGACAACTGTATTTCAACATAATTGGTTTTCTTTGTAATTCTATGTGTTTCTTTTATGCATTTAAAGACATTATTGCGATAAGGGGTCCACAGGTTTCAGCAGGCTGACAAAGAGATTCATGACAGCCCTCGCTGGACCCAAAGGATCTCTTAAGATTCCTGCAGTAATCACCTACATCCACTCCCATGGTTTCTACCATAAATCTATAAAGATGATTTAAGTAAACTAATTTCAGAAAAATAATAAATAAGGGCCAGAAAACATAAATTTTTGTTCTTAACTCAATTAAAGACATTCCTTTTCCCAAGTATTAGGGTCCTTCTATAAGTAAAGTGAAAGGTATGCACCTTGAGCCTCACAGATAGATTAGTACTCAATTGAGCAATCCGGCATGACCCCGATTAAAAAATCATTTTTCCAGTCTCCTAGATCCAGAAATATAGTTTAGAAAATGAGGGTGAGAGGTATTGGGTAGAATTAAAAAGGAGGAAGGGTGAATCAGGAAGTACATACTGAAAAAGATATTCTATGAAGGACAGATAGTCATTTGTGAGTAAATGGGGGGGTGGAGATAGTATGTAGTACAAAACACAGGAAAGGTCACAAAACTAACCAGATACATTGTATTAGGAAAGAAGTAAATTAACAACTAAAGTACAATTCCTGAAAATTCATCAAATATCCAAGGGAGTTTTTGATTTCAGCCCTACTATATACTACAAAACTAAAGTCACATGAAAGTACTATATATTCATGTTTAGGTCAAACTTAAGGCAATCAACTTAATTCACCAAACAACAGTTTTCTGATTTTTAAGTAAAAAGTATAAATCCAAGGAAACTACTAAAATACCAATGACAAAGTTCTGATAATGATTCCTAATGGCCAGAGAGATAAAAAGGTACCTTCTATTCAAGAATCTGAATTTTTATCATTTTCTTCCTATAAAAATTTAATAGAATCTAAACTCTGCAATATTTAAAGAATACAAAGATTTTTAAAGAAAAAAAGAGATCTTCTTTGACTACTGTATTGGCAAGATCTTTACATGTCACAGCTATTACACTCATACAAATTACACTTCTATATTATATTGCTCAGAGTTCACTGAGAGTTCATTTATAACTTGTACAGGCTTTTAAAATGAAAAAAAAACCCAACCCTACTTCATAAGTTTAATTTTGTTGTGCCTCGCTAAAATAAATCAACATTTTTTCTTTCCCACGACTTACTAATCCCATTTTGAAATTTTTATAGCAAAACATTTGACCACATATATTACTCTGCGAAATCATAAAAGCAAAAAATATTCCTTAGCATCAAATTTTATTTAAAAAGCCCCTCTTAGTTTTGGAGAAAATGTGAGGGGAAGTAACACTGCTAGACTCTTGGTTTCAAAACTGATAAGCTTGCTCCAGAGAAGCATCACGTGTCTAGTTTGATAATGTAATACTGATAATGTAAACAGGCTTTTTTTAATAATAAAAAAATAAGTTACAGCAGTAGAGCAAAGGAAAGAAAAGTACAGGTAAAGCAAAATGCAGATCTAATAGGGCGTTGATTTCTTGGCAAGGCTGGCAGAAGCAATAGACACACCCCTAGCGTCAGCCTCAAACACTACAGCAGTGAATCCTGTCTAGGGATTAACGTTAGAGCTCGGAAGGCAAATTTAAATCGCCATGATTCAAAAACAACCACCACCGCAGGAGAGATATTTTTGGAGGTAGTAAGGAAAAAATCCGTGGTAATGAGCAAACATTCAAAACAATCATTCCTGTCCTTTGGGATTGGATCTACCCTCTGGTTTACCACTAAATGTGTGTTGGACCTTTCCTGTTTGCTCATTTTGAGAGAAAAGGAGTCCACTAAGAAAACCCCCGTACGGCTGCAATCAACATCAAAATAAATGCCAACAGGAGACGTGAAAGGAAAAGATTCTTCCCTTCTCTCTAAGAGTCTTCCTGTTCAGTAGTCAAGGCAGTGGGAGAAATACCAGCTAAAAAGGACCGCAGGCACTACAGCGCTATTCGCCCCCCGGCATTTGTTTTTATTTTCTTAAGGGGGATAATCAGGCCGACGTTCCTAAGCTGGGGAACCGAGGAAAAAGGTCCTGGGGGAAGGAAAAGAATCAAGAGCGAGGAGGGGGAGAAAGAGTAAGATGAGGCAGATCTGGGGAGAAAGAGCAAGAGGGTGGTGGGGTAAAGAGGGACGGGGGGGCACAAGCTGGCGCTGGAGGGGCGAGGGTGTGGGTGGCATAGCAGGTTGCAGCAACGGAGGAGTGCGAGAAGCGGGGTGTCCTCCCAGAAGGGAAATCTCGGGGGGGGCCAGGGAATAAGCCAGAGGGAAGACGAAGGAGGCTGGAAGGCGCAGTAGCGGTTCGGTTCGGTCCTGCCGGGGGCGGACCTGCAGGGGCCCACGCGAGCTCAGCCCCACCGAGATAGACAGACAGACACGCACGCACACACACGCACGCACAGACGGCGGGCCGGAGCGGAGCGGACAACGAGGGTGGGGGCAGGGGTGTCAGCGCACCCCCACCCCGCCTCCCTGCCCCCGCCTTCAAGACCCGCCGAGAAGGGGGTGGGGGGAGTCCTCTCTCTCACCATGTCGGACGCTGGGTCGGCCGCTCGCTGGCTGGCGCGGTCGCAGGGGCGGGCGTCGGCTCTCGGGCTGGATCCCCAGGGAGGAGCTGCAGCTGGCGGCGGCGGGGTGGCCCGGTCGGGGCTCTAGGTCCTGGGGGGGCGCGGGGGAGGGCCGCGCGAGGGGGAAGGGGGGGAGCGTCCGCGGAGGAGAAACTAACCACACGGATGACGAGCAGAGGAAGAGAGGTGGAGGGGCGGCGGAGGGCGGCTGGACAGCAGGGCCGGCGGAGGGGGAGGGCGGCTCGGCGGCGGCGGCAGCAGCCTCGCACTCGCGCCGGGGCGGAGCGCTGACTGGCTCGCTGCGGTGGCTGCACTGACCCGCAACCTCCGGGCGAGAAACAGAGGGAGGAGGGCGGGAGAGGGAGGGGGAGGAAGAGAGCGAGCGAGAGAGAGGGAGAGGGGAGAGGAGAGAGAGAGAGAAAGAGAGGCAGAGAGGAGAGACGGGGAGAGAGCGCGATGCTGCGGCGGAGAGGGGGCGACGGACGGGGCACGGCGGGGCGGCGGAGGCGGAGCTTCACGGAGCGCCGCCGCACATCCGGGAACCTCCGGCGGAGCTGGAGCCTTGGCCGAGGCCCCGGGGCTCCCTCTGGTTAGGGAAGGAAGAGGGGGAGGAGCAACGCGCACGCCCCGCCCCTCTCTCCCCCTCCTTCCTGCCCTCACCCCCCTCCCCCTCCTCCGTCCGTGCGTTCGTCTCCGCCCCCGTGCGTGCTGTGCGCGGGAGGAAGCCTCTGGGAAACAAGGAGGGCGGTACCGGTGACGTAGGTTGTCGTAGCCCTTCCTGTCACGCGGGGTGAGGGAGGCGGGGGAGGAGGAAGAAGAGGGGGCCGGGGAAGGAAAAGGGGAACTGGAGTATCGTAGGTGTGCGTGTCTCAGCGCAGCGGGAGGACCGGAGTTCTGGCGGAACGGCCACGTTGCCCCGCCGTTTCAGAATCCCACCGACCCTCGGGCCCCCTCCCTACCCTCCACCCCCAGCCTGGAAGCTGCCACCCTCCCGGCGAGGGGGCCGCCGCTCCTACTCGAGCCCCGCCGCAGGCTGTGCGCCGAGCGCCCCGGGATTGCTCCCCCCGGAGGCGACGCCCCCAACGCCCCCTCCCCCGCCCTAGCATGAGTTAGCAAAATCAAGAGCCCCCGTGGTGAGGCCTTGAGCCGTGGGGAACCCCACAGCTGAAGGACAACGTGTCCGAACCCCCGCAGCTTTCACAGTGCGGAGGAAGGGACGGGGCTGCGGCTCCCACACCCGGGAAAAGGCCCCAGCAGCCTCTGCGTTGTTGTTCTTCCCAGCAGCCTCTAGGTCATTTGGTGCGGTGTGGTCAAACCCCCGGGGAAAAAAGGAGGGATCCTGATGACTCCTTGGGGATGTTGTGAGGCTTGGAGATGATGGATCTGATACTGTAAACATCTTTAAGCGATCTATAAATGCCAATTATTATTAGTTTACCCTCTGAGCAAAGTTCAGAGTAGCACCGGGTGTGCTGGTAAATGTTTAATCTTCAGATGAGGGGGGGAGCATAACATAGGCAACACACTTTTCAGTTTTAACACTTTCTAAAGTCTAGACAGTTCACAAAACAAGCCCTAATTTGCGATGATTGCCTATTTCTGATGGGTAAATGTTCACACTGAAAATTTAACAATTAGCCAGCCAGTATGGAGTTTGTTCCAATACACCCTTGCTCCAATTTCTTTAGTAGACCAAATGATAAAGATAACATTTGCTCCCTCATTCGTGTTAGTAGCTGCCACCCCCAGAAAAATTCAACTTCTACCTATCTCACTAGAGCAAAACCACTATCTTTTTTCATTTTTAACTTAAATCTGCATAAGGATAATATCCAATAAAAGGGAAAGAAGTTACTTGAATTCAAGAAAGATAACTAAAACAGAAGGTGGGGGTAGAAGGACAACAAAATACTTAATACGTTGATATTTACAGCACATATTTTACAATCACAAATTCCATGCATCTTTGTAATAAATTCACAAATAGTCAAAAGGGACAGCAAAGTGGTTCACTGGATAGAGTCAGGAAGACCTGAGTTTAAAGCCAGCCTCAAACACTGGAAAACCCTGGCAAGTCACTTAACCCTGTTTGCCTCATGTGAGTAATGAGCTGGAGAAGAAAATGCAAAACCATTGTAGTATTTTTGCCAAGAAAGCCCCAAGTGGGGTTATGAATTGGGATTGATTGAACAACAGTCAAAAGTAAATTATTGGCATTAGTTATCCTGCTATCTTTGTAAGATATGTAGGGAGTATATGTTAATATTTTGATGAAGTTAACTGTCTAAAACAGGCTTCTTGAGTTATTGAAGGTATGATTCGGAAAGGAGGGAGGCTTGACTAACTACTAAAGTCAGAGTTGGACCACCCCATAAATTGGAAACTAAAAGGCCAAGAAGTGATTCGAGCTTTAACTAGTGCTTAAGTACTTTTATTGAGTTTTAATTGAGGTAACCATAATTATTTAAATGTCTGTGATGTGTGATAATATCCAAATGACAATCCCTGAGCTGAAGGAATTTAAATCTGTTTTATCATTGTATTGGCAAAGTGGGGATAAGGAAAGAGGGCTGAACTGAGATTAACAGAGCTCTGAGTTTTACTCTTGGAATAACATTTGACAAATGTCTTTGTTATCCCCCAAAGTGTATCAAACTGGTGAAGATTATTGTTACTTGCAAGTTATTTTAATTTAGCTCTAAAACTATATTAAGACTTAACAGAAAACAAACCACATGCCTTTTAATGACAAGTTTGTTCATTCGGGACTCAACAAATATTTGCTTGCTCATGTAGACATATTCAATATGTATAAAGTGTACATTGTAGTCCTCAAGTATACAATGCCCTCAGGTATACAATGTAGTCAGGAAGATGAAGATGTGTACACAAATACCAACGGTACAAGGCAGTATTTAACAAATTCAAGAGTAGGACAAACAATGCTGTAGAAGTTTGGAGGTAGGAGAGGCCACTTCTGGCTGGAATGCAGATTTCAACAAGGGACATTTGAGGCTGATCCTGAAGCAGGTGTAGGATGTCTGTAGGCAGAGACTGGAGTGAGGAGATGAAGGGTATTCCAAGCATGTGGAATCATAAGAGCAAATGTTTCAGTGTGATAAAACATGCTGAGGAAAGGGGAGTGGTCCAGTTTGCCAGATTTTCATGACAAAAGCACCACACTTGAAACTTCCTAGGAAATGTACAGGATTGTGAACATCTGTAGAGGAAAATAATGGATATTGATCTTCTCTCTACTTGGAAACTTCAAGAAGAGTGGTCAGCTGGGCTCAGCATGGGGATCTTGAGCCCTCTGATAGTGGATTGACTCTAGCCTGTTTGTTAACAGTGGCTGAAGGTGCAGTGGCTTGTCCATATTCCACCTTCTACAATGGTGTGTTGGCTCTTCAGTTGTTATCATCTTGTGAACTATGGTGAAGTTGAACCAGCTTAAGATCACAAATTACAGTTCCAGAGATACTGCTTTAAGTCCATATATAATAATGTGAGATGCCAGTCCTCTTCCAAATGTTGCCTTCAGGAATCTAATTCAGTCTTTATAGTCAGTAGATTTACAGAAGTACCCAAAGGCTCTCCATCACTTTATTAAGTCTTAACACTAAACCTAGGTGGGGAACCTGCTAGTTTGAGGCCACATGCAGTCCTCTAAGTCCTCAAGTGTGAGACCCTTTGACTGAATCTAAATTTCACAGAACAAATCCCCTAATAAATACATTCAATATGTATAATAAATCCCATAATAAAGGTATTTGTTCTGTGAAGTTTGGATTCAGTCAAAGGGTCACACTTGAGGACTTAGAGGGCCTTAAAGCCACAGATTTCCCCTGCTCTAAACCATCAACAAAGTCTGATTTGTAGTATTTGCTGGTTTCTAAAATATAAATACTCACACTGAAATTTAACAGTCAGCTCTTTTGAGCCAATATGAAGCAGTTCAACCACACTACTGGGTTTAAAAGGTCTGGCAACTTGTGAGAAGATATCTTCTTTTGCCATATCTGAAGCATCTTTAATCAGAAAGAATGATTTGAGAGAGTCCAGTCAAGTTAATATGGGGGCCAAGATAAAGCCAAAATAAATGCTTGAGTTTACCACAGTCAATTTCTGCCTATGATGTCCTGCAGAATTCCTTCAGATACACCTTATTAGGTCAGTGAGATTGGTTGCCAGGGCTAAGAATATTAATAATTACCAAACATGAAATACTGTTAAAATCTTTGGTTGAGATGGGAGTGCTCACTGAAGCAGTGCTTCTATCTTAAGGATATTTCATAGAATCTCACTGTTGAAGGGGACCTCAGAAGACATTAGATAATAGAGTTGGAAAAGGACCTCACAGGTAATTTATTCCAATTCCTTTATTTTACAGATGAACCTGAAACAGAGAGGTTTGGGGACTTGCTCAAGGTCATAAAATAGTATGTGGAAGGGCTAGAATTTGAACCCAGGTCTTGATTCCAAATCCATTACTTGTTCTACTTTACTATATTGATTCTAAGCTGTACCCAAAAAGGAGTGCCCCGCCACAGCATCCCTAACTAGGCATCTAGCCTCTACTTAAGACCACCAGTGAAGGGGAACTCAAATCATCCCATGCTTTAAGATAGCTCTAATTCAAAAGTTTTTCCTTTCATCAAGCTGAAATCTACCTCTCTGCAACTCTTTCACCCCCTTCACCCACATTGCTCCTACACTCTGGGGACAGGCAGAATAATTCTAATCCTTTCACAACATGACAGCCCTTCAAGTGTTTTAAGACAGCTATCAAATCCCAGTTAGCCCCCTCCTACCTACACCCCCCAACCCCATATCTTCTTAGGTTAAAAACATCTGGATCTTTCAAACAATTCTGGTCTGTTACAGTCTCTAATCTTATTAGTACTTTGATGCCCTTTTCTGCACATGCTTCAGATTCTCAGAGCCCTTCTTAAAAGGAAGGACCCAGAACAGATGGCTCTGGATGCTCTAGATGTGGTCTGACCAAGGCAAAGTGTAGTGGAACTACCACTTCTTGTTTTGAACACTGTGTATCTATTAATACAGTTTACGATGACATTAGCTTTTAGGGTGCTGTTTTATATTTTGGACTCCTATTGAGTTCACAATCCATTATAACACAATTCAACATTTATTAATCACCCAGTTCAGTTAGCTGTAAGTCACCATTTGCACTTGTTCAGTTAAGTTTTGGAATCCAAACAGAGAACTTTACATTTATCTCTGATAAATTGCATCCCATTAGATTCAGCCCATTGTTCTAGCTTGCTGAGACCTTTTGGAATCTTGATTCTGCCCAATTCAATTAAACTGGCATTTGTTTAGTGTTTACTATGTATTAGATAGTGGAGATACAAGGACAAAAATCAAACTGCTTTGCCCACAAATAGATTACATTGTCAATCTAATGTGTTAACTATCCTAGCTTTACATTATCTGTAAATCTGATAAATATGTCAGCTATATGGTCAACCAAATCACTGATAAAAAGATTCAACAGAATAAGGCTAAGTGGATCCTGAACACTCCATTAGACCATTCCTTCCACATCCCCTGCTGGCCTATGATAATGTCTAGGAACTTGTTTCCCACTGCTTTAGGTGGCATTTTTCCAGCTTGGCAAAGAGATAGAGTTGGCAATGCTTTAAAGTACAGTTTGGACTGGCATATTGGTCAGTATTCTGAGAGTCAAATGGGATGTAGTCCAGATGGACAACTACTCCCCAGTTCCACATGCCCTAGAAAGAAAGAGTTCATGAACTATTGAAAAACCACAGGAGCTCTGCAGACTCAAACAGTATGACTTATTTACCCTGACAAAAGTGGGTTTGTAATACTATCTTCCCACTACCTTTTAAGTTGTGAATGAAGTTGTAGATGTCCCGTTCTCCATCCACACCACACTCCCACAATGATCCATCTTGGTAAAGATAACCATCTGGTCCAGCAGGTCTGGAGTTCATTACAGTGTAGGTCAGTCTCAAAATGCTTATGTCATTGAGTGTCTGCTCTTTATGATAGATCCTAGACACTATGTTTTTCCCTCCTCTCACAGGAGGGAAACCTGTAAGTGGGATGGATGAGCAAAACTTTTACATTTTCTTTTACAAAAATTCTCAGGGCATACCAGTCTCAGAATATGGTAGAAGAATATAACCACCTGTTTGGTTGGTTTTCGGCTTATTGCACATTCATGCCATCTGTTGGGACAGAAGACACAGAAGACAACTTGAAATTGTTGATTTTGTAGTAGGAGGTATCAGATTCTATCTGAAGCCAGATTGGCATATGCCAATAGTTAAGGAAACTAGAGAGGAGGGTTAATCTTTATGAGGACTGGTTTATAAAGATAAAGATTAAGACAAATGGGAAGCAGGGGAGTTCAAAAACAAGTTAGTTACCTGTATTTTGTATCTTTTCAACTCAGTTACCAGAGTGAATACAGGGCACCAATATTCAAAGAGCTAAGATAAGGGATGAGTCAGTTGCCACTCAGGGCTCAAAGCCAAGGAAATATGCTAAAGTTTAGGATTCTAAACCTCAGGAAGTAGGAGAAATTAACACTATCCAAAGTCAATCTGCTTCTTTGAAGTCTAGGTCTTTATTTCAGGGGTAGTCTAGCTGCCACTGGTGCTCTTCACTGGAATGGACAAAATTCAATCATATCCTGATGACTTAGTTGCATCTGCTGCGTCTCTCTGGGTTGTGCACCACTCTTCTCACAAGAAAGCTTCCCTACACTTCAAGCCTCTGGAGTGGTAGGGTTGTATTGGTGGGAGAAGACTCTGCCAAATCTAGGGCATATCCTTTCTTCAGGCCCACAGATATGTCAATCTAGCAGGTATTTCAGGTGACTTTAATGCCTCTTTGAGTCAAAGATATGCAGCACCACACATTCTTCCTGCCAATCCCTTTTAGTGGATTTGAGGGTATAGTGCAGAGTTGAGGTGATGAGTACCAAATAAGGAGGGTACCTCTGGCTAGTAGAAAAGAGGTACTTATTGATCTTTGTATCTTCTTCTGAGAAGATCTGATGGTACAGAAGTTTCAGGTTGATAGCCACATCTGATACTAATGTTTAAGGGCTACCAGTGGAAGTAGGCCCCCTAATTGTATGTGCTTTGGCTGCACATATACAAGTACAAGTGAACCTAGGAAACTTCCAATTCTCTCAGTAAATCATTGACTTTGGAGACTGAAGTATATAGCATGAATGTCAGGAAAAAAATATGAATTTAAGTCATCGTTTGTATACAAGGGCATATTGTGAGTCAACATATGGACTGAGCAAATGAAGGACAAATGAAATTCCACAGTGGACATTGTGGCAATTAAGTTATCTTCATGACAGTAATTTTAGCACTAGAAGTATTTTTCTTTGGCTTGTACCATTGTCTGTCCAGCAGAATGGAGGTAATTAGACACAGAAAGGGAAACATATATTGGCAGGGAGGTGGAGGGAGTAGGAGTGGGAGGGGGGTGCGGAATGTTATGTATAGAACTGTCTGAATGTAGAAGAACCAGGTGGCTGAGCCTGAAAATTTCTTTCAGTAAAAGGTAGGCAGATTTGCCTGCACTGCATTGTCCTTTGTAGATGCCAGTATTTCAGTGGAGATGGATCCCACCCCTCTTTCCCACCTTTACTCCTGCTCATCAGGAGGGATGTGGAAGGTATGAATGAAGATGCAGGAGTTAAAAAACTAATAGCATCTTAATTGCCAAATCTAATGGCCTTTTCTTAAATCTCGTACTTCTTGACTTTTCTGTTGCCTTTGGCACAGTTATTCACTCTTTTCTCCCTGATACTTTCTTCTCTCTAGGTTTTCATGATACTGCACTCTCCTTGCTCTCTCATACCTTTCTAGGCTGTGCTTAGTCTCCTTTGATGAGATCTTCATCCAGATTTCACCTGCTGTCTATGCTTGTCCCTCAAGATTCTACCCTGGGCTCTCTCCTCTTCTCCCTCTCTACTGTTTACTTCGTGATCTCATCACTTCCCAAGGATTGAATTATCTTCTCTATGCAGACTAGTCTCTCTTGACTTTTAATCTTACATCTTTATCTGCCTGTTGATATCTTATAGGCATCTGGATATCTTATAGAAATCTTACATTCAACATGTTCAAACTGAACTCATTATCTTTTTCCTCCAAAATCTCCCTGCTTCCTAATTTTCCTATTACTGTTGAGGGCACCATAATCCTCTGAGGCTAAGTGATATCCAGGCCTACTAACTGTCATCCCCCATATTCAATCTTTGGCCAAGTTATCTTTATTTTTGTAATATCCCTCATATATGCCCCCTTGTTTCCTCTGACATTACCACTATCCTGGTACAGGTCCTCATCACCTCATGCCTGGAGTATTGCAGTAATGGCCTGCTGGTTGACTTTACTGCCTTAACTCTTCCCCCATTGTAGTTTGTCCTCCACTTAGCTATCAAATTGATTTTCCTAAAGGACAGATCTGACCATGTCATCAATAAACTCTGTCTCCCTGTTACCTATAGGATCAAATGTGAAACCCTTTAGGTTTTAAAGTCCTTTACAACCTAGCTCCTTCCTACTTTTCCAGTCTTCTTCTCCTTACTCCCCCTAACATACTCTGTGATCCAGTGACGCTGGTTTCCTTGTTGTTCCTCAAACAACACCATCTTCTCACCCCATGCATTTTCCCTAGCTGTCTCTCATGCCTGGAATTCTGTCCCTCTTTATTTCTACTTCTTAATTTCCTCCAAGTCCCAGTTAAAGTTTCCTATTCTACAAGAAATTTTTCCCATTCCTCCTTAACCTAAGTGCCTTCCCAATGAGATCCAGTTTATCCTCTCTGTATCTTGTTTATGCATAATAGTTTGCATAATAGCAATTAGACTGCAAGCTCATTGAAAACAAGGACTATTTTTTGCTTTTCCTTCTATCTCCAGCACTTGGCATAATGTCTAGTACATAGTAAGTTCTTAATAAATGCTTGTTTGATTCTATATAAGATCAGTTTTCCTTGAGTCACAAGTATTATGCCCACCTAGAGAACAAATGGCCAGGCCTGAGTAAAGATATCCTCTTCTAGATACCAGTGAATTTGATGGAGTTGACTCTACTAAAAAACAAATTTCAGCAGATTTTACATTGATTGAACTAGTGGGAAGTCTCTCTCTCTCTCTCTCTCTCTCTCTCTCTCTCTCTCTCTCTCTCTCTCTCTCTCTCTCTCTCTCATTTGCAGTACTATTGATATCCAGTGTTGAGTAGGCTCATGCCTTTGCCTGACCAAGTTAGTATCCAGGAAATTCTCTAAAGTTCCTGGACTCAGAACATTAGTAGTCAAGGAATTGTAGCTTGAAGAGCAGAACAGATGAGTCAGGTGCTATTCCCAAGGGGCCTGGAAACCAAGATTAGACTTTTGTAGGCTGCAGGGATTCTGTACCAACTGGGCATCTGGATGTGACCCTTGGTGTGGAGATCAGAGCATGGGGAGGATTATGGCTCATCACAGAAAAGACCACAATAGTCTTAGGCAGGAATGGAGTCTGTACTCATCATGGATGCAGTGCCTTATCAGGGCAGACAGGGTATCAGCTCTTTCCATCTATATAAATTTATCTTTAAGAGGAACAGATGATCCCTCTATAAATTGATTCACAAAATCTGACAGGTTCCAAAGTAAGGCATGACTCAGCACTAAGAAGGAGGTTGAATAGCTCAGCAGAGATCTTTTCTCCAGATGTAGGTGGCAAATCTATTGATTGGCAGTCTAGAACTTTATGGAATCATCATATTTGGCTTGGCACTCTTGCAAGAATACTTCTAACTTATCAAATATTGAGCCAAACTCCACACTTCAAGATGTCCCATCAGGCAGGTAGCCCATAAGACCACAAAATTCCTCCATGGACAAATCTTTGAAATCCTGTGGATAAATCTCCAGGATCAATTTCATCTGGGCCAAGATGTTAAAGGAATATGCTAATGAATTTCTCTCAAGCACTGACCTGATTCTTGAAGGGAATTCTAGTGCTTACAGTTATTTTTTTAAACCAGTCATTTTCCTTTTATCAGTATTCCCAGGGATTTATTTTCTGTGGAGGTCTGACCCAGGTATCATCACAGCCCAATGTTCTGGACCTCTAGTTCTGACAGTTAATGTTGCAAGGCCAGTAAGACTTCTGCCATGATCTTCCATGACCTATGGTCATCAAGGAGGTTGCAAGGAATACATAAATATCCAGGACCCTCTGGCCCTGTATAATGGTAAGGGAATTTGAAGATCTTCTTTGCCCCTTAATAGGTCCATGTGACCTGCTTTGGGCCAGCCCACAGCTTGAGTCACATGTTGCTGATGGTGGGAAGAGATTGCTGAAAGGATGGAGCAGGAAGGGTACAGCAGGAGGAAAGAATGAAATGAAGATGAGAGAGAGAGGAGGCAGAGAAGAGCAACTAGCATGAGTGAGAGAGGTAGTGATTTTGCCTAAGGGAGATTGTTTGTGGGGAGGTTTGACAGAGGGAAGGCTTGGGGATGACTATGCTCCCTTTATTGGCAATGTGTACAAATTTTGTTACTATGGTGGAACTGGCTTTCGGGTATCTGAATAAATATCTTGGTTTCAGCTTTGAGGAAGAGAGTTTATATTTTGCAAATTTACCCCAGAAATATGCATGCATATCCATAGTGGTTGCTGTGGGTATCACATTGGCATTATACCCTAACCAGAAGTGGGACTGATGTACGACCTGCCTTACTCAACCCTGCCCTCAAGCTTAATGTGTAAACTTGTTGGTAGGAGCAGCAGTAGAGAGTAAGGAGAAATTGAATGGCAGGAATACTGGAAGGAGAATGACCAGTTACAATCATGAAACCATGGTATTATGGTTATAATATGGTGGTGTATTATAACCACCTATTACCATATGAGGATTGAAGGGAATAGACAGACATAGAAATCTTAAGAAGGAAGACAACTTCTGAGTGAATGTGGAACCAAAAGAAAAAGAGTGAAAGATGACTGGTGGTGGGGATTGAGTCTTTATGACTTGAATGATGGTAATAGCTTTAGCCAAATTAGAAAAATAAGAAAAAAGAATTGTGGTGGGGTTTTTGGGGGGAGGGTCAGTGATTGTTGTAGTTTTAGAAAAGTTTGAGATGCTGATGGAACATCCAGGTGGAAATATACATGGAGTTGGAAGTATGAGGATGAATTTTGGAGCTATCTACTATGAAGTAAGCTGTGAAATTGAATGGGGTCAATGAGGCAGAGAGGAAACTTGGAAAATGTGCATGTTTAGGGATCAAGTTAAGGAAAAAGCATCATAGCAGACAGAATGGTCAGAGGTAGGACAAAAAGTCCTTTGTGACACACACAAAAGTTAAAGAACAAGAAGGTTTCAGTGAGATGCCATTCAGGGGCATTCATATGGAACTCATATGCTCTACTCAGCTAGAATAAATTTGATCTTAGAGGATTTTCAATGATTAATACTCTTCCCTCCATCCAGAGAGTCTCTTGGTACCTTTCAAAATCTCTGAATTTGGCCCCTTTCTAATGTATTCCAGCCAACTCACCTGCTAGAATTTGAAGCAACCAAGAAGTACTTTGGATATAAAAATGTTTATTACAAAGCAGATAAGGACATAAATGGGACTTGGACCTAAGGCTCATAGCAGAGAACAAACTCACAGCATCAATAGGGAAGTCCTAACACAATGAGTACATTGTGATTGCTGATCCTGTGACAAAGATTCTGTATCCTTATGCCCCTCTACCAAATTCTGTAGTTGTTTGCTGCTCTCCATGCTTCCACAACTATCATTTGTTTGTCCCAGTTGCTTCTGTGTCACCATTTGAGTGGCTTGCATCTGCTGCTATTGCTGCCCAGAACTCCACCCTCTGGGAATCCTTTCTTTCTTTCCTCCCATTTCCAGCCTGTGATGTAGCATGGAGCTCTTTTCTTTCTGTCTTCATGGCTATTCTACTCCATTCTGGCTTCCTCATTGTTGTTGTGGTGGTGGTGATGGTAGTGATTGTTGATGAGTTTCAGTCATGTCTGACTCTTCATGACCTCATTTGGGGTTTTCTTGGTAAAGATGCTTTGCCATTTCCTTTTCCAGCTCATTTTACAGATGAAGAAACAGAGGCAAAGAAGGCTAAATGACTTGCCCAGGACCACAAAGCTAGTGAGTGTCTGAAGCCAGATTTGAATTCACAAAAATGAATGTTCCTGATATCAGGCCCCTGCACTCTGCCCATGGCTCTCTTGTAGTGGCCCTTTTTTTTCCCACCAGCCATTCCTATTTGTTGTATCAGTTAGCATATTGTATTCTGGGACTTTTTCTACCAGCACCATGTCAGTGAGAGTATATTCATGGTGTACTCCTATCTCTTCTCTCCCCACTTCCCTTGAAAAGAGTTCAGAAGAATGAGAAAAAAAAAGTACAGGAAAAGTAACCATGCTGACTTGCTCAATATAGGCAGTGTCAGGCTTCTGTAGCCCCCTAAGATAGCCTTTTGAACTTTAAGAAGTCAAAGATAAGCCAGCAAATCTTTAGACTTGAACTATCACAAAAACATGGTTATAGGCTCAGGGTCACAGTAGTTTCTTTTGAAAGTTTTTTGTTGTTGTTTTTTTACATAGAGGACAGATTACTCACTATATATCTACAAGTAGGGTTAGAGAATTAATCTATTTCATTGATATAGGGATTTCTTGGATAAAGACACTCTCTACCAACGCAAGTTAGCACCTGTGCTACACATAGTATTAGAGAGTTAAATAAAGTACTAAAAGGTTAAGTGACTTGCCTGGGTCACACACAGCCAGTGGGTATCAGAGGGGTACTTGAATTCTGGACATTCTGACCCCAGCTTTGTATCCACCATCAATCACATGCTCTCTCTCTATCTAGACATCTTATGAAAGTACTAAGATTGCTGTGATTTTTTACTGGCATATTTTGGTGAACTATGTTCGTAAATTCTTCCTCTAAATGAACTGCAAAAGATAAAATGTCCCATATATACTTGTACTATATAGACCAATTCCATTGCTTGATTTGCTGTTTGATATTTCTTTATAATGTACTATTTTTCATTTATCTACAGTACACAGTAAAATAAAAAATTTACAACTACTTAGTTTAGAGGAAACTATATGAATATAAAATTGTATCACTTTAAAAGGCATTCCTATTTCTGTTAAATGTATAATTTTATGCTATATTTCAGAATCGTAGAATCTCAGAAAACATCAAAGGTCATCTAATCTAACTTGTAAATGTTCAGGAATCCCCTGTATGCTATTTCTGACAACTCTTCTCAGTCCTTAATTTAAGATCCCTAGTAAGGGAGAATGCATTACCTCCTGAAGTAACCTATTTAATATATAGATAACTCTAATTATTAGAAAGTTTGTCCTTAAATGGAACCAAAATTCATTGCTTTGATTTTTTTCACTCACTGCTTAACTTTTTTTTTTTTAACCATGGCGCTATGGGGAACAATTCTATAAATGAATAAAAACTCATTGAAGTGATTACAGTGTGCAAAGCATGGGGCATATGAATAAGAAATTCACAAGACAATTCCTGCTCAGAAGCAGTTCTCCAGGGAGACATGATAAATATATGAGATCATAGGATTGCAGTTCTAGATCTGGAAAGACCCTCAGAGGCCGTTTAGTCCAACCCTCTCCAGGGAAGTTAGGTGACTTGTCCAAGGTCACACAGGTAGTAAATATCAGAGGTGAGATCTGAACACAGGTCCTCTAATTTCAGAGCCAGTGTTCTTTCCACAGGTTTCAACAGTCAGAATAGTCCTTGGGATATAGCCTCAAAGGAGAGAGTAATTCACCTTATTTAATATTATTTCAAAACCATACCTATTTCGGAAAATGGTTGAACCATTCAATAGTGCTAAGTACTTTGTTGCCTTCATTTGCTGTGGGGGAAGGAGATGTAGTACTTTTAGAAGCAGTTTCCAGGTCACATTTTCACAAGCATGATGGTGTCATGGCCAGGGTCCTGGGAGGCATTGCTTATTCCCCTAGCTCTTGGAGCTAAAATCCTGGGCTAATTCCACTTGAGTTTAGGATGAAAAGGTAGTTAAGGTAGTTGTTAGTAACTTCCTATCCTACTTTTCTAATAAACTTTCCTTTAATAAACAGCAGGGATATAAACTCAACTTTTGCAGTCAAAGTCTTTATCCCTTCCCTGGTACTTCATAATGGTTAGTAATGCTTTTGGAGTTTTTTGGTAGTATCATTTCTTTCCCCATAAATCACCAGGACTGGGTAGTAGTATCAGGTTTGTCAAGTCTCAGTGGCTTTCCATCATATTATGGACACATGCCCAGGGTAGAGAACAGACATCTCTGTTCTTTATGTTAGATTGGCAAATAGCCATCTCAGCATCTCTCAGCAGACAGTCAACAGCCACTCACCATTGCTGCTTAACCTCCCTTCTTCTGACCTGTGCTTGATGACCTCTCTTAAAAGCACCTGTGGACCCATGCCATCATTCCTTGGAGCATATGAGGCTGCTATTTCCCAAGTGTCGCAATCCCTCTTCAATTTCAAGTCTTACTCTTATAATTTAGCTACAAATGTCTTTCTTTCCCTTCCTTATTTGTGCCTTGTTCTTATATCATCCAACCTTTCCCTTTAGTTCTTTGGATCTTTTTCTTCTCTATTTCCTACTTAAAATACCTTTCCCCATTATTTTAAGAAACACTTTATTTTCCACTAACCTAAAGAGTAAAGAGATAGTCTAACTTCCTTTTTACTTGGCCTCTAGGAGGGAGAACCACCTTCCCCTTAGGATATTTTTAATTGTTATTTGGTACTGGCAGAAACCCTACAATCCAGTCTGGGCAAGTGACTGTAAAATTTACCTTTTCCTCCATAATTGTTTTCAGTGAGAGCCTTTTTGTCATTCTTCGTAATTGCTTTTATGGCTAACTATAATCTTAAATGAACTATTTGCGAAGTTGCTTCAGAGAAGTTCTCAAATGAAGCTAATTTATTCATGGTGGGCTTCCTGCTTCTCATCAGCTAAAGCTATCTTCCTTAGCTGCCTTTGTTTCCTAATTAGAAGGTTCTTGCCAAACTCTACTGCAAACAGAAGCTACCACCACCCCTCCCCCTTCTCTGGGTATACACCAGAGAGCATCTTGAGTGGGAATCTAATTACCATCAAGGATTTATCTAATTAAATTGAATTACCTCCCTCTTCCTTCTTTGCTTCCCCCTGATACTTGAGATACTGCCTTGCCATTATTCCTTTCCCCCTTGGTGAAGAATCTAACTGCTCTGCCACCTGACAAACATTTGAATACTTGAAGACAGCTACCATGTCTCTCTTTAATCTTCTCCAATCTAAATATCCAAAGTTTCCAGTACCTAGCTCAGTGCCTTGCACAGACTAATTTCTTAAGTATTTTTTGAAATAGTCTGGAAAAAAATTCATTTTAATTCAAAACTCTCTTCATATGGCATGGTCTTCAGGCTCAGTTCTTGCTTGAGAAAGTATGGTCACCACACCAATAACCAGCATTCCACTTCAGAAAGAAGTATTGATTGTTTCCAACTTTTAAAATTAATACCATTGGTTTAGACTATAAATAGAGCACATGTATCACAGGGTTGTGAAGATAATATCTCAACTTTTCTATCTACAATTCTCTCCACTGATCCCAATTCTTCAAGATATATTTCTACCTGTTCCATAGATTTACACAGATTTGTCCTTTACAATGTCTTCATTATATATTTTTACATTTGATATTAAAAACATTAGCTAGCATTTCTGTAGTACTTTAAAATTTGGAAGGCACTTTTCATGTATTTTTTTATCTTCACAATACTCCTGTGAGGTAGATACTGTTATCTCCATTTTAGAGATGAGGAAACTGAGGCAGGGGTAAACTGATTTGCTCAGGTTCCTACAGATAGTAAATAAGGCAGAATTTGAACTCAAGTCTTTCTGACTCAAAGTTCAGTGCTCTGTCTGAGGTACTACCCATCTGACTCTATATCTTGTCCAGTATTATAATTTAATTTATTGAAGTATGGTTAAATCTCTATAGCAATACTTTTAGTTTCATTAACATTTCTATAGTATACACTACTGTATTTGGTATAGTGCTTAATAAATACTTATTAAGTTGAATGACGCCAAAAATTCAGTTGCTCTTGAAAATTTTTTTGGTGTTGTTTGTTGATCCGTAATACAGAGATTGTTGTTGTTCAGACATTTACAAATGTATGCAATTCCAGGGGAGTGGTTTGCCATTTCTTTCTCTAGATTGTTCCCATTTTACATATGAGGAACTGAAGCAAATAGGGGTTAAATGACTTGCCCAGTGTCACACAGCTAATAAGTGTTTGAGGTCAGATTTGAATTCAGATCTTCCCAACTGCAGGCTCAGTGTTCACCTAGCTGTCCTAATACAGGAGTACTCTAGCTTTAAAAAAAAATACAGACTTACAAAGTATTTGGACAGCACTTCAAAGGAATCATTGCTCTTTTCTCATATATAAACTATAGGTAGGCCCCATAAATAACCAACCTTATAGGATGATTGTGAGCTGTGGGCCTTTGCCATGAGGAATGGTGGGGAAGTGAAGATCAGATGATTGATGGACCTCAGCTGTTCCTTTTTCAACCGTAGCTGGCTCTCTTCCTTAGGAGAAAAGATTGGGTGGGGGGGAAGGGGAAGACTGCTGTCACCGGGGTTAGGGAAGGAAGGGGAGATGGGTTAATCCCTTCCTGCTAGGCAACAGTGATGAGTTACCAACATCCCAGGTTCCAAGTTGGAATTCATAACATTCTTCCTTAGAAACCATGTTTCTAACCAGTGTAACTGTGTAACTAACCAACCCTAACCCTAACCAGTAAATAGTGGTTACTTACCTAGAATATATCTAGTAACAATAACAAAGTATTCCAGATATCTTATGGATCAGATTACCATATTCTGTTCCTTTTGCCAGTCTTAATACTTCAACTTTCTATAGCATTTAACACAAATTTTTATTCCCTTCATCTTGCTTATTCTCTCCTACCTTGTCTTCTGTGATACCCCTCCTTTCTGGTCTTTCGGCCTCTGACCATTCCTCTGTAGTACTCTTGAAAGTTTCCTTTTCTCTTTCCCTCACCCTGATTATGGGCCTCCCTCAAAACTCTATCCCTGATCTCATTTCCATCTCTCCTTGAGAAATCTCCTTCATTCCTGTAATTTCAGTTCTTACCACTATTCAGATGACTACCAGATCTATCTTTAGTCCTACCCTCTAATCTCCAGGCCCACTTTTCCAATTATTTGTGGTGCCTCTATACCTAGAAGCATAGCTAACACCTGAAACACAATATGCGCAAAACCAGGGTCACCACCTTCCCTCCCAGAAGCCACACTTCAACTCACCCCTTTTTCTATCAAAGGTAACACCTTTCTCTTAATCACATAGATCAAAATTCTAGTGGCATCTTTGACTCTTTGTCAATTCAGTGTCTTGAAGGGATCAGGGAAAGCTTTTTGGCATTAGTGACATTTGAGCTTGTACCTCAATTGAAGGGCAGTATTTCAATAGCTGGAGTTATGGAAAGAGTTTGTTCTAAGTATAAGTGACATGAGTTTCCTTCAATGATGCAAATTATAGCCTTCCATTCTTCACTCTCTGTGTTACTCTTATCTGTTTCTTACTATAATTTCACCATGGAAGTTTTACCCAACAAAATGAGGACTTTCCTTACTTTTTCTTGACATTGTGATAATAGCGCTCAAGCCTACTGCTTCAACAGTTATCCTTCATTCCTTTTCAATTATATATTTATCTGATGATATTGATAGTTCCTTATTTATATATTGTAGCCTGCTCATACCCAGTATGTACTTTTCCATTGCCCTTTGAGTAATACTCATTTTAAATTCTTTGGTGACAACAGTATTTTATAACTCAGCCACACTTCACCCATAGACTGTTGGTATTAAAAAGATGGTCTTCCTTTTAGGGAAAAGTTTGGGCTCATCAAAAGAGCTCTGCAGTTTCTCATAGGTAATCTAGCCCACTCTCCCCTTCCTGTTTAATTCTGGGCTCAACTTGTTACCCATTTAAAGTGTCTGTCCAAGTTATATATACTGATGGATGAGCTGTATAGGCTGTCCATCATACTGTATGTTATAATTTTGACAATAGGCATTTTTTTATACACATGGTTTTGCTTGTATGGACTGTTAGGCCAAAATCTTTTGAATAGTTATGGCTGTCATCCAGAAGGCTCCACAGTGTTCCAGGATTTGCTATAACCAGCACAATGTCATCCATACAGAGAAGCATCTGGAAAACTTCATTATCTATATCTCTCTTTGACTTGGCATCTGCTTCACATATCTTCTTGTGACAGTGGCAAACTCAACTAGTGAGCTTAGAGTTTCTTATTGTGTGTGAGCTCTTATATTTGCTACATTTTTAGCCAATTGTGTAACTGTGAAAATATGGTTTACTGTAGAAAAATTTCTTCTGAAAGACTGCCTGTTCCCTTCTCATGATGTCACAGAATCCAAGTCCATGTAGTCCAATACTTCCTTGAACAAGAAGACTCTATATGACATACATGATAACTCATTATCTTGCTTTTATTACCTCCATGCCACGATAAGGCATGGCATTAGGCCTTTTATGGAGGCATTATCAGGATATCTAGGTGGTACAGTGGATAGAGTGCTCAGCCTGGAGTCAGGAAAACTCATCTTCCTAAGTTCAAATTTGGTCTCAGACACTTACTAGCTGTGTGTCCCTGGGCAAGTCCCTTATCCCTGTTGGCCTCAGTTTCCTCATCTGTAAGATGATCTGAAGAAGGAAATGGAAAACCACTCTTTGCTGAGAAAACCCTAAATGGTATCACAAAGATTTGAACACAACTGAAATGACTAAACAACAAGGAGGGATTATATTTTTATTTATATTACAGTTATTTATGTATACATCTTATTTCTTCTAAAAGATTTAAAGGTTCTTGACAGATTGACTTTTAATTTTTGTATTTCTACTGCTTGGCATATATTTTGCACTTAATGACTGTTGAATTGATTTGAAATTGCAATTTGGGGGGAATATTCCAAATTTTAACATAAGTGAATGTAAATCATTTAAAAACTACATGTGGAATTATACCCTAAGAGTTATTAAACTACCTATAATCTTTTACCCAGCAATACCACGACTAGGTCTATTTCCAGAGATGATTAGGAAAAAGGAAAAGAACCTATGTGTTCTAAAATGTTTATAGCAGCTCTCTTTGTAGTGGCAGAGAACTAGAAGTTGCAAGGATGCCCATAAAGTTGGGAATGGCAGAATAGGTTGTGGCATATGATTGTGATGGAATACTACTGTATACAAGAAATGATGAGCTCAATAATCTTAAAAAAAATGAAAAGATATACATGAAATAATGAAGAGAAAAATGAGCAGAACCGAAGGAATGTTGTATACAGTAACAGCAATATTGCTTGAAGATTGACCTCGAGTGACTACTATAAATACCCAAGTTAACTATAAAGAACATATGAAGAAAGGTTCTATCTACATACAGAGAAAGAACTGATAAATAGAAGTATGTATAGAATAATTTTACATATATATGTGCATATGTGTATGTATGTGTATATATACACACATACACATATATACACGTATTTGTGTTTAATGATAGCCATCTCTAGGTGCAGGAGGGAGAAGGGAAGAAAAAAAGGAAAAGAAAAAGAAAAAAACTTACATGATAATTTTATGATATATTTAAAAGGAATAACAAGTCGGGTATGGTGAGTTTGCTGTTTCACATGCAATCATCTTTTTTCTTGTGTTGTGAAAGTGCTTTTTTTGTTCAATGAAAAAAGAATCAAATAAATTAAAAAACAAAAAATAAAAACTACATCCTTCCTCTACAAATTTCTTGGTCCAGGAGAATTAATAGTACGTAAAATGAATAATGTTACTTATCTTTGTAACCTTTAGACAATTATATTTTTATAATAACATAAATGTATTTATTTAAAATGTATTCTCTATCTTCAACCTTGTATGTAAGTGAAAATAAGGAAAGGCATATAAGAAAAACACAGTATTGGGAAAATTGTTTACATGGGTTATTTTTTGGCCTTCTTATATTATTTGCTTGACAAAAGGAAAAGCGATTTCTGAAAAATCTGTTGCATAGTTTCAAATTTGTTATCTTTATTATTTATTATTATGTATTAACTACATATTATTATAGTATTTATTATTAAGGTTGGAGGAGAAAAACTAACATATATCAAAGGACAATCTGTTGTGCCTCTTAAGTTTCATCTTCTTTTTAATCTTCATAGATAATTTTTATATGGCAAAAAGTACATTAAAATTTAAGGTGAATATTATTTCCTTTTAATCTTTATTCCATTAAATTATCAGTATATGTGTATATGTGTGTGTGTGTGTGTGTGTGTGTGTGTGTGTGTGTGTGTGTATGCTGGCATTTTTATACAAAGCACTTTATTATCCCCATTTTATTGATAGGGAAACAGGAACAAACAGAGGTGGTCTGTCCCTAGGGTGATACAGTGAGTACCTGCAGTCAGAGAGTGGGATTTGAAATCAGGTCTTCCTGGTCCTGGACTGAGGTCCAGTGCTTTATCTATATCACCATGTACTTCTCTTTCTTAGCCAAATCATAGTCAAAGCTACCTATACTTGTCATCTCTATTTCCCCAACCCTCACTCATTCATTAGTCCCATACAGTCTGATAACTTCATCATGTATATGAAACTGCTCTTGCCAATTACCAAATTTAATGGCTTTTTCTTTCTTGACCTCTCTGCAGCAGGTGACACTGCTGACCACCATTTTCTCCTGTATATCTTTCCTCTCTGGGTTTTTGTGATACTGCTTTTCTTTGGTTCTCCTGTTTCATTACTCAATCTCCTTTGATATCAATCACTCAATTAATAAACCTTTATTAGGTACTTACAATGGGCTAGACACTTTGCTAAGTGCTAGGGATACAAAAAGGCAAAAGATAGTTCCTGTCCTCAAGGAGCTTACAGTCTAATGGTGGGGTGAATAACATGCAAACAAATAGATTCCAAGTAAGGTATATACAGGATAAATAGAAAATGATCAGCAGACATAAGGTACTAGAATTAAGAGAGACTAGGAAAGCCTTCTTATAGAAGGTGGGATTTTAGTCAGGACCTGCAGGAAGCCAGGGAAGTTAGTGGGCAGAGCAGAGGAGGGAGAGCATGGGAGACACCTACAGAAAATACTCTAAGTCGAGAGATGGAGTGTAATGTTCATGGAATAACCAGGATAACTGGTGTCATAGGATCAAAGAGCTCACATTAGGGAGTAAAGTAGAAGGAGATTGGAAGGCAAGGAGGGGCCTAGGTTATGAAGGGCTCTGAATACCAAACAGTGCATTTTATATTTGACCCTAGAGGAATAGGAAGCCACTAGAGTTTAGTGAGTGTGAGGTTGTGTTTGTGTGTATGTATGTGTGTGTGTGAGAGAGAGAGAGAGAGGGAGAGAGAAACAGAGAGAGACAGAGACAGAGACAGAGAAGGTGAGAGAGAATGAGTGGACCTACATCTATATTTTAGGGAAATAATTTTAGTAGCTGAATGGGAGAAGGACTGAAGAGAGAAGCCTTGAGGGAGGCAGACTTGCCGTCAGACTATTACAATGCTCCAGGAAAACATGAAGTGATGAGGGCCTGCTCTAGAGTGGTGTCAGTGTCAGAGGACAGAAGGGAGAGTATTGGAGAGATGTTGCAAAGGTGAAATCAATAGACCTTGGCAACCATATTGGATATTGGTGGGGGTAGGGAGTGGGGTGTGGAAGTGGATGCTGAGGGACTGGGAGGGAGGATGGTTTGCCTTCTACCATAATAGGGAAGTTTGGCATGGAGGGAGGATTTAAGGGGAAAGATGATGAGTTCTGTTTTGGACACCTTGAATTTAAGATGTCTACTGGACATTCAATTCTGAAAGGCAGTTGAATTTGCAAGATTGAAACTGGAGATCAGCAGAGAGTTTGGGGTAGGTTAGGTAGATTTGAAAATTATCAGCATAATCATGGTAATTAAAACTATGGGGGCTGATGAGATCACCAGTAAAATAGTAGAGGGAGAAGAGAAGAGGGCCCAGAACAGAACCTTGAGGGAACAACTTTAGGGCTTGGGGACATGATCTGGAAAAGGATCCAGCAAAGAAGATAGAGAAAGAGCAATCAAGATAAGTAGGAGGAGAAAAAGGAGAGAGTGGTGTCCCACAAACCTAGAGAGAAGAAAGTAGTAAGGAGGAGAGAGTGATCAACGGAAGCTGCAGAGAGATTAAGGAGAATGAGAATTGAGAAAGGGCTTTTGGATCTGACAACTAAGGAGCATTAGTAACTTTGGAGACAGTAGTGTCAGTGGAATAAGGTTAGACGCCAGATTTATGAGGGATTAAGAACAGAACAAGAGGAGAGAAAGTAGATATACCATTTGTAGCCTGTCTTTTTAAGGAGTTTAGCTACAAAGGGCAGAAGAAATCTCACCAAACATCATAAGGAAAAGAACTGAGATTCCCCCTAGGACAAATGAAGCAAAAGACGGTAGGCAGATGCTGACAAGTCTTTTTGAATACCTCTGAAGCCTGTCTGAGAGCTTCCTCCACATCATGGGGTTAGCTGGTTGGAACTAATTACAGAAAGTCTACACATCTTTACCATTCTCTCCAAGGCATTTATTTCCCTTTTAAGTCATCATGATACTCCCAGAAGCAAGCTCCCTATATCATGTACCATGTGAAGAGGTTGTATTAACAAGTTGATGGGCTCTGTGCATGCACCAGACCCCCACTACACTCACAGCCATTCTGTGAGGTATATTCTATAATTATCTCCATTTTACAGACGAGGAAACTGATGTTCAGGTTAAGTAACTAATCCAGAGTCAAAACTTGTAAATTTCTGAGGAAAGGGTTGAATTTACATCTTTCAGATTCCAGGACTAATATTTTCTCCACTGTACTTTCTAGTTGTCTTTGACCCTAACCTACCTTTCTAGCCTTATTTTACATTCATTCCTTGGGGCATACTTAATTTCAGTGAGAATATTTACACCTCAGAAATAGTCAAATTCTACAATCAGGCCTTGTTTTATTGTTTTGTTTCTTATCTGGACTTCAGAAAGTTATGTAGAAGATGTTAATAGTGCAGATTCAGTTCAAAAGTGTGTCATGCATATTTTTTGTCCCCTCGAGAATTGGTTGTTAAACATTTATCAATAAATACACTCCTAACAACACCCTTTCCCACTCTCAACAATTTAGTCAAACTGATTTTTCCCACTATTCTTTACTCACAAAAATGGCATATGTCTTTCCATGGTATATGACATATACCATACCTGAAATATAATACCCCAGGCCTGAAATATAATTTCCCCTCACTTCCACCTCTTAGAATACTTTTTTACATCAATAATCAAGCTCTACCCTCCACATAAAGGCTTCCTGATGCCCCCAGCTATTTAGTGCTCTCATCCCACAATTATGTATTTTGTGTATATATGTATGATACATATATTTGCATAAACTTATATAAGTGCATGTTGTCTCAGTAGAACGTGAGCTTCTTTAGAGTAGAGACTATCTCATTTTTGTCTTTGTAACTTCACCACCCCTACCAAACTGTCTGACACGTTGTACATGTTTATTAAATACTTACTGATTGCAAAGACAGTTTCTTACCTCAGAGAATTTCAGTTATAGTAACCCTAATTTTACAAAATTCAATTTAAAAATTTTTTTAAAAATCTTTTTAGTCAATATTTCTTGGTATTGATTGCAGTAGGTGATTGTCTATTGTCCTGAATATTTTGCTCCAAAAATTGAGAAAGGTCATAAGAGCTAGCAGGAATTCCATTTTCCTGGAGTAGTAGACAGAGGAGCTGGTTCTGGAATCAGGAAGAGCTGGGTTCAGGTCATCCCTCTGACACCTACTAGCTAGGTAATCCTGAAGAAGTCACTTAACCTTTCATAGCTCTAGGCACCTTCCTAAAATTATAAGGCATCAACTGGCATTGGTAGAAGGAATTTCCTCAATGGGAATTGTGCTCTGAAGTCAAGGTCCAGTTCCTATCCCATTTGCCAATTTATTCTAAATATTTTCTTCTTTAAAAAAAAGTATGTAGTAAAGAAAAATAATTTAAATATTTTCCCCAGAAGGATGGGGAGAAAAAAAATGGGCAGACTACAAGTATTTGGACTCTTTCTTCATATACACCTATAGTAAATTATCTGAAGCTTTTCCTGCTCTCCCTTGCCCTCTCTCCCAAAACTAGCTTCTGTTAATTTTGTATCTAATCTGTATGTACTTATTTTTGTGAATATTGTCTCCTCCATTATAATGTAAACTCCTTGAAGGTAAAGATGAGCATTTTACTTTTATTTTTGAGTCATCAGTGCCTAGAATGTAGTAAGTGCTTAATAAATGTTTGTTGATTAATTTAAACATGAATATATGTATAAATAAACACAAACATATGTGTACATATATGTGTATATAAGATTTATATACTATATACACATACACATATATGTGTATATAGACTGTTGAATAGTCAGAGGGAGACTATGGTTCTCCTTTGTCCTGTTACAGAACTCTGGTTTGCTCAAAGCTTAAACTCAATTCCAGTTAGAAATAGCATGTGAAACTCCCCAGTGAGCTTGTTGGAGCTACCTAATTATAATTTTACCTTTCTCATTCTGAGTAATCATTCCTGCCTAATTTTTAGAAACCCACCTTTTGTTACAGGTCCACATTTGTTCACTCCATTGCCCTATCTGCAATTGTAATAGCTGCCATGGCAAGTCCTTTGTCTGAAAATCTTAGATAAACCTAGGCCCTCAGTAGCTATGAGTCTTCTCCAGAGAGAGGAGAGCACACCTCGTGGCCACCACCCACACTCCTTGCCTCTGGAGTGAGGACAAGAGACCTATTCCCAAGTGCGTTTGTCTACACTTTCCTATCACTGTACTTGACTGAGAGTGTCAATGATAAGCCATTCTAACCCATTCTAATGTTGATACCTTATCATTCACTCAAGCTCTGTCCTAAATTTACGTGATGCCTATTATATTTCTCATATGTGATGAGGGCCATTCCATAGAATAAATTCAGAATTTCCCTTACTGATTCCAGTCAGTCTCATGGAAGCTTCAGGGTCTCTTTCTGATCATGGGTGACCCACAGGTAAAGGACTCATTTGCATTGAGATGTTGAAGCTGTTCTTTTATTGACTATGTAGACTGACAAGCTCCGATGGATGTTTAAAAGAATATAATCTTACCTGCCTACACTTCGCTTTTTCTTTCTGCCTGAGAATCATGTCAGTACTCTTTGTGCCACTTCTCAAGATGGAGGTGGGGAAAGTTTGTCACCTTGTTCTCCATGCAGCTGTGAGCATATAACATCTAGTTAAATCACTAGAGTTAGTGTAGCAAGCCTAAGTCCAAATTTGGGTTGCCTCTGTTGTATTTTCTTTCAGTTCATATGTAACTGGAAATGAATGTGTTCCTGCTAGGAAGCAACTGTGTCAGTTTAAGAGGTCCAGAGGTCCTAGGTAGGCCCTTTTGAGTGGGAGTTAAAGGGTCTCCTGGAGTATTCCCTGGCAGTGAATCTACTGCACACGGAAAGGACAGACACTAACAGGAGAGCTATTATTACCTGTGTTTTACAATGGGAAAACGGATACCAAAGTTAAGTGACTTGTCTAGGATCACGCAGTAAGTGTCCTTGGTTGGATATGAATTCGGGTCTTCCTGACTTAGGGTCCAATGCTCCATCTACAGAGTCATTTAGCTGATGTGTACTACCCAGGACATGTCAGAAGTGAGACCTAACTTGGTTCTTCCTGACCCCAAGGTCATGTACACCCACTTCTTCATAAAACATCATATCAGATATAATTTGAATTTTTCTGATGCCTCTGAAGGCACTCCAGAGCCTTTCAGTGAATTGAGATATTGACTGTAAACACAAAATATTATTGTATAGACATAAGGTATTTAAGAAGTTCAGTTCAACCAGTCCAACGATAGACTGTAGAAACAGCTTGTTCATCTTTGATTTGGTAATCTCTGTAATAAAAATAAACTAGAAAAAAAATTAACTTTAGAAATCTCAAACAATATTGGTCTATATTTTTAAATTCTAAATAGAAAAAAAGTATTGTCATTCAGAGGCATGGTGTAGAGAAGAGGTAGGTATCAAAACACAGCCCAGGCATGTAGCCCACAACACTCCCAAGTATGGCCAGAACCAGATAAAAATATAGTTCCTCTCTGATTTTAATTTGTTGATGAATTAATAAAAAATGAAACATAAACAGGAGATTTTCTAAGTCAATATGTGATCCACAGGGATCCTCGTATGTGATTGAGCGGCCCTTATTTCTATTTGAGTTTGACTCTTCTGGTGTAGAGTATTAGATTTGGAACCAAATCCCATCTCCACCAAGCACCAGCTGTGTAAAATAGTCACTCAGCCTCCATGAGTCTCAATTTCCTTATGTACTAGTTATCACACAGGGTCATGAATGACATATTTTATATGATGTACTATGCAAATTTCAAAGCAGTATATAAATGTCAGTGATGATGATGGTGCTGGTGGTGACTGCCTGAACTTCCCTATTACTATCAAGGAGAACTACCATTCTTCCACTCTACCAGATTCTCAATTTTGGTTTTAGCCTTAAACCTCCTGTCTCTCATTCTCCCCACTTATCCAATGAAGCACCAGTACCTATAATATCTTTCCCTATAGCATCTCTCACATCTCTTCACTCACACAGCCCCCGTCCTATTACAGGATTTATCACCTCTTGCTTAGACTTTCAATATCTTTCTGCTTGGACTCTCCATTTCATATCTCTCCCCTACTTCAGTCTGTCCTTCAGTCAGCTGCTAAAGTGAGTTTCCTAAAGTGAGTCTGACCATGTCACTCCCCTATTCAATAAATTCCAATGACTCCCAATTCTTTTTCAATTTTAAGAGACTCTGAACCTAAACAAAAAATTATTTCCATCTATATCACTGAACAGAAAAAGAAGACTTTACAAGAAACTGTGAATCTCTATTATATACAGCTTTCTTTACAAGTATATAAAAAGTTCAACATATAACTTTCTAAGTTGTTCTGTTTGTCTGTGATTCCTTCTGGCCTTCCTTCTGTTCTCTTCTGTGCTTAAAAAATGTTTTCTCTAAGATCACATATAAACTCCTCTCTCTGGTATTTAAAGCTCTTTGCAACCTGGCCTTCTATCTCTCTAGTATTTTTTTAACACTTTATTCCTTTCCATCCACACTCTGGTCCAGTCATAGTAGACTACTTCATCTCAAGTTAGTGTATCTGGAATGTTCTCCCTCCTGACTTCTGACTCTTAGAATCTCTGGCTTCCCTTAAGACTCAACTCAATGCCACTTCTTGTAGGCATCCTTTCATACTAATTTGGGTATATGTAGCCTATTTTTAGGACATTACTTTCTTGGCAGTAGTGATTATTTTTGTCCTTTCTTTGTATCAGAATAGGTACTTAGGAAATGTTTGTTGATTGATTGATAATGTTATAAAGGTGTACCCAAAGTCTACTCAAGCTTTGCTGGCAGCATCTGCATGTGGAAGGCCAAGAGTATGGTTTGGCAGATAGGGGAAACAATGACCTTACTCCTGGAGAATAGCTTTATCTCTGAGGCTTTTCCCTGGTCCCTTATGTATATGAGAGAACTGAAGAGGTTTTGAGTTGAAAAATCAGGGAACCCTGAAACCCAGAGCTATTTGGTCATCATTAGGCAAATACCACTAACTTGGACCAAGGGTAGCCTTCGGAAATGTTCAAGATGGATTAGGGAAAACTCACACTGAGTTAGAGTATGCTTACTCATAGAGACCTCAAGCTCCATGATCAGGAAATGTAGTCTAAAGAAAAGCAGACTTGAGATTTAGTCTACTAGCTACTTAACTTAGAAGTTTTTGATTATTTTCCCAAAGACTTGGCATTTGATGTTGAGAGCCTCCTGTTTGCCTTTTAGCCAAGTCTCTGAGAGAACAAGACAGTTCATTCAGTATGGAGAAAAATGACAAGATCTGGGTAGAATTACTGCTCATTATTGATTCTCTTAAGGAGCTATAAAAAACCTCTGGTCTTGTACTAAAAGAGTAAGTCCTATGAGGACTTCAACTAAAGCTAGAAGGAGAGTTATGACTGACATGTCAATATTCAAGTCTACCATATATATATATATGTATATACCATATATATACCATATATATCCAGTGGAGATGTGTCTGACAGAGCAATGTCCAATGGCTACAAGTGAATAGAGGGCCTGATAGCATCATGATAACATATCCACAAGATATCAATGGCTCTACCACATTGGAGACATGTATTGTTCATCTGAGCATGTGCCCTGGCCACAAATTTCCTACCTGGATGCCCTTCCACTCTGCTTACATCTGTGGCCTGCATATATGTACTCAATACAGTCTCTGAGGTTTAGATGCAACAAAATATGGATCGATTCTCTGCTGCTTGTGCTAATTTTGGTTTAACAATTAGCACCAAGAAAACATAGGCTTCAGCAGCCATCACCATACCATCAATGTGTTATAGTGAATGGAGAAATTTTGAATGCTGTGGAAAAGTCCACTTATTTTGGCAGTATACTTTCCAGGGATGTGCCAATAGATTCTGGCGTTGCGAGAACTAGATCATTGGGATGCTCTGAAGGAAAGTGTGATAGAGAAGAGGTATTAGACTGCTTACAAAATTAAAGGTCCACATAGCCACCGTGCTGAGGAAACTGAATTGCTTCCATTTGAATTGTCTTAGGAAGATTCTGAAGATCACCTGGCAAAATAAAGTACCAGACACTTAGGTCCTTTCTCAAACTAAACTGCCAAACGTTCAAACTCTATATCAGAGCACAACTCTGATGGGCTGGCCATGGTTGGATGCCATACATACATGTGCCTAAAAGACTATTTCACAAAGAACTTATGCAAGGAAAGCACTCACATGAAGTTCAGAAGGATACTCTTAATGTCTCTCTGAAGAACTGTGCAGTCGATTGCATGTCATGAGAGACATTGACAAAGGACACTCCCCACCTACCCCCAGTATGGTGTGCTTGCCTCAAAGAAGATGCTGTGCTCTATGGGCAAAGTAGAATTGCATTAGTTGAAAAAAAAATCCCATGAGATGTGTGTTTATGTGGATTATCTGTGCTTGACCTGTGGTAGAGCCATCTGAGCTTGTACTGATCTGATTAGTCACACAACAACATGGTGATGTCATTTTGGTCCTCTTCATGAGCAAAGCACAACAACCAACACATGTGCCTCTTCATACACATTTTCTACTGATACTCATTCTTCCTATTGATGATGAATTTGTGGTAGAAAACACATTAGGTTTTTGGGAAAATATTCATTGATCTTTTTCTTACTGTGCCATTTCATTAAATGCCTTTGCTCTGCACTAACTAGCTTTGGTTGACTATTAAAAGTAAACATTAGGCAGAACTCAAAAATATATAGTTTGTAGTGGATATAGACCCACAGGGTGACTTGATCCTAGGTTGAAATACCATTGTTCCTTACCTGTGTGACATCAAGCAAATCATTTCAAGCCTCTATAGGTTTGGGAATGCTGAGCTGAACTGTCTTTGCAAGCTTTAAACCTATGAATCTGTATTTGATTCTATACCAGTATGACTCTAAGAAAGTCATAATTTGAATGAAGTCTTCAGTCAAAGAAGGGAAGGGAGTAAGCATTTGTATTGTACCTACTGTGGACCAGGTATTGTGGGAGACACTTTATAAATATTAAATCATTTGATTCTTCGAACAGTTCCTTCAGGTAGTGCTGTTATCTTTGTTTTACAGTTGAGGAGAAAGGCACACAGAGGTTAAGTGACTTGCCGAGGGTCACGCAGCTAGTCAGTATCCAACTGTTTATATTTTTCTCCTTCCTGATGATATCCTTTTCCTTGAAGAAACCTTTTCAAAAAAGTTTCTTTAATTACACACCTTCCCTAGCTTAATATGATCTCTTTTCATATTTCTTACAGTGTTTGGTTTTGACTTATCCTTTAGCTATATCACATTCTACCTTGTATGATACCCATCTGTGCATACGTCTTATTCAGCCTAAGGAAGGAAAGGGAATAAATATTTATTAAGCACCTAGTATGTGTTGGAACTATACTAAGAGCTTTATAAATATTATCATATAAGATATATGTGTAATTGGTACAAAATTAAAACAATTCAATGCAACAATAAATGCTTATTATGATCAAAGCATTATATTAGGCATGGAAATATGATACAAAGATGAAAAACAATACAGTCCCTGCCCTTAAGGATTTTATAATCTAATAAGCTGGAGCAGTGAGGTAGTATAGTCGATAGAGCCCTGGATGTGGAGTCAGGAAGATCTGGGTTAAAATCTGGCCTCATATGTTTGCTAGTTAAACTCCATTTGCTGTTTCATTGGCTTTAAGATGGCGATAATTATAGCAGCTACTTCCCAGGATTTGTGAAGATTCTGACTCTACCCCAAGTACTTTTACCCTACCATGTTGCCTAACTCTCTAGGGAGAGTATAAAAGAGCAATAACATTTAGTAAAAGTAGCAGTGACCAAGAAGTAAGATAAATGGTTGCAAATAAGCTTGGGAAAATACAGACCAAAAAATGTCTTTAGAGATTATGAGCAGCCGTGTAGGCAAGGTTTTTGAGAGTGACAGCATCAGAAGCCAACTGTTAGCAAAAGCCTCAATACAAGGTAGTCTTTCCTCATTGCAAAACATGAATTTTTGCAGAAGGAATTTTTTTTCTTCTTCCCCATTGGTGTGTGTCAATGGAAAATTGTTCACAGTTATTTAAAGGAGGAGAACAAGATGGGGAAGGGGTGCTGCTATAAATGATCTTACTGTTCTTCTCTTAGTCTCTTTTCTAGTGTGTTTCAATTAAATGCTTTACTATTTTATCAGCAGTCTCTTCCTGGTCTATGAAATAGAGTCTGTACTGGATCGTACCTCAAACAATTCATTTCACCTACAATGAACCTGAGTAATATGGAAAACATGAGTCCAGTGTGAGGCCCATTAAATATAGAAATAAAAATATGTATACCTTATGAATATTCAGCAGGTGGGGGTACTGTACTGAATTATTCATTATCATATATTTGGTATAAATTATTAATATTATTTTAACCAGTATGTTATTTTGAAAGGTGACATAATACTATATTTATTCCATGTTTGATTTCTACATAAGTGTCATTGCAATAGTAGTAAGATCATAGTTTGAAAATGTGCCATAGATAAAGTAGTATGCATTTAACAAAATAGTTACTCAGAAAGTTGACTTTTATTCTTATGTAAGCTAAAAAAAATTGTAATTTTTTAGAATAAAGAAAAATTTTGCACAGTGCTTTGTACATTTTGTAAGTACCTAAGAATGCTTTTTAAATTCATATTTGTTATTGCTTACTGCCCTTAAAAACCCAAGTATTTTTCTTCAGGGAATCAATGCATTGGGGATCTTAGGTTATATTTTGAAGTGTAACTGCAAATATTAAAATGACCACCATATATCAGAAATTGATCTATGAGTACAAAGATCACTGCAGTCAGTGATGGTGGTGGAGTGTCAGAAAGGGGCAGCGAGTGCTAAGAATCACACACTTTTAAGACAAATATTCATATTAACATTAATAATCTTCAGATGAGATCTTTATCAAATGACCATTGCATTGAAATAGAACTTGAGGAACTGAATCACATTCATATTGACTTTCTTGCCATAAATTAAACCATAAAAAAGATGGTTCATAGGCTTTTTTGGAAAGAAAGGATAAAGATAGGAGACGTGCAAACACAAGTCCAAAACAACTTACTTAAACTAGCTATTCACTCTGAAAACTAGTTCCACTGTTAACTAAAGGGCAAAAGGAAACGTCATTTTGTGGAGGTTATGACTATTTTTTCTTATAAAACTCATGAAAAGCTTAAACAAAAAGACCATCATTATAATGGTAGTTTATATGTCAACATCTGTGGTAGTACATGGAAAACTTGACAAAATTCACTAAATTAAGTCAATATATAATTTGATACTTGGATGCTTTAGTGAGAAAGTGAATAGTGAAGGATGGTGAAAATGTGCTTACTAATATATTTTGGGACTAAGAAAGTAAATGAGCCAAAATATGTAGATTGACACAATGAGTAGACTGGATTTGGAGTCAGAAAGAACTGTACTCAAATTTGTCCTCAGAGATTAGCTGTGTAACCCTAAGTGAGTCTCTTAACAGCTCCCAGCCTCAGTTTCCTCATCTATAAAACGGGAATAATGATGCCATCTACTTTACAATGTTGTTGTAAGGATTGAATGAGATATATTGATGAATCCCTCATCCCAACTGCCTGGAGGCTAGGTATGCTGTATTTTACCCCTCCCCCATGTTCTCTAGTACCTTTGAAAGGGGTTAGGATTTTTGCCATTGGCTCAAGCCCTCATTGATTTCATTCCCTTAATTTGGATATTTCCCAGTACCATTTAAGAGTCAATTTTTCTTTTACAAAGGAATATTTACTTCAAAGGTATATCAAGAACAAACATATAATCATCTTCTTAGCACCTGGGAGCATAATTCCCCTCCCTTTATGTCTGGAGGAGGGCAATTAGATTCATAGTTTATCTTAGTTCCTAGACAGCATCAGTGTCACAAAATATCAAGTCCATAGCCCTTCTGGGCTCTACACCTGGCTTCCATAAAGAGAGAGAGAGAGAGAGAGAGAGAGAGACAGAGACAGAGACAGAGACAATTCTTACCTATAATGTAGAATAATGCAAGATATCTTCTCCAAGAAGTATGTCTCTGCTGTCTCCCGCATGAGTGCCTCATGAGGTGATATGGTTATGTGCAAAGACAGCATATAGACTGCTATGCAAATCATAAAGTGCAACATAAATGCTAGCTATTATTAATTATGATTATTATAGGTTATTCATTAGTCTCTCTCTCTCACACACACACACACATATATATATATATATCTCATATCTTGAATATTTTTTCCAAGAATGGACTGAGGAGGTTCTGGATATTTTAAACACTGAACAAAATCACAAATAATGAAATTGTCTATGTCTTATTCAGGAAACGGTTCCTGACATAGGATTTATTTCAGATTCAGTTCTTTGTTTGCAATGAGGTCATTGACTCCTTAAAATTGTCATTGAAACGAAAGAAATATAAAACTGAAAAAGAGATGGTCTATGTAATTACAACTCTGCAACCTGTGGAAAAGACATAAAAGTGAAGAGATTGTTTATATTTATCACCATTTCTTAAGGAATTTTAATAAATGAAAAATAATTCATGCAACAAAGAGACTGTAAGAGTTCAAAAACATTTTCAGCCAGCTAACATTCAATGCCTTTGCCAAGTAGAAAGATGTAGCAGTCGAAGGCATTACAAGTTTAGAGTATGAGCGTATTTGCAAAGCTTTATAGCAGATAATGGTCATCAAATAAGGATATTAATACTGTAGTTTGTATTATAGGTACAAACCTGCCAAAAACATTTTTATTAATTTGTCATTATTCTATATTCAAACGTTATTCTTCTTGAGAGAGCAATGTCCAAACTGACATATTTCCCATTCCTCCATGCCTTCAGACATTTCTCTCTTTAAGTCAATTTGAAGCCCTCATTTAAAGGATTCTTGAACAAGGGAATTTAACAAAATGATAAAATAGATTTACATAGCTCAGGATAAGGTAAAAATGAACATTTTGTTTCATCAAATTGGAATAATAGTCTCTTAATCTTGCATGATAATTTCCCTAAAACTATGCAATCCTTCCATGACCACACTCTTCAAAAGTCCTTTTCAGCTGGTCAGATGTGAACTTGAGATCTTAGTGTGATCATTACCTGAGTCTAGTTGGTAGAGAATAAAAAGAAAAGGAGGGGAAATCAGCCTACAGTAGCTTGTACCATGTGACTCAACTAAACCAGTAAATACTGAGAGGATTTAGAGATGAAATCGGAAGGGCAATGTATAGGTGTGGAATGAAGCAGCATGGGGCAATGGATACAACCCTGGATTAGAATCCGAGGACTTGGGTTTGAATCTCAGCTCTGTCACTGCTTCTGTGATTTTGGGGAAGTTATTTAACTTCTTTGGGCCTCAGTTTCCTCATATGTTAAGTGAGGGGGTCCAATTCTTTAACTATTAAAGCCCTTCCAGTTTTAAATGTATGAGTTCATTATCTTATGAAATCATCCATCATTTATTGAACAATTTAACCTCTTGACTGATGGCAGTGGAATAACCATATTTGAACTCCAAAATATAGACCTTGGGCATACACTAAAAACAGACAATGAGCTAGAATTAGAATTGAATAAGAGACAGCTGTATTATCAGTTAGCCAATTGACATTTATTTGTTAAGTGCCTACTATGTGCCACGTACGCTTCTAAGTACTGAGGGTACAAAGAAAGGCAAAAAATAATCCTTACTCTCGAGATCACAGTCAAATCAGGGAGACAATAGGCAGACAACTATCTTCAAGCAAGACATAATGCATAAAAGGCTAACTTGAATTTAATCAAGAGAAGGAAGGCATTAGAATTAAAGGGGAGCAGAATAGGTTTCTAGAAGAAGATGGGGTTTTAGTTGGGACTTTAAGGAATTCAGGGAAACTAGGAAATAATGACAAGGAGAGTAAGAGTTTTCCAGGCATGGGGTATAGAGAGTATATATTCAGAGTTGGGAGATGTAGTGTTCTGAAGGACAGCGCCATTGGCTTGCAGTGTGTGTGTGTGTGTGTGTGTGTGTGTGTGTGTGTGTGTGTGTGTGTGTGTGTGTATGTTTGTCCTTTGTTGCTAAAGAAGACCATGCCATCAGAGAAATGATGGCATGACTTGCACTTAACTGTTTTGAGTGAGGGAGGGCTGTGCAGGTCCTCCAGAGCCATCTGAATCCAGTGACCAGATATTCATCAGTATGACTGGAGATGACCCAGGATGAGGCAATTGGGGTTAAGTGACTTGCCCAAGGTCATGCAGCTAGTGAATGTCAAGTGTCTTGAGGTGAGATTTGAACTCAGGTCTTCCTGACTCCTGCACTGATGCTCCATCCAGTGCGGCATGAGAATGTGATGGGGGAAGATATAAGAAGACTAGAAAAGTAGAAAGGACCTAGCTTATGAAGGACTTTGAAAACTAATGGAGAATTTTCTATTTGGTCATAGAGGGACTAGGAAGCTTCCAGAGTGTATTGAATAGTGAGGTGATATGCTCAGATCTGTACTTTAGGAGGATCAATGTGAGAATGAACTGGAGTGGAGGAGGGGCATGGGAAACCAAACAGCAGGTTATTGGAAGAGACTTTTCAAACACCAGGGTAGTTGCTGTGTCAGAGAAAAAAAGTGGCCATATAGGAGAGGTATCTTCAAGTTCAAGGTAGAAACAACAGAGTTTGATAACTGATTGGATATGGGTAGTGAGAAAGAATGAGGAGTCTAGGTTGTAAGCCTGAGTGACTGCTAGAATGGTGGTACCCTCAATAGTAATAGGAAAATTAGGCATACAGAAAGTGTTTTGGGGGGAGAGGAAGATGACAAGTTCAGTTTTGAAAGTGTTGAGTTTAAGGTGTCTATGGAATAGCTAGTTTTGAATGTCTAAAGAGGCAATTTGTGTAGCACTTTCAGCAATCTCAAGCTGCTTCTGTATTATTGATAATATACTGTGGAAAATCGTCTTAGAAGAACCAGTATTTTGGGTGACCTATAAGACAATGGGAAAAGTTATATGAGGTGTAGTAGTTTTTAGCATATTCCTAATAGAAACTCACCCAAAAGAAGAGGCATAAGAGAAGTCAAGTAGTTGTGCCACCAGACAAAGATGTGAACTAGTTATCGGATGACAAAATAGACAGCAAATGATTAATTAAATATCCTTAGTGTTACACTGGTATTTATTAACTATTAAATTACTGAGAGGTGAACCTCTAAAAAATTTGATGGGTCATCCACATTTATGGAAGGATATTGACAAGAATTCTTTAGATAATTCTCAGAGAGGTTCTTAACCTACAGTTGGTGTACCTGAAATGTTAGCATTTTAACAGTATTTCAATGCAATCCATTTACTTCATAATTTTATATACTTATTTTATGCATTTAAAACAATTATTCTCAAAAGACTTCATCAGATTGCCAAAGGACTCCATGACAGAAAAATGATTAAGAATTCTTGCTTTAAGACTATAGATTACAGAGCAGGCAATGACATGCATAAATACATGGAGTTGCCTCATCTGGAAATATCCTATACCAGTAAAATCACATCTAGTCCTCCCTGTTGAAAAGAATTACAAGGGATCAGAATACATGGCTGAAGTTGTGGGCTTCAATCATGCAATTCACATGCAGGCTGATGAAATTATAGATTAGTTGAAGTAAGAATATACAGATATATAGGTATTCATTGAATTTAGAGTCAAAAGGGACTTTATACGTAATAGAAACATGACATACACATTTATGTTAATACATACCTGTTTAATGGGGTACCATTCAGCAAGCGTGACCCCATGAGCCAGTCACAGAACCTCCTCTTCATCATGTGGTTAGCAGAACATAATTCATTACAGAATATCAGGCCTGGTCCTGATGAACTTTTTCAGAGTTCTTAGCTAATGCAATCTTCTTATAGACTTTGAAGCAGGGACAGAATTCTGAAAATGGTTCTGGTCTGATAACCACATAGTAAAGAAATGCCTCACAGACTGAATGTAACAGTGAAGATGGAACTGGGGTGTATTAATGCAAGCTTCTGCTGCAAAATCTACCTGGGGATTGCATGAGTCAAACACCATAAGTAGGCTCTTATAGACTGGGTTTTTTTTCTGGTCTCCTGTTACCTGTAAATACATCTATATATGTATTCATACATATCATAAACCCAGGTCAATGAAGGATGCCTATTATATAATTATCACATCTGGTTGCATAGACAACCTATGGAATGGTTCCATCATCAGCACATATGTCCTAGATGGATACGGCACATGGACAATGAACTGAGTTCTTCTAACTGATCCTAGAATTAAACTGGAGAAATCAAGTGGCCTTGATTGCATTTTGGAAATTCCTCAGTGTTTTTGGTGCTCTTAAACTAAACAAAAACAAAGACCCCATTTTTTTAACATTAATACTTTTCTGATGGTGCCACATGACTACAAATCACAGAATTAGTCACCAAATAATGAAATTTATATGTCCCTCTAAGGGCAATGGAGAGATTAATTGTGAATGTGAATATATTACTAATGGAGAATTATGCATCAAAAACACTATAAAGGACATCATCAAGGAGATGAGCAACCAGACGAGGATATAGGCAAATCATGTTACAAGAGCAAGCAATTAACAAATGGATAGTCTATGTGCTCTGTTGCTACCTATGGTTGAGTCAAGAGGAAAAGAGAAAGGCAACAAGCATTTATTAAGTACCTACCATGTGCTAGGCATGGTGTTGAGAACTTTCAAATACTATCTCATTTGATCCTGTGAGGTTAGTGCTATTACATCCCCATTTTACGTTTGAAGAAACTAAGGCAGACAGAGGTTAAATGTTATGCTCAGGGTTACACAGCTAGAAAGTATCTGAGGCTATATGTAAGTCCACTGTTCTATATGCTGTACCACTTAGAGACTTAGTGGAAGGCCTGTAGAATGTTGGAGACTCCTCATAGAGGATTCCAAGAAGGATATGGGGAAAAATTCCATAGGATACCAAGGTGTGGATGGACTGTAATTTATGTGTCTGAAGGGAGTAGTTATATGATGAGATGTAGATCCTTCAATGTATATGTATAATATATACTTCCTATAACTACATTAAGACATGATTTGTATCTTCATTTGTAAAGACAATTCTATTGATGGTGTTTGTTCTTGGAATGTTACTTCTCTAGGTTGTGATAGCCTAATAAGAGTTGTTTGATTTAGGGCAGGAAATATTGAAAGCATATATTCTAGCTCCCTTTTCCTTGTAGTGAGTAGCATGATACTCAATAAGACAATCCAGATACCTAGGGTATTGCTAAATGCTGTAATTGAAACATGGCAACCCAAAAAGTCAATATCCTAGACTTCCTTTTAGCAGAGTACTGTTGTCCAGAGTCAATCCAGTTGAAGGAAATATACGGTCTTAGCTCTAAGACTAGCAGGTGGAGATTTGGTTTGGTTAGCCTGGATTAGACTGGTGTTACATGCCAGAACAGCTACTCTCAGGCATCTGGAAAGCATTTCTAGGCATATGTTCTTTGTCCCAAGTCAGTAACATATTCATTGTTTACTTAACCTAAGGAGGCTAAGTCAGGAAAATAAAATACTGTTTGTCATCATAATGACCAAAAAAAGCATTTACAGTCATCAGACCGTTAGCAGAAATGTCTTCTCCAACACCAGTAAGTTTTATCTCAATAGTTTTAAAATCCCAGATTGTCAAACAAAAGGAGGTTCTGTCATTCAAGCTGGAGCTTTAGAAAATAAGGAAAAAAGAAAAAACATATAGTTGAATAGACGGAGCTTCTCTGTTATGAAGCTCAGAGACTGATAATGAAAAACCTCAGAAAAGACTCAGAGCTTAATCTCTCCATTGCTTCTAGAAGGATCGATTCAGTCCAGAGTCCCCACTCTCCTCCGCCTTTCCATGTTCTGCTCCTGTATCCATTTTCAGATTTAATCCATAGGATCCCTATCTCTAAGCCAGATTTCACATTCCCACCCTCAATCTCTGGGTTGTCTTGTTTCTTTTCTTTTCTGTTACCCTGCAGAATGTTGAAGTTAGTGATCAAAGGTGAACAATAGCTACAAACAGGTTTTGGGCTAGGAAGCTGATTTCACAAAAAATAATTCATATTGATTGCATTGTATATATATACATATATATATATATATATATATGTATATATATACATATATATACTGAGCTAACCAAATTTAATCAGTTTTCAAAAGCACCGTGTAAACTCTGTGTTATATAAATGTGAGCTATTTTAGAAGTTATTATTATATCACTTGTACAGGTACTTGCTGGCACTAAGCATACCTTGTATTTCTGTTATTCAGGGAATCTATAATTTATTTTACCAGTGCCTACAATCCTTTTACTGATAGCCCTTTCTAAGACTTGGGAGATGGGAGATGGTAGATTCAAGAAATGCCATTTCTGAAAATATTCATCATTTGTCATCTGACCTCTGTCCCAAATCCATTCTTGGAGTCATACTTGAAGCCTTTACAGTGCCATACTTGAAACTTTTCTGTAGTCGTACAAGGCTTTTTCTCTACCAGCATGCCTTTTGAGAATCCGTGGTCAACATAATGCCTCAATGAGGCCCCGTAGGTAATTGGGTCGTTATGTGTTTTGTAGTTAAACCAGCTTCAAGGTGACCATATCCCTCACCCACATTATTTTGAATTACTATTTTCTACAACAGTATGGATTTGATGTACTCATGACCCTAATAACAATTAGATAATCGGTTTTTGTTTTTTCTTATTTAGAAAATTTAAACTCTGTTCTTTCAATGTGATTCTGTGTATAGCTCATTTTTATCTTTTTATGAACTCTCTACCATAAACTTTATTTATCCAACAAATGTTTATTGCATATACTAAATGCAAAGCACTGTGCTAGGCATTGGGGGAGATACAAAAATAATTAGACATAATCCCTGCCCTTATGTAGCATCTAGTAGGACTATAGTACACATACACACACACACACACAAATATGCAATACTATCTAGTAACTGTGGTGTAATTATGATGAAGAATAGAATGGAATAAGAAGATAAGAAGTTAAAAAATACTATTTAAGATCAGAGGAAGGAAATCTCTGACTTGGGAGTGTGGTGAAGAAGGAAGAGGTATTTGAACCAGGCCCTCATATATGGGTGGGATTTCAAAAGGAAGAACTGGGGAAGTGGTGAGGGCATTTCAGGCATGAGGAATTATTACTGTGAGGCTTGTGCAAGGGACAAGTCGTCTAGGACAAGGTAGGATGAAGTGCAATGTCAACGTTCCTATGAAGCATTGGTAATATACCATAACCTTAAATAAATAAAACTATATTGCATCTGAGTAGATGGAATAAACATTTATTAAACGCCTACTATGTGCCGTGCACTAAGTGTTTTGCAAATACTATCTCATTTGATCCTCATAACAACCTTGCAAGGTAGGTACCATTATTATTTTCTTTTTACAGATGAGGAAACTGAGTCAGACAGAGGTTTGTGACTTACCCAAGGACATACTGCTATTAGGCATCTGAGATCAGATTTGAATTTAGTTCTTCCTGACTCCAGGCTTGGTGTTGTTTCTATATACTGAGTGAACTCAGTATTTCAATGCACAGAAGTATCTTGGAACTTCTCTATCTCATCTATGGATATTTTCTCCAATGCTGCTATTACCTCTTTGGCACTTCTTTTTCATGTCTTCTGGCAAGCTAGCCTCTGGGGCTCTACTCAGAGAGCTGGAGGATTTTCTTGCTTTCTGTTGACATTGTAAAGATATCAATAAAGCACAATCTATGTCCATCTGTGAACTCTCACCCTCAGCATGTCATAGGACATAGGAGATGAAAGGGACCTCTGAGGTCATGTTGTCAAAATAGTTAATTTTACAATCGGGTAAGCTAAGGTATGGGAAGATTAAATGCCTTGTGTAGGGTCACATGGATAATAAGTGACAGAGGCAATATTTAAACTTAGGTCCTCTGAATCCAGATCCAGCATGCTTTCTATGGCACCATGTTTCTTTCTTTCTTTTTTTTTTTACTTTGGTTCTTTTCCATAATTCCTTGTTTGTATATGTCATAGCTTGCTAATGCCATTTACCTGTCCTTTGCTCTCTGGGTGCTCCTAATTTCCAGTTCTTCAAACACTGTAGTGTTTCATGAGTTGCAGCCATATAACACCACTAGAATATCAATATTAAAATTTTGGTCCTTTGTTTCAAGAGAAGGTTGGAATCATTAAGAGAAATTTGCAATTTCCTAAAGTCTCTCCAACCTGCTCTCTGCCTCTTGTTCAGTTCTGGGCCCAACTCATTATTTCTCATGTCTTTCATAGGGATAGAGATAGGGATATGGATATGGATCTGAACTGGCTTGTGATGACTCTGACTTAGGGAATCTTTTCATGAGGAAAAGCCTTCTATTAATTCACCATCTTAGCAACTCATAGGCTTAAAGAGCGGCCTACAGTCTGGAGAAGTTGAATGATTTGCTTAGCATAACACAGACAATATACATTAGAGATGGGACCTTGACATAGTGGAGAGAGAGCCAGTCCATTCTCCTTCACCCCTTTCAGGCTCTATAGACTCTGTAAGTGTATTATCATCAATAATCAACATTCTTTATCCACTTGTTTTTTCTTTTTTGTGTGTGTGAGATAGTTAAGCCAAACTCCTTTGTGCTGTTATGTAACCTCTCTAGGAAATTCTGAAGTATTCTGGGGCTAAATGCAACTAGTACAAAATCATGCTCAAACAGAAGCATCAGAAGGATCTTTCCATCCACAAGAATTCCTTCCTCAATTTGATCTGTGTGCTAGATCTCCATAATAATGGCTAATATCTTTGATGTCCCTAGTTCTCCCTGTTTGATGCCTCATTTGACATTAATGATTGAAGAATCATTGAACAAAACTATATTTTTATAACCAAGGAATCTTGTATAACTTTGAAATATACATAGAGACATCATAGGTAAAAGACATACATAGACTCAGCCAAGTCATAGAACAGGTTACTTTCATTATACTATAAAACCTTATTTAATCACATACCACTGAGCACAAGATAGTTTGGCCTAAGATAAATATAAACCGTGTGTGCAAATTTTGGAAAAGTGTTTGTTGAGCATATTTATAGAGGAGAATACTTAATAGGCAACAATTGAAAGTAATTATTTCCTGGAGTCAAATCAACAAGTTAACAAGCATTTATTTAGCACCTACTATTTGCCAGGCATTATGAAAAGTGCTAAATATACAAAGAAAAGTGAGCAACAATTCCTGCTTTCAAGGAGTTCACGGTCTAATGACCACACTTAAGATACATACAAACCAAAGTATACAGGAAGATAATCAATAGGGAGAAGGCACTAGCTTTAAAGAGATTCAGAAAAGGCTCATAGAATGCATCTCAAGGTACCCGTTCTAGAACCTTGACTTCAGGCAATGAATTGTTAACCCAGTTTTTATAGACAGATCCTTTATTCAAATACATTTGTGACTTCATTAATCTGGATATTCCCTTTTCACTTTTTACTTCACCTGGCATTTATGATTAGAAGATCATTGAACACAGACATTTCTGTTTTCTTTCAAGAAATCTTATTTTAGGATTATTTATCTTGATGTACGGATTGGAAACACCTTATTAGAAAGTGCCATATTGTTCTTTTGAATCAAATGCTTCATCACTCACTACTGATGGACGCTTGATTCAGCAGTCATGGAATTTTGTATCTAGAGATGGAATTTAGAGGTTATCTGGTCTACCTCCCTCATATGATAAATGAGGAAACTGAACCCCAGAGGAGAAGAGTGATTTGTTAGACATGATAATACAGGAAGCAAGCTTCAGAGATAACTTCTGAGCCAGATTTTCTGCTGTGCCACATTGCTATTATACTGGCCATTCTTTTCACTTTATATATAGTGCATCTGATTTTATCAGATGAGTGAATCCAACTAGAAACAATTTTTTAAAAAATATAACTTTTTTAATACAGTAAGAAACATAAATATAAGTATGCCTCGGTGACACACAGAAAGTAGCTATGCAGAGTTAGAATGTTGCCATTTTTTACACTACCACCTTTAAAAACTCTAATCATATTCTTCCCTTACTTAAAACTATTGGCCCCTGAAATGCTATTTTATGTTTTATGTTTATATTCCATGGTGGGTACTTATGTTGATCTATGAAATAAAACAAGATTTGAACTTTAACACCAACAATTATTTGAAAGAAAATTACATTTGAAGTGTCCGGTTTTAAAATCCAAGGTGTGCCAAAAATCTTACTGTGCTTTAATAAGTTTAGAAATATATACATATGTATATCTATATATGATATATTATAAAATTTTTAAGACTTGAAAGTTTAATTATTTAAAATTTTTAAATATTGTTGTTTCTCACTAGAGTCCTTCATAACAATTGTTCTGTGCTGAATTTTTAAATTTTGTTAAAACTCTCATCAGCTGCTGCTTAGTAACTAAAAGAATTATATTTGTAATTCTAGCTGTAAGATGATCCAGAGAAGGAGGTTTTGATGCATACATGACAGTTTTGACATGACCCCACAAAAAAAGTCTGATATAGATCAAGTGAAGCAGATGACTAAGCAAGAGGGCCTCCTCTACTGCTCTACCAGTCTGAGAAAGTGTCATCACTCAGGGCATGACAAAATAGCTCACCTTCTTAAAATTAAAACTAAAATTTATTACTCAAAATTCATAAAACCATATAAATAGAAAACAAATTAAAATAATTAAACTTTCAAATGATACTTTTATAAGTTTGTGGCATTTATACTTCTGAGTTATTAAAGCTTAAAACTGCACTAAGACTTTTGAGACCTCCTGTATAAGAACATATATTCATGCTTTTGTAATGATAACTCTGAATATACTTTAAAGTTTATTTGCTTCATTTTTATGCATAATTAATGTATAGACACAAGGGTATCAGGGAGTAGGTAGGGAAATATTCCATCAAATGGAGGGGTAGGATGGGAAAGAGAGAATTTATAATTTGTGCCTGGTAAAAATAATGGTGGAAAAGTTTCCTTTAGAGCTCTTCACAGAGGTAGTTTTATTTTTTGAACCATCTCCTTGAATTCAAATTTATTAAAAAAGATTAATGCTGATTGAGACATCATTTATATTATTGTATGTTTTCTTACTATTTAATGTTCACAAAATTTATCATTTGCTACAGAAACTAGACACCTGATTTTTGCAAATCTGAAACATTGTTTTCTATTTAGTTTCCATTCTGCTATTTCAAATAGGAGAAAAAAAATCAAACCCTGAAATTAACACTATCTACTTCCTAAGGGGCACTTTATGTTAATTCTGGTACCTATCCAGGAAAATCTACTCTCTTTTAAAGGCAGATTTGTCAGTAACAATTCCATGGCGGAAGAAACTATTCTTTTGGTTAGTATTAAATCCATGCTGTTGTTGTTCAGTCCTTTCACTTGGGTCTGACTCTTTGTGACCCCATTTGTGGCTTTCTTAGTAAATGTACTGGAGTGGTTTGCCATTTCCTTCTCCAGCTTATTTTACACATGTGGAAACTGAGACAAACAGGATTAAGTAGCTTGCCACACAGCCAGTAAGTGTCTGAGGCGGAATTTGAACTCAGGTGTTTCTGACTGCAGATCTGGCACTCTATCCACTGTGCCATGTGCTCATTGCTCATTAAATCCTTAGAGTGCTGAAAACCACAAATTTCTGAGTTTAGAATTTTGAGGGGGATCATGTGCATTTCTTTTATTGTTGGTTTAAATAGAGACTGCTGCCCATTTTTAAATTGTTTTCAAGTTTGTGATGAAAAGTTTTTTTTTTTAAAAAGAATCATTGATCCATCTAGTTGACATAGCCCAACTAACATTCAAATAATGCATAGCAATTACAGTCTATGAAAGTAGGAAAGCCACCTAATAAAATGATTGTGACTGAGAATATATACCACTTTCTGTTTTTGTAACTTACTATTTAACAGAAAGGAAAGATATATTCTTTGATTTCTTACCAACTTGTCCATTTTTTAACATGCATTTGGTTTCTTTCTAGTATTGTCTTCATTTACATTATGGTACTTATTGAAACATAACTAGCAATTCTGAAATATGGAAAAGAATCAAAAAATGTGCTTGAGGTAAACTCTGGGAAGTTGTTCTCAGACTAACTTTAAAAAACTCATTTGAAGTGAGAAGGAAGAGACCTCAGACCTTGAGTCACCTCCCCAAAGGGTCTTACTTCTTGGGTAGGGGTGGGAAATCTTTGACTGAGACCACATGTGGCCTTCTAGATCCTTGGGTGTGACCTTTTGACTGAGTTCAAGTTTCACAGAACAAATCCTTTTATTAAGGGAATTTGTTCTGAGAAGTTTGAATTCAGTCAAAGGGCTGCACTTGAGGACTTAGAAGACTGCTTGTGGCCTCGAGGTCACAGATTTCCCACCCTCATTCCAGGGGATGAAGCAGAAAGAAATTCACCTGGGGTGAAGCTGATTAGCATCATATGGTACCTTATTGTTTTAACTAATTCATGTTGCTAACTAAGTTCATTTGTAATTGAAAGCATACAGGCACCATCAGTGCTCTATATTTCAGTTCTAGGGGCAAATTATGATGGCTCCACTATAATCAAAGCTATGATTGTTTCTGTTATCCTTTTGGCTCCACTTTCTTCATGCTACATCATTTCATACAATATTTTCCTTTTTCAGCAAATGCTTATTAAATTCAGTAAAAATTAATTTCATTTGAATAGAGCTATAATGTAATTCTGGTTAGCAAATTAAATTTAGTTGTGGCAAAATGAACCAATGAAAAACAAAGACCCTGATTTCATATTTATATTTAAATATAATTTTGGATACTGTTGCAGATAAGATAGAAAATTTTAAGCTACATATGATTAGATGAAATTTTATTTAGTTAACCAATCTTATTCAAAGAGTGTCCAATGCCAACCTAGAGGGAAGTTTCTTTATTTTTGTGAACTTCAAAAATGTCAATAAATAGAAAGATTTCCAGATACAAAGAACCAAAAAAAGGGATTGTATGAAAAACCATGAACCTATATTAAGTACAGTTTTAGAAAATATATAAAACATACATGTGTATATGTATGTATACATACACATATTATGTATGCGTGTGTGTGTGTGTGTGTGTGTGTGTAATTTAGCATGCCATTTTGGAGGGAAATTTCTAGAGGCCTCCAAAAAAACTCTGAACTTGACTCTGTCCTGTGAAATATTTTTACTAGTAATTTGAATTATGACTTGGATGGCATGTTGTCAAATTTATTAATGACACAAAGCTAGGACAGAAAATAGTTTTGTTGTCAGAATCCCGGTTCAAAATCCTAGCAATGGGAAAAAACAATGAAGTTTAATAAGATTAGAATCCCTAAGTCTAAATTTGCATTCAGAAAATCAACTGTCCCTGTATAGGATAGGGGAAACTTGGTTTGACAGCCCCTTGAAAAAGACCTAGTGTTTGGTTTTTTTTTTGTTATAGTAGACTCAGGGTGTGATAGTAATGGCAGTCCCCAAATACTAGTTTGTAGTTTTTGAAATTTGTGTTATGATTTGTGTTTTTGAAGTTTGTATTCGTTTGTAATGTTGAAGTATATCGACTATATAGATGCATTATTTAAGAATATCCACTACATAGCTATATACTTTGCACTTATTCGCCATCTGGAGTTGACTTCTGAATGAGTAACTATATTATTATTTATATCTTTTGTTTATCCTTCACCTTTATTATCAAATATGTCCTGTGTTGAGAAATTGAAGATCATTCAGAAAAAAACTGTAGGATAGTAAAGAATGTGGAAATATGTCACATGAGAAATGGTTTGGGGACCTGAGGATTTTTAGCAAGGAAAAAAGAAAACTTAGATAGGACATGATACTCTCTGACTATTAGAGATTTAGTGAGGAAGATATTTCGTACACAGAAAAATTCTGTAATACATGTGAACTACTATTATTATAGCTATATTCTCATATATAAGAACAAGGACCAATATGGGGAAACTAAAGGGAGGGAGAGAGAAGGTAACAGCAGTGAGACAGTGCCACAGGCCAGGGAATACTTCCTTTTGACTACTGGGGTATAAGCCTTGATGCTTATGTTGGGAAATGGCAGTTGATGTGTATTCTGCTTCAGTGACTTGAGACTATGATCAGATAAGACACCATTGCATGGGTTAATGATATAGTATCTTTAAACTATGCAAAGGTCAAAAAAACTCCATTCAACAGCTGCCTATTGTTGTGGAGATGGTGTTTGCCATCTGCATTATTTTGAAAAAAGTAGAACTTCAAGCAAAGTTGGAACATGAGTATAGCCATAATTTTATACCTTTGCAAGTATCATTCAAAATAATACATGCTGAAAAGGGAATCAAGGTAAAATAGTACATAATTTATATTTTATCTTACAATTTAAGAAGTATTTTTGATGCTATGATACAAAAGTGTATGATCCTTCAGAGGCTCAATAAGGCCAGAATGCAATCCCCAAATTGTCTTTGAGAAACATATCTTCAACCATCCTCAAAAAATCTAAACATGTGAAGCCACCTTTGGCAGTCAAGTTTCTAAATCAAGAGCCATACCTTTTTGTACATCACTGCTGAAAAAGACATCTGATAGAGATCTGCAATCAGATCTAATGAAGATGTAGAAATGTAGGTCATACAGCATAACAAACAGGTACAGTCATTAAAAATTGCCCCGAACCAAGAAGAGAAGAAAGAGAATTTCTCCTTTGGAAAGTTGAGAAAGATTGAACCACTCTGCCAAGAACACAGGAAAGGAAATGATGACCTCCTCAAAGGTTCTATATGCTTCAGAAGTCTATAAGAGGAAGAGCAAGAAGCAGGAGCAAGGTGACAGACTCAGTAGTGACCCATCTTGACATCTTCTGACACATGTCATCATTGCTGTGGGAACCTTCCTTATGGAGATTTGGAACATCCCAAAAGAACCCAAATGTGCACCATATTAACATGCATGTATTGTAGCAAATGCTAGTCAACCAGGATAGTGTCTGTTTTTTACCTTTCGACAAGATGAATTAGCAGAAGTCTGTTTTTGGCCATCTACTTGAGAAATGTAGGTTCACAAAATTCAGTCTCATCACTTGGGTGCTTGGGATTAGGTCTGTCCTTTTGTCTCAAAAAGAACTTCTCTCTTTCCACCCAACTTTTATCCTGGTGTGATACCATTGTAATTTTATAGATGGTATTTATATTGGCTCCTCGTGACAAAAAAAAATTACTTTGATATCGAACATATTTAAGATTCTTTGACATTTTCAAGTCTATCCACCTTGGAGAATAAATTTGGTCAAATAATGAATTAGAGCAGAAGAAAGCCAGATACTTCATAGTTAAGCCATAATAGCAGTGCCATATTTTTCTGGATGAGGAATAGGAAAGTTTATGCCATGACAGATCATGTCATCCAGAGATATCACAAAACTAAAGGCAAAACAATTGGATTTGTAGGACAGAAAGTTCCTTTTAGTATTCTACACACCATCATGTTAAACAACCACACAGCATGTTGTTATTTTTGAATCCCTCAACATTGAATTTCACACAAAAGTGATGCTCTGATTAATGGGAGGGCTTCTAAAGCAGCTTTCTTGTTATTTAATGGCCCCTATTTTAGCAGTTTGGTGAAATCTATGGACCTCTTCCTAAAATAATATTTTAAAAGCATAAAAACAAATAATTGCAAAAGAAACCAATGATGTTAAAACTAATTTTAATTTTCCCCATCATAGTTTAAAAACCTCCTGAAATCTGCCGACAAACTCTTTGAGGTGGAGGGGTTCATGGACCACAGCTTAAGAACCCTCCCTCTTAATCCTCATCTAGCTTTATATCTATGATTATGTGATTTCCAGAGGAGAAATTTCTGCATTCTGGTACAGACTTTCCTGCCAGAAAGGTTGGGGAGAGATGGCAGAAAGATCTTGACTTCCAGTAGCATTTTGAATAAGTAAGTTTTCCTCTTAAAAAGGAAAATTATTTCCCTCTTAAGATATCTTCTTGTTGATCTTTACTAAATAGTGACAATTTAAGAACAACTATAGAAAATATTCTATTAAAAAATTCAGAGGGGTGAAACAAAGATGGCAGAGTATAAGCAGGTCTCTGGAGTTCTCCACCCAAACCCCTCAAAGTAACCTGTAAAAATGACTGAACAAATTCTAGAGCAGCAGAAGCCACAAATTATAAAGTGAAACAGATTTCTAGCGCAAGACAATCTGGAAGGCCAACAGAAAGAGTCTATTGCACAGACTTAGAGCTAAGCACAGCCCAGAATGGGCCATGCAGGCTGGAGCAGGCCTCAGGGTACTGAATCACTGCACTGCAATTTTCAGATCTCTTAACACAGAAATGCCAAAGACATCTTTAAAAGGTCAGTGGGAAAGCTTTCTCACCTGGGTGAGAGAGGAACCTGTTCTGGTTCCAGCCCTAGCCCCAGCCCCAGGTGGTGGTAGCCACTGCTTCAAGGGGCTGGATGCTTCTGAAGCTCTCAGCCTATAGATGGTGGGGGAATCTAGAAGGTGATCTGGGTTGCAGTCCTAGGTGGCAGTCCTGGGGTGAGAAGGATCACTGGCATGGCAGAGCTGGTGGTGGCTGTGGAAAGGGAACCCTACTCACAGATCCAGGGCACAAAAGAGTGTTTGGAGGAATAAACACCTCTCCTTTGATCATACCACTTTGGAGGAGCTGACAATTTACAGGTCCCTGGAGATATCTCTGAAAGCAGCTACACAAAGCCTCTGAAACTTGGGACAGTGCACGCTCAACTTAAGAAGGAGCTCAGAGGTCAAGTAATTGCCTGGGAAATGACCAAAAGGGGAAAAATAAGACTATAGAAGGTTACTTTCTTGATGAAAAGGTATTTTCTTTCACTGAGGAAGATGAAAGCATACAACTAGAGGAAGACAGAGCAAGGTCAAGGCTCCTACATCCAAAGCATCCAAGAAAAATATGAAATGGTTTGGAAGAACTCAAAAAGGATTTTGAAAATAAAGTAAGAGAAGTACAGGAAAAATTGAGAAGATAAATGAGACTGATGCAAGAAAATCATGAAAAATGAGTCAATACCTTAGTAAAGGAGACCCCAAAAATGCTGAAGAGAATAACACCTTTAAAAATAGACTGAACCAAATGGCAAAAGAGGTTCAAAAAACCAATTTGGAGAAGAATGCCTTGAAAAGAAGAACTGGCCAAATGGAAAAGGAGGTTCAAAAGCTCACTGAAGAAAGTAATTCCTTCAAAATGAGAATGGAGCAAAATGGAAGCTAATGACTTTATGAGAAATTAAGAAAATATAAAACTGAACCAAAAGAATGAAAAAAAAAAAGGAGACAAGGTGAATTATCTCATTGGAAAAACAATTGACCTGGAAAATAGATCCAGGAGAGATAATTTAAAAATGATTGGTCTACCTGAAAACCATGATCAAAAAAAGAGCCTTGAAGTCATCTTCCAAGAAATTATCAAGGAAAACTGCCCTGATATTCTAGAACCAGAGGGTAAAATAGAAATTGAAAGAATCCACTGATCACCTCCTGAAAGAGATCCCTAAAGAAAACTTCTAGGAATATTATAAACAAATTCCAGAGGTCCCAGGTCAAAGAGAAAATATTACAAGTAGCCAGAAAGAAATAATTCAAGTATTGTGAAAACACAATCAAGATAACACAGGATTTAGCAGTTTCTACACTAAGGGATCAAAGGACTTGAAATATGATATTCCATAGGTCAAAGGAGCTAGAATTAAAACCAAGAATCACCTACCCAGCAGAACTGAGTATAATGCTTCAGGGGAAAATGAAATTTTAATGAAATAAAGGACTTCCAAGCATTCTTATTGAAAAGATCAGAGCTGAATAGAAAATTTGACTTTCAAATAGAAGAATCAAGAGAAACATGAAAAAGTAAACAGGAAAAAGCAGCCATAAGGGACTCATTAAAGTTGAACTGTTTACATTCCTACATGAAAAGATGATATTTGTACCTCATGAGACTTTTCTCAGTATTAGGGTAGGTAGACTGAATATGTATGTATGTATGTATGTACGTGTATATATTATATGTGTATGTGTATGCATACACATATACACACATGTGCATGCACGTACACATATACATATAAACAAGTGTGTATGTGTATGTATGTATGTGTACATGTATATGTATAGACAGAGGGCACAGGGTGAGCTAAACATGAAGGAAGGATACCTAAAAATAAAATTAAAGGTTAAGAAGAATGTACTGGGAGAAGGAGAAAGGGAGATGTAGAATGTAGTAAAATAACTCACATAAAAGAGTCAAGAAAGAGCTTTTACAATGAAGGGGAAGAAGAGGGAGGTGAGAGGGAATAAGTGAGTTTTACTCTCATTGGATTTGGTTTAAGGAGGGAATAACACACATTCAATTGGGTATGGAAATCTATCTCACCCTACAGGAAGGCAGAAGGGAAGGGAATAGGAGAGGGAGGATAATAGAAGGGATGGCAGATGGGAGGAAGAGGTAATCAGAAGCAAACACTATTGTGGGAGGGATAGGTGAAGGGAGAGAATGGGATTAATGGAGAGCAGGACAGGATAGAGGCAAATGTGGTTAGTCTTTTGCAACATGACTATTGTGGAAGTGTTTCACATGACTACACATGTATTATCTACATCAAGTTGCTTGCTTTCTTAATGATGTGAGTGAGGAGGGAGGAGGGGAGAGAATGTGGAACTCAAATCTTTAAAAATGAATGTTAAAAATTATTTCTGGGTGCAACTGGGAAATAAGGTGTACAGTCAATGGGATGTAGAAATCTATCTTCCTCTATAGGAAAATAGAGGGGAAGGGGATGGAAGAAGGTGGGGAGGAGATAGAAGGGAGGGCAGATTGAGGAAAAGGATGGATGGGGTGCATGCTGTCCTGGGTTGGGGGGAGGGGAGAGAGGGGGAGAAAATTTGGAATTCAAAATCTTGTAGAAGTGAATATTGAAAACTTAAAATAAATTATATTTTAAAAAACATTCATTATTTAAAATTTTTATTTATTTTTGATTATTTGATCATTTTGAAAATTATTTAAAATTTGAATATTAGTCACTTCATGAATGTTTATTGTTTTCTTTTCCATGTGTTATTGGTGTTCCTTTTTGTTTTATTTTGCTTGGCTTACAATTTTTAATTTATTTTTCCCGGTTAATTGATTTAATAGGTATACCTTTATATTCATTTTTTAGTCATTTCTTACATCTGAGATGCCTTCTCAGGCAATCTACCTTCTCAAATCCAGCCTCCTCCCTGAACCCTTCCTTCATTGCCTAGGCTAGAAATTCTCTCCCTCTTTTGAATTCTCAAAGTTTGTTATAGCTCTTTTATGACCTCCTTTCATGCCAGTTATTTCTTATAGTCATTTGTGCACATATTTCATCTCTGTTACTAGACAGTGAGCTGCTTGAAGCTGGACTAATTCTATTAACAGAACTAAATAGGTGTTCCCAGGGGAGTTACCTAGAGGCACAGACCCTTTTGGAAATAGCCATCTGCTAAGAATAGCACCCATTACTTTGTGATTTGTACAGAGTAGGTATCTAATACACACTTATTGAATTGGAGTGATCAGTCTCCAGATAGTGCAGAATTTTGTTTTTTGAATGAGGATCATTAATAGCATGATAAGATTTGTGAAATAGAAAAGGGGAATAGACTGTCACCATAGAAGCATTTCATGGCAGATGAGTCAAAAATATTTTTTTAAATATCCTGTCACTGATATCCTGTCACTCACACCATCTTGATCTACCTTATCACTACAAATTGAGTGTAAGACCCTAAAATTCAGTTGTCCTACTTCGTTGTGGTTTATCTTATTTTGTGAGTAGGAAAACTAGTGGTTCTGGTCCCAGGTTTATGACCCCACTATAGAGCCAAACCATGTATGTACAGCCTATGTCAGTAAACTCTTTTTTATGTAGCTTAAATAATAAACTTAGCAATTATTCACAGCTATATAGAGCATTATGCAAGATAACATTTTAAGAATGTAATACATACATGTCTTGAATGATCTGGTACTATGATAGAAATACTCTTAACACTAGATGTTCGGTCAGTTAACTTCTCCACAAATTTTCCTTTTTCATCTATTGGAGACTTAGAACTTTGTCAATATGACATACAAGTCTGTCCAACGCTCATGGTCACCCCAGCCCCAAATACTACTGTGGTTCTCATTGGTTGTAGACCTTGATCTCTCAATACTTTGGTAAATAAGCTGTCCTTATCTAATGTCATCTCCACATTCCAGCAAAGGCAGGCCTAACATCTAACTGTGGGGATTCTGACACTACCAGCATCTACACTGTCCATTGTTTCAGAGATCTGCACCTAATTAGAATAAGAGAAGGAAGAAATTTTCGACTAATTCATTTAATAGAAACATTTCCTGAGTTCATCTTTGAATAGTTAGACAAGAAAATCCTTGGAGGGATTGAATGGTTTAGGAAAATGTTTCTCCAGGGCATGCCGACATTTTAAATGACTAATGTTCTGTCTGATGAATCAAACTATTACCTGAACTTGTTACTATGTTTTATCTTTTTACCTTCTTGTGGAATTTTTTCTATTGTTTGGAAACACTATAAATTTTAACTTGAAAATGCCTTGTGTCAGAGACTTTTTCTTCCTTCCTTCCTTTTTTTTGTCAATTGACAAAACACAGTTTTTGCTTTCAAGGATTCTGTATTCTTGGCATGTTATGTGGGGTTGGAAATTGGAAAGATAAAATGCAAATAGTAATATATACACATGGATGTAATATGTATGTGTATACATGTAAAGATATATGCATGGGTACCTATCCATCTATCTATCTGTCTTTCTATCATGGAAAGTAAACTTGGAAGGAAGGGAATGGAGGAGAGGAGAGAACTAGAGTAGACTTTCTGCAGAAAGTGGGATTTGAATGGTTTTTTTTAGCTTATTTAAAATAGATTTATATTGACCTCTTTTGTATTTTCATTGCTTAGATTTCCCCCCCTGTATCTTTCCCATCCCCACTCTAGAGAAATTTTTCAGAGGTAAAATGGATGCTCAGAATTAGAATAATTAAGTTAATAAAATTGTATCTGACAGGTTTGTGCCTCAAGTGAAGAGTATTTTTTTCTTCAATACAATAGACATAGGGTCATCATACTTTCAGCACAAGATCTAGTGGCATGAAGAAAATAACTGTCAGAATGTACATGTCATGGAAGGAGCCCTTCTCTAAGAATCAGGAGCAGAATATATGACCAAGAGCTCATTTAACCTCTTGAACTCAATTTCCTCCACTGTAAAATGAGTTACACAGTAAAATCTTATTCACATATTCATAATTTTCTTGACTATTAAAACAAAAAATCAGCTTTCCAATTTGACTATCTTCCTTTAGTTAGTGGTTTTGCCTTTTTGAAGGAAAAGCAGTATTTGTAAGAAGAAGAGAACTTTGAGAAGGAAGGTTATAAATTAATAATATAAAATTTGATGATCAATTTTTTAAAACTACAGAATAAACCTATTACTCTTTCCCGAATTTCTTCTGAAATCTTTAATACTTGTAGCAGAGTTAGAAAGGTGTGATCAGTGTGGTGCACAAAGGTAAGGATCAGCTTGGGAATGGTCTTCCCAATCCTGATACTTCCGACTACCTGGCCTGAGAAAGGCAGGTCCCATCCCAGGTAGCCAATTGTCAAAGCCAAAGTGGATAAAACCCTGGACTTGGAGTCAGTAAGAATGGAGCTGAAATCCAACCTCAGACATTTACTCAGCTGTGTGGCTGTAGCAAGTTTGCCTTAGTTTCCTCCACTGTAAAATGGGGATGATATTAGCACCTATCACACAGGGTTGTTATGATGACCAAGTGAGATAATATTTATAAAGCACTTAGCGCAGTGCCTGACATACAGTAGATGCTTAATGAATGCTTGTTCCTATCCCACGTTCCCAGTTTAACTCATGAGTAGCCAGAAGTTGGAACTGCCCTTGTTCTCAAGCTAGGATCATGTGAAGCAATATCAGAGCTACAATTAAAATTCTACACATGGAGAGCTACTTATTGCACCAATAAACTGTTCAGGATGTTCTTATGTTTAAAAGAAGACATTGAACCTCCTGTAATTACAAGCTGCTTTCACTTCTTGATCAGGAGATGAAGCTCCTACAACCAGCAGAAGACAAGGTCTTGGCTATTTCAAAAGTTTTTGCTGCACAGCCTGATCCTACACCTCTGGGGCATTTTGAAAGGAAAACACCATCAGGAAACTAAAGCTTTCAAGGTTCTGAACATCCTTTTGTACCAAGATTGTTTGAAGAACTCCAGGGGACAGAGGGATTAAGGAAAAAAAGAAGAGAATAAAGCCTGAAAACATCAGGAGGAAGAAGGAAACCTCTTTTATCCTGAGATGCAAAAATGAGTATGAACTAAAATATGTGATTCCAAAATGTATTTAAAGGCTTTGTGGGGTTTTTTTTTTGGCCTTTAGTAAGGCTGAAGAAGCTGAAAATATATAATGATGTTAGGCTCTTACTATAAACTATATTTATGTACTTTAATAGTATAATCCATTCTGCCACTCGTTCAACAAATGGGAACCAATGTGATGATAGGATACTATTCTGACTATTGGTGATGGGAGGAGGGGAAGAAAATTTTATATACTATATGAGCTAACACTTATTTGATTCAAAGAACAATCATGAAATTAGGAGTTTGGAAAGCTATTATTAATCAATAATAGAGATAAAATAGTAGGGACTTTAAAAAATCATCTAGTTTAAAGTCAGCTCAAATCACAAATATCAGCTACAACATGCCCACGAGTGGTTATTAAGTATTAAGGATCTCTAAAGACAGACTCACTTGACTCCCTGAGCGAGCCTTTTCCATTTTTGGATCGCTCAAATTGTTATATTTATCAAGGTTCAGAACTCTAGGATCCAGAGATAAAGATGAGAAAAGTGATTTCTTGAACAGTTTAAACACCTATAGCTTTGTCAAAGGCTATGTCCTTCTGCGAGTGGGGAGGGGACAGATTGCAAAAGGCTATGTATAGAAAGCAAGCTGGATTTGGAATCTGAGAACCTGGGTTTGATGCCTCACTCTGCTCCTTAATACCTATGTAAACTCATACAAGTCATTTACCTGTCTCGCCTTTTCATTTTTAAAATGAGAGGCTTAGAATATAAACTCACTTCCAGCTTTAAATTTCCTCTGCTAAGTTTGTCTAGAAACTGTAGTCCTTTGGTTAATAATAATAGCTTTTATGTAAGACTTTTACAATTTACAAAGCACTTTCCTCAGAACAACCTTGTAGAGAGGAGGCTGTACAAGTCTTATTATTCCTCTCCCATTTTTTTTTTTGCACATAAGGAAATAGACTCAGAAGCTAAAATTATCTGCACCAGGTTACTTGGGCATTTGGTGGCAGAACCTGGACTCAAACCCAACGCTTGTGACTTACAATCTGGAAGATTCCTCAAGAACTTGAAAAAGAATGGTATCACATGGAGTACTGAAGTGCTGTGAGCCTTAATTCATTGTAGCTTAGTAATGTTCAAGGCTGTATTAGGTGCTTCAAGAAAGGACTCAGCCATTTTTAAAAGAATTTCACCAGCAATACAAAATCCCAGTAAATGCATAATATGACACACCTGTATTATAGTAGGTTGTTAGAGATACAGTGGCAGTGTCCTGCTTGGACTCATATCGACTCTGTGACTGTTCAGTAACCCATGTAAACCACTAAGATTCTAAACTATAGACCATTTACCAGTCTTCCTTAGTGGGAAGGAGTATTCCACACAGGCATTTCTCTATATAAATGGAATCACAGGTCTGAACCAAACTCTATCCTCTGCTTTCTCCAGCCCAAACAAAAGTCTATAGACGTATACTTCAAATACCTGAATGGATTATTGATAGATATTGTTAATGTAGATGTTACCTCCAACAATGACATATACAAATCAATTAATTTTCTTTAGAAATACTAGCTAAAAAAATCCATAACACAACAATCTTGAATCTTCTGACTTATTTCTGTAAAGTGGAATCAGATTTGTTTTAAACTAGGTTATCTACTAGACACAGTCACCAATACATAAAACTTATAATTGCCTGCAGTGCAGGTTATAAATATTAATATGCCAGAGAAAGGTAACTCTGAAGGTACTGCCTCTAATGTTAACTCACCCACATTCTGCCTACTACCCCTGATTCTCATCCCTTGCTACACCCCCATGTCTTTTGCATACTGAGCTCTCTTTGAAGTCAATGAGAGCTACTTGTGTGGGAGAAAGATGAGAACCAAAGCCTACTTTATATGAAAGCATATACTTAAGAGTGTAAAGGGAAAAAACCCCAACAACAATATATGTGCAATGTGGGCGAATTCATGCTACAATGAGACCTTTGATTTTTATATTTGTGTCCCTATGGTGTATAAATTGGTAGTCTCAGCTCTATATTCACAGTGCCTTTATTTTTTGCGTTTAATTCTCTTGAAATTTTCTCTTCACCAAGCCCACTTACACATGAGAAGAAAGAGGAAAAAAAGGAAAACGAATGGAGGGGGTGGGGAAGGACTAAAACACTCGGCAACTCAACCTCCACAGAGAAATCTGTGGCAGCACAAAACTGCACAGCTCCCAGAATTGTCAAGCAGTGGGACTATTTGTTTACAAGCCACAGAAACAGTTATGTAACTGGAGAAGTTATGGAAGTCTAACATGGGGATCTACACTTTTCTGAATGTCAGAGGCGCTTTCTCTCTGAATTAGGCATAGGCAGAATTTCTGCTTTATAAAGCACATTGATTTCTCACTTGATACAAATTTAAAAATCTAGGAAATAGACCAAATTAAAATGGATTTTTACTACCTTATTATGATTACTAAGGACTTAGTCATATAACAACAACAAAAGATAACTAACTGGTGGGTGACTTGTACCATAGTAGTGTTCATGCAATGTTAAAAATCTATTCTTTTTTTAATAAGACTTTTCTTCAAGTCACTTGCACATTTATTAAAAAATATTTAATTTTATTAAGAACATTGTATCATTGTATATTGCATTCAGATGCATTTATGACAGACTAGTAAATACAAAGAATTTATCCTCAGATGTTACTGTTTTAGATCAGGCAAAATATCCCCCCCCCTTTTTTTTTACAGCATACAACTTACTGCCTTAAAACAGTATATGTCAAACATTGTATTTTTTCATAAATGTATTTTAAATTAAAATGTAATATACAATATCTGTCCACTGTAGCAATAGGCTTCCATCTTATTGAGGTTTGGATCTGATGTGCAAATTCTGACTCTGAAGCAGTTAAAATGATACTCTATAATAGGACATACCACAGCATTAGAGAGCTTTATCTGCAGACTGTATAATCACTTATCAAAAGGAGTCCCTTCACTGCATGTTCTTTTATTCTAATGGTATTTTTGACTGGAAAATTCAAATAGGATGGTGTATCATTTTTAAAAGAATTAACCAATTAGAGTTTATGATTTTTTTTTCTCTATCAGGGGCTTCTTAAAGAGACTTGATCCTAAAAGTGAGGCCTAGTTCCTAAACTGTACTAATTACTGCTATATTATCTCTTTTAAGAAGAGTCTCAGTCAAGGCTTGGTGTTGGTTCTGATTAATTCCTAAAAGATCTATTCTCAAAACACAGGTCTGACCTCTTCACAATAAATTCCAGAAGCTTCTTATTACCTCTAGGTTCAAATGCAAAGTCCTCTGTTTGACTTTTAAAGCCCTACGCAAGTTGACTCCAACCTGTCTTTATAACCTTATTATTACATGTTACACCTTTTAGTCCATTTTACGGTTCAGCTAAACCGTCCTGCTATCTGTTCTTCATATTACATTTGATATTCTGTTTGTATAACTTTGCATTAACTGCCCCGCTTTACATAAAATGTCCTCTCTTCTTACCTTTGCCTCTTAGAATCTCTGATTTCTTTTAAAGTCAAGCTCAAATCACATTCCTTGATGTATGTAGCCTTTCCTGATCCCCTCAGTTGCTAACACCTCTTCTTCCAGAAAAATTTGCATTCATATTATATGTATTTTGGATATATTCATATGTGTTTATGTTTTCTTCCTTTGTAGAATATGAGCTCTTTGAGGCAGGGACTGTTTAATCTTTGCCTTTGTATTGCTAGCATCTAGCACAGTGCCTAGTGAATAGTGGGTACTTGATAAACATTTCTTGATTGAATTGGGTGGTCTCCAGAGCTCTAGACATTCTTATTGTAGTCCTCTTCAGCAGCAAAAATGATTTATGGTAAAACATGGGCAAGAATCACACAGTATGTTAAGGTATGGAGGTATTAGGATTCATACTAGTGGAGGCAGTGGAAACACCATGGAGAACACAAAGTATTTGGAAGAAACTTCTTAACAAGAAAGCTAAATGTCACATTGGATATCTAGAGGAAGTTGTAGAATGTGTACTTGGATTAAATGACTATTGGCCTAGGATAATTTCCCCATCTCTTTAACATTTATGACTTCAAAATGCTGTTACAATAGGAAAGTATTTTATACTGGTATAAAATAATTATTACAAATATGACATCATGGCAAAATTTCAACCTCAAAGAAAAATATATTCAAAGGTGGACAACTTCAACTGGTATTTATAATGCATATTCAGAAATGATGTATTATCTTGTGTCAGACTGACTCATTGGTGGGCAAATGTTCCCAGTTCCAAATATGGTGGAAAGGATAGTCCTTTTTTGGAAATATCTCTTCCTAAGTCAATGTCTTAGGAATTTAGGATTTTATTTTAGTACAGTGATGAATTCTTTGAAAGACTATCTATCTTTAGTATCTTATATTTCTCCAAGGAAATCCTGAAAAATCCTCCTTAGTTTCCTTGTTTTGATGTAAATTATTCGAAATTTCTTTTAAAAACATTATATTGTCTTTTTTTTAACATTCCTTTCATTTCTAAATATATCCCAATTTCTCCCCTACCCAGCAACATTTCTTGAAACAAACAATTTTTTAAAAGGGAAAAAAAATCAATTCTTCAAAACGATCTGACACCTTAACCAGATCTGACAGTTTATACAGTGGAAGGAGGTGATTTTTTTCCTTTCTTCTCCATGGCCAAACTTGGTCATTATAATTATATAACATTCAGTTTCTTTCTTCCCTCCCACCCTCCCTCTCTCCCACCCTCCTTTCCTTCCTTCCTTCCTTCCTTCTTCCCCCCCTTTCTTTTTTGTTCTTTCCAGTTACATTATAGACATGTATTTTCCTGTTCCTTATAATTCACTCTGGATCGGTTCCTATAAATCTTCCCATCCTTATATGAATTAATTATATTCATCATTTCTCATGATGAAGTAATATTTTGTTACTTCCATGTACCACAATTTGTTTAGCTATTTCCCATTAGATGGGCATTTATTTTGTTTGTAGTTCTTTGCAATCATAAAAAAATTCTGAATGAATATTTTGGGACCTTTCTGTCTTTGCTTTCCTTAGTGTATGCCTGGAAGTAGCATTTCTGGGTCAAAGGATATAGACATATGCACAAGAAGCATTGATTGCAACTGGACTCATGCAAATTGGGCATTGAGAACTTATGCAAATCAGGCAGACCAAAGTGAGGACTGCAGACTGCGTGGGCATAGGCAGATTAGGTATTGAGGGGTCAGTGAGCCATAGCCAATCACTGATCCTAATGCACTGTATAGCCTTATATGGAAATCACCTGACTCTGGAGGAATCAAAACCTGGGCCTAAGGTCTCTTCTACTCTAGGGAGGGGTCTTCATATTACTGAGAAGTCTTCACTAAATCTGTTCCCACTCTTGGAGAAATCTTTCATACAGTTATTAATAGTTTACAATTCTTTTGAAAACTGTTTTTTCATATTTTTGACCATTTATTCATTGGCAAATGACTCGGCTTTATATATTTGTTCAAGTTCCCTATATGCTTGGATATCAGACTCTTATCAGATATATTTGATGGAATGATTTTTTCCTCTTCTTATCCTCTTCTTATTTTTAAGTGAGTTTTGTTCATGCAAAGAATGCCCTTAATTTCATAGGAAAATAAACTTAAGTTAAAAAAAATGGAAGCTTTCCTGGAATAAATGTTGTACTATTTTCATGACAACTGCATTTATATTTTATGCTCTCTTTAAAATCTGAATTATCTTCTGAAACTCAGAGTAAATTGATAGTCCTTAAAGCTGGAGAGACTTTAGAGATCATTTCGTCCAGCTCCATTTCAAAGATGGAAAAAATGAAGCCCAGAAAAATCAAGTGATTTGCCCAAAGTCAAGAATATTTAAGTCCAAGGCATGAAGCTCCAAAACCAGGGGTCTTTCCAATAAACACAGATCTCTTAAGATTAAATGGAAGGGAAATGGGATTTAAAGTCAGATCAACCTGACTCAATTCAATTTAATTTAACAAATTTCAGAGAACAACTTAAAATGGAAACTACTAATATGTGAAAGTAAGTTTATAAAGTTCTATTTACTTTCACACATGATTAACTTGTTCTTCAAAGTCGGCTAATTTCACATTCTGTTAGTAGGGAAAATCTTAAGGGAATTTTGAAGTAGAAATGCATTTTTCAGCAGGCAGATAAAAACACTGAGTTCAACTCTTCAGGGAGACTCTTGAAGTGCTTTCTAATGACACCAAAACCCAGTGGACAAGGTGAGAATCTCACAGCTCAGTAACAATCCCCAAACAGTTTCTAAGAGTGTTCCTTGCTTTAATAAGCACTGGAACTGAGGCAGAGGCTCAAGCCTGATTTATGAACACTAAGAATTGATTTTATTTTTCACATGCACCAAAAGAGAGGCTACAGCCTGGCTTCTGTAGGTCAATAAACTTCCTTGATGTGGATGAACCTCCTCGGAGACTGTCACCCCTCTTCAGGTTGCTTTTGCAGCAGTTAGATGATGCTACAGAGGTTATCCTCCCCTCCATTCCCAATGGAGAGTGGTGCAAGTAGCTGCAAGAACAGTTCTCCGTTTTTGGGCATTTTCCCTGAGGTGTGCATCTCCATCCAGAACAACTTCTTGGAGGTGTGTGCCTCTGTATAGAGAATTCTGTGTCTTGAGCAGCATCATGACAGTGCATGCTTCTGTCTCAGGTAGCTTTAGGGGGCTTCCTGAGCTGAGAACAATGTGACTTTTTTCTACTTTGATGCTTTATAGTCTTTAGACCCACTTGTCACTGAGTTTCATATGATTTTAACATATGAATAAAAATCACTTATTAAAGCACTTCCCATGTCCAAAGCATTGGAAATACAATAAAGGAACTCCCTGCTTCTTTTTAGGAAACAACTCTGAAGTTTGTTTATCAAACTGACAAAAGTATCTTTTGTCAGTTTGATATATACATATAACTATAGGTAAATGAAATGAAGGAATACTTCAACACATCAAACTCCTGGAAAGAATTGTTTACATTTATTGCTTCAACCTCCTCATTATCCATTCATTTCTTTCTTTCCTTTTTTTTTTAGCATCATTAGAATTTATTTATTTATTTTTAGGTAACATTCTTTTTTTGTTATATATGTGTAGTTATGCAAAAACAAATCCATAATAGTCATCTTGTGAAAGAAAACATTCCAAAAAAACTCAGGAAAAAATTGCTTTGATCTGTAATCAGATACCATCAGTTCTTTCTCTGGGGATGTTCATCCCGAGTCCTTCAGAGTTGCAATGGATCCTTGTATTGCTGAGAATAGTTAAATCATTCACAGCTGATCATCTTACAACATTGCTGTTACTTTGTACCCAATTCATTTTACTTTGCATTAACCCAATTAAGTCTTTTTAGGTTTCTCTGAGAACATCCTGCTCATATTTCTTATAGTACAATAGTATTCCATTATAATTACATACAACTTACTCAGCCATTCCCCAAATGATAGGCATCCCCTCAACTTTTAATTCTTTACCCCCAGAGAAGATCTGATATAACTATTTTTGTACATATAGGCCCTTTTCCTTTTTGTTTTTATCTCTTTGGGGATACAGACCTAGTACTGATATTGCTATGTCAAAAGGTATGCTTGGTTTTATAGTGCTTTGGGGATAGTTCCAAATCGCTCTATGGAATGGTTTAATCAATTCACAACTCTGACAACAGTACATTAATGCCTCATTTCTCCTACATCTCCTCCAACATTTGTCATTTACTTATTCTGTCCTATTACCTAATCTAATAGGCATGAGGTAGTGTCTCAGAATTGGTTTAACTTGCCTTTCACCAAATTATTGAATTAGAATATTTTTTCATATGATTATAGTTTTAATTACTTTGTCTGAAAACTGATTATGTGTTTTGATCATTTATCAATTGGGAAATGGCCCTTAGTTTTATAAATCTGATACAGTTCTCTGTTGGTGAAATGAAGCCTTTATCAGATAAACCTACTTCAGAAAACATTTTGTTAACAGTTACCATTGCTACCTGTATCCTATTCCCCCTATTCCCATTTATTCTCTTCTTATCTATTCATTTCTAAGGGAGCTCATATTCTAACAGGAGGAGACATTACATAAGGAAGAATAACTTGGGTTTCTAGCCAAGGCTGGGGCATTTTGCAAGAGACTCTCTTAATTGATAGAGAGAATGCTGTTGTGACCTTGCATGCCTATTTGAGGGTGGAGTTGATATGAGAGCTTAGGAGAAGAGAAATATTCTTTCTCTTCAAAAGAGAGATATGCATGTTTGCAGACTTTCTTTGTGAATGACTCCAGACATGAAGAGGGAGGGAGAGAGGGAGAAAAGGAGAGAGGGAGAAAAAGAGAGAGAGACAGACAGACAGACAGACAAAGGGAGAGACAGAGACAGAGAGACAGAGACAGACAGAGAGAGAGACAGAGACAGAGAGAGACAGAGACAGAGAGAGATAGAGGGAGAGGGAGAGACAGAGACAGACAGAGAGAGAGAGAGAGAAAGGGGGAGAAAGGAAGAAGGGAGAAAGACTTTGGAATTTGTAGACATTAGGGGAAAACTGACTCTTTAGTAAGTTCCTGACTTTGTTTGCCTCCCTAGAGACTTGGGGTAATTTTCTCTTGGGTGAGTTTGGTACTTCTCCCTTGGTTGAGCTGAGATCTCTTGCTCCCATCTAAATAGCTCATTCACTCTGTGTACTTTAGGGAACCTGCCTAACACATTATATTTTGCATTGGTAAGAAGCAGGGCCACCTCTTCATGTGAGACAGAAGTAAAAAAGATAGTGGCATAAGGCATTTGAGTGATGTGGGATGTAAAGGAGGGAAGAAAAGGGAGCTCTAAGCAATTTTTTTTTCAGTAAGATATGAGGCAAAGTTCTTAGCTAAGAGGGTAGGGGGATTAACATTATAGAATGTTTGAGGAGGGATGAAAAAATTTGGAACAGCCACTGTAGTAAGTGGGATGGGACAAGGTATGGTCTGTGGTGTATTCAGTCAAGAGCAGAGGACACAGAAGAGGGAATATTTTTGCTTCAGGGAACTTCTCTGGGTTAGTTCTAAGGTCCTATGTATCTCTGAATCCAAGGATCTTTGTAGCCTGAGCTGTTTCTCTTCACCCCAAATTCTGAAGATTCAGTCCTTTAGGGCAAAAGGATTGTGCTAACAGGGCACAGTGCTCCATAGAGATGAATAGAAGGAATGAGAGGAAGCATAAAGAATATTTTGCATATATATGAATATAATATACATACACACATATAAACTTTGGGGCTAGTGATTAGGATTGTTTTATGGCTGGTGGTATTGTTGTGCAGGTTTTCATTTCCCAACTTGAGGTTTACTAGATACTTTTTATTTACAATATTTTAGTTTTTCAAATAGTAAAACCTGTTGAACTGCTTTATATTGCTATTTGGGCCAACTATAACAGTATTCAAAAGGAAAGTACAAGCTTGTTTTGTGTACTTTGTATGTCAGAATAAACAGAAAAGAGGAAGTATGGTTCCAGTTAGTGGGTGAACTTAGTGAGACCTGAGTCCAGAACTTTCTTTTGACTGACTTGGGGAGGTCTGGGCGAGCTCCTGTCACCACCTCGTGTGACTTGCTAAGTTCACAAGTTACTGCTGATCTTCAGCGGTATTAGGAGTTTACATTCATGCCAAAATAAATAGAGAATTAGGTGATTTTAAAAGTCATTAAATATTTAAAAGGAATTAAAAAAACCAAATTCTCTACTTTACTGTTAATTCTCTAATTTCCAACCCTAGTTCAGGTGAAGATTTAATTACGTGTGAAGTCCTTTACTTCCTGCATAGTCACGACTAAATTAAAAGAAATAGGAAATGTTCTTACTGTTACCAATGGCTGTTGACATGTCAAGATAGGGATGATTGAAATTTACTATGAGACCTTAGGATGTTAAAATTCTTTCTACAACCATGCCAAACATTTTCAGGCCTTTTGAGCCTTGAAATCTATGAAACAGAGCAGGGAGTTTGAAGAAAAAAAATTGGATAGGCATTCCAGGTTAACCAGCTGCCCTGTTTCCCCCTGGGGCCCATTTAGTGCTGCACAAACAAGACAGTCTATAGCTTAGGTTTATTTAGCTTTTTGAGTAGGTAGAGCCAGTCCTCTAGAGCTTGCTGTCTTGTCTCAAAGAGTTTAAGAGTGTGTTTCTTTTAAATTTCTTACCCCTTTTTACTCCCAAGTCATAATTTAAGGTAGGTATTTGACACTGATTGCATTGCCAATGTCTGACATTTCCAGAATTTGAATTCTCCAGACCTGGAATGATAGTGACTCAGTCCTTGATCTAACATTAGAAAAATCTATCAACTACCACCACTTAATTATACTCACTAAGTTTCCCATCTATTTGAAAATTGAGGGCAATGAGAATCTGGAGAAAACCCTTGCAGTCTGAGGATGTTTCCATATCTCCCATGAAAGGAAGCAATGGTGATCTAGGTCTCAAAATCAAATAGATGAAGAGGAACCCAGTGTCTAAACTACTCTCTCTGGGTGAGCCAGGTAAGAAGCAGCAAGCATTGACATTTCAACATTTCAAGTCTTATTCAAGTATGAGCATTCTCAGCTCATGAGGAAAGGAAGATAGAGCCAAAAAGAAAAATATGTTTACTTTGGCACCATGAAATTCATGCTTGGGCAAATCTTAAGGGTATAGGCTTTTCGGCATGCTCATGAGTAACTCCTATTAGTGTTAATGGCAATTAACCACATGCAGAGACAAGAAAATATACCCTTTAGAACTGAACTTAGACCTTGGAGACCCAAAGTCTCCCTAGCTAGTATTTGTTGGGAAAAGCAGTATCTCTGATCTATTCCCCTTGGCTTGACAACATTGAATTTGGAGAAGCAGAGCTAGGTTCAGACAGAGGTAGCAGAGAAGAGAGTTGCTATTATGAAAAAAGTGATTATAATTCATCCACAGATTATAATTAATCCACAGAAGTCTCTGCCTAATAAGACCATAAAACCCAGTTCTGAATCAGTGTTCCTGGAGAAAAAAAGAAAAAAAGAAATTAGATTTTATTTTTTTCTTTAGAACAATTATTATGATTTCTTTCTTTAAACAAGTTATGTCTTGGTTATTTCTCCCTCCCCAGTCATCAAGTTAATAAAAATTAAATAAAAACCATCAATTTGGAATGTGTTTATGTTCAACTTTCTTGTCACCATGGTGATGAGAAACAGACTATAGGTATACTTAAAATCCACAGAAAATCCCAAATCTCATTTTCTCTCTTCACTTATTCTTTCATTAGAAAAGTGAACAAAGTCAGTTTGTTAGAGAGCAACATTCCTACTGTGGGAAAATAGAAAAGAAGTGGGCAATTATGATCTCTACCCTGAAGGAATTTAAAAACTAAATAGGGAAAGAAGACAGATATACATGGAAAAAGTATCCAGAAAAATATAAATCTTTAAGTTACTATCAATAATTATACTTTAAATTGTATATTGAAGTACTGGATGCATGAAAATTTACATTTCATCTCCTGGATTTATCATATTACAAGGGTAGGCTGATAAATATTTAACAACCAGATTATTGAAAAGTTTCATCTCCATTACTGAGTTTTTCTCCATTACTTTGTTGTCTATATAATCAACAAAGTAATAGACGGTTTGTAGTGTTTGCTCATTGCCATGTAAAATGCTTGTACTGAAAACTAACCCTTAGCTCTCCAAAGCCAGTTAGAGCTGGCTCCAGAACACCTCTGCACACGGCCCCAAGAAAAGGGGCTGATTAACTAATGGAGAAGATTTAAAAAATCTAGAGTTTAGAAAATATATAATTAAAATAGATCCCGTACAACTTTTAGTATATGTCTAATGTCCCTTTTCTTTCTGTATAATGGTGAGATCATTATTGGAGGTAATAATGATAAAAATTAGTATTTATATGACATTTTAAGGCTCGCAAAATACCTTGTAAATGTTGTCTCACTTAATACTTCCAACAACCCTGTGAAGTAGTTACTGTTATCCCCATGTTTCAGATGAGGAAACTGACTTACCCATGATCCTACAGCTAGTAAATAACTAAGGCAAATTTTGAATTCACGTCTTTGTAACTGCAACTCTCATGTTCCCTATACTATCCCAATTCATTATTTCTCCCATTGGCCCAAGGCCGCAGGAAGATTTACTGACAATCATTAAACTACCCTCGGAGGAGGTGATTGGGGATAGGAATTTGCCTGCTTTTAGCTAAGAATCTTTCTGTAGGCCGCCTGACCCAAACTACAGTGTATGAGACATTGAATAAAACGCCATCGCAGACCACTCATTTATAACAATGGTTAGGGAGCTCTAGAGAAATGACTCATGTAAGATTTTCAATGTATCATTACTGGTCTGTGGAAGCAACAGAATTGTAACAAAATATTAAAACCCAAAAGAAACATACAAAATCATCAGTATTTTTTAATAATAAGAAGACAAGAAAATAATACTAATGTAAATTTCATTCAAATTTATTACATAATAATTACACAATGTTGATCTATCAAGACATACTCAAAATTTAAATAAATATAACCATAAAACACTGTTTACAAAAATAAAGGAAGGCAATAATTGGTGAGGTTCGGTGCTCATAGTGGGACATGTAAACATAAGAAAAATTATGCTACCTAAATTAATTTATAGCTTTAGTGCTATACCAATAAAATTACCAAGGGGATTTATAGAGCTGGGTAAATTAATAATAAAATTCATTTGGAGCAACAAAAGGTATAAAATCTCAAGGGAACTTATGGAAAAAAGTAAGAATGAAGATGGCACAGCTTCACCAGATCCTGAACTATATTGTTAAACAGTAATCACAAAAACTATTTGGTACTGCATTAATGTCCCAATTTTCCCACGTCTTCTCCAACATTTATCATTTAAGGGGGGAAATTCTTCATCAAACAAGGAATAAGGGTGATGGTAAAAGGCAAAATAGACAATTTTAATGACATAATATTAGGAAGCTTTGATGTGAACAAAATCAATAATATATAAAATAAGAGAAACTGTCAAGTGGGAAAAATCTGCATCAAATATTATTGATAAAGTTTGATATCCAAATAACCATTATTAGTAAGTGGTGACAGGATATTTAAAAAATTGTAAACAGTCAATGACCAGATTAAAACAAGCTCCAGAATGGTAAGAGAAATCCAATTTTGAGCAACTCAAGGTTTTGCTCCACACTTTGAAAATTGGCCAAATATTTGCCAAATGGAAGGAGGTCCCCACAGGAGAGGTTGTGGGCAGACATGCACATTAATACACTTTTGGTGGAATTTTAGACCCAAGTATTATATATAATAATATGGAATTAAACAAGAAAAAGTTATTTAACTATTCATTACATTCAGTCCAAAAATTCCACTAATGGGCATATACCTCAAGGAGTAAAACACAGAAATAAGTTCAAATATATGGTAAAATATTTATAGCAACATTCATTATGGTAGGAAAAACCTGAAAACAAGTAGGTGACCATTGATTGGGGAAGGGATAAACAAAATATAAGATGTGGAAGTCGTGGAATATTATTTTTTAGTAAAAAATTATGAATATGAGGAATTTAGAGAAGCACAGAAAGATTTTCATGAACTGATGTAGAATGGCGTAAGCAGAACCAGAAGAGAAACATATGCAATGATCACCACAACAATGAAAATGGAAAGATCAATAAAAAGGAGGCCATATTTGAGTAAATAAAAACAGTAATGACCCTAGAGAAGAGATAATAAAACAGCCCCTACCCTTTGGTGTAATCGTTACATCAGCTGTTTTGGTTTTTCTTTGGTATAAGGGAAGGATCAGTTCTGTGGAGAGGCAGCCCCGCTGGAGTTCTCTCTGTTTCTGTATCTGTCTGCCTGTCTCCTCTCCTCAGAAATGACTTCTATTAAAACAACAAAAAAAAATAGTAACAAAATTTATTAACAACCATCATAAACTAACCTAAGTTGTTTGATTTGGGTGGGGGTGGTTGGGTTCAAAAAGATTTTTTGGTAATGAAGGGCTTACAGAATAGCCAGTTCAGATCAACCAAAATCTGTGGGTGAAGTACTTTAGATTTATGTAGAAATAGAAGCCTACACTGCATTTACCTTTAACGTATTGAATTCAGCCTAAATAGATCAGGCATCTCCTAAATCCTGAGGTTTAAAACTAGAAAGGATCTTAGATCTATTTATGTGTGTGTGTATATATATACATATATATAATATTATATCTAACTATATGTATTTATTTATACAGTGTTTTATTGATGCTTTTTAAAAAAATCATTTCCTAATTATTTCCCTCCCACAGAATTATTCTTATAACAAAGAAAAGCAGCTAAACAAAACAAACTGACCCATTGACCAACTCTTATAACATAGGCAGCATTTTTCATCTTGCTCCATCACTTCAAGTCTTCCGTGAAGGAGAGAAGTAAGTTTCATCAATAGTCCTTTGGAATCAAGGTTTGTCATTAAATACATCAGGATTCTTATCTCTTTTAGTCTCATTTTCCTTTGTGTTACTTGGTCATTTCGTATAGTGTTTAATTGAATCTGCCTTCTTTATTTTACATCAATTTATACAAGTTTTCTCAAACTTCACACAAGTCTTCCCAAACTTCTATCCCTCACATTCTTAATTTCTTATGGTTCAATAACATCCCTTTGTATTAACATACCACCCCATTTGTTTTTAATTTCCCAATTGGCTATTCATTTTGTTCCTTTTTTTTTTTGGCTACTACCGTAAGCACTGCTATGGATCTACAGTAAGCACTGCTATGGATACTTTCTAAGCCACACATTTTACAGATGAAGAAAATGGGGGCCTTGAGAAGGGAAGCAACTGGACCAAGGTCATGTCATAAGTGGAGAGCAGAGCCAAGACTCGAACCCAGCTTCTGTGACACTAGACCTAGTACACTCTCTACTGCACTGCGATGTCACCTGGAATTTAATAAGAGACTCTTGAAACAACCGTTACTGAAGCTATAGGATTGGACTAAATTCAACAAGCACTTAAGCCTCTTCTATATATAAGGCATCATGCTAGGCATGTGGAGACAAAGATGAAAATTAAAGAACCTATATTCTATGAGGGCAACGTAGCATGTACACAAGGAAGTAAATAAAACTGATATGAATTAATTGAGAAAAGAGAGAGACACACATGCAGAGAAAGGGACAGAGACAGACAGACATAGACAAGAGAGACAGACACAGAGACAGACAGACAGACACACATGCAGATTTCAATCAGTCACTCAGCATTTATTAAGCACTTACTATGAGCCAAACATTGTGCTAAGTGCTAGCCATAGGAAGAAAGGGCAAAAAACAGTACCTGCCCCTAAGGCATTCCATTCTAATGGAGAAGATAACATATAAATAGATATGTGCTAGATATATACAGATGGATAGTATTAACATAAAGGATTTATTCATAACAAAAAAACTAAATAATTTTCCCTAATAGCTAAGTTAAAAGAAAACTTAACCTATTATGTACTTGAGTTGAGGTGAAAAAGCATAATTTCTTATCTTATGATCTGAAAGCCCCAGGAATCTCTGTCCTTCTCATACTACCACCTAGTGGCAGCCTAGAAGATGGGCCATCATCTCTGAACATCATCCTCATAGCTGCAGTAAACACCATCACAGTGCCCAAACCTTTCCATGTGTGCAAACTGCTCAAATGCCTGTACTCTTTTCAAGACCTGAGTTGACATTATGTGGGAATAGGCATTGTTAATTAATGCTTCCTCTTTTGGGTAGGTTTTAATTTAAGATATTAATGATCGACGGATTAACTAACTCTAGGATAGAAGGCAAAAGATTCTTCAGAATGAATTATTTCTTTCCAAAGATAGTGTATTGAATGTACATTTACCCATGAGAGAGTTGTTGAGATTTTTGTTCCCAGGAAGACCTCAACTATCAATGGCTTGAAAAACCAAGACAAGACACATTGATATCAAGCCAATGACATTTGCAAAATACAGGTTCTGTTGTGCTGAGATTGAAAAACTGATGTATTTATTATACTCTGTACAAACATAAAGGGGGACTTTTTATTATGCAATATTTCCCACATGTCTGCTATGTTAGAAATTCACTATTCAATTAGGTCTAAACTGTTTCAAGTCATACATTTTCCTTGTGGAGAGCCTCTCTTTGGAGGCTGTCCCAGTATTTTAACAATTAGAAGCCTATGAAGTCTCACTCTTTTATGTAAGAAGTGGGTAGCAAGATCACACCCACATCATTTTAGACATATTGCTCCAAAGATCAGTTCTCAGAACCCCAGGCACAGGAGGGAGGAAAGAGGGCGAACTGATTACTAACTCCTTCCCTCCTGTCCAATTCTCTTTAACCACCCACCCTCCCAAATGTTTTTTCACTGTTTCCAGCAGGTGGGGGACTTCACTGTTGATTTTAAACATGCTCTGGAAATTTTCCTCTCAAGTTAGATAATGTCTAACAATAGAAAGCCATTGCTGGGCCTCAGGAGCTAAGGAACTTTCCTATTCTCTTCCCTGGGCCTGTGTGAGCAGGCCTGCCTAGGTTCAGAAGGGAAATCTTGGGGTCCCTTTTCACATAATTTTTGGGTTATTAAATCCTCTAACCTTGTGTCCTGGGGAGTATAGATTATGGTTCATGTCCAGGGTCTCCCCAAAGTGAGAAGTAGAAAGACACTCAATATGTCTTAAGCACTGGGTTATTGCATAGGCATGTACATATACAGAAAGAAATGCTAACCAATACAAAAGCTTCACAAAGCTTATATTGACAAGTGTTAAACAAAATAAACAAATAGTGGTATTAACTCCTGTCATACTGTGCTAGGAATTAATTCTTAAAACCATCTAAATATGAAGTATTTTGCAGGTCTGTGAATTCATCATTTTATATTTTATCCTGCCTCTGCACTGTCTTCTTCAAAGTTCATGTCTCTTGGCAAGCTAGGCCAGGAGTTGAGCTTTTTTTGCCCTGTTGGTGGCATTCTCTTGAATGAAGAAACTCTCCTTGGCTGCCAGCCAACTCTGCCCAATACCCCAGACCTCTCAAGCTCACTGTGATAAATTGGAGCAGTTCAGCCTTTTGGCACAAGCTGTACTACTTGAGTTCACATTCCATATGGAAGAGGAAAGAGGGGAAGTAGGAAAAGAGCATACCTATCCTCCTGTTCCCTCATGAGAATTCTAGTGACAGAACACTGTTTCCTTTTTCTCTCCTTGGTTTATATATCAAAACCATACTTGTATCACAGAACATGTTTGGTAGGATACTTCATTTTCCTGTTTTTTGCACATAGTTTGTATAATACTTGAATAAACTGTTCTTTAAAATTTGATAAAATTCACTAGTAAATCCATTTAGTCCTGGGTTTTTTTCCTTTGGGAATTGATTTATGGTTTATTCAATTTCTTTTTATGATAATAGGTTATTTAAATAATCTATTTATTGTTTTGCTAGTCTGAGTATTTGATATTTTTGGAAATATTCATCCATTTCATCTCATCACTTTTGTGGTCAAATAATTAGGCAAAATAGTTTCTAATGCTTTCCTTTGTTTCATCTCTATTTGTTGTAAATTATTCTTATTTTTCATTTTTGATGCCAACACTTTCATGTTCCTCCTTTTTAAATAAGACTAGTTAACTGTTTATTTAACTGTCCCCCTCCAAAGGCATTAATTTTATTTATAAACATAGTGGGGATATCTTTTGCTTTCAGTTTTGTTTATCTCTTCTTTTATTTTCAGGATTTTAAATTAGGTATTTATTTTTTATTTGTAGCTTTGCTAGCTATTTTAGTTGCATGTCCAATCCATTGATCTGTTTTTCTCTTTTGTTGATGAAAAAAATAGTATTTATAGAATACTTTAATATTTACAAAATGTTATTGTAAATTATTTTACTTGATCCTTACAACAACTTTGCGTGGTAGATGCTATTATTATCTCAGTTTTATGGATGAGGAAACTGAAGCTCACAGAAGTTATGTGACACTCATAGTTCCAATAACTAGTAAGTGTCTGAGGTTGGATTTGAACTAATGTCTTCCTAACTCCGAATCTGGCACTTTATATACTATGCCAGCTAGATGCCTCAAATGAAAGCATTTAGAGATAAAAATTTTCTGTTAAGGATTTCTTGATCCATATTCCAGAAGTTTTGGGTATGATGTCACATCTTCATTTTCTTTGATGAAATTTTCTATTGTCTCTATGATTTGTTCTTGGACCCACTGATTCTTTAGAATTAAATTATTTTGTCTCTAATTATGTTTAATATTTCATTCAAAACTCCTTTATTGGCTATAACTTTTATTGCATCATGATCAATAAGAGATTGCTTAATATTTCTGCTTTTCTGCATTTTGTGCAATTTTATATGTTAATATAAATTCAAATTTTGTAAAGGTATTATTCACAGCTGAAAAATAAGAAAATTTCCTTTTTGGATCGAATATATTCAGATCTATTTGACAGCTGTTTTCCAACTCCATGCATTTTCACTGGCTATTTCCCATACCTGGAACTCTTTCATTTCTACCTTCTGGCTTCCCTGGCTTCCTTTAAGTCTCATTTAAAATCTCACCTTCTGCAAGAAAACTTTCCTTGGCCTCTTTAATATTAATGCCTTTCATCTGGATTATCTTCAATGTATCCCACATATAACTTGTTTGTACGTATTTGTTTTCATGCTCTCTCCCCCATTATAATGTAAGCTCCTTAAAGGCAGAGATCATATTTCCTTTCTTTGTATCCATAGTGCTTGGCCCAAAGCAAATGCTTAATAAATTCTTATTAATTTCATTTGACTTGATTATTCCCATTCAGTAATTGCCAAATAGCTGTCATTTCTAACTTTTCCAAAATTCCATTTAAGACCTTAAATTAGTTCTGGTGAGTAATAATGACAGCAATGGCTAACATTTATATAGGCTTTCATAGTTATTTATATATGATATTTCATTTAACCCTTACAACAGCCTGTGAAGTATATGCTATAATTATCCCTCTTTTATAGATTAGGAAACTGAATCTGAGAGATTCTTAGTGACATGTATAGGGTCACAATGCTGGCAAGTGTCTAAGGAAAGATTCAATCTCAGATTGTCCTAACCCTAAGTCTAGCTTCCTATCTACTATGCCATCTAGCTGCTTCCTTAGATTTGTCTAGGTCTGAAGGGAGTACATTGAGTTTTCATACCATTACAGTTTTCCTATCTATTTCTCTCTGTATTAACTTTTACTTTAAGTATTTAGATGCTCTGCCATTCAGGGTATAAAGTATTGCTATTGATTCATTATCTAATGTGCTTTTATTCAGAATGTAGTTTCTCATTTATCTCTTCTTAGTTATTTCTATGTTTACTGTCACTTTATTTGATATCTTGATAGCTATCCTAATTTTTGGTTTTAGTGTCCCTAAAATACAATAGGTTTTGTCCCTGTCTTTATTTAAACAATTTTAAAAATTGTTGGGTTACACTTTCCAATTCATCCTTCTATCATAGGATAATTTCATCCTATTTATTTTTATGGGTATGACTATTAATATGAATACTATTAATATGTAATTTTTCCTCTCTTCATTCCCCTTGCCCCTTACAAAGAAGAAGAATGTGGTGAAAGAGGAGTGTGCTCAACCAGTGAAGCCTGGTCCTATGGGGTATCCCTTATTCTTCCACTCCACACCTTCTAAGTCTCTCTCATGTTTTTTTCCCCATTAGAATGTAAGTCCCTTGGGGACAAAGATTGTCTTTTTGCTTATATTTATATTTCCAAAGCTTATCTTGGTGCCTGATATATATTAAGTGCTTAATAAATACTTGTTGATCACCTGCCTGCTTTGCTTGCCCTTCTTAACTCCTTTACACCAGGTCACTGATTGTAAGTTTTTACTTTTCCTTTTTTTCCCTTTTAATCATCCCTTGATATATTACCCTTTGACATTGAAGTTGGTTTGCTTATGACTAATTCCATCTTCCTTTTCAAACTCTTTCTCCACTCCTTGACCCCCATTTTCCTGTTGAGTATAATGCATTTCTATATCCAACTCTTTGTATAAAGGTGTAGGTGTGTGCATGTATGTGTTCAATCCCTTTTTGTCCAGTTCACATGAAAATAAGGCTTATACGATGGCTATTATACCTAATCCTTCACACATGTTTATATATTCCTCATCTGGTGTACTCATGTTGTGTGAGATGGTACACTCCATTCTCTTCCTTGTCCTTTCTTCCCTAGTTTCTTCTCTTTTCCCTCCCTTTTCTTTCTCAACATCATCAAAATTAAATAAATAACCCTAGGTTTTCTGTCTTGTTTAATCTTTTTAAATGACCCTTGAAGATATTAAGATTTTTAAGTGACATGTTTCTTTGCTCCTATTAGAATTGAAGCACTGCATCACTGTATAGCTCCTTTTAATGCTCTACAATATTTCTTTTAAAATTTTTCTCTTGGATCTTATGTTCTTGCTTCAAAGCTTCTACTCAACTGTTTTGTTTTTTTCAGGAATGCTTGAAAGACCTGTATTCTGCTAAAGCTCTACTATTTTCCTCACCTTTCCATAAGATTATACTCACTTTTGCAGGGTAAATTATTCTTAGTTGTAAACCTTCATCTTTTGCCTTACAGAATATTATCTCTTTAAGATCTCTTTTCCTTTATGGTAGTAACTGCCAAGTCTTGTGTGATCTTGTGTGAGGGTGGTTCCTTAGTTCTTAATCTCTTTCTGATAGCTTATCATATTTTTCCTTTGATCCAGAATATATGACTGTGTAGCTCTGAAGCAGGTCAAATAAATTTAAAAACAAGAATTGATATAATTCTTTGGCTTCATACATAGACTAGCTAACCATATATTTCTTCTTAACTTATTGGAAAGAGGTCCAATGGCTACTTGTATTCCACCTAATGATTTAATGATGAATAGAGTACTAGGAAAAAAATCAGATTCTGACAATCACACATCATAGATTACCAAGTCTCAAGAGTTCTTAAGTTGGTTCAGTGGTGTCAAACTCAGATAGAAATTAGGGAAACTAAATGATACATAAATATCCCTGTGGGATGCATATTGACTAAGGAAAATACATATTAACGTTATATATGTTTTATTGTATCTTTATTTATTTTGTTAAATATTTCCCTATTACATTTAATCTGGTTTGAGCCACACTTGGGAATGCTGTGGACTGAATGTGGTCCAAAAACCAAGCATTTGAGACCTCTGCTATAGTGTATCCTTCTCCAGGCAAAGCTGCATTTAAATCAGAGCAGAAAGATTCTATCTTATGTTTAAAGATCCAATAAGAGGAGAAGATTGCACAATCTTTCTCAGTAACCCATTCTAATGTTTAGCAATTTTTCCTGTCAGGAAATTTTCCTTATAGCTAAATTGCATATTTTTTTTTCTGCTTAAGTTGGGTAAATAATATGTCCCTAAGTCTGTATCTTATGATGAAACTGGGCTAACAAATCCTGTCTTGGTTATTGAACAGGGTTATAAGGATCAAATGAAAGAATATGTGTGAATATACTGTACAGTTTACTGTACAATTTTATCATATTTACTGTATTAATGCAAAGGACATAATAAATACCTCCCTATGCTTCTTAGGATATTTTATTGTTATAAATATTAAAATGAAAGTAAAAACCAAAAGTCCGACACACATAATTCTCATGACTGGCAGCATGATTGAGAAGATTATTTTAAAATTGTTTTATCTAAGTTTGAGGCAATGATAGCAGGAAATAAATAATGATAATAACATATTTACTTGTCACATAAGCTTTAAAGCTTAAAAATCACATTTTTGTGACAATATTGTGAGGTAGGAGAGTAGAAATAGTATTATTAACATTTTACAGCTGTGGAAACCAAGTACATCCAAGTGAATTGACTTGTCCAGGTCACATAGCTAATTGATGAGATAGAACTAGAACTTGATCCCAGTATCTTGAAGACTGGGGATCTTTACACTCTTATTACCTTGCCTCTATAATGGCTGACTTTTATATAGTGATTTGTGGTCTACAAAGCACTTTGCATAAGTTAGAATTCTTTTTTTCCCCCTCAAAAACTTTGTCTTCCTCTTCCTACTTTTTTTCACCTTCATTTCTAAGCATGCTTACCAGATACAGGCCAATCAAATTGAAATCTTTCCCTGAGTCATTGATTTTCAGATGAACTAGCTCTCTCCCGGAATCCCTTTTCCTTTTTGCCAAGTCATCTTGGAGATGACTGGACTGGGTAATTTTAGACTGGAGTAGATTAGTTTAAAAAAAGAGAAGACTTGGGGGAAGAGCAATTACACTCGAGGGGTTGTAGACTCCCTCTTACTCGTGGTCTTTTAGGAAAGGAAGGGAAGCCATCATCATGTATGAAGGGGTGGGGGGAATAGCAGAGAGGATTCTTGTCCAGGTTCTATTTAGATTTAATAACCTCTGAGGTTCCTTCCAACTCTGATTGTGTTTCCACTGAGTCAGCACAAATAAACAGATCCTGTTGATAGGACTTGTTAAGAGAAAGCAGAAGTTAGTTGAGGAAGCTTTTCAGAAACATAGAGATTAAAAAAATACTTGAGTAAACAATTTAGCCAGATTGTCCTAGTCACTGTGCCTGGGTTTTGAGGGTGCTGATAATGATCTATGATGACCCACATTTATAGAATGCTTTAAAGTAACATTGCATACATTTAAGATGATGAGATCACATTATATATCAGGTATAATCATTTGGTGGCTTTTTGGTGGGGACGCTATCCATTAATTGGCAGGTAGGAAGTAGGATACCTCACTTTTAGTTAAATTAACTATTAATAGCTTATCTATCTCATTCATTAGCAAAATACTCTGATAAATTAGACCTTCAAAGAGGCAGATGCATTTAAAGTTGTCTTCTATGAATCAGAGCAACACATTTCTGGTGACTAAGATTCCAGAAGATGGCCCCTCCTATTTTAGTAAAATTTAGGAGGTAAGTTTTGAAAGTTTTCTTGTTTTATTTTACTTTCACTAGCTTCAAAATACTTCTATCCAAATTCTAACCAAATGCATGGAATGGTTAGCAGTCTATCAGAGCAAAGTTCTATAGGTTGAGAATTGTTAACCAGCAGCAAATCAGGACAGGCCTAAGGGGGATAGAGCTCATTCATAGAAAGTCAGCAGTGGTCAAGAGCAACAGTCAACTTAGTTTGAGAGAGAGACTAATGCAGGGAAATAATCAAAACCAGACTATCAGAAAACAGTGCAAAAAGGGACAGAGAAGAAGAGCATGTCTTTCTGATGAAGTAGTTAGTGGATATCAAGAATCCTTTGTTAAGGATCCAAGGCTAGAAATAGAATCAGAATCAAAGACCAAAACAAGAGTCTACAAAAGACTCTTTAAAATTGAGTACAAGGGAAGTCCAAAAAAGGATCTAAGAAATGCAAGGAATTTATAGCAATGTTTCACTTTTAATTTAAGACATGTCTCACCTATGTGGTCAGTTAGTGGATGGCTGCCATGGGAGGTTAAGGTTCACTTCCATATTTTCCTCTTAAGACTGGTGGTACACAATGACTTGGGAAATGAAGGAATGACTTTTTTATTGGCATTAATAATATTCAATATTTTTCCAAACTTTTGGTATTTTTGACTCCTTCAGATAACTTGTGACCTCATAATTGTGTCACCTTAGAAGCATGAATCTTCTCTATCCACATTTGTTCTAATTGATGTTTCCCTTCCCCACCTTTTTTTTACATTTACTTTTTATTTTATTTCTCAATTACATGTAAACCAAAAATTTTAACATTTTCTTCTTCAAAATTTTGAGTTCTATATTGTCTTTCTCCTTCTTTTCCTCCCATTCCCCCTCCTTGAGAATGCAAGCAATTTGAAATAGTTTGTATATGTGCAGTTATATAAAACATTTCCCTATTAGCCATGTTGCAAAAGAAAACAGATAAAAAACCCACAATAAAACCCCAACGAAAACAAGATTAATGAAGAAAATGAAAAAGTATGTTTCAACCTGCATTCAGATTCCACCAGTTATTTTTCTGGAAGGGAAGAGCATTTTTCATCATAAGTCCTTTGGAATTATCTTGGGTCATTGTACTGATGGTAATAGCTAAGTTGATCATCATATCCATCATACCCACCTGCTTTTTTCCATCAGTTTCTTTAGTGCATCTTTCTCCTTTATAATAATCTCTGAGACTGTGATGTTGGTTTCCAAGTGTGGTGGTTCCATGCTTTATTATTGGTATAAAGAGTTTGATAAAAAATTCTTAGCAAAGTTTTTTTTTTCATTTTCTTCTTTACATTTTCATTCCTCTAGTGGGAGGAAGATGAAAATAAAGGCCAATAACATATTTAAATAGATCAGGATCCATTTTTTTAAATGAATGGCATACTCTTTGTCATTTTTATTCTTATAGCTTTGTACTAATTTTGATCTTTGCTCTAAGTCAGAGCTCTGATTGCATGGAGTCAAATGGTACAGAAATGACTTCAATTTAAAACTCATGTTTAAAAATCTGGTAAACATAATAAATTTCAATTTTTTTAATGTTATTTGATGCTTTCCATGTTCCATTTTATGCTTTTCCATGTTCATATTTTAATTTGGGTCTCAAAGAAAGCATTTAAGCACTAAATTATATATTGATTTAATTTGGAAAGTCTTATTAAGTTTTTCATAAAATTTCTCTGCTTTTTCATCCTTTGTAACATATATTTGTACAAAAGTTGCAGTTATTTTCATAGTGGTCTTTTTGTAACTGCTTGTCAGGAATACTGCAATACAAAATGCCCCAAAGTCCCATGAAACTGTTTCATATTGCCTTTCTGTATATGATATAACCAACTCCATTAACTCCTCACTTGCTTTTTCAGGAAAAACCTGTGAGCCCCCCTTTTCATTTTGTGTTAATTTTCTGCTGAAATTTTTCTAATCTTGATTTTTGTCATCATTTACAAATATATTTAAAAAGGAAAATGCATTTAGTCCTATCTTCTAGCCCAAATAGCCATTGTTAGAAAAATGTATTAATATCAAATGTTATCATTTGTGCAATTTACATGACTGACAGTGTGGCTTAGTAATGAGTTAGAAAGAACTAGGTCTGAAATTCTTGCTTCAACACATTCTACCTGTGTAACTTTGGGCAAATCATTGATTCTCTCTGAAATTCAATTTCCTTAGCTATAAAGATGGATAGAGATGCTAATATCCACAGTACTTATGTCACAGGGTTGATGAGACCCTCACAAGAGATTTGAATAAAGAATTTTGCAAAGCCCACATAATATACCAGAATTATGATTTTCGAAGCTGGTAGCTCTATGTAAATGTCAGTTATCATGACCATGGTTATGAGATTCCTAACTAATGGTTATGATAGTTATTATCATTTCTTTCTCATCTTGTGTTCTATGGTGCTCAGGCAGAAACATTCTGGGACAAGTGCTATTCTGTTATCCTATTGTTTTATCTTTAGCATTTGGCGCATTGTTATCGTATAGGTGGATTAAATGATCAGTTTGTTATAGCTGAATGAAAACTTTGAGACGTGGGTTCGTCTTCTGTATATTCACTGAAAATATTTTAATTTCTACTCTAGTAGCTCATAGAATAGGACAATACATATTTATTCTCACATGGTTCTGATTTTTACCACTGTTTTCATATTTTGAAAGTCTTTCCTCTACATAGTTTAGAGATTATGAATGTTCAGCATGAGAGAATCTATTAAAAAATATTGTTCTTGAAGAAAACAGGGAAAGAATTTTAAAACTAGTATCTCTGATAAAAGTCTCATTTCTAAAATATAGAGAGAACTGAGTCAAATTTACGAGAATATAAGTCATTTCCCAACTGGTAAATGGTCAAAGGATGTGAACAGGCAGTTTTCAGAGGAAGAAGTTAAAGACATCTATACACTAAATTACTATTGATTAGAGAGATGCAAATCAAAACAGCTCTGAGGTACCCCATCACACCTATCAGATTGACTAATATGACAAAGAGGAAAATTATAAATGCTGAAGATGTGAAAAATTGGAACACTACTGCATTGTTGATTTAGTTGTGAACTGATCCAACCATTTTGGCGAACAATTTGGAACTATGTCCAAAGGGCTATAAAAATGGGCATACTCTTTGACTGTGTAATATCACTTCTAGGGCTGTATCCCAAAGAGATCATACAAATGAGAAAAGAACCCACATGTACAAAAATATTTATAGCAGCTCTTTTTGTGGTGGCCAAGAACTGGAAATTGAGGGGATGCCCATCAATTGGGGAAAGGTTGAACAAGTTGTGGTATATGAATGTAATGGAATACTATTGTGCCATAAGAAATGAGGAATAGGCAGAATTCAAAAAAAGACTAGAAAGACTTATATTAACTGATGGTTGAGTGAGGGAAGCAGAAACAGGAGAACATTTTACACAGTTACAGCCACATTGTGCAATGACTAACTTTGATAAACTGGGCTCTTCTCAGCAATGCAAAGTTTAAGACAAATCCAAAGTTCTCTTGATGGAAAATGCTATCCACATCCAGAGAAAGAATTACAGAGTCTGAATGCAGATCGAAGCATATTTGCTTTTTCTCTTTGTTTTATTTCTTCTTTCTTGTAGTTCATTCCATTGGTTATAATTCTTCTTTGAAACATGAGTAATGTGAAAATACATTTAATGTGAATGTCTATCTAGAGTCTATATTAGATTGCATGCCGTTTTGGGGAGGGGTGAGGGGGAGAAAATTTGAAACTCATAAGCTTGTGGAAATGAATGTTGTAAACTAAAATAAATGAATAAATTTTTAAAAAAGAAAAATTGTTTTTAAATATTTTTTCAAGTCAATGTTATGTCTGTCAGTAGATCAATAGACATTTATTATGAACCTACTATTTGCCAGGCATTGTGATAAGAACCAGGAATGCAAAGGCAGGTAAAAGAGCTAATAGGGAAAACATCATACAAACAACCAGGTGCAAACAGTCTATATAGAGGATAAATTGGAGATAATCAGTAGAGGAAAGGAAATAGAATTAAAGAGGACCAGGAGCAGCTGCTTGTAAAAGGTGGAATTTTAGCTGGGACTTGAAGGTGTGATGATCGTAACGATGACAATGGACACTATGGAAAAAATAATAATAGCCTAGTATTTACATAGAACTTTATATAGTTTGCAAAGTGCTGCATGTATAAGTTATCTCAAATGATCCTCACCACAACCCTAGAAGGTAGATGCTATTATTAATATGCTATATTATTATGAGGAAACTTACCTAGGTCAAATGATAAGTCAGTCATGGGTAGATTTGAACTCAGGTCTTGCATGTCTTGCAACAGTATCCTTAGCCGCTGTGCCATGTAGCTGCCCAAGTATTCCTAATTCCACTAAGTAAAGTCTTAGTGGAGTCGCCATTCAAAAAACAAAAAAAAAACTGTAACGGAAATTCTAAATTGTGTCAGTTCTAGCACTAACTATTGTAAGAAAGTCAGATATCTATAACTCAAACAAATCATTAGAATTGTCAATCAAAATATAAGTAGCATCTGAATTAGTGAATTTGCCATTTGGTCCTACCCATTACTAGATATATACTCTGCCAGAAATAGCAGAAGTACCTTCTTGACCCAAAGAATCACCTCATTTTCCCAATATTTTAGGATAAATTGTATGAACCACATATGTGAATATTTTGGATAACACAAACTTACCTCTTAAAGTACACCAAATTTTGAAAAATCCTGTTTTGGGGGGGATGGAAAATATTCAGAAATATAATTTATGAACTCCTTTGCCTTCTTAAATTGGTCACTTCAATGCTTCAGAAGGACTGTGATTTCATAGAATATCTACTGATGAAAATTGTATCCCTTCCACATCACAGGTCAAGAGCTAGGCCTTGAATATTATTTGGTCCAATAGCTTCATTTTACAATTGAGGAAACTAAGGCCCAGGGAAGTTAAGTGACTTTCTCACTTCTCATTTTATATAAGGAGTGAGCATGAAAACCAGGATTTGAACCTACTTTCTTTGATTTCAGATCCAATGTTCTGTCCACTGTACCATATCATATCATCTCCAAATAGTCTTCATGAGTCGATGTGGACAAAAACCCACATCAAAAAACCAGTCACATGATAGGCACTATTCTGGTGCTGAATCTTTCCAAAATAACCAGGCTAGTTCTCTGATGTCAATCTATTAAGCCTCACTTCAATAGAATCTTCCAGAACTTGTGTTCTTTTAGGATCCTAGGGTCTCCTGAACACCATGATGGAGCAGAGGAGGACATTAGTGTAGGTCCTATCCAGAGTATAATGAACATTATTTAAATTTTTTTCAATTACTTAATATCCTCATTAAGAATAGTGATCACTGGTTGATGTCCACAGAGTCAATTGAGATGAATAAGTCTGTTTGCCAAACACTAAAACGTTTTGCTGAGCTTTTTTCATTTTTGCCTTTTAAAAAATTTGTTTCGTCCCTTGATTGTTAGGCTGTCAGCAATGATGACTGTCTCCTTCCAATAATCTTTTCCCTCCTGTATCACCAGCACTGACTCTTACTACTTCTAATATGCTGTGGTCTGGGAAATAAGATCTCCAGGCCCATCAGAATTATGTCCAAAAAAAGAATCTATTAACTCTGAGGAAAGGCCTATGGGACTTCCTTGTGATCAAGTGGTGGCCAAACTTGACCTCAGTGAACTGGTGCACTTTGGTTGCTTTCACACTTTTTTCTTTTCCTTTTTCTTTTTTATATGGATATCTTCTCCAACTATTAATCAGTGCCATGAAAATATGACAAAGCAAGGAATAGTTGGTTCCATAGAAACAATGTTATAAATGTGGCCCTGGATAGTAAAACAAAATAGGACTTTTTGAAAACATGAATCTGTATGTTTTCTTATGGTAGTAAATGTTCAATATAAATAATAAAACAGATTTAGAATATAAAAAAACTTTGGTGGCATGATGTAGTAAATAGAATGTTGGACTTTTCATCAAGAAGACTTGATTCAAAACTCACTCTCCTGGGACATTTAGTATCTCTGTGAACCTGGCCAAGTTACTAAGCCTCTCAACTGTCAAATGAGAGAGTTGGACTTCATAACCTTTAAAGTCTCTCCCAGATTTAAATCTATGATCCTGTCATTCACCACACTATCCTTGCAACATGTCAACAGTCACCAAAGGCTGCTGGGACCCAAGCATTAGCATAGATTTTAATCAACCACACAAAATGTGGATAGGATAATCTACTTACTAAGGCTAGGTTTTGAGATATTGTAGCAGGCTTTGGTACTGAGGACAATAACTGATATTTAGCATAGTGCTTTAAGGTATAAAAAGTGCTTTCCTCAAAAATTAACACTTTGAGGTAGGCACCGTGTTATCCTTACTTTACAGAGAAAGAATTTGGGGTTCAGAGAGGATAAGGGACTTGCTTACAGTTGCAGGATAAGGGACTTGCTCACAGTTGCAAAGCTATTAAGTGTTCATGGTAAGAACTGAATCTAGATCTGTCCAGGCTCCAAGTCCAGTGTTCTTTACGTTATATCCCATTGCCTCTTTAGTGTAGTAATAATATCTCAAAATTATTGGGGGAAGGAGGACAAAATAATATGTGAAGGAAGGGCATACCTGTATTTCTAGGTTCTCAGTTTGTGGCATATAGTTGGTAAAGTGTCACCATATAGAAATTCACATATCTCTACTCTTTCACTTGTTTGAAGGTGCTTTGGTCACCAACCTAATCAGAAGGGTCAGTTCCTCAAGAGGAGGGGAAGTTACCTGATGCTGAGAAGTAGAGACATGACTACAACTTGTATAAAAATAGCCCTTCCAGATGGCCTAGGGGCAATATGACCACTCAGCATTTCATTATAGCTGAGCACTCAGATTTTAAGAGTAGGAGCAAAGCTATGTGAACAGTAGCCAGAAACCAGGCTAAAGTCCAGTCATAAGCAGAACAGTTTAAGCCAGGGGAGATCACTTGACATGCCAAATCAGTCGAAGAGATTTACTGTTTTTCCAGGTTTTCAACACTTCCTCATATTCCCATAACTTCATCTATACATTTAGATTCCCTAAGCCCTAGGGAAATAGATATAATGGTACAAGCTGTGTAAAAAACATAGAACTTTATAGCTAGAAGCAACTATGAAAAATTATCTAGCCTAAATTACTTCTTCTTCTTCTTTTTTTTTTTTTTTTTACAAATGAGGAAATTAAGTTTCAGAGGTACAATGTGTCTTTCCCCAAAAATGGTTAAGTTAGGTAAAGTTAGAACTCAGGTCTCCTCATGTAGCTTTCTATGTTCTTCTCCCTCTCCCTACACTTCAGCACATTCTGTGCAAGAAAGTGTGTATTCACACATGCATGTACTTTATGTCAACACCTCTATGTTTTCTGGTGGCCCCATCTTGGTTTGGCAAAATCAGAAATTTTTTGGTTTCTTAGCACATTGAACCTTTGGAAAATCAAATGACTTGTAAGTTCATAATTCAAAAGTAGTAATAAAGATAGAGTAAGGTTTCCTTTTGGGTGAAAAGCAGAGCTATAACTAACATGGGGAATCTGAAACTTCGTCCAAACAGATAAACAAAAGGTTAAGAGAGTGAGATGAAGAAAAAGCATGATCTCTTTCAGAGGGACTTGGTGCATCGTGCTTAATAAATGCCTTTTCATTAATTCATTTATGTCTATCTCTATAATATATGTGTATATATATACATACACATATATGCATGTGTATATACACAATGCATGCATACATACATATATGGTATACATGGTATATACACATAAACATGTACATAGTAACACATATGCATGTGTGTATACATACATATATACATACATATGTGTGTATGCATATACTATGTGGTCCTTTACTGGTCTTGTGCAACCTGATGCAACTACCTCTCTCTTTTCTTTCTCCTGAGAATCCTATCATCATCATGCTCTCATACCTGGGCCTGTCTTCCTTCACTACCCTACTGGGATGACTGAATCTGAGCAGGGGAAATTACCCATGTTTCACTGCCAGGCCTGGAGACTCATGAAGTATGTGACACCTGGCAGTGGTGATGAAATCAGTAGTGATAGCAGCACACACTTGCCTCCCTAGCAGTAGTATCTGTGTTTTTGTTTCTTTCCATCCCCAACCTTCACCCTGCCCCCAGGTGAATTTTTCCTAGGGGCTAGAAATTGTAGATAGAGATCTAGTAAAATAAAATTTAAGAAACAAACATTTAAGCCAATTATATATCATATTAAGCTATTACTTTCCCCTTACTTGAATGACACTGGATTTCTATTGAATAGAAAATTTTCAGATTCAGAAGTAGAATTTTTTGTGTGTGTTCATCTTTAGTTGCCAAAAAAGACCATGCCATCGGAGAAATAATGACATGACTTGCACTTGACTTTTGTTTTCTGAGTGAGGGAAGGCTGTGCAGGTCACCAACCTCACTTCTCCTCCAGAGCCATCTGAATCCTGTGACCAGATATTCATCAGGATGACTGGAGATGACCCAGGATGAGGCAATTGGGGTTAAGTGACTTACTCAAGGTCACACAGCTAGTGAGTGTCAAGTATCTGAGGTGAGATTTGAACTCAGGTCTTCCTGACTCCTGCACTGGTGCTCTATCCTCTGCACCACCTAGCTTTCCCCAGAAGTAGAATTAGTCAGAGCTTGGATATCTTGGTACTTTGAATTCTATGTTTTTCAACCACCACATCCATACCCTTTATTCCAACACTTACTATCTTAGTAGGACCTACCATGAACAACTAGGTGGTACAGCAGATAAAGTGTTGGACATGGAGTCAGAAAGAGTTCAAATCTGGCCTCAGACACTTACCAGTTGTGTGACCCTGGGCAAGTCACTCAACTCAGTTTCTTCATCTGTAAAATGAGATGGAGAAGGGAAATGGCAAATCACTATAGTATCTTTGCCAAGAAAACCCCAAATGGAGTCGTGAAGTATCAGAAATAAATGCATAACAACAAAAGGACGTACCCTACAGATAGGGGAGTACATAGTTTGTATTCCCCAGGCATAACTTTGAGAATCCAATGTTAACTCCAAGTCATGATGAGGGATTGAAGTAAAACTTCATGGTTACAGCTATATACAAAGTCACTTTTTATTTCTTTAAATTCCTTGTTATTTCAATAGATTGATTATCTCATCAATGTGGCTACTCCTGCATTGGTGCTGATAGCAACCGATGTGTGGCTTCTCACCCTATGTGACTCTTATCTATGTCTTATACATTCTCCACAAGGAATCCAACCAGTGAGCTAGGGGCCTCTAGAATTTTTGCTATTGTATAGTTACCAATGTAGTGCATGGGTTCACTATTACTGAGTGACCAAATTACCTCATTTTCCAGTCATACAGCTTTCTGATGACATCCTGTATACTTCTTTTCCTCTGTGAATCTTTATTTGTAGCATTGTATACACATCTCATAACCACCAGTCACTATCACATTGCTCCATGAGTGACCTGTAATTAAATCTTCGAAGACATTTCAAGAGTAATTCCATGGTTTGAACCCAAAAAGCATCACTAGACGAATATTAACGTTAAAAACAGGAGACTTTGTAGTTTTCAGAAGAAGAAATTGAAACCATTTATAATCATGAAAAAATTGCTCTAAATCACTGTTGATTAGAGAAATGCAAATGAAAACAACTATAAGGTAACACCTCACACCTATCAGATTATCTAATATAACAGAAAAGAGACATGACAAATGTTGGAAGGGATGTGGAAAAATTGGGTTGCTAATGCACTATCATTGGAGCAGTGAACTGATCCAACCATTCTGGAGGGCAATTTAGAATTATGCCCAAAGGGCTATAAAACTGCTGATATCCTTGACCCAGCAATACCACTCCTAGGTCCATGTTTCAAAGAGATTTTATAAAAAGGGACCAATATGTACAAAAATATTTATAGCAACTCTTTTTGTGGTGGCAAAGAATTGGAAATTGATAGGATGCCCATCAACTGTGAAGTTGTCGAACAAGTTGTGGTAAATGATTGTGATGGAATATTATTATGCTATAAAAATGATGAGGAGGATAGTTTCAAAAAAAACCTGGCAAGACTTGCGTGAACTGATGTAAAGTGAGCAGAACCAGGAGAACACTGTACACAGTAAGAGTAATATTGTAAGATGATCAGCTGTGCATGACACCTGTTCTCAGAAAACATTGAATCACACAATTCTGAAAGACTATTCACTTCAAGAGAAAGAACTAGTAGACTCTGAGTTCATACTGAAGCATACTTTTAAGCTTTATTTTTCTTTGTTTTGTTTTTGATCTGTGTTTTCTTTCACAACATGGCTACTATGGAAATACATTTTGCATGACTATACATGTATAATCTATGTCAAATTGCTTAGCTTCTCAAGGAAGAGGTAGGTCTGGAAGAAGGAAGGGAGAATTCGGAACTTAAATTAATGTTAAAGTTTTTATATGTAATTGGAAAAACATATATAAATTTAAAAAAGAAATACTAAAAAGAAAGAAGGGCTTTTGTTTTGAAGAGAAGCTGGGAAACAATAAAAACAATGTAAAATTACTCAAGTGAGATGCAGCTCACTCTTTCTGAATTAAATTGAACTTAATTTACGGTCTATCTGGGGTCTGTCCTTGTGTGTGTGTGTGTGTGTGTACATGTAAGTGAATTTTTGCCCTTCCACTTTCCTATATGAATTATTTTCCCCATTAGAATGTAAGTTCCTTGAGGGCAGGTACTATTTTTGGTTTTGTATTTTATCCCCAGTGCTTAACATATAGTGAACTATTGCCTTTTAATTTTTGTACTAATATATGTGTGTATATTAATGGATTAGCTCTACATATTGTCCATCCCACTGTATATCACAGTGTTAACAATAAGCATTTCTCATCTATTTGATTTTACTGTGTGAATAGTCAGGCTAAAGTCTTTTGAGTCATTGTGGCTATCATTTAGGAGATTGTGCAATATTCTAGGGCTTCAACAGATCATCAAAACATTATTTTAAAAACTAGAGAACAGCTTCTATCCAGGAAATCACAGCAGTTCTTGCCTCAGTCACTGCCAGGAAGGAAAAAAAAGAATGAGAGATCAGCAGGTTATCATATCACTTTTGTATAAACTCAGTTCCAGCTCAAAATCTGAGTAATTAACTCTTCCTGCTCTGTAGCCAATTCAAAGACTTTGTCATCAAACTCCCTGAAATCAGCTTTCTAAAGTTCCACATGTTGTACTGCAACAAGGAAGATGATGGCTACACATTTTCAGTGTAATATATCAGGAAGGGCAAATCCATGAGCATTCTAAAAACTGGTCTATCATTGACTAGTCCCCTTATTATACTGCTTTGATGGAATCTTATATGATTTTTTTGATACATGCTTGAATGATATCTTGATCAAGAAGATCCTGTAAAGTGGCATTTTGCTGTACCAAATCAATAATTTTATAACTGGTAAACAGTGGGATCTACATCTCTTAGTCAATTGAATGACTTAGGTGGTCCACTACAGAATATAACTTGCAAAAATCTGCCTACCTATTCTTCAAAGATCTTATAAAATATCTCCTCCATATGGAAATTCTTACAAATATTTTGTGCCTCAACATGAAAGTGATCCTGAGGTGTTGAGGAAACTCTGGAACATGCTAGCACCTTGGAAAGACTGTATTGTTCATATCGTCCTAGTGATAGACTATGACTTCTTTTCAAAGAACATTCCAACAAAGTTCAGAAGGGGCTCATCGTAGGAAGACTGATCTTAGGAAGGTAAAGAAATTCTTTAGCCAGAGGAACCTACAAATCAAAGAAATTTCTTTTCATTTTTAGATAATTTGTCATGCTCTTTTCCCAAATTACATAACTCTTGGTTTCAGATACCTAGGTTTCTTTCTTTTTTTTATGGGGGGGTGAAATTATTATCATTAAATTATGGAATAAAAGAAGCATTTTCGTGACAGTATAATAAAAAATTATTGCACATGAAGACTGCAAATTGATTATATACACCTTACTCTTCCTTTTAAATATGTAATATAGTTATATAAATTTCTTTTTTTCTGTTTTCCCCTGTTTATTTTTCTCTCCCCCCCCACCTTAGAGATGCCTACAATTAGGCACAGATAGTTATATATAGATATATGTAAAATTATTCTATACATGCTTCTATTTATCAATTTTTTTTCTCTGGATGCAAGTGAAGTCTTTCTATTTTTAAAAAAGGACAATGAAGTAGAAAAGTAGATTTCTTTCCACGATAACTGAATCTCTTAAAAGTCTGGCTATTGGATGGGCAAAGTCATATGTAAATCATTTCTCATTTAATGGCAACCTATCCTAATTGCAATCAAAGTGGCCAAGGATGGTAGAAAAGCACTAACAACCTTGGATATTGCTTTGCCTGTAATCCCCAATCTATAAGGAAATAAGTGATATCTCACTTATTTTCCTTGCTATCACAAGCTTCATGGATAGCCAAAACAATCAGAGCTAACAGTCCTTCTTACTTGCCACAAGTGATCAGAAATCTATGCTGTGTAATGAACATTAAGTAGTATTCCATAGGAGTCAGTTCATCAAGGGAAAGTACTTTGTTTTTTAGGAAATCTAAAATGTACAGAAAACAGAAATGTTATTATGTATCTTCTTATGCTTTTAACTAAATGAGCATTTTGTATGTTAGATTTTTGATGCCTGTTATATACAAGATACCAAGCTATAGGCAAGAGAGATGTAGAGAGGGAATAATCACTTAATTCTTTATAATTATATGACAGAATATAAGCTTCTTGAAGGTAAAGAGTACTTCATTTTTTTCTTTTTATCCCCAGTGCCCAGTCTAATACCTGGAATATATTAGCTGGTTAATAAATGCATAATGAGTGAACAAAATGAACGAATGATAGCTATTCATTCTGTGAGATACAGCCCCCAAACCTTTTATTCAGTCCCTCATAAGGACTGAATTCAATCTCAGAAGCAGCCCTAAAAGATCAATATAACATTTTGACTTGTTTCCTCATCCAGAGAACTCTAACCATATCTCACATAACTCCCCTTTGCATACTCCTCATTTAAGCCCAACTGGCCTTTCTGCTGTTCAAGTATGGTCTTCCATCTTCCACATCCATGATTTCACTGAGACTTTACCCCAAGCTCAGAATACTCCCCTTCCTTTTAGAATGAATCTAGGGCTACCTTTGGGAGCCAGTTCAAGGGCCACCTTCTTTGGGAGATCTCTCCTCATCTTGTTATTGTTCCGATCTGCCAAATTTCTAAGGTTCTCCACCTTCCTACCACCTTGCTGAAATAACATTATATTTACTTTGTTTTATAGTCTGTGTTTACTTATATCTGTACATATTTCACACCAGTAGAATGTAAGGAATTATTTTGTTTCAGTCTTTGTATTTCTGGCATTTATCTTAGTGCTTGGCAACATAGTAGGGACATGATAAGTGCTTTTTCAATTTTATTTAATTATAGCTTATGTCTAGGTCTCCATAAACGTGGGTAATAACATCTCCAGCTTCTGTATAAACATTCAAGGTGGCAAATGCATATTGGGTATAGAGCAGACTATTTCACCGCTCAGAAAATGAATCTGATTCAAAAGACTCATAGGAGCCCATAAAAGCAAGCATAGAAAACTTGTAGAAGATAGCCTCTTAGGTTCAGATTGTATGTTTGAACCCTGGAACACAAAATGAATGGGTTGGAGCTAAGGTTACTAGTGACATAGTCACATTTGCTTTACCAAAAGGGTCATTAACTAAATCAAGAGAGCAAATTATGGTGTGATTTTTAATTCCTTTATTAGAAAGATCAAAAGTTGATTACGATTCCATATATAGTTTTACAAAGTTCACATGAGGGAGTAATGAAGGGATGCTATTAATATGTAGGTTTCAACCACATAGGTAACCAGTACTTCTTAAATAAAGGGGCAATATCACAATTCAGGTAAACTGTCTTGCAAAAAGCAGAGTTCTGACAATCCCTTAGGCCCTACACTAATACCTTGAGTTAGATTAGATTTTAGTTACTTATAGGAGCCTAGTTATAGAGCTAGACTACCTCTGAGGTCCCTTCCATTTTAGTCCTCTTATTTTACATATAAGAAAAACAAAAGTAAAAATGCTATTTCTCTGCAAGCTCACTTCCACAAAGTCAAGCTACAAATAAGGAACTCTGCCTAGCAAACCACATTAGTTATTGCTCATCATAGTACATATCTTTTCAAAGAGCCTGCTTTGAAAAATCACTCTAAAGTCTGAAACAGCAAAGGATACACATCAACAAATTCCACATGGCAAATGGGGTCCATACATTTTTTTTTTACAACATTGAACAAAAAGGAAGAAGTCATTCAACTTGAAAACAAGCAGCACAAAGATCCACAGAATCACTTAAGTACACAACATCTAACTTGCATTTCTGCTTGACTATTGCCAGAGGTGCTCAATAGTGTGACCAAGTACTTTGGGTGCAAGTACACAAACACAAAATATAGAAAGGTGTTGTTTTGTGATGTTGCATTATGATCTGCAACATGGTAGGGAGGGGATTGCATCAGAGGAGGATTATACCTCCAAAAAGTTTGGGACTCATTTATTACCTGTACCCAGTGGGAGAGAGCAGCAGTCCAAGTATGCCTTAGTGAAGGCTTGTGCTGGTTGTGGGTTTGATTTTTTTTAAAGGTAGATTTCTGAGGAGATTGTCCAGCAATATCAGCCAGGCTCTCGTTCATAAGAATGATTCCTTGTTCACCCACATCAAGCTGCGTGTCTCATTCGGCTTACATTCATACTCAATGACAGAGAAGGGGCTTCCCCATTGGCAATGATCCCGTTTGTGGTAATTGTAGAACTTCACTTGCCACACAGTCTCAAAGGTCCCAATATCAGTGAACTGGGGGGAGAGAGAACATAGCCATAAGAACGACATTCTATTTCTATCAGCAGACAGCATCTTTTTTGAATAGCAAGGTTCTATGCTACCTTTCATGCACTCTGTATTCATCCTGTTTTGTAAATAGTTATTTATGTGTTGTTTCTCAAATTAAAATGTGAGCATCTTGAGGGAAGATAATGCTTTTACACTACTCCCACCTTTTTTTTAGGTCCCTAGTGTGCAGCCCAGTGCCTAGCACATAATAAGTACCTTAGTACATAATAAGTACTTAATAAAGTTGACTATTACATAAAGTATAGTAAGGTCTTCTTCACTTTGTGCAAAGATAGATTTCTGATACACAGTGTCATTGATGCACTGATATGAGGAACCTCAGAGAGTCCAAACTCCCTCCCTCCCAAGGCCTAGAAAGGGGGAAGTGATTTGCCTAAGGCTACACAGGTAGTAAGTGACAAAGTCAGAATTTGAACCCAGATTCTCTGACTCCAAAGCCAGCACTTTTCCCATTGTACCTTTCTGACTCCCAAAGTTTTGTAAAATCAAATAATTTTCATTATACCAGGAAACTTATTCTTTCAAAGGACCCCATGGCAGCTCCATTAAAAATTTAATAATCATCTACTAATACAGCAATTTTAAGAATTATAAAATTGATAATAATTAATTGAACATATAAAATAGAGGACAAAATCTTGCCCCCAATAGTCAGCCTTTAAATAGACATAACTAAGTAATTTATCAAACAAATGGAAAACTGTTTCCATAGACATGAAAATGTCTTACTAATTTATCTTACTCTTTTATCTATGTATTATCTATTTTAAAATTGTAGAACTATAGACTCAGAATTTTACAGGTGAAAGTGTGCATGGTAAAGCCTTTGCTTGCCTGACACTTGACTCAAGGAGACATTAAAAACATGCAAGGAAAATGTTAGAGGTCCTATTCTAATTTCCTGGCATCTCTGAACTTTTGCAAGCCAGGAATACTTTAAGGTTTTCCAGGGTAAATCTAAACCCTGAGATTCATTAAAGCTATTTAAGAGGTTTCTTGGGAGAAGTTGTAATGGCAGATAAGCAAATAGAGCAAAATCATTCATTTTGCTAAGTTGGTTCAACAATATGTACAGTTGATGGGTATGAAGAACCACTGCCATTGGTTAGAATGGATATATTGGATACTAAGGGAGCATTCATCAACTGGGAAGTGAATAAACAAATAATGTTATGTGACTGTGATGGCATTCTATTTTGCCATGAGAAATATAAGCTTCTTGAGGGCAAGGACTGTCTTTATTTCCTAGCACTTGCAATAATACTTGGCATATAGTAATCACTTGATAAGTGTGTGCTGACTATCATTGGCAAAAATTGCAGGATTAGAAGACCTGAAGGGGTTTTTATTTGTATTAAGTATCCACAGGATAAAAAAAATCATAGATCCATTTAAGTATCTAGGAAAAGTCATTAAAGAACCCTCTAATTTATATAAGCTACTATTTCAAAGTTTATTTTGCAGAGGGTTTGTTAACAGGGTATTGCAAGAGCAACTAATATGAGAAACACTGTACCATACAATTAACCAAATATTTAAGTGCTTAATGTACAGTCATTACTGTGCCGAATGCAAAACAAGAACTAAGATACTATGCCTGACTCAAGAAGCTTACAATATCCTTCCATAAAGGAAACCACATAAACTTCCAAGGCAAGTAGGTAGAGTTGTCCTACATGGGATTCACTGCTACTCTTTTAGTTCGATAGGTTAGAAGAGTATAGGATATCCCACAGTCCACTCAGCAGATGCTTGAGTGCCCGATGGGTTAGATTGACCCAGCTGCAGTCCTCCTTGTGCTATTTCAAGACTTTGAAATAAAGCACCAAGATCCTTGTCCTTATTTTATCCTAGACCCTCTCTCAATGTGGGGGTGGGGAGTAATCCCTTGGCAAGATCCCTAGACCTATCACTAGCCAGGAGAAATGGGAAGGAGGGCAGTCAGAGCTCTAAGACATTGCTGCTACTAAAGAAGGAGGGATGTCAGAAGCTCTCCAACATTTCCCCAGGATGCCTAAAACAATACCTTTATCATTGCTCCCACCCTAGCTATAATCCCTCTAGTGGACTGTGGAATCAAGAATTATTTTTTCCTTTGTGAAATGTATTTTCCTTATGATTCCTAGGTTTCATTAGAGCAGTGAAAAGAATTGCTTAAGTTCACAAAACGCTAACCACAGGTATGTAAACAGAGCCTTCCTCCCATTATATTGTCATGACTATGGAAAAATACTCAAAACACAGGAATAACCTAATCCTAGAGTTGGGGAAGGGAAGGAATGAACACATCTCACCATATTTATGGCCAAAATGTCCATTCTCATTTAGAATTGTTTATTCATTAGCAACATTATGCATTTGTTATTGTAAATTTCATCTAAACACTCCATCAAAGAGTTTCAGGGACACCTTATATATTACTGACTTGGGTCTCCAGGGAAGTGGTTTAAAAATTCACTGGACTAGATTAATTGCACTAGGCAAATTGTTTAACTTCTGTGTCTCAGCTTCCTCATCTGTAAATGGGTATAATACTGGCCTTATCTACCTTACTGAGCTGTTGAGAGGATATAATGAAGAAAGTAACATAAAAATCCTTGACAAGTAAAAAGGGCTATGTAACTATTGTTGTTCAGTCATTTCAGTCATGTTCAACTTTCCATGGTCACATAAGGGGTTTTCTTGGTGAACATACTGGAATGGTTTACCATTTCTTTCTCCAGCTCATTCTACAGATGAGGAACTGAGGCAAAGGATTAAATGATTTACCAAGGGTCATATAGCTAGTAAGTGCCTGAGGCTGGATTTACAATCAGGTCTTCCTGACTCCAGACCCAGTCTTCTATCCAGTACCACCTAGCTGCCCCAATGTAATTGTAAGGCACTATTATTCCATGTCCCGTGTACCTTCAGTAGAGGGACTGCTTGGGAGGTACTTGTCTCCACAATATTCATAGTTTAATCCATTAGAAAGTTTTTTTTGTTTGTTTGTTGGTTTTGAAGTGGATATGATTTAATTGGAACTTCAGGTAGAGAGTTGCTGTAAGCATTGAAAAGTTAGGTACATGCTAAGGGTTACAAGGCCAATATATGTCAGTCATAGAGCAGAAACTCAAGACTTGCTGATTCAGACACCAGTTCTCTCAGCACTATCTCTCTTAGAGGAATTATAATACAGATACCAAAGGGTCCAGAATTAAATGGAAGCTTCAAATCTCAGAAAAATGCCACATTAATTCTCAAACAATACTTGGTTTTACATCACATTCTTTTCTGATTGTGTTCCCCCTGCCCTAATCCGAGCAGCTGTCCCTTGTAACAAAGATTTAAAAAGAGGAAAAATATTTAATAAAATCAACATATTATATGAATATGATAATACAATATTGCATACTCAATCTCTATTGTTATAAATAAAGAAGGTGCATTTTCTTGTCTTTCTCAAGATCCAAGTTTGGCCTATAATGATAAATTACAGCTTTCAGTTTAATTTACATTATTGTACTCATGTGTATATTGTTTTGCTGGTACTGTTTAGTTCACCCTGAATCAGTTCACATAAGTCTTCCTATGTTTCTCTGAATTCTTCATATTCAATGATTTTTATGTTGCAGCAGTATTTTATAAAATTTAATATCACAATTTGTTTAGCCAGTTCTCAATAGATAAGTACCTTTTTTCCAGTTCTTTTCTATCACAAAAAGTGCTGGTAGAAATATTTTGGTATACTTAGTATCTTTCTTTTTGTTTTTAACTCCTTCGATTTATATTTTTAATAAATCAATCTCTATTTGGGGAGAGGTTTAGAACTATAACTTCATTGGTCTAGGTAAGTCAAAGGGTATAAACATTTTTGCCACTTAAAAACAATGCTATATTGCTTTCTAGAATGGTTGGTCCAATTTGTAGCTCCATCATAGGAATGAATATTTAGATATGACTTAAAATGTACAACCACTTCAGGAGACTTTACGTACTATGACCAAGAAAGTGATCAACACAAAAACCTCAAGTTGGCAGGACTGTTGGTACAGTCAACTCTCTATTAACCTGTAATAAGATACTGGAGTGGTTTGCCATTTCCTTCTCCAGCTCATTCTATAGATGAGGAACTGAGGCAAACAGGATTAAGTGACTTGCCCAGGGTCACACAACCAGTAAATGTCAGGACTATTAGGAGGAAGGGTCTAGGATTTGTATTTTAAAGACTCCAGATCCTGTTTCATATAATACTCTTAATTCAAGATCAAAGTGCCAAGTAGCTTGCTTTGATCATGAGCTGTCCAACCTTCTTGTTTAGGGATGGTGTTTGTGTATGTGCATACACACACATATATACACATATATACATGTACATAAGGGAAAGAACATAATCTACACAAGAGTATGCCAATTAATCTTTTAATGATGGATATTGTAAGTTATTATCTATAGTCATTAAGAGACTAGCCTAATATTTCACACAGAAAGAACAAAGTAGATGAAAAATGCTAGTTTCCTAGACTATGATTTGCAGTTATATCAAAGTCCATTCAGTTAGACTATAAGAACTCTATCTTAGAAAGGCACTGAAATTAGATAATGAGTTTGATTCATAATGGAATAGGAGGAAGAGAGCAGGCTGGCTTATCTTTGGGAAACTGCATAGCAATTTCAATTTTCCCAAGCTTCTACTTATTTGATTCTGAACCTAACAAAAGTCAAATAAATGGGCATGTCTATGTACATTGAACAGAAAAGGTACATGAAACATACATCTCTATTTTGTATAGTTTGACTCTTTTAAAGTACATAGTAAATTCAACAAATAGCTTTCAAAGCTCTCCCTGCTTGTCTGTGTTTCTTTTCATATATTCTCTGTGTTAAAAAAGAATACCTCAATGACTGACTACTCAACACTACTATTTTTGAAGAATCAAAATTTTGGGTAACCCAAAAGACAATGAAGACTATTTGGGGAGAAGTTTAGATCTATAATTACGTTGGTCTAGGTAATTCCTAATGAGGAAAGTCCCTTTACCAATGCAGATAGCTATTCTGCAACTTCTAATCTTAGAGAACTGCTGCAGGGCACTGACAGCTTATAGGAATCACGGATTGTCACACAGCTCACATGTGTATGTAACAGGCAGAACTTGATTTCAGACTCTCCTGTCTCAGAATTCTGCCTGCTTTCCTGCTCAGTGACATTGTTGCTCAAAGAGGTAAATACCAAGTAGCAGTGGTTTTAGGATATTGGCAATGATATCTTGTGCAAGAGGCATAAAAGACACTATTCAACAATGTGTAAGACTGTGAAAGGGGAGCTATTTTTATAGTGTTAGCAAGGGATAACAGATGCACAACCTAAATGCTACATATTTTGAGACTTAGCCCTGTGAATCGGTCCTTTACAAAACTACATGGTCTTTGGGAAGTTGGGAAAATCCTGAGTTCAAATTTGATCTCAGACATATCCCAGCTGTATGACCTTGAATAAGTGATTTAATCTCTGTCTGCCTCAGTTTCCTCAACTATAAAATAGGGTTAATAATAGCACCTACCTATTGTTCCGTGGTCCAGATGAGATAATATTCATAAACAGTGCCTAGTATGAGAGTAGGCACATAATAGGTGTTTTTCTTCTCTCCTTTTGCAAAGCATTTGTTTAATGGTACTGTTTTCTCAGGAAGTTGAATAATTAATTTCCCTTTAAATTACCACATGATACGCAGAAATTCCTTGGGCCTCCTGAAATTTCTACTAACATTTCAGATATTTCTACAATATAATTAATATTCTAGAATATAACCTACCTTTTGCTTGTACCAACCCCATTATCTTACTGAGTTCTGTGATTTATTTTTCTCTCTGTAGCAGATGGACTCTTTCAGTTGTTTTTCTTGGACTTCAAAATAAGTACTCTGTATACTAGCTCCTCTTATCAAGGAGGCAGCCTGGAATTACACTAAGTTGTTGGGGGAAACAGTACTAAAATATTGCTTATTCCAGATAATATTCAAGGAGGCAGTAGACATGATTGTAAAAATGTTATTTAGATTATTATGGCCATATAGCATCAATTCATCCATACCAATGATGTGTCAATTATATATATATATAATACACGTATATATATGTATGTATGTATGTATTTATACATATGTATCTGAATATGAAGCCCTAAGGGAGTTAAAGACATAATTAAAAGAAAGTTCATTTCATAGAACTTAAAATCTAGTGGGCACATGGATATAATACACACGAACATACAATACTATGCAATAAATGAATAATTGCAATGTTGACCATATAAACAGAGAGGGTTCAAGGTGCTATGTGATGGGATTGGAAAAAGAATCAAGGGAAGGTTTCCTGGAGGATGTGCCATCTGGCTTGGTTTTGCAGACTGTGTTAGGTTTCAAGAGTTAGAGGTGGCAGGGGGAGGAGATGATAAAGGGAATAACATAACATATTGCTCATCTTTAATTTTGAAGAGGACCAATGACCTCACAGGGTGATGTCTTGACTTGAGCATGAAGTGGATTTAAGTGAGGCAGAGTTGCACAGAGTTGTCAGCCTTACTCTGTCTTTCAGAGTCATCACAGTCCAGTGGCAGGACAAAAGTCAAGATGACCAGCAATGGCCCAGGATGCAGTGGATGACCTTGGCATCTTTAATGTCTGACCAAGCTCTATGTGCTCCATAATTCCTACTTCAACCACTTTCATGGCCACTGGAACATATTATTCTCACTTGCCCATTCCACCAGGAAAGTCTTTACTTGTTGAGGTAGACTTCCTCCTAACTCCTTTCCGATAGACTTGAGGCCTGTGGGTTATTCTCAAGCTGGTTTAGCCTCTCTGCTGAGATCGTTTTACTAGGGTATGGCCACTGCACATGCTATAGCTTCTTGGAACCACAGGTGAGTTGAGTGCCAGGTGGACACCAAGCCCTCACACCAGAGGTGCCAATCCTCCCTGAACACAGCATACATAAGCAAAGGCACTGAAGTGGAAGAGTTCCAGATGAATATTGAGAGGAGGGTAAGTTGTTTGGCTAGAGCATAACATATGTTGAAAGGAGGTGTATAATAGGTTGGAAAAATAGGGTGGCATCTAGTTGTTGAGGGCCTTGAATATTAGGGTTATAAATTTAGAGTTTTGTTTCATAGGTAAAAATGAGCCACTGAAGGATTTTGAACAGAAGAATGATCTGAACTATGCAAAGGGAAAATTAATCTGGGTACAATGTGAAGGGGGGAGGGGGAGATGGGGAAGAGAATGGAAGAAGACAGTTAGAAGCTGTTGCCTTAGACTAGGCAGATGGTTTAAAAAAAAAAAAAAGGCCTGTACTAACAAGGAGAGGATAATGACAATAGAAGGGCAGAGATTTCAGAAAGCAAAGTTTACCAAAGGCATTTACCATTTTTAAGACATTAATATTAGGTCAAATTTCGACTTCACACCAAGCAACTAAATCTGAAAGTTAGCACCATGACATGGGTGACTAAAATAGAAAGCTGATCACAGTAACACCAACACTTAGAGTTGCAAGATCTGAGAAGTTTGAGGTGTTTCTATTTTGATTTTGCTTCCATTTTATTGGGGCTATTGAATGTCACTTTGAGAGAGTCTCCAGATACACAGAAGCATATGCTTTTTGGGGGGATTCCTTGCTCTTTATTTTTTTTAAATTTTCCATTGGCCTTCTTCCCTCTAGTCATTCTTTTGGAGTTTTAAGTCCAGGCCTTCTGAATTCACTAAGAAATTTAATAAGTCTCATTTTTCCTTCCTAACCCTTTTATACAACAAATGAAGAACAGATGGTATCCCGAGAAGCTGACATTCTTTTCGAAGCAAGCCTGAGTATCTTTCATTGCCTTATTTCTCCATACCACTTCTTCCAAGCCTGTCTAGCCTTTCAAAGGGAACAAACCCAGGAATGTGTTGTTGGTTCATCATACGCATGCAGTGCAACAGAAAGAACATGCAATCTGGAGTCAGATGACACATGTTTAAATCTGGAGTCTGATATTTACTAGCTCTGTGAGTCTGGGCAAATCACTTAACCGCTCTGGGCCTCAACTTTCTCATCTTTAAAATGGACTGAGTGGGCAATTTTTTTACCTTTAGATTCTATTTAAAAGATTATTTTCCAAGGAAAATAATATTTTCTCCCCAAGACTCAATGTTGTTTAATTTTAGGCTCCTTTGACTTGAATCTCCCATTCATCTGAATTTCCCAGACAAGGGAGAAACTTAACATGCCTTGTATCAAAATATGGAACAGAATGAAGGTTTTTTTTGTTGTTCATAACTAGACAAGTTATGACTAATATTATATAGCTATTGCTAAGTTTCTATAGACATATTGCTATTGTTCAGTTGTGTCCTACTCTCTGTGACCCCATGTGGGCTTTCCTTAGCAAAGATACTGAAGTGGTTTGTCATTTCCTTCTCCACTGGATTAGAGCAAACAGAGGTTAAATGACTTACTTAAGGGCATACAACTAGTGAGTGTCTGAGGCCAGGTTGAACTCAGGTCTTTCTGACTCCAGGCTCAGCATTCCATCCACTAACCTACCTTATACCTAAAAGTAAAAAGTTACTCTTAAGGTACCCACTAGCATTAGGAATCAGAAGACCTGAGTTCTAGTTGTGGTTACAATGACAACAACTATTAATTAAGGATAGAGTGGTATATGTATTGTGTCTAAAATTGATTTACTCTCAGTAATTAATAAGCAAGTATAAATATCAGTACAAATGAGGTTACTATGAGGTTGGCATAGCTTAGGGCATACATAAGACCTTAGCCTTAGAACTGGGAAGACAGGTTCAAATCTACCTTAGAGACTTGCTTTGTGGCCCTGAGCAAGTCACCTCATCTCTTGGGACCTCAGTTTCCTCAGATATAAAATGAGGAAAAAGGATTCAATGACTTCTTTTCAGTTCTAAAATTTGGATCTTATATATTTTCTTATGAATATTTAATTTAAAGATAGACTTTTTTGGACCTACTATCAGGGTTAGTCTTGACATAGATGAATCAAAGCAGGAGAAAAGAAATACATTTCACTTGTTCTAATGGAGGCATACACCTTTTGGTTTTACTTTTGATTTTTTCCTTTGGTACCTACAGGAATCAGGTTTGTACAAAACCAAGAGTCTTTCAGCCTTCCCCCTCTTGCTCAAGTAAGGGCCCTTAATTCTCCAACTCCACTGTATTCCCATTCCCAGCGTATTTGGACTTTGTATATGTTTCCCAGGAGAAATATGCTAGTGATTCTATTTCATTTCCTCTCTTCTCCTTCCCTTCTTTCATATCTTTCCCTCCCCCATGCCCCAGAAAAAAAAAATAAAACAACACACCATGCACACAGCTCCACTAGACTTACAGGCATGGTGATCTGGATGGGTTGTCGCTCCCCACTTTTTGTTGGGGCCACACCTTCTGTGTCATATATTCCAGTGTAAACAACTCGGTCCCCATCGGGCTCTTTGGATTTCAGTTCCAATGGGACAAGCACACCACCAATGGAGATGTCTCTGCAAAACATGGGAGAGAATCACATGCAGTAGGATGTAGGCTCACCTCCTATACCTTGGAATGGAGCAGAATTCCCAAGCAAGTTTGGAACTATGTCAAAACAGATTAGGCATTTACAATGGTGATAAGGGAATGGTAAAGAGAAAAGATCACTGGCCCAGATATCAGGATATATGGGTTCTAGTCCAAGATTTACCACTATTACAAGCTGAATCAAGACAACTTACTTGATCAACTGAGCCTCAGTGTCCTCAGAGATTGTTTCAGATCAGAGGTTCTTAACCTGGATTTTTTTAAAAAAATTCAATAGATATCTCAATACAATTTATTTCCCTCTGTAATTTTACTTATTTAATTTTATGCATTGTTATAATTTAAAATCATTATTCTAAGGGAGTCACAGAAATCAGCAGACAGCCTAAGGGATCCACGACACACACAAAAGTTCAGAACCTTTGGACTAGAGGATCTCTAATGTGCCATCCAGCTCTCATCTTAGAATTTATTGGATACCCACAGACCTACGTACCCTCAATTCCTTCCCTTCAGGTCTATTACAGTAGTAGGAATTCCTTTAGGAATTGGAGGTATTATTAAAATGGAAGTTTTATAAAAACAATACGTGAACAAAAAAGTTACATGAGAGTATAACTACCTCTCTTCTTCAAGGAGGTGGGACACTACGTGTATTAAAAAATGCATATGATGTTCAATTTGGTTGATATGTTGGTTAATTTTGTTGAATTATCCCTCCCCCTTTATTATAAGTGAAGGCTCTCTATAAAGGGGAGGGAAGAGGAATATATTGATAAGTACAGGTGATGTAAAATTTTTTAATACAAGTGTTAACTAGTAGGGCACATAAAGGATCACAAAGCACTTATAGAATTTAGAGTTCATGAGACCTTAAAGATCTAGTCCAACTTTGTTTCCTATAACAGCTAGGTGACACAGTAGATGGAGTGCTGGATCTGAAGTCAGGAAGATCTGAGTTCAAATGTGGTCTCAGCAACCAAGTCATTTTGACTATTAAATATCCAGATTAACTGCAAAGGACTTGTGAAGGAAGGTACTTTCCGCATTCAGAGAAAGAACTGATACATAGAAGTATGCAGAGAATGACTGTAAATACACACACATATTTGTGTCTAATGGCAGCCATCTTTAAGGTGAGGGAGAGAAGAAAAAAGATTAAAAAAGAAATTTACATGATTATATTTAAAAGGAATAGCAAGTTGTGCATAATAGAGTTGCAATTTCATGTGCAATCACCTTTTTTTCCTCTACTGTTATGGAAATACTCATTTTATTTCATAAATTTAAAAAATTAAAAAACCAAATATAGTCTCAGATACTTACTAGCTGTGTGACTCTGGGCAAGTCATTTAAGCTGTCTGCCTCAATTCCCTCAACTGTAAAATATCACAGGAATGTTGTGAAGATCAAATGAGATAAAATGCTTAAAAATCTTTATAAAGACTAGCTATTACTATTAAGGTTTAAAGAGGTGAAAAAAGACAAGACAGTTCTGTTTTTAGGTGGGACAGAGAGGGAGAAGCAGAAGGGAAAAGGAAAGATCTGTAGCATAATTGACAGCATATTAGGTATTTCCAACTCCAAGGGCCTGCAGATGTAAAATCAGGGCACCTGAGGCAATTGCCTCAGTCAGTTCTTTGGTTAGTTCTACAAAAGATCCTCAGCCAAAGAAAGGTCCTGGAATCCTTTCACACAAGACTGTGTTAGTACTCTGAAGCCTAGTTCTTCACCAGCTCACTTGTACCAAAAAAGTCTTTCCCTTAGCCTTACCCCAAGATTTCCTCCCAACGGACAGGGAAGAGCCACACCTCTTTGCCCAACAATGTCATCCCAACCAGAAGCCTCTGAAAAGGATTATCATGTGGCTGAGGAGAAGGGATTATGGGGAAACAGGAACACAGGCACAAAAGGTATATACCCTTTTGCTACCAGGAGCCTGGATTGAAGTTGAGTCTTATTAGGATGGCGGCTGGAGTCCCAAGAGTTTAAACCATAGATATTACCAGGATGAAAACAAGAACTCAGAAGATGAAGGGAAATAAAGAAAAACAGTAGGTTGAGGCCTGAGCTGGAGAGAGCCTTGGCTAAACTGGAGGAGGGGCACTTTTGCCTGTTTCTTATCCCCCAGAATGAGGGCTGCTTCCCAGTCTTAGTCATCTCCCTCCGTGTCATCCCCAACAGTAGGGTAGGAGATGATATGCCGCAGGGAACCTCACGGTCCCCTCTCCTCCCCCCACCCCTTAATAACCTTTCTCTAAGCAGCATGGGACCAGGAATGTTGCAGCAGACACCTCTGCCCCAGGTTACTCAGGCAGCGAGTTTTCTTCACCTTGTTGATGACTCCTTTGGGACACAGCACAGACACCCAGGGAAGAGAAGTGGGGAAAGAATGGTGGGGCGACTGGGAAAGCTGTCTCCCTTTCAGGCTGCAGCAGATTTAGAGAAACCTGCTTTAGCTACGGCGACAGTGAAGACGGAAAAATAGCTAAAAAAAGGCAATTAAGGAACAAATGGGGAGAGGGGAGCTTAGTCAGCTAATTTCGAGGAAAGCGTGGGGGAAAGAGGAGAGAGAATTCTGGAAAGATATTAACTGCACTCAGAGTGGCAGAGATTTGAGCCGTACCCACCCATTCGCCCAGCTAGTCTCGGGCTTCACTGGCACTGCCCCCCCTTAGATCTCTGGCCAGAGACGTGACTCACTTCACTTGGAGCGTGGTGGGCTTGATCTTCACTTCCACCTTGTAAGAGGAGCCAGTGAGCAGCTTGATGGTCCGATTCTGACCGAAGCGTTGCCCGTCCACTTTGAAGAAGACCGGACCATCGTTAGGCTGGATCCGGAGAGCGATGGAGAGGCGCACGAGGCTCGGGAGGTCCCCCATGGCTGAGCACCAAGGCTTGGGGATGCTGGCGTGGGGGCGGGCGGGGGAGAGAGGTGGCTGCGGCCCAGGAGCAAGACCGTGGTGGGCGGAGAGGAAACGGAGGGAGGGGAAGGAGAAGAGACTGCAACTCGCCAGCTAGGAGCCCGCGTGGGTCCTGGTTCTGAAGGTTCGCCTCTCCCAAAGCAACGAGGAGGCCAATCCGACAGACCACCCCTGGGCCAGATGTTTCTGCTCCATTCCACCAAGACCCTCCAAAGCAGCGGTCAGCGGACTGCAGAACGGGTCCAATGGCAGCCAGGGTGGAGAGAGTTAAGCCTGATTACCGCACCATAATCCCCTTCCTAGGGGGAGGGAGAAAAGGCAAGACAAACTCCTCCCTCTTCCAAATAGCCTCCCCAGCTAGAGGAGATAGAACTCTCCTCCTTCCTTTTCCCTCCCCCCAGTTTCCCTTCTTTCTCCTCCCCTTCTCCCCATCCTCTCCATCCTCCTGAGCAAAGGAAGGGGGATGCTGAGGCTAAAAATGCCTCGAAATGATTGGGACTAATGGGATGGGCCCCAGAGAAGCTGAAGTACAAATTGGTCAGGCACCAAATTGTGTTTACACGGGAATATGATCGCAACCTAGCCCGAATGCCTCATGAGAAAGAACATAGGATGGTTCAGAGTAGGGGAATTGTTTGTTCCTGTGTGTAGACGTGAGGCAGGAAACAGGAAGGAAACCTCTAGCCCCTGACTTATGCTTGAGGAAAGATGGATGATTCCCTAAAGCTTCAGAATGATGACTGATAAACAGAGCAAGTTGTGAGGCCTTCAGCTAACATACATTACAATCCAGATGTCGTTGGGAGAGGGACCTGTGTGTACAGAAAGCTTAGTTTTAGCACATTAACTTCTGTCAAAATGAGATAAGATAACAACCACGGAGACCTAAACACTCATTTGTATGAATGGGGCTGTATTTTATTAAAAGGGGATTGGGAGGTTTTTTTAGTCTATGTACACACAGATTGGCATTGAGGCATTTTGTAAGATCAGTATATATCTGGTGATTAGATCATTCTTGGTGTTTATTTAAATGCAAAAAAGAAGCAAATACCATATCTTTGTTATCTGAATACTATCTCACGTTACAACATCCTGTATCTTGCTAGCATTTTAGTTGGAGGTGTGGTACATCCAAGAAAGTTCTTAATATTTTCTAGGAACAAAAGTCATGTAACATCAATTTGTACATTGATATATTACTAGCTTCCCCCAAATCATATTAACATTTCCATCTCTTTTTTCGAGGATTAGCTATAAATTCTTCAGAAAGAATCTGACATCTATTTGTGCCACGTAAGGGCAAAAAAGGGCAAAGGGTGTTAATTGTAGTATTGGTTGTATAGTGGCAATGAAAAATGTTAGTTTTGTTATCAAAATGGATTATTGCTTCTTCATAGTGTATGTCAGTTGAAGACTGACTATTTCAGAAGAAAAAGAAAAGTCCTATAGTTAAACTATTATTTGGTAATGGCTACCAATGGCCAAAAAAGCAAACACCTGTTTCAGCACCATCCAGGTGGACAGTTACTGGGAAATATTGCTTGCACCTGTGTAATGACATCACCTGTGAGGGATGACATTACAGATTAAGATCTGGAAGTGACCTTAGAGGTCATCAAGTTTAATTCTTTTATTTCACAGATAAAATAATGAAGTCCAGAGATGTTAAGTGACTTGTCCAAGGTCACACAAAGAATAAGCTGAACTGGGATTCACTAAATTGGGAGCCAATATTCTTTTTCACTCTATCATGAATTACTGCTTGTAGTAGGAACAATAGCTTTACTCTTGTCTCTGTGAAAGTTAGGATAGCTTTTTCTTAAAAGTTGTTGAGACTGTCCTCAAGACTTGTTTTGGGGGACTAAAGGCTTAAGCTGTTGATGTCACTTATTAGCTACATAAACTCCAAACAGCCATAAGGACCTCCAGGCATGGCTTTGATGGTGGATTACAATGGGCAAGTCAGGCCAGGAGGCTTTGCTTAGTTGAATCAACTCAAGATATCTTTAATACTCATCTTTGTTGATTATCCTGCTATAGCTAGGTAAATTTCCTTTTATTAATTGTCAAATAACCTATGAGTGTTCAATTTTGTTCCAATATTCAACCTGAACTACCAAGGGACTGGCCTGAGTTGGGTTCCAATTTCAACACTACAATCTCTTTAGGACTAAGGAAACCTCTAATTTCTTTAAAATATTTGGTTGCTTCTTTAAAGATTATAGTCTCATTTTACAAATAAGCTTTCACAAAGAAAGGTGAAAAAGTTCACTTGGCATTTATAATAGGTTTACAATCATACTAAATTAGATTCTCTGGTGATTAAGATAGATGTAACCTGAAATATCCTTTCTCCCCTCCACTTACGCAACTCTCTGCTTATCCAAATTGTTCTTGTCTTTTAAAGAGTAAGTTCAAATCTTAACTTCTCTATGAAGACTTCTAAGACCATCCCAGCCCTGGTGATCTTTCCAATCTCTGAGTTCCCACAATAGTTTTACACAATTGAAATGTGTTTTATATTGTTGCTTAATAGTTATTGCATTATTTTATGTCTTCAATAACATCATAAATATCATATTTTCATCACAGCACTCATCAGTGTGGGGGTACATAACTGGTACATATTCAACACATACTTACTTGGTTGGCTGATTAGGCACTTTTTAGAAGTCATTTACTCATAATGATATTTGGATTTGTTAGTTTGCTGAACAAGAAATTTATAAAATAGTACCCTAAGAATCTGAAAGAATAAAAAGACAACACTTCTAATTTACAATCAGGATATGAGTGACAAGTGAAGAGATTTGGACTATGTCTTATCAGCCGTGATTGTACCTGGTTTACCGGGGTCTCTTTGCTACGCAATCCAAGGCCAGATGAGTCTTTTCAATTACCTCTGAATTTGTGCCAAGGGTTTTTTTTTGCCAAGTCTATGGCTTTCTGAGTAATAAAGAAGAAAAAAAAATATGACCATGAAAAATCATTATCTGGATATTACCTTTATCTTCATTTTTCCCCCTGTGATAGTACCCATGTACACTCTCTCTCTGCCTATCTCTCTATGTCTATCTTTTTGTTTCTGTCTCTCTGTCTCTGTCTGTCTGTCTCTCTCTCTCACACACACACACAATATAATAACAGCCTCTTCTCTGACTAACAAAAGATTCTTCAGGGATATTAAATCTTGGGATACAGTGAAACAATATCCTATGACTATGGCTTAGCTACATGTTCTTTCAGTATTAATAAATTTGCTTGTCATAAGCAACATTTCATTCACATTTTCTGTTCCTTAATATTTTCAGAAAATATTAACCTGGTAATCATGGGATTGCTAATCCTGACAAATGGGGAATGGCTAGATAAAAGAATGGAAAATAATAGAAAGTTAGGTGGCAGAGAGAAAAAACAGGATCAAAGAAAAAATTCACCTAAAATCAAGCATGGGGACTGACAAGGAACACATACATTCCAATATTTTGTAAAGAGTAGATGCTTAAATGTTTGTTAAATTGAATTTATTGGATTGAATCTAGAGAGATATTAAAAAAGTCAACCCAGAAGAGAGGTTAGTAGGAGAGGGAAGTACCTATTTTTCTTGTGAAAGCTGACACTTACTCATTAACAACAGAAAATGTGACTAATTTTTTTTTCTGGAAAATGACATTTGAGAATTTTCCTCCATATCTTTGCTCTTTTAATAATTCCACATGTGAGACACAGGCATTCCAAAGGTTGTAGTGAGTTTCTTACAGTAATTGTCTACATATATGTTCCTATTCATAGAATCTCAGAATTTGAGAGTTAGAAGGGACCTCAGCAGATATCAAGTTCAACCTATACACCAAAAGAATTACCACTATAACATGTGCAATAAGTGATCGAAAACCTCCAAGAAGGCACACCCATCAACCTTTTGAGACAAGCCATTCCACTTTTAGGGAGCTTAAATTATTTTTTAAATTATAAATCTAAATTTTTATTAAGACAAAAACTAACAGCTTGGTATGAAGTTTAAATGTAATAAGTTCATACTTAATCAAAATTTTCACAGAGGCCCCAAAATGCTTTTATTTAAATTTATTTAATTTAATATAATATTATAATATTATTATTATTATATTATATTAATTAATTAATATATAATAATATAATATATATTAATATAATAATTATATAATATAATATAATTAATGTAATAATATATTAATTATATTAATATAATAATAATATAATAAATTTAATATAATTAATTTATTTAATTATATTAATAATAATATAATAATTTATATCATAATATAATATATATTAATATAATATAATAATAATAATATAATAATATAATAAATTTAATATAATTAATTTATTTATAGTTTTCAACTTTCATTTTCATAAGATTTTGAATTTAGAATTTTTCCCTACGCCCTTTTCTTCCCCATCCCAGAGAGTGAGCAATCTGATACAGGCTCTATATATACATTCATATTAAACATATTTTCACATTAGTCATTATCTAAAGAAGAATTAGAATCAATGGGAGAAGCCATGAGCAAGAAGAAACAAAGCAAAAAAACAAAAGAAAAGGAGAGTAAATAGTATGCTTCTATCTTCATTCAGACTCAAATTTTTTCTCTGAATGTGGACTAAAAGTTCTTTTAAAAGAAGATTTTGATTATTTTTACAATTTAGTTCCAGTATGGACCTACTGTAGGTGATGTGGAAAACTAGTAAATATCATGATTAATGGCATGAATATTCCACATATCAAGCAATTCTCAGGATTATTTTTCAGAAAGTCCATTTTAACTGTGTTGTTAAAAAGTGAATCACTGCCCAGGGTAAAAGTTCAGTTTGCTTTTCTTCCCAGAGTTATAAATCATTTAACCTTTGTGCTGATCTAATTAAATTTGTGCTGTCAGTGTTAGACTGGCCACCACCAACAGTTTTAGAATTTTGAAAAATGGTAAAGCTCCAAGAGTTATAGTGGCCTTGTCTTCCTCCACCTTCCATATGTCATTGGTTGGATACACAAGCTGAGATTTTAAAACAAGTCAGTTGAAAGAGAAGGGGTATCTCTTCAACTTCAAGAATCAGTACCTTTAAATATCAGATATTGTAACCTCTCTATATTTCTCCTCCCCTCTAGCTCAGTTCCTAAAATAATTCCCTCTCCAATGATCCTGGAGCAATTTTGAGGAAATAGCATGCTCTAACTTCAGTCAGGACGTACCTTGGCTTAAAGTCCACATATAGAGAGGCCTCACCACAGGTTGTTGTCATTGAAAGGAGGCTGAATAGACATCTCTAGCCTCTTCTTCTGAAGGGAGACTTTAATTCCTGCCAGGAGGGTAAGCAAGAAATGGGGGCAGAGTCCACTCTGCTCTCTTCAGAGAGATGGTACTAGGCTGGAATTATATTTATCTTCTCCTTTAAATATTATTAGTCTAATTTTTGATCACTTTCTCTTTATTACTGGGGAGAATAAAGACCTTAAGTTTTATATACAAAGCCTACCAAATACTAATTCCACAATGAGGACACATAGCCAACAGCAAAGAGAACTCATTTTTTTTTTTCTGAATTGGTAGCCAAACAGAAATCAGAGAAAGTATACATAAGAGAATATATGCCAGACAATATAGAGTGAAGTTCTCCCATTGAAAGAGTGTAACTCAGCTCAACCGAGCGAGAGAGAGTTCTGGATCTCACCTAAGGAAAAATTCTCCAGCTAGCTGAGAACAGGGACATGATGAACACTGCCAGTTCTGCTCGTGTTTTCCCAGAGATTTTCCCTTCAGCAGCTCAAAGTGGAGTTGACTTCTCACATCTTCTCTCTCAAAACTAAAATCCAGAAGTGCTTGAAGTGACTTGTTTCTTGAAAAATTCTGGAGATGTAAAGATTGAAGAGTCCCAAAGGGCACTGGAGAAGGCCAGAGCTCTCTCACCTCTCACCAACTCTGCTGTGCCCCCTAGGGCAGGACATTAATCTCTTCCAATAAGGAGAGAGTCTCATACAAATGGGTTTTGGAATAGGAGTTACATTCATTTTAGACACAGATCTATACAGTCTCTAATAGACCTTGTTTATGCTATCAATGATAGTTTAAAAATATTAAACTTCTGGACATGGAACTAGATTATATCAGATCATTTCCCCTTGCCCTGCCCCCATTACTTTTATTCCTTCTTCTACCTCTTTGAATGATACATCAGTCATAGCCAAAAACTAAACCCATGCTACCCCTTCCTCCCTTTCCTCTACATATCTACAGTCTGAGGGACACAATGACTGCCATGTGATAGACTGAGTTCTTGTCTTCTTTCTTATGTTCATCATCAGAAGGTTAAGATTGCTACATCAGCCTCTCCTCAAAGAGAAGACCACCTAGGGGAACTTGATGTTGGTTTTCTTGGCAAGGACTAGATTTTCTTCATCAGAGATTCTTCATTTCTTCATTTCACCAGGGGCATTAGCTCCTCATTGGACTCTTTAGCACCCATAAACCTTTCTGGTTCCAAACCTCAGGCAAAATCTTGACTCCTCTTTTTTCTTTTCTTTTTTGTTTGCTCTCCTCTAATTTGAATCATATTTGTGTTTGTCTCTCTTTTTCTGTGATTGCAAAAATTTAGCAATGACATCAAGGCAGTTCAAGTTACACTCTTCTTGATTTCATGTGAGAAGCCTTTCCCTTTTGGTTTGTAGTTCATTTTGCCCTTTACCAATGCCTGATGAAGGACTTTTCCTCTCTTCAAGTTCTACCCTTTGCACCATCTGCCCTGGGGCTTAACAATACACATCTAATTCCTTCTCCATGTCATAACCCTTCAAATATTTGAGGACAGTATGAACCTGCTGAATCTTATTTTCTTCAGTCTAAACATGGTCAGTTTTTTTTTTAACCAATCCTCATATGTCATACACTCAAGGCCAGTCATACTTGCATTCTACTGGACACTCTCTATTTATAAATGCCCTTCTTTGACTGTGGCTCCCAGAACTGAATACAAGACTCTAGATAGGTTTGATGAGGGCACAGTAAACAGAGGCTGTCACCTCCCTTATAAGTCATCCTTTACCAAGTTGGATCACCCACCTTATTCAGAAATGGTAATAAATGACTTTTGACTATTACCCAAGATCAATTCCACCAGAAAAGATAAAGACTTAACACCATTGGAATATTCAAAAGTGAAATTTCAGCAGCATTTTAAGCAATGGATCCATCATTATGTGAGTCAAAAGTCTGTGTTTGATGGGGTATGGGGAGCCCAACGCTGTTCAGACAATTTTAACGAGGGATCCACTGAACATGCCTTTATCTGATCATACAGAATGTATGTCTCTCTCTTCAACAGGTATAGATTTAGCTTGAGGCATGAGCCTTTGGAATAATTTAAAGGGTGTGTGACCCCAGGGGCTATTTGCCCATGGCTAAGGACCACTAATAGGGACTCAGTCGCTATTTTTTAGGAGAATTTAAAACAAATGAGGAATAGGAAATACCAACACAAGGGGTAGCTAGGTCCTCAAACAAGAGAATATAGTTTTTTTTTTAAAAAGACCTATTTGCTCTATGGTGGCCAATCAAGTACCATGAAGTCAATCTTCTGCTCCTGTTCCAAATAGTCCTCCTGACCCAAAAGACAGACCTCTCTTACTTCTGGGCATATTGCAGAACAAAATTAACAAGCCAGAGAACATCAATAACTGTAACCAGGATGAAAAAAGAATTTCAAGTTCATACCTGATGAACAGGCATGTGGTACAGTGGAAAGAAGGCTAGGATTGGGATCAGACAACTGAGATTCAAATCTTGTCTCTGCCACCCAATACTTGAATGACTTTGGGCAAGTCAGTTAACCACGCTGAGCTTCCATTTCCTCTTCTGTAAAATGAGGAGCTTGGACCATAGGAACTCTTAGGTATCTTCCAACTCTACATCTATGATGTTGCATGAGCCTCTGACAGAACTAGGGCTGTTTAACCTGTAGAAGGGAAGATGGTGGGAGAGACTTGGCAGCCACCAAGTAGTTGAAGGACTGTCATGTGAGAAACATTAGATTTGTCCTGCTTGGTCCCAGAGGACAGAACTTCAGGCAATAGGTGGAAGTTTCAGAGGTAAATTTGGGCTTGATGGAAGGAAAAAAACTTCTTAACAACTAAATCTATTCCAAAGTGAGATAGGTTGCCTTAGCAGCTGGTGAATTCCCGATTGGAGGGCTTCAAGCAACATCTGGTTGACTACTTCTCAGGCTGTAAAAACATTATTTTGCAAATATGGGTTGTGACCACTGAGGTCCATTTCAACTCTGAAATTCTGTGCTCCTTTGATTCTGTGGTGGCCAGAGGCCTGTGTGTCCTATATAAAGCATATTTTCAACAAGTTTTCTGTTTCTTACCTCTGGGATCAAATATCAAATCCCTCATTTGGCTTTTAAAGCCCTCTATTATCTGGCCCCTTTCTACCTTTCTAATCTCCTTACACTGTCACCATGTACTCTGTGATCCAGTGACATTGGCCTCCTTGCTTTTCCTCACACTAGATATTTCATCTTCTGACTCTGGACATTTTCATTTATTTTTCCTCATGCCTGGAACTTTCTTTATCCTCATCTCGGCTTCCTGGTTTCCCCAGTTTCAACTAAAATATGACCCATAAGAAACCTTTTCATATCTTCCTTAATGCTAGCTAGTTAGTAGTTTCCCTCTGTTAATTATCTCCAATTTATCATATGTATGTATGTATTTATATATACACACGCATGTGTATGTACAAAGATAATACGTGTGTGTATGTACATTTATATCATGTCTATGTAGTTTTTTGTATGTTGTCTCTCTCATTAGATTGTAAGCTCCTTGAGAGCAGGGACTACCTTTTGCTTTTTTTTGTATCCCTACCTTTTAGCAGTGTCTGACTCTGGCACATAACCTAGTCACTTCGTAAAATGCTTATTGACTGATTGATTATATCCCTGATTTATGGGTGCCTGGAAGTTTTCCTTTTTGTATGTTTACAACTTCTTTTTCTTCTTACCTTCCAAACAGAAGGTACTTACTCTGATTTTCATGACATGAGTTATACTTCCACAACCTAACTGAATAATAAGTTGTTATTCTGACTAGCTTATTTATGACAATTGCAAGAGTATGCCTTCATTTGACATTATAAACTGGGCATCAAAGTGAGAGATGACTCTTTAATAAGGGCAGATTCTGAATTGAGCTGTGACATTCAACTCTTCATTTACTAGCCATCCACTTTAACTACTTTGCTGAAGATGCCTAGCTCTCATCTGAAGTAAACAGGAATCCTGGAGTTAGAAGTGCCTGTGGGTCAAGTACATGTGTTCCGGTTTGTTATCCTTGCTAATAAACAGCTTTAATCAACCAAGTGGTGGGTGTAAACCTCCTCCTTGGCTGAAACCTAAATCTTGAGCAAAAATTCCCACTGGACTGCCATAACTGATATAGTTAGCACTGTGCTGGCTCAGTAAGACTAGCACACCCTGTGGGAGGAAAGGGGGCGTTGACAATCCCACACCTAAAGTTACTGCTGCTGGCAACTCAGAAGAATTACAGGCTAAAATTTCCCCCAAGAGAGAGATGAGACTGGTTCTAAATATAACTCAGGAGACATACAAGGCTAGTGCTTCATTTGTATCTGGACCCATTTCGTCCCTAAATGAGGACATTTCCAAACAAATGACAGGGCTTTAAAACAACTCTTTTAGTGTTCAGTTTTTTTTTCCTACATCACTTTGATCACCCTAAAAGCCCAGGAGAAGTTATCTAGGGTTGGAATCATCACCAAGTTATTCTTTAGGATGAAGAGAGCTGTGCTGCTGTTGGGTTATCTTTTCTTCTAAAAGACACAGCTCCAAATCTTCTTTGGCAATCAAGGCCTGACGTTCCAAAGGACATGAATGGAGAATCTCCAATATATTGTTACTGTGCTAGGTTTCTATCTTCCAGGAGTTGGAACAAAATTTTAGGCATATCTCCCTAAGGATAAGGAAGGGCTATTATGTAGTGGGTTTAAAGCAAAAGAAACTTTCCCAAGTACATGGCCTATTTCATCTGTGGTTTATCTGTGATAAATATACACACACATACACATACAGATAAATATACACACATATATTTACACATATATACATATTTTTGTGCTTTACGTGCATAAAAACGTGGTACTCTCTTTTTTCTCCACAAAATTTCCTATATTAATTAGTTGGTACTGTTTCTATAGTATATAGATGGCCATTTTTATTATATTTCAATAGGTAAATAGTGAAGCATAATAGACACTTTAAAAATGTTTGTTGAGTTGGTTTAAAACATGAAATTGAATTTATGGGTTCATAGAGGCTTGTTGGGGTCAGGAGAAGTATTCAAATTCTCTCATCTGTTTTCTCTACCATTTAGCACCAAAAGCTTTTTTAATGGCTGATTTTGTGGTAAGGCAGTGGGCCATACCAAAGAAATGTATGAAGTTTAGGAATCTGGTGCCAAGTTTGTTGCAGGACATTTGAAATCACAAATGACTGAGCTATGGATGGTGAAGTATGAACTCAACTTCTTGATGGTTCTCTGTATTTATTCACTTTATGTGGTTCCCAAATGCTACTGCAACTTGTCAACTATCCTAGTGAAGTGCAATGTACAGTCCCAGGTTATGGGATCATAGTAAAATGGCGCCAAGCTTCCCCTTATATTCAGAAAAAATCGCATCTTTGAATAGGCTCCTATGAAATACACACACACACACACACACACACACACGCACGCACACACACACAATTTTGAAATCTAAAACCTTGTGGGACTCAGTGGGTAGAGGCTAAGCTTTGATGTGAAATTCTAAAGGGAATAAGAACAAAGGGATGAGTGGAACATATAAAAGAACCATCCCAAACAAATATTTGCTTGAAAACTTCCAGTAAGGAGGAACCTTCCGAGGTGGCTCAGTCTTTTTTTGGGTGAGTCTAAGTATTAAGAAATTGTTCCTTGTCTCTGGCCTATTTGGGGAAGGCTTGGCTGAGGAGATGGGATATGAGTTTGGTTTTCCTTTGAGTTTCCCTTCCCTCATTGTCCCTTTCTTCCTTTTCCTGCAGTTTCCTGCCCTCTGGTTAGGAACAAGGAACCTTCCTGTACTCTGACCACTCCCCTCTCTCTTCCCCTGCTCACCACACTTTTAGTCTTGCTGTTACCATAGTGATGTAGGTTAGATTAGGAAGAAATTTGAAGCTAATTGTTTTTGGGATTTGTGAAATTTCACAATCTAAAAATAACTCCAAGGAAGTTTAGGCATTGTACTCTATGGGAAGCATCTGCTAGACATTCAGACACACAGTTCCATCTACTTCATTTTTAGCTTTTAGTTTTTACTACAACCTCTTATCCCTCTACCTTTTTCTGTACTTCACCCCTCCTAACCTCATTCTTTGCTCCAATCTCCTGTCATTTTGTCCCTCTCTCTTTTCCCAAGTCATTATTCCATCCCCAGACTCACTTTCCTCACTTTGCACTTGTAAGACCAAGCAAAGTGGGATTTTTGTTGTTTTCTTTTTGGAGTTCAGCTTCCCTGGCTCATTGAAAACATCTGAAGGATTGATCGCCTTTGAACCCTGATAGCTCACAGCTGTTCTGAGTTATGGTAGGTTTTGTGCCTACTGCCTGAGCCAATCAGGAGCCATGGCTTTGTTATTATATATATACATATATGTATATATATAATACTGAAAAGTTGGTATTTCACTTTCCTAGTTTGCTTATGAGGAGGACCTTTTGATTCCCTGTACAGGACTCTGAATAGCTATTTGTTCAGAACCCCTTCCCCCCCAATTACTCTCCCATCCAGTGGTGTATGTAAGGGGTTGTATTACTTTGTTCATTCAGTAAGAACTCTGCCTTTTAAATTTTTGTGCTAATTTCTCTGCTTATATTATCTCCTTTCCCCTGAACTAGTGAATGATTTATATATGTTTAATTAAAGAAGATTGTTAACCCCTTCGAAGTTATCTTTCCTGTATAAATCAGATCAAAGAACTTGTGCTAGCAGGCCATCATGGGTGTGCTGGGGTGCTTGCTAATACTGCACTGAGTCTTAAAGTTAACCAGTTCAACTTTATATTTTCATCTACTCTAAAATCTCTCAATCTCTTGTCCTATATCTGTTCAACCCTTTCCAGACCTCAAATCTAGGTTACCACTCATCTGATTCCTATGCTCCCATTCTCATGTTGCTTGAAATTGCAAGAAGTCATAGACATTGACATTCACTGAATCCTCTACAAATTTGTTATTTAATTTGAAATGGGATCGTATAATAATCCTATCCTTCTCTGGTTGGCTTTCTATCATGCTTCCCCACAGCATCTGTTCAAAACCTTCTCTTTTTTCCTAAAGCTGATTATAGCACTTCCTACTTCCTCCCTCTAAGCAGATGTCCACACCTCATACTTAAAAAAATTTGTAGTCGTTCGTGACTGACTTTTTTGTGACCCCTGTGGACCATAGCAGCTAGAACCTTCTATCTTCTACTCTCTCCTGAAGTTTGTTGAGGCTCATGTTCATTGTTGCGATCACACTACCCATTTTCTCCTCTGCTCTCCCCTTCCCCTTCCTTCATTTCCACCCAAATCAGGATTTTTTCCAGTGAGTCCCATCTTCTCATTATGTGGCCAAAGTATTTAAGCTTTAGTTTCTGTATCTGACCTGCCAGTGAATAGACTGAATTAATTTCTCTCAGTATTAACTGATTTGATCTCCTGGTTCTCCAAGGGACTCTCATAAAATCTTCATTAGCACCACAATTTGAAAATGTTAATTCTGTAGCACTCAGCTTTCCTTATAGTCCAACTCTCACAGTCATACATTGCTACTGGAAAAACCATGGCTTTGATTATACAGACCTTTGTGGGCCTGTTTTTTACATGCTAAGCTCAGGTGCTACCTCCTCCATGAGGACTTTCTCCATTCACCTTCCCCTCTCCCCAATGGATAGCACTTCTCTTGACAAAAATTTCTGCATATCTAACTTGTACATATTTCCTATTTCCTTTTCTGCTTACATGTGGTTCTGTGCTGCTCTCTGAGGGTAGGAAGTATTTTAATTCTTTTTCTTTGTATCCTAATATCTAAAATAGTGCCTGACCCATAAGTGCTTAATAAATGTTAGTTATTATAACAGTTTCTGTGAATATCTTGATATATGCATATATCGATATCTACATAGATTGATATCTAAATATGGGTTTATATATTTCTACGTGCTCCCTCCTCCCCTTTATCCTCTTCTATTGTCTTCACTCTTCTTGAGGTAAATTTCCAGTACTAAGATTATTGGGATAAAGGTTTATTGACTTTTCTCATAGAATTCTAAGTTGTTTTCTAAACTACTTGGACTAATTTATGGATCCACAGACAGTATTTTAGTGTCTTCCTGCATACTCTCTAACACTGACTATTTTTGTCTTTTATTATCTTTGCCAATTGCTTGGGTGTGAAATAAAACTTCAGAATCAGTTTACAGGTATTTTTATAGAATGTCTTTGCGAGGTTGGTAACTCATCAGGGAATGACTTAGAGTATAAACCTTGAAGTCTGGGTCATATCTCCACTTTCTGTAACAAGGTTGTAGATCTAATCAGTCCTACAAATATTTATTTATTGAGTCATAGATCACATTTATCAGCTGATTCCAAATCAACATTCTTTCCAGTACATCTTGTTGCCTCCTTTTGTGCTTCCAGAGTTCTGGCTATGTGTCTAGTACTGTGCTGTGTTCAACATTTGGATAAATAAGTCAAGGTCAGTCTAAAGTAAATTTATGAAGTACAGTATGTTCATCAACCCAATCTCATCTTGTACGTTTCCCCAGTCACTGCCTTTTCCTCATTTGACTTGGCCTTCTTTCTCACATCAGGTGCTCATTGTCCCCATGTTCTCCTCTTCTCCCCTTGCAAAAGGAATTCTTAAGTCCTTCATTTATACTCAGGTGTAAGTCATACACTGTAGTTACTACAGAGCATAAAAAAGCACTAAGTGCCATCTCTGCTACCTATTATTTATATGCTGTTTAAAGTCACACTACTTCCCTGAGCCTTGATTTCTTTCCCTGAGTTACCTGAAAATGAGACGGCTGACCTAGATGACCTCTGAGGTCCCTGCTAAGTCTGACTTTAATGACCCTAATATACACAATTTTGAGAATGAGCAAACAGACCTAGAGAAGGGCATTGGTTTGTCCTAGACCACATGACTAGTAATAGTAGAGCTAGAATCCAGGTATCCTGACTTCCATTTCAACTTTCTTTGCTGACCCTCCAGTGACTGATATTCACTTATTGTATGATTCCTCCTGGGATATTTGCATTTTTAACAAGGATCAAATTCCTATTTTTTTTTTCAAAAAAGAACTTTGACATCTTTTTCAGTTATATTCTGTTTTTCTTCCACTGCCCACAAAGAAAGAATTAAGTAAAATGGAAGACAAAATTACTTCATTTGATACCATAGGCAATATTAGAAACCCATAGACCAAGCCCACTCCATCTCTGCAGAGAGGAGGGAAGTACATTTCATTCAGTCCCCTGGCATTACAGTTGGTCATTGTAATTAATTAGAATTCAGCTGTCTTTAATCCTGTTTTCATTTGCATGTGTCATTCTGTTGTTCTCCTGGTTTGGCTTACTTTGCTCTGTATCAGTTCATAGAAGGTCAACATCTTAAATGGAAATAACCGAGCTTTAACAGAGAAGCTCCGGGCACAGACACCTTATACTCCTTGGAGTTTCTTTCATTTGTTAGGGATGGGGAGTGGGTGTAACTTCCAGGTTCAGTTTCCATTGATTGGTAGGTAAGTGTGAAACCCTCCATGTTACTTCTTTTGATGAATATCACCAGCTCAAAGAGGGGTGGAGAAAAGGGGTCACCTTTTACCATGGACTATGTGTTTGGGCAACTCATTCTCTGGGCCTCAGTTGATTTTTCTTTAAATTCAGAGGGTTACACTAGATAAGTTAATTTCCATATCTAATATCTTAATGGCTCTATGATTTGTTAGATCGACAGTTTAGCAATGTTTCAGCATAAGACAGGGTGAGGCCCTCTTACTAGGAAGTTAATTGGCACAGTAGTTAGAGTGGACTAGAAAATCAGGAAGACCTGAGCTCAAATCCTGCCATGGATACAATATGACCCTAGACAAGTCAGTTAACCTCTTCTGACCTTAGTCTCCTTATCTTTAAAATGGGGATAATAGGGGCAGTTAGGTGGCACAGTGAAGAGAGCACTGGCCCTGGAGTCAGGAGGATCTGATTTCAAATCTGGCCTCAGATACTTACTGGCTGTGTGACCTTGGCCAAGTCACTTAACCCTGATTGCCTTGCCTTCCTCCCTCAAAAAAGAAAATAAGACTTCTCCAAAAGTAAATACATAAAATGGGGATGAAAATAACACCAGCTCATAGGGTTATGGTGAGAATCCAAAGAAATAATATATGTAAAGCTCTTTGAAAAATGTTAAAGTGATATGTAAATGCTAGCTATTATTAACATTAGTATTTCTTTCCTTCATGCTCCAGCGGGCTACTCCTGATACCTAGGAAATGGGTGGAAGAACCTTCTTACTATATTTAGCCCTTATCTTAATTCCTAACTCCTGCTAGCCTTTTGTTTTATTGTGCTATAAAGTATCTCATTTTGGAGGGCTTACCTATATTAAATCACTTCAGCTACTCATTTGCCCAGGATTTCAGAGGGCAATGCCACAGGCCAAGAAAAAGTGGATAGAAATTTTCACACTCATTCCCTCAATGACTGTCGACTAAGTGTGTATTATTTAACAGATGTTGTGCTTGGTAATGGGGCTACAAAGATGCAAAATAAAATGGTTACTGCTCTCAAGGGGGATATAGTCTATTGAGTGGAAAGAGCATGTATTAGCAAAGTAAATTTAACGTCTATATAAAACATACAAAGGAATTTATGGGAGGGGGGAAGAACATTAGTAAGTACATGTAGATGTATGTGGGGGGGCAAGGAGTGAGTACAGGTGTCTTGTAGGAGGTGGCACTTGAACTATGCCTTGAAAGATGCTCAGGACTCTAAGGGACAGAGGGGATGAAGAGGAACTGCATTCTGGGTAGGTATGGAACACAGACCAGGCGAAGGCATGTTTATACTGAAGCAGAAATCATATATTTTGGATACTACAGATCATGGAATGGGAACACAACTTTCCACTAGATTCAAATCCAATCTCTACCACTTACTGCATAAGTAATTTTGGGCAATCCACATCACCTCTCTCTCTCTCTGTCTCTCTCTCTGTCTCTCTGGGCCTCCATTTCTTCGTCTAAAAAAATGAAGACAGAGGGAGCATTGAGTACAGAAATTAGCAAGAAGGGACTTTTGGCCAAAATTTAGAGTGATTAAAGGAAAGTAATATGCACGAAACCTGAAAACATAGGTTGGGGCCAGATTGTGAAGGACTTTAAATATCAGACGAGTTTGTATTTTTTTTTAATCTAGAGGTAATTGAGAATCACTGTAATTTCTTGATTAGAGGAATGACATGGTTAAGACTGATTTTTTTTTAAAGCAATCAGAGGTAAGTGACTTGCCCAGGGTTATGCAGCTAGTGAGAATCTGAGGCTGGATTTGAACTCAGGTCTTCCTGACTCAAGGGCCAGTGTTCTATTCTCTGTGCCACCTAACTGCCCCCAGACTTATGCTTTAAGAATATCAACTTGGCAACTTTTGGGAGGATAGATTGGAGTGAGGATAGACTGAAGGCAGAGAGACCAAATATGAGGCTCTTGCAGTAATCCAAGGGAGAGGTGAGAAGGTTCTGAACTAGGGCTGTGGTGGTAGGAATGGAGATGAAGAGACAGATGTGAGAGATGTTGTGGAGGAAGAAATAGCTAAATTTAACAACTGATTGGCTGAGGGGAGCAGGAAGAGGGAAAGAGTTGGGAATGAGTCAAAGCTTATATAATTGGGGGACTAGAATGATGGAGCTCAACAAAAATAAGCACTAGGTTCAAATCCCATCAGAAAGTCGGAGGAGAGGGGGTTTGTTCTGGACATGGAGTACAGATAATGAATTCTTTTTTGGACATGTTGAGTTTAAGATGTCTATGAGATGTCCAGTTGGAAATATCCAAGAAGCAGTATGAGACTGGAATCTGAGAGAATGCTTAGGTTTGGGTACATAGAATACATACATACATATATATATATATATATATATATATATATATATATATATATATACACACATATACACAATATTGTGTATATATATATGTATATGTGTATGTGTTGTTTATCCTTCATTTTCAAAGACAACATGGGAGGATGGTTTGACTTACAAGTGAATTGGGTTTAAATAAGGCAGAGTTGCACAAAGTCATCAACCTCACTCTCTCTTCTAGAGTCACTGAAGTCCACTGGAAAGACAAGAGTCAAGAGGACTGGCAATGGCTTGAAGTGCAATGGATGACCTCGGCATCTTCAATGTCTGACCAGGCTCTGAGTGCTCCACAACATCAGTTGCCTTCATGGCCATTGGAACAAATTATTCTCATCTGCCCGTTCCAGCAGGAGAAGTCCTCTCATGCTTGGGTAGACATCCTTCATACTCACTGATGGATATGAGGTCTGTTAGTTACCCTCAGCCTGGTGTAACCCATCTGCAAGATGTTTGTGGGTTTTTTTTTAACTAGCATTTGACCACTACACATTCTACAGCTTCTTGGAGTCACAGGTGAGTTGAGTGCCAGGTGGACACCAAAGGTGGGTGAGCAGCCCTGAAAAAGCCTCAGCAAGTCCTCACACCAGAGGTGCTAGTACCCCAAGAACACCCCCTATATCCCTTACGTATATATAGCACATGGAGGGAGGAAATAATAAAAATAGCTATGACAGTAACAACAATATAGTTTTGGAAGGAAGTTATCTGTTTAGAAGTCGTATTTAATCCCATGGGTACTGAGGAACTTGCCGTAAAAGAGAGGAAGACCCAAAGTAGAACCCTGTAATATACCCACATATAGAAGGTAGAAGGAATGTGGATGACAATATCACAAAGACTGAAAAGGAGAAGCCAGATAGACAGGGGAAGAATTAATAGAGAGTAACACAATAAAAATCAGGGAGGAGAGAGTACCAGGAGAAGATGGCTGTCAACAACGTCAAAAGCTATGGAGAGATAAGAAAGAAAGGCTGACTATCAGATTTGGCAGTTGAGAAGGTATTTCAGAGGAAAGGGTAATTTCTGCAGTGATGAGCGTGGAAACCAGATAGCAAATAGTTGAGAGCTGGGAGGTGAATAAGTGGAAACAAATAGTGTCTAAAGCTTTCCTCTCTTAGAAATTATTTTAAAAGTAAAAGAGAGACCAGGGACGAGGCTGGTCAGGAGAGCTGTGGACCAGGAGAGCCCAGGACCCAGAATCCATGGAACTAAGTAGGGACCTACAAATCCTGCAGATGAAACTAGCAGAGGGTTCAGTGCCATAGGAGCAGAGAGGACTAAAAGAAATCAGGACAGCCCCAGACTGGCTTCCTATTTCATCCAGTTAATTTTATCTCGGAAGACATTGGAGGCATTATAGTACAAAGATCACTCAGCTTGGAGTCAAAAGACCTAATTCAAATTTTAGTTATATGAACTTGCTGTATAGGCTTCAGTTTACTCTTGGAACTTAATTTTGTTATTAAAAAAGTTAGACTACATAATAACCAAAGTGGTGGAAGCATAGATTCAAAGGGAGGAGGGACCTTGGAGATTCCTTTTACAGATGATACAACTGAAGCTCTGAAAAGGAAATGGGAGATTCTAACCTACAGCATCTAAAATTCCAGGTATTCTCCCATCCCACCATTATCTGTCTTTTACATTCTTAACTTTATAATTAGTCAGTAGGCTTGGGATTCTGTGCTTATTCTGCCCACTCAAATCCATTTTGAGAACAACCTTGCTAGGCATGGAGTACTCCCAGCCAAAGAGATGTAGTCACAACCCCTGCATACCCCTGCCTTTCCTTCCCCTCTTTCAGCACACTCCAAGACTGGCACATTTAGGTAATCTTTTCTATTCTCTATGTTTATCTTCTCCCCATCCTGGACTATATGCTCTGTGAGTACAGAGACCATAATCTCCTAGAGCCCAGAACGGGATCTTCTGAAACACTCAAATATTACATTTTCACATGAATTTGTGAACTGAACAAAGAGTTTTTGTTCCTATAGTTTTTTTTTCAGAACATATAGTGGGCCCATTTCACTGAAATGGAAACTGCTTTCTAACTGGAAAGTCCTATTTTCTGAACTGATTTCATTTGGCCAAAATTCCTTAAGGATAATATGCTAACTGCAACCAGAAGGGGGAGCTCAGGAGCCACAGATGATCAGTTCCTGGAGGTGGGCCAGTATGTGGTCTCCATAACTCTAGGGGTAGCGCATTTGCCACTAAATGTTTTTCTTTCTACTCCTGCTGAAAAGAGCAAGATGACTGGCACTAATTTCAGAAAAAATAACTTTCTGCTCATGAAGGGTCAGTCAGTACTATTTAAAATAGCCTACTTACAGGACCCCTTTAAAGCCCTTGGCTGAGCTCATCACAATTTAGCCCAGCTGGACATGGGCAGGACATGTGAGATGGCTAAGTAACAAGGGGAATTCTAAGAAACTGTATCCTAAGAAGTGATACAGTGACAGTGATGCAGATAGATGTAAGGTTAAACATTTTGGCATGGATGTTGAAGACAATTTTTAGACACAAGCAATATTTCTCAATTTACCTAGAAAGCATGATTTTTGCCAATTTTTACTTTTTAAAGTTAAAGGGGTTTTTATAGGCATATCTTTATATAAATTGACTTCTTGAAAATGTTAAATTTTTTTTTTTGGTAATTGAGCCATATTTGAAGTGTAATAAAAGAACTCATTGTATAAATTCAACATAAATATTCACTTAATGTCTACTATAGACAAATCACTGTTTTGATACTAATTCCTGCCCTTAAGTAGCTTAAATCTTAGTAGGGATGATAAGTTAGATACATAAATAACCATTATACAACCTTCTGAAGAATGTGTTAAGTGCAAAAGAGAGGTATAAATAAGGTGCTGGGTGAATTCCAAGACAAGCAAGATCATTTCCAACTCAGGGGATCACGATTTCATGGAGGAAGTTTCATTTGTACTGGGTCTTAAAGAGCAGATAGGGCTCAAATATGTCTTAACGAGGGTGACTGGGTTTGCAGGGAAGACATATTTAAGGAACGTGGTAAAGAAAGGCATGGATTGGAGAAAGGGTACGAGATTTATAGAAGTTCAGCTTGGATAAAACAATAACTCACACATCCATAGTATCATACAGTTTACAAAGCATTTTTCTTATAATAACTCTTTCAAACAGGTAATATATTATCACTATTCTAATTTTACAGGTGTAGAAACTGTGACTTGTCCTGAGTCATGAAGTTAGTTGGTGTCAGGGCTTGGACTTAAATCTAGGTCCTTTTGATTCCAAGGTTGAGATGAAAAGCTAGATTGGTTAGAGAGTTCAGAGAGCCTTGAATGCCAGGCTAAGGAGTTATGATTCCAGTAGTTAGTAGGGAACCTGTAGAGAATTCTGAGCAATGGGACAACATTATTGGCATATGTGGATGATTGATTAGGTAGTAGTATGAAAGATGGCCAGGAGTAAGATGAATCTAAAGACTAGAGGCAACTAGGTGGTACAGTGGATAGAGTGCTGTGCATAGAGTTAGGAAGGCTCATCTTCATGAGTTCAAATCCATCCTCAGACACTTACTTAGCTGTGTAACCTTGTTTGCCTCAGTTTATCATCTATAAAATGAACTGGAGAAGAAAATAGCAAACCACTCTAGTATCTTTGCTAAGAAAACCCCAAATGGGATCACAAAGAGTTGGATACAATTGAAAAATGACTTACCAACAACAAAAAGGGGGAGAGGACCAGAATCCTGAAATGAATTCTTTGTATAAGTGAATAGATCACTCCCCTTCCCCATTTAAGTTTGTGTTTTGTTTTTTTTTTTGGTTAGGCAATCAGTGTTAGGTAATTTGTCTAGGGTCACACAGCTGGTATGTGTCAAGTGCCTGAGGCTGGAATTGAACTAAGAACCTCCTGAATTCAGGGCCAGTGCTCTATCCATTAGCACCACCTAGTTGCTCCCTCTCCCTTAATTTTTAAGAGAATCACAGAACCTCAGAACCAGAGGTTGCTGTCTGGTCCAATTTATGCCTGAATGAACATCTTCCCTAGTTCTGAAGCAGCCACATATCTAGGTCAATTTCAAGTACCAGGCACTCATATGGAAAAAAAAAATATCATTCATCATCCCTCTTTGTGGATGTGAAAGGCAATAGAAGACTTTCTCCAAATCTTGAGGATCTCAGTGATAGAGGATAAGATAAATTTATTTTACTGCTTCACAAGACCCATGCTTTCATCTGTCCCACCTGGGGCATCCACCAATTGCAACCCCAGATTTGAAATATTTTACAAGTCAGCATGTACTCAAAATGATACCTGAGCAAGTGGTCATCCAGTCTTTGTTTGGAGACCTACCTCCAGTGAAAGAGAATCCAGAATGTCCTGAGTCAGCCCATTCCATTTATGGAGAGCTTTAATTACTAGTAAGAGGCCCTTATATCAAGCCCAAATTTTTCTTTTTGCAACTTATTGCTGATGTAGTTCACAGTCCTTCCATGTCTAAAAACTGAAAGTCAAAGGACTTTGCTAAAGATAATATTTATTCTACAACTTTAACAAGCATTTATTAAGCGCACGATACATGCCAGTCACTGTGCTAAGTGCTTTGCAAATATATGATTTAATTCTTATAACAACCCTCAGGAAGAGGTTCTATTATTACCCCTATTTTACAGATGAGGAAACTGAGGAAAAAAGGTTAATTGATTTGCCCAAGATCACACAGCTCTGTGTCAGAAGCTAGAACTGAATGCAGATCTGCTGGACTCCAAGTCCAGGACTCTCTCTATTTTCCTACCTAACTGTCCTTAGATTTTATCTGACACATAATGTTTTATAACTCCCAAAGTATTTTACATAGATTATATCATTTAGTCTTCAACATAACCCTTTGAGGTAGATAGTATAGGTACTATCACTCCCATTTTAGATAAAAAAAACTGAGATTCAGAGTTGTACAGAGACTTACTCATTGTGTGGGAGAAAACACTGCAACTCAATGAGGGGATTTGATTTCATTAGAAAGATTTCCCAGGTGAGCCTTCTGATTACAGCATCCCGGGGGTCCCCACAACTAGATTCACCACCGAAAATTCCACTCAAAGTGGGTCATGTTAATAAGGATATGGGATATGAGTAGCTAGGTAGTGCAATGGACAGAGTACTAGATCTAGAGTAAGGAAGATCCAAGTTCAAATCTTGACTCAGACATTTACTAGCTGTCTGACTCTTGCCAAGTCACCTAGTTTGTCTGTCTCGGTTTCCTTATCTGTAAAAATGAGGAAAATACAGCACATGGCTCCCAGGGCTATGTGAGGATACAATGAGACAATATTTGCCAAGTACCATATAAATGCTAGCTAGCTACTATTACTATTGGGACAAAATTGAGCTTTAATTGGGTTACTAGTCAAGAAAACAGTTTTCGTTGTTCATCACTACTGATAGTAGTCATTCATTACTACCAATTTCTCGATAAGTAAAATTGATTTACAGCAGATGTAAAGTATAAGCTGTGAGTTGGTCACATACCTCCAGAACACCTGTAGTCATTGACTTCAGGACCTATCTTCTGATAATTGTAAACTAATGACAGTTTTTAGCTGTAATTAATAAAATCAGTCAAATAGCTACTACCATTACAATCTCCTCACCAGAATGTATGCACAGTTGCTTTCACTGAGCTCCAGTGGGGGATTATTGCCTCTGCCAAGTTGTTCAGGGGCTATGCCCTGGGGCCTATCCTGCAAAGCTGCAGTGCCCCCCTGTGTTATGTTTGTACCTGATATGGCTCAGTTGGGTTGTTAAACTAGAAGCAACCTTAGAGAGCTTCAAGTCTTCCAGGATGCCTCATCTTACAGCTAGGGAAACTGAGGTCCAGAAAGATAAAGTGATTTGTTTTGGTTCATACAGGTAGACCAAAGTAGATCTGGGACTGGAACCCAGGCACCCTGATACCCAATCCAGTATTCATTCTGTTATATGCTCCTTCTTTGGAGATCAGTAGGACTTTCAAATCAAATGAGATATTAACTTGGAATGATGATAGTGATGATGATGAACTTATGATTCTGTGTGGTGACATTCTTGCTTGGAAGGTGACAGTGTGCAGAAGTGAGGATAGCTAACCTATCACTCCAATCTATTTGGATAGTAATACTTTAGGTCTGGAGTCACTGGAGATTAATCAAAACTTAAAGAACCAGGACATTTCTGATCCTAGTTAGCTGTTGTGTATTGGGTTTCCTTTTGGCACAGATGGCAGAAAATAGAAAACGATCCCTGACAATAAGATACTGACTCAAGAAGGAAGGATGAAAGTTGACTTGAATGCTTCTCAAGATCAGTGATTTCACTTGTAGTATTTGGAGTTCTTTCTCACATGTGACCCCCCAGAAATGTTATACCAGTTTGGGATGTGAGTTACTGCATGAGGGATCACTCAAAACCATGGCTAACAAACCCAAAGTTTACCAGTCAGCCAGATGACACTTTAGCTCAAAACAAACCGTATTTAACCAAGTAGCACAGAGAACAGAAGGTCAAGGAAAGCTCTCTCTCATGCACACATGGGTGTACTCTCCTAAGGTGATCATATAACATCTGGGAAGGATGCTCATGCACAGAACATGTGTAACCAGGGTATAAACATGAAAAGCTCCCATTTAAGAAACAAATGTAATCAGGGAACATATGTGAAGGAATATATACCAGGAATTCGTGACTAGGGCTACTCATATCTCTGAGACTTTCCTCTGGTGATGTCATTACAATGCTTTCTGATGGGCATTGTGTCTGCTCTTCATAGGGACTGTCATCTCTAGGCGTCATCATCTCATCAAATTAACCCCACTGAGTTCTCTGGTCACTGAGAAACTTTCTTTGCTACCTTTCCCATGATTTTTACTCTAAAGAACCATTTGCTGGATCTCTGTTCCCAACTAATAAGACAGTGGTGTAAAACTCACATAGAAATGGGGGCCATAAAATTGTACATAAGGATCCTTGTTGGCTGCATATTGAATTAGTTTTAAAATATAATATGATTTAGGTTTTATTATATTTTTATTTATTTGGTTTGCTATTTCCTGATTACATTTTAATTTGGTTTGGGCTATACTTGGAAGTGTTGTGGACTGCATGCAACCTGTGGGCTACATATCTGACACCTCTATGCTAAGGTACTCAATAAAGCCTCTCCTTAATGAGACAGGATGAGAACTTTTCGTGCAAAGCCTTTGGGGCTATGGGCCACCATATCTAATGAAGGGGAGTCAACAAAAATTAGGCACCGAGCTAAGACTAAACCTATACTTTTGACTATCCGTTCCTGGCACTGATTGAAATCTGTTGTCTCAGATAATTATTTGCTTTAGGATTAGAAAAGTCCTTGTAATTCCCATTTAACCATTGGCGAAGATCCTGTGCTCCTCAAAACACTTTCAGGGGCACTGGAAAAACAAGAAGTCATTAGGAGTTATGCAGGGTCTGTCTCTCTGCACTTCAACATGTATAATCCCAACACTGATGGCTATCACAATCTCTCCATGTCTTAACAGATGATTTCATGAATCATTGTGACAAAACAGAACAAAGCAAAACCCTGTTATTATCCTTCTATGGATGAATCTCTCCAAGTTTAACCAGACTGATCCTTGTACTGTTGGCTACAGAATCATAGAGCTTGTTTTGATGTACAATGTTCTAGTATTCCACTAATAATACCCTTTGAGAATTCAGGGTCACCTGCACACTATGATGGAGGCCTTCAAGAAAAGATGGGAGAATCTCTCTCTCTCTCTCTCTCTCTCTCTCTCTCTCTCTCTCTCTCTCCCTCTCTCTCTCTCTCTCTCTCACACACACACACACACACACACACACACACTCACACACACACACTCACACACACACACACTCACACGCACACACTCACACACACACACACTCTCACACACACATACCTGGAAACTGAGGACTTATGTTCACAAGCTGAAGAAATACTCGAGTAATTGGAAATGCAATGGTTTCATGGAGGGAAATAGTGTATAACAGAGACAGGATTGAACTTGAAGTCAGAGGAGACTTTTTCATTCAAATGCTGCAGTAGACACTTATTAGATCTGCAAACAGACATTCTTTTAACTTCCCTGAGTCTCAGTTTTCTAATCTGAAAAATAAAGTTAATATCAATAACATTTGCTCCATGAAATTATAGTGAAAAACAAATAAGATACTCTAGGTAAAGTGGTGTATAAATTTTAGTTGTTTTTATTATTATTTTAACTATTAAATTATATTAACTGTATTTAACTATTGAGGACCTCAGCGGGAGAGCTGGATTTTCAACAGCTCTAGAATTCAGAGAGGCAGATGGCACAGCTTGGTAAAGTATTTAGTCATAGGGTTGAATTTAGAAATTCCTGGCTATCTGGTATACCAGGAGCTGGAAAGTGCTATTGTTTAAGACTATCAATAGTCACTCTGTAAAAATATTTAATAAAAATGACTGGCTGATTAAATGATTTATTCATTTGGTATAAATAAAAAAGAATTAAATAAATTAAAATGAATTAAGAAGAATAAAAACATTTATTGTTTATTACATGCTATTGCATCATGTCACGGGTGGGGAACCTGTGGCCTCGAGGCCATGTGTGGTCCTCTGGGTCTTCAAGTGCAGCCCTTTGACTAAATCCAAACTCCACAGAACAAATTCCTTTAATAAAAGGCCACATGTGATCTCAAGACCACAGGGTTCCTACCCCTGTCAGCTATACAGATGCAAAAACAAATGTCAGACACTATCATCCAAGAGCTAATATTCTAATAAAGAAAGATGGCAACTGAAAAGGGATCTAGAGGGGAAACATGGGGTGGAAGGGAAGGAGAAAAGCATAGTAGCATGACTTGGGGATGGTCAGGAAGTGCATAGGAAGTTTGAAACCAGGTCAGATGAGGTGAAAGCTCCTCAGTCAGAGCCCAGGGACCTTGGGTTATGGCTGGAATATACAGAGTGACAGTGGGAGACAGTGTTTGGTTTTCCTATTCTCTCTTTGTGTTATCTTTGTGGCATGTGGGAGGTTCAAGGGTATCTATTTTAGCCGGGGTCAAGGCTTCTGATGCTCCAAAGGCTGCACAGTATGCACCATAATTGGTGAAAGAAAGATATAGTAAGATCCAGCCAACACTAACCTACAAATTGAGATTAGATGAGCTTAGTGCTGATTTCCCATTTCTAGAAAAAGATCTTACAATCAACATATACTTACCTTCTTCTGTCTGTCTTCATCCTTTGTTTTTGAAGAAGACAATGACATCAGAGAAATGATGACATGGCTTGCACTTGACTTTGTTTTGAGTGAGGGAGGGCTGTGCAAGGTCACCAACCTGACTTCTCTTCCAGAGTCATCTGAATCCAGTGACCAGATATTCATCAGGATGACTGAAGATGACCCAGGATGCAGTGGGAAACCTTGGCCTATTAAAGTACTCACTTAGAGTGAGGTAAGGCCATTCAGTGAATAATCCTCTCTAAGAAGTAATCAGGGAATAGCCCTTTAAGGAGCAAAAGAAAAAAGTAAATAAATCAAGCTGGGAGGGAAAGAGCCATAGTTATTGGTTTTTTATTATATATATATTCATTTTATTTATTTTTAGTGTTCTACAATTACTACCATAAAACTTAGATATTTTTCCCCCTACCTATTCCCCAATACCCCCTTCCCTTCTCAAGATGGCATACAATTCTACATAGGATCTACACATACATTCCTATTGAATACATTTTCACTATAGTCTTGCTGTGTAGAAGAACTAAAATAAATGGGAGAAATCATATAACAAACCAAAACATAATACACACACATAAAAAATGATCTGCTACATTCTGTGATTGAATTCCATAGTTCTTTCTCTAGATGTGGAAGGCATTTTGCCTTAGAAGATCATTAGGAATTTTAAAATTTTTTTATGTCCTTGCATTGCTATGAAGATTCAAGTCTACCAAAAAAAACTCTCACACACTGTGGTCATTACTGTGCACAAAGTTCTCTTGGTTTTGCTCCTTTCACTCAACATCAGATCATATAAGTCTTTCCAGGCCTCTCTGAAATATTCTCGTTCAACATTTCTTATAGTGCAATAGTATTCCATTGCATTCATATACCATAATTTATTCAACCATTCTCCAATTGATGAGCATCCCCTTGATTTCCAGTTTTTGGCCATTACAAAGAGTGCTGCTATAAATATTTTTGTACACATAGGACCCTTTCCCATTTTTATGATCTCTTGGGGATACAGTCCTAGAAGCAATATTTCTGGGTCAAAGGGTATGCACATTTTTGTAGCCCTTTGGGCATAGTTCCAAATTACTCTCCAGAATGGTTGGATGAGTTCACAGCTCGTTAGTGTTCCAACTCTCCCACATCCTCTCCAGCATTTATCATTTTCTTGTTCTGTCATGTTTGCCAATCTGATAGGTGTGATGTGGTACCTCAGAGTTGTT
>CM053769.1:184346505-184386505 GCA_028658325.1 Potorous gilbertii
CCTCTGAAAATTGCCTGTTCATATCCTTTGACCATTTATCAATTGGGGAATGACTTGTATGGTTGTACATTTGACTCAGTTCTCTATATATTTTAGAAATGAGGCCTTTATCCCCAAGATTAGCTGTAAAAATTCTTTCCCAACATACTACATCCCTCCAAATTTTGGTTGCATTTGATTTGGTTGTACAAAACCTTTTTAGTTTAATGTAATCAAAATTGTCCATCTTGCATCATGATGCTTTCTATCTCTTCTTTAGTCAAAAATTCTTCCCTTCTCCATAAATCTGATAAATATACTATTTCTTGCTCCTCCACTTTGTCCATGGTATCAATCTTTATACCTAAATCATGTACCCATTGGGACTTTATTCTTGTGTATGGTGTCAGGCTTTCGTCTATGCCTAGTTTTCTCCACACTGTTATCCAGTTTTCCCAGCAACTTTTGTTGAACAGTGAGTTCTTATCCCAGAAGCTGGGGTCCTTGGGTTTATCAAACAGGAGATTGCTATATTCATTGCCTACTGTGCCTTGAGTACCTAGACTATTCCACTTGTCTACCCTTCTGTTTCTTAGACAGTACTGAGTGGTTTTGATAACGGCTGCTTTATAAGACCGTTTGAGATTTGGTAGCACTAGGCCACCTTCCTTAGCATTTCTTCTCATTAGTCCCTTTGATATTCTGGACCTTTTGTTCTTCCAGATGAATTTTGATATTATTTTATCCAGCTCTAGAGGATAATTATCTGATAGTTTAATTGGTATGACACTAAATAAGTAAATTCATTTAGGCAGAATTGTCATTTTTATTTTATTGGCTTGGCCTACCCATGAGCAACTGATATTTTTCCACTTAGATCTGACTTTATTTGTGCAAAACACGTCTTGTAATTGTGCTCATATAGTCCCTGGGTTTGTTTTGGCAGGTAAACTCCTAAATATTTTATAGCGTCTATCCTAGCTTTAAATGGGATTTCTCTTTCTAAAAAATTTGGGGCGCTTCATGAACTTGCGTATCATCCTTGTGCAGGGGCCATGCTAATCTTCTCTGTGTCATTCCAATTTTAGTTTACGTGCTGCTGAAGCAAGCACAGTTATTGTTGATAATCACTCTGAAGCCAGGGGTGGAGTTTGGGCAGGGACCTATTGGTGTGCAATCTATGGATTTCAGAGTGCCCTGGGTTGAAGGTTTGGGAAAGGTGACAGAGAAAAAGAGACAGAAAGAAATCTAACCCCAAGTTAACTGGGTGTCCTCTGGCCATTGAAATTTACCTTCCATTGGAGAGGAGAAGGAAGCAGGGGGACTGAAGGGAGCAAATGAACTGAGGTACTCAGCTAGCTGGGTCCCCATTCAGGCAGCTCAGTCTACTCACAGTTCTGTGTTCATCCTTCGTTTTTGAAGAAGACCACAACATCAGAGAAATGATGACATGGCTTGCACTTGACTTTGTTTTGAGTGAGGGAGGCCTGTGTAAGGTCACCAGTCTGACTTTTCTCCTCCAGAGCCATCTGAATCCAGTGACCAGATATTCATCAGGATGATTGGAGAAGGCCCAGGATGCAATGAGAGACCTTGGCCTATTCAGGTACTCACGTAGAGTGAGGTAATGCCCATTCAGTGAATAGGCCTCTTTGAGAAGTAATCAGGGAATGGCCCTTTTAATAAGCAAAAACAAAAAAAAACTGGGAGGGAAAGAGCAACAGTTACTATTGATAATCACTCTGAAGTCAGGAGGGTCTGGAAAAGAGCCTTCTAAACACTTGACTTCATTATACAATATTTGGAAACACTTCCTGTTAAAAAGCTTCAAATTGGTGAATTCTTAATTAAATTCTTAATTAATTAAATTAAATTAAAAATTACCATGATTATTAAAGTGAGGCACTTCTTTGCTTTCTTCATCCCTGTCCCCTCCCCACACAGTTTATTCTTAAAGAGTTGCCATTCTTATAAGGTGAAAGTGCTGGCATTACTCTGAGAAAGCCAACTCCCCACTGGGAGAGAATCTGGCAATCATCTACTCATCCTTTAATTCAGCATTTACTTGTTATTTGGGAAAGTCAACATACACTGCATAACAATTAAGAAGCTTCCAGCTGGGTGGGATGGTTCATACATATCTCTGCTACTGGAAAAACTGTGACTGGTGGATTGCTTGAGTTCAGGAGTTCTGAGCTGCAGTGGAGCTAACTCAATCTGGTATCTGTACTAAGTCTGGTGTCAGCATGCTGAGCCTCAAGAGAGAGAACATTGAACTGGCCCAGGTCAGAAAACACATCAGATCAGAGCAAGAGAGGGAAGCAAGGGGTAGGAAGAGGAGAAGGAAAAGGTGATGGCGATGATGAAATTATTTTCGCTTATTTTAGTTTATTTTCAGAAGTTTCTGTCAACATTTTTTGGATCTTCATATGCTTTGTATAGAAATAACATTAGATGTAGAGGCCATATATCAAGGCTAACCCATGATAGCCCATATTTAGAATAATGAAACTTGAAAACCATGTTTGCAATAAAAAGGAAATGTACAGTAGAAAGCACTATCATTGTAATATATGGAGGAATTAATAAATAGCTAAAGTGAATTTAAGTCTGTTTCAAAATACTTTGTTTTAGAAATAGGAAGAAAAAATCTTTTCATTTTTTATATTTCAGATTTCATAGAAATAATTATTGTATCTATTATTCAGTTATATATCAACTTTGTATTTCAGAAACTGTATTCCTAGCCTTAGAAATTCACCTCCACAATATCTCTTCTCTCTTTCCTCTCCTTTCAATCTCTAGTCCTACCATCCTAGCATAGACTCTCATTACCATCTACCCAGCGTACGACTATACTCTCCTATTAAGATTTCCTGCCTTGGTTTTCTCTCAAAACCAAATCATTTAGCAGAATAATCTTTCTTATTTACAGATTCAAAGATGTCACACCTATTCTGAAAACTCTTCAGATTATAAAAATAACTATGAGATCTCAAGGTAGAGAGGTAGAATCTCATACTCATTTAATTATTAGGCTTTTGGATAGCATATGAATCATTCTGATGGACAAAGGATATTGAAGATGTGTATAATATGTGCTAGACTGCCTCACCATTACCTTACATTATTACCCTTAACCTAAGAGATTAAGAAAAATACATCATAGTCTCATTCTAGGTGAAACTGTGGATAGGGTGCTAGATCTGAGTTTAGGAAATCCTGAATTCAAATCTGTCTTTAAGTTTCTTACTAGCTGCATGATCTTGAGCAAGTTACTTTATCTCTACTTCAGTTTTTTCAGCCATAAAATGGCAATAGCAGTAAAATTTATTTCTCAGATTATTATGAGGATTAAATGAGCTAATATTTGTAAAGCACTTAGCTGCCTTCAGATTCTTATTAATTATAAGATCCTGGGCAAGTCACTTTATATTTATCTGCCTCAAGTTTTCCTGACTTCAAGGCTAGTTCCCTATCCATCATACCCCAGTGCCTCTCAGATGACATTGCTATGAAATCTGTAGATGACACTTTGTATTTGCAAGGATAACACTTTGCAGATTCTAGCCTGAATAGATATTTTTATTTTCATCTTGGGAATTTTGAGATGTGAAGCAAGGAATGTTGTATGACTGAATACTTTATGATGATAGTATTTATATTACACTTTAAGGTTTTTTAATCATTTTGCAAACATCTCATTTTATTGTCATAAGAGTCTTAGGAGGTAGATGCTATTGTTACTCCTATTTTATAGATGACAAAACTGAGGTAGCGAATAAATGACTTGCCCAGGGTCATCCAACCAGCAAATGTCACAGGTGGAATTTAGACACCAATGCTGTATTCACTGAGCCACCTTTTTATTTCATGGTACTGCTGCTTTGGACTAATAATACATGGGACTAATGCTTTTAATTTTATCATGCATTTATCTACTTAATTATGATGTTGAGGTTTGAGTTACTGAAAAAATATTCTGGATCTGGAAGAAATAGAAGTAGCTTGTGGGGGGTAGAAGATAGACAAAGTCAAGGAGTGCAAAGGAATAATTAACACCTGGACTGAGTTCACTTTCCCCTTCAATAGAGAAAGAGTGGAATTCTAGATAATTGACAGTTTCTTTGCCCTACGCTGGTGACTGCTAACAGGCTATCATGTCACTTGTGGACATACACAAATGAACTTAATTAGGAATATTATATATTTAAATGATATATTCAGTGATAATACAGAAAAATAATGTCTTTTTCCTGTTTATTAACTCTCCCTTTTTATTTCGTCAAATAAAGCAGTAATATTTATGCTTTCTGGAGGGCAAAGATTGTTTTTTGCTTTCTCATGGCATCCTCAGACCCTTGTACAATGTCTTGCCTTAGTGAATGTTTAACAAATGCTTGATAAATAGATGAATAAAATGAAAGAGAATATTATGTACATAAATACATATGTATTAAAGTTATAGCTATACAGATATATTTACATGTAGATATATTTACATATCTTGAATACTGGTACTTTCATTTTCTTGTACACTTTAGACAAACTTGTATGACACTTATGATCAGTGTTGCCATGGGGACATCTGATCCTTTTCAGCTTAGAGATTCTGATTCTCTGTATGAAAAAAAGCAGGTTTACTTGGGGGAGAAACAAGAAAGAGGAGATTTTTCTAAAGATTTGGAAGGGACGTTCCACTTTCTGTAGCTTTAGTGATTTAAGGCAAGTGCCATTAATTTGGTTGACTTTATGGTTTTCCTTTCTCATGGCACAAAGTCTACACTTATGATCTGTGACCATTACTAGTGCCGTAAGAAATGGAATATGGAAAAAACATGTTTTCTGAAGAATTAAAGCACCTCAAGAAAACACATACATGCAAATAACCATAGATATACATGTATGAGAAATTGATTCTTTAAGGCAAAAATGAAATTAGTCATGAGCCAAGTTCTAATACTTGCAAACTGGGAGTCTTTTAGTCTTCCCAAGTCTCAATTTACTTTCCTGCAAAATGGGCATATTAGTAAATAATTTATCCATTTTCTTAGACAGATTGTGAAGTAAGTACTTAGAAAACCTCATTAAAATGTGAGAAATGATAATGATGATGAAAAATGGAGAAGCATAATTTGTATGACCTCTAGGTCATGTAGGGATAAAAAGGAGATAGTAAAGGAACCAGCATTTAATAAGCACCTATTATGTTTCAAGTACTGTGCTAAGACATTTACAAATATGTCTTTTGATTCTTGAAACAGTCCTTCAAGGTAGATGGTCATTTTACAGTTGAGGAAACTGCGTTGGACAGAAGTTAAGTGAGCTTCCCAGGAGTTACACAGCTAATAAGTGTTTAAGGCAGAATTTGAACTCAGATCTTTCTCATTCCAGGCCTGGAGCTCTATCCACTCAACCAGTTAGCCATTTAGCTACGTAGATGATGAGACAGTTTGAATCAAACAGTTTTCTATTTCTGACACTGGGTGGTGCCATTTGTTTCAGAGAAGCTTGATAGCTGTACAGAGAAATCATAGCAAACAGGCAGTATCAACCAACTCTTGATGAATGTGGAACAATTGCTAGTCTTGCTTTTGTAACTTGGGAAGTACCCACACGTTAAGTTGTGTGAAGAAAAAAAAAATTAAACCACTAAGAATTCTTCAGCTCTATGATTACTTTATGAAAGAGGAGAAAATAATTTAATTTTTTAAATTTTAATTAATTAATTTTTAGTTTTCTGCATTTACTTCTATAAGATTTTGAGTTCTAAATTTGCTCCCCTTCCCTCTCTATCTCCCTCTCCAAGACAATGTGCAATCTGATATAGGCTATACTTGTACAATTATATTAAACATATTTCCACATTACTCATGTTGTAATGAAGAATTAAAACCAAAGGGGAAAAATCATGAGAAAGAAGAAACAAAAAAAGGGGGGACATTATATACTTCAATCTGCATTCAGACTCCATAGTCCTTTCTCTGGATGTGGATGGTGTTTTCCATCATGAGTCTTTCAAATTGTCTTAAATCCTTACATTGCTGAGAAGAGCTAAGTATATAAAAAATAATTTTCACAATATCACGCTGCTATTGGAAGGTGACTTTGGCCTTTAAACTCATTAAGATGGACTTGGTCAAGAGTTAGGCTGATTCACAGACTCTTATTCTGGTTGTCAGAATGATCAGTGTCAAAGCAACTGCTAGCACAAGCCTTGATTACTTGTTTAAACAATGATGTGGTAAACTTGCCATAAACATTTCTTGAATATTTTTCTGTACAGGCAAGATCTCATTAAATGTCGCTTGAACCATGCTTTAAAGGAAGCTAGGTATTCTACAAGGATGGCTAAGGAAGGATTGCATTCTAGACATGAAGCTGGGGGAGCTGCTTAGATTAATCTATGAAAACAAGAAATAGAATATCATTTTGATTAATAGCTTGTACTTCAGTCTTACTAAAATGAAAAATGTGTGAAAGGGAGTGGTCTGAAGTAAAATCAGAAGTTTGGTGGAAACCAGATTGGGTGGTGTTGGGTGGGGCAGAGTTGAATTTAATATCAAGCTAAGGGTTTTTTTTTTCCTAGAGACTGGAGGAAGTTATTAATTTTTTTTTAGCACAATGGTGCCATGGTAAAGTGTAATGTTTTAGGAATATATATTGGGCAGCTGTGTTAAGGATGGATTATAGAGGGGAGAGTCTGGATGCAGGAAAACCACTTATGAGGCTATTACAATAATTGAGAAAGGTGATAAGGACTTGAATTGGAATAGAGGCTATGTGAAAGAAGAGAAGGGGGTGGAAGTTTTGGAGACACAACTGATTGTACAAGTGAGTTGATAAACAATTGAGTTGTGGATGACTCCATGGTGGCAACTGGAAGGATGGTGGTGCCATCAACAAAAAAGGACAAGTTTGAAGTAAGGATAGGTTTTGTGGACTATATGATGAATTCCATTTTAGATATACTGAATTTGGGGTTCCTTAAGGATATCCAAGTAGAGAGGTACAGCAGGCAGTTGATAATATTGAATTAGAGTTCAGGAGAGAGATCAGGGCTAAGAATATTGATTTGGGAGTCACCTGCTTATGGATGATCATTCAAACAATGGATGCTAATTAGATCATCAGTTTAGAGAATATATAGAGAAAAAAATAGGAGGGCTTAGGTCAGAGCCTTGGGGACACACCTATAGTAGTCAGAGTAAGTATCACAGAAGGAGAGAGTATTCAACAAGAGATGATTGACAGTGGTCAATCTGTTCTGTCTGGTCACATGTATCAGCCTAAAGAGGATATTAAAAAATAACTATGAGATGCAGGGACCACTACCTCTTGTGGCAGCAGTGAGAGAGAGAGGAATTAGAGTTAAAAAATTTCAGGGCTAGAAGGGACCTCAACAGCCATCTGAGGAAGAAGGAAGCCCTATGATCGTATATTGGTCAATCACCCTCTGCTTGAGGGTCTCCAAGAAGGCACACGCTACTGTCTCTCAAGGCAGTTTATTCCACTTTCTCATACCTTTAATTATTAGAGAGATTTTCCTGATATCACGTCCTAAGGTACTCCTTTTTAAATTTCTACCCATTGCTCCTTGTGGTGCCCTTTGAGGCCAAATAGATTGTCTAACCTTCTAGCCCTTTGAGCACCTGAAGATAGCTTTCATGCTCTCACTGCTCTGCCCCCCTTTCTCTTCTCTAGGATAAGCATACCTCATATTTTCAAACCGTCCTTTTATAACATTGAATCAAGGTCCTTCGTCTTTCTGGCTGCCCTCCTCTGCGTAGCCTCCAGAAATAGGGCCTCCCTGAAGAGCCTCTTCCACAAACTTAATCTTTGTTGGCTTAAACAGGGGAACAGGAAGGGAATGAAAAATTAAATTCAGCTCTGTGGTTGGTTCCAATAGCTGTTGATATTGTTATTTAAGATCATCTTTGAAAAAGATCATCTCCAGATAAAACATACTTTCCAGAAAGTGGAATATTATTTTCCTCTTCAACTCATACATGTGGGAAACTTTTGTGCTTCCTGGAATTTCTATTAAAATTCTGGATTTTCCTTCAATAACTTTCAAACACCAACATTTCCATGAAGAGAATCCTTCTGCTTCACCTTGCCTTGCTCCTGATTTTTTTTAATGCCCAACCCACCTCTGGAAACATACCCCTCCCTTTTTTGTGACATACAGGAAAATATTTACCACAAGTTTTCTGTTAACACTGAAGTCCCCAAAATTTGCAAAGCAAGAGGGAGGTTAGGCACCTTGGTTCCCTATTCTCTTCTTTGTCTCAGTGAAGAGAAACCGGATGTGTTCATGTGATTGACAGGCAAAGGGGAACTTGTGAAAGTGACCATGCTGTACAAAAAGAAACCCATAACTCTCTAGGGCTTTCAGATGAAGTAGAGCTGCTAAGACAACTTGACTCTGGGGAGTATTTAGCAGACATGGAACCAAAGAAAATCAGGGAAGGTTACCTTGTGAAAAAGGTAGGTGCTAGCAACTGCCTCAAAAGACATCATGTTTCCAGCAGGGAATCTGAGGGAGATATCTGTGTTAGTTTTTATTTTTTAATCATTAATTAATTTTTTTAATCATTAAAATTTTTTTAATCATTTTATTTTTCATTGACCTAACCTGGGATTTCATCAGTGTAGGGGATCTCTCTTGGGATGCAAATTTCTTCCATAGAAGCAGATGACCAACTTGTCTGTAACTCATAGTCTTAGAGAGGCAATTAGGAATGATTGCTTTTAAGAAAGTTTAATGCTAAGCATTGAGTGGAGGTGGGTTAGAATAAAGGAGCATCCTAGCATGTGAAATGTTGAAGGTAGAGTCATTATTCACATGCAAAACTACTCAGACTTCGTGTTCATTTAAAAAATTTTTTTTAAATAATACTTTATTTCCCCCCCAATTACATGTATATAGATAATTTTAAACATGCATTTTTAAAAATTGAGTTTCAGGTTCTTTTCCTCCTTTCCTTTCCTGAGACTTAAGTGATTTGATGTAGGTTATACATGTGATTATACAAAACATATTTCCATATTATTCATATTGTGAAAGAAGACACAGATCAAGAAAGGAAAAAAACAAAAATAAAGAAAGTGAAAAATAGCATGCTTTAATTTGCATCCAGACTGTCAGTTTGCTTGCTGGAGGTGGATAGCATTTTCCATTATGAGTCCTTTGGAACTGTCTCGGATGTTGTTGAGACTAGCTAAGTCATTCACAGTTGATCATTGTACAATATCTGCAGAAATTTTTTAAAGTTTTTTTTTTGAAGAGAGAAGATATAAAGTTAATAAAGTGGAGAATGAAAACAAAATGATTACTGATAAAGATAGTGATAGCCTACTTTCCTAGTATCTTAATGCTGACATGTTTATAGAATAACATAATTTTAAAATTTTATTTTTTAGAGGCTTCATCTTGAATCTTGTCTTGTGTGAACTTGGGCACATTGCTTAGAGTCTGTCTCATTTTTTTCATATGAAATGATAAGGCTGAACTATGATCTCTGAGGTTTCTTTGAACACTAAATCTTGTGATTCTATGATCTTTTGCTCAACATAATTGGTTCACCATGTATGTGAGGTAGCAGGAGTTCCATTTTGCAGATTAGAATACTGAGCTACCAAGAAAGAGATGACTTTCCTAAATATACATGAACTAACTGTGATGAAGCTTGGAAAGACCATCTAACATTAGCCCCTTTTTGCCCCGCTGAATTGTGGTGTTGGGCTTGTCCCCAGAGTCATTCTGAAACTCTCTTACCAAAATGTTCACTGGAAGGGCTGAGCTTAGTTTGCATTCTGTGAAAAATACCTTCATAAATAGATAGGCAAATATTGTCCTTTTATGTGAGGTCAGTGTTCCACTGCACCAAAAGGAAAAAGGAGAGTTTGTCTCATTGGTTTAGCTCATATTCTTTCAGAAGAGGTCTTTATAAAGGGGTGCCTCACTAAAACCAACCGACTCCCTTTGGATTCACAGAATTTTAGATCTGAAAGGGATTATAGAGATCATTTAGATCAATCTCTCCATTCCACAGATAAGGTAGTTGAAACCCAGAAAAGTGAAGGGACTTAGCCAAGGTCACACAGTAAATTAATGGCAGAGCTGAAATAAGAATCCAGGTTTCCTGGATTTAAGGTCAGTTTTCCCATGGCCACACAGGCCTTTATGAACATGTTTTAACAGTTCATAGGATAGTACTATCCTAGAAGTTAGAAACCTTGGGTACCGATGAATGAATGGTACAACTGTGCATGCAGGGTATATCTTACAGCATTCCTAAAGAAAGCTAAAAGGCCATTTGCCTTTCAAAATGCAACAACCCTCTCTTGTAAATGGTAGTAATGGATGTATGTCTTAGTTTTTTATTCTTGTGTAGCTAGGCCAAGAGGCAATGACAGTTAGTGGACTGAGAACTAGCCTTTGAGTTGTTGTTGAGTCATTTCAGTCATGTCCAACTCTCTGTGACTCTCCATAATCCTGGCAATGATACTGGAGTGGTTAGACATTTCCTTCTCCAGCTAATTTTAGATAAGAAAACTGAGGCAAAAAGGGTTGAGTGACTTGTCCAGGGTCACACAGCTAGCAAGTACTTGAGGTTGTTTTTGAACTTAGGTTCTGCTGACCCCAGGGTCAGAACTCTATCCACAGCCCCACCTAGCTGAGTGAGACTAGGGTTTGAGACCTGGGTTCAAATCCCATCTCTGGCACTCACTAGTTATGGAATCCCTGGATAATCTGTGTGCCTCAAGCAACTCCCTAGGATGTAGTACTAAATTAGATTTGGTGGAAGGTGGAGTTCCCCATGCTGATGAAATCAAGGAGGCTCCCATTTTTATGTAAACAGGTCACAGCCCTCCCTCACTCAAAGCAAAGTCACATGCAAGTCATGTCATCATTTCTCTGATGGCATGGTCTTCTTGGGCAACGAAGGATGAACACAAACAGGCCACAGAGGCTTGGGAACTACCTTTTTAATTTTTTAAAAAAGCTTTTCTCTAAGGAGAGCTAAAAAGAATCAGAAATTATGAAATTGTCATTAGAGAAAAAATATTGACATTAACTCAAAAAATAAGTTAATATATGAATAAACATATAGCGCATATGAAGATGGAAGAACATATTCTTTGGTTATAGAATTGTTCATTTAGATAATTAACCGGGGTAAAAAAATCAAACCAATACAGATAAACCTTCCACTGGGACACATAAAGACCAATCTTTAAAAAGTATCTAAGAGTAATAAATGGTGGAACTTATCTCATGGGATTTAGAGATGGAAATTATCTTAGAGATTATTTCATCCAGTCCACTCATTTTATTTTCATTATATTTAGGTTCATTCTCAAGGTCATCTAGATAGAAAACAGTAGAGCAGAGATATGAGTCCATATGTTCTGACCCTAAATTAATATTAGCACAATTTATATCTTCCCACAGTTTGGACTCATGTAAACTTCCTTTGTTACTAATATAAGGAGTTCCTCCAGTTTTTATTTTGCATTTCCTGTAATCTGTACTCATTTCTTAGAAATCCTGAGTGAGAATCTTCACAGTTTAATACATTAATCCTGAAGGGAAACAGTTTCCAACTTAGGTGTATAAACTTCTTCATATTCTTCTTCTTCTTCTTCTTTTCTCCTCCTCCTCCTCCTTCTTCTTCTGTTGCTTCTTGCTGCAATCTCTAATGCAGAGGTTCTCACCCTCAGTGTTTACAAGTTATTAACACTATCTCCTGATAAAGTCAGTGGTCAAGAACTCTGTCTACTTCTGAGAATGTTCTATCATTTCTCCAGTATCTCTAAGCAGCAGTGTGGTGTAGTGGATATAGCTCTTCTCTTGGGGTTAGGAAGACCTGGGTTCAAATCTCATCTCAAGTCCTTTCTTAGATGTATGACTCCAGACAAATTACAACCACTGTGATCGTCAATCTTTTCATCTGTAAAAATGAAAGTTGGACTAGATGATCTTTAAGGTCTTACTCTCTGATCCTACAACTTTTGCTGTACTTCTTATATAATTTAAATTCTCTGACAAGATTTTAATTAGTTTTCTTCAATTTACACTTTTTCTATTTGGAGACAGGTTAAACTTGTTATTCAATGCAGTTGGGTGGAGATGGAAAGGATAGCTTTCTCTGATTTTCTTAGTGAGATAGTCCCTTGTCCATCTAGTTTCCTAAGCTCCAGTATGCAAAGATGCTCTGAACAGAAGGATTGCCCTGGAGAAGGGGAAAAATTATTTTTACATACATATAAAGGAGTGCAGGTGTACCAGCAGAAGTTTGTTGCTTGCAGCATCATTGACATTTTGTTTTCCACTTTATTTCTGTGCAAAATATTTTCCCCTTATTATGAAGTGCAGGTTCCCTTATTTCTGTTGCCTGACTGATAATCTCACAGTTGCTTGGGGTTTCTGGGAAGGAAGGCAAACACATCAATTTGTCATTTAGAAGTTTTGTCCTTCTATGAATAGAGTGTTTCAGAACTTTCTTGCCGATAGATTGCAGTCTTGTCACTTGTGATTTAAACTTTACCTATCTAATCTAGCCAAGTGAAAGACCCAATGAAATCTCAATATGGCATATTGACAACCATTGCCAGGCTTTGGCAAATTTCTGAAGTGGATGAAATTTATTTCCATTTCTTCCAGCCTCCCCTTTCTATGTATTTTCCCTTTGTAGTCTCTCCAGCTTTCCTCAACACACACCTTTTCTTGCTTGACCCTTTCCCTCAGATTCTTAATCTTGTCCTTCCCCATATTTCATTATCCCATGAAATTAATACACATCATAGCAGTTGCACGAATTCCAGGGTTGGGAAGTAGAAAACATAAGAGTTAACTCCCATTCTACTTCAGACTCCCTGCTACTACTGTTTGTTTCTCTCCCTCTCTCTCTCTTTCTCTCTCTCTATTTCTCTCTCTCTCTCCCTCTGTTTCCCTCTCTCCCTCTCCCTTTCTCTCTCCCTCCCTTCCTCTGTACTTCCCTTTCCCTCTCCTAATTCTTGGCTACTCAAGAAAATAGTTCCAACTGCTTGAAAATATAATTAGTCTCATGATAATGAGCTCTCTTCCTTTAGGAAACCAAGCCTGACTCAGTATCTAAGACTCATGTACTCACTCACAATGGGCATGCAATTGCATAGGATCTGGCTTGAAATAGCAGGAAAATCCCCTCTTCACACCCCCCCACCCTGCCCTTCCACCCTTATGCCAACTTCCACATAATTGCTTTGGATGACTCTGAGATGAGAATTTGATCCAGTCATACATCAGTCTGGAGATAGAGTTCTAAGGAAAAGACATCTTATTGGATCATATAATGCTGAGGAGAAACAGTGGGATGTTGTAAATAGTGAGGTGGCCTCAGAATCAGGAATTAATTAATTAATTAAGCATTTCTGGTGATATAAGAATGAAAGTTAAATTGTTCCTACCCTATAGAAACTTACACATTTTAAAATGTACATTCTAATGAAGAAAATAACGTGTATATACGTATACAAACATATATGTGGGAGTTAAGAGATTTTTTCATGAAACCTATGCGTATATATTTATATATGTATATATGTGTGTGTATGTGTATATCTATCTATCTATCTATCTATCTACGTACGTGTGTGTGTTTGTGTATCTATCTGGTAACTCTCTGAGTCTGTAACATGCAAAGCTTCTGTCAATATGCATTGGTAGATGGTGTTTTATTAATGAAAGTTCTCTATACAAGTGAAATCACAGGTCCCCCCTCACCTCTCCTCCTCCCCACAAAGAAAAGAAAGCTGAGGAGGCAATTCTTAAGGAAGATTATTGTAGAAACCAAACTACTGGGAGAATCTATAGCATTAGATATCATAGAATTTCAGGTTTGGAAGGGACTTCAGAGGCCATATAGCACAATCCATTCCTGAAAAAGAATCCTATCTACAATTAAGTTTTGATCAAAGACCTTCTGGAACGGAGATAAAAGATGACCCATTTCAGTATTAGCCAGCTCTGACTCTTTCTCCTTACTATCCTTACTATTTCCTAATAAGGCTCAGTGTCCCTCTATGAAACTTCCATTAATTGCATCTAGTTCTGTCCCCAAAAGTAAGCAGAAGAAGTTGAATCACTCTTCTCTAGAACAGTCCCTCAAATACTTTACCATAGCCCCTTCCTTCAAGAATTTTCTTCTCCAGATTATAAACCTGCCTTCAGCTGAACCTCTGATGACCTGATCTTAGAGTCCTTTATTACTATGATATTTACCTTCCCCTAGATCAGGAGTTTTTAACTTAAGGTCCCTGAGTTTGTTTAAAAAATTTTTGTATAGCTATATTTCAATGAAATTAGTTTCCTTGGTAATGTTATTTACTTTTTTAAATGCACTTTAAAATGTCATTCTGAGAAAGGGTCCACAGCCATCATCAGGGATCTATGATATTAAAGTCTAAGAACTTCTGTTCTTCTTCTACATACTCTCACCTTATCAATTTCCTTCTTAAAATATGGCATCCAGAACTAAACATAATAAACTAGGTGAGGTCTGACTAGGGCAGAATACAGAAGATTATTTTCCTCATTCTGGACATGAGTGCAGCATAAAATTAAATTAGCATTTTTGCTTGCTTTATCACACAGTTGACTGATATTAAGATTGTAGTCTTCTAAAACCTATAGATCTTTTCCTCATAGCTTTCTATCCATACTTCCCCATCTAGTACTTTCAAATATATTATAAGCCCTTGGTAAAACACTTATTGATGATGATGAAGATATGTATGTAAATATGTGTATTTATAATAGCAACCAGGAAAGTTTGTATTATCTAAGATCCTATTTATTACAGGCACATCTCAATTTACTGGTTGCTTGAAGGAATTAAAACTACTTCTAAAGGCCCTAAGTTAGAGAAGCTACTTAACTCTTGGACAAATCAGACTCTTGTAGCATAATAGAAAAAGCACACAACTAGGAATCAGGAAATGTTCCAGGTAGTACTAGCTCAGTTGAAAACTAGTTACATGACCTTTTGGCAAGTCACTTAGCCTGCCTAGGTCTCCTAAGGTTCTCTCATCTGTAAAATGATAAGACTGGATTAGGTATTCTCTAAAATTCTCTGATTTCACCAGAAATCCATTTAAACAAATTACCTTCTCTCATCAATCAACTAACCCATCAACAGACACTTATTAAAGACCTATTATGTATTGGCACTTTGCTAGGCATTGGGGATGCGAAAATAAAAATGAAATGGTCCCTACTTTCAACCAGAATATACAGTTATTCCTTCTGCTTTGTGACTTTCCCCATCCCAGTTTTGATATATCGCTGATTAGCGTAAGAAATTAAATGAGAATTTTTGAGGAGTTTTACACAAGCCACAGACAATACATGAAGGTCAACAGAAAAATTTTAGAAACTCAGAACTGCATAAAATATAGGTATAGTATTGTATAATATCAGCATATTTTATCTCTTAATATCATAATAATTCCAACTTCTCTGGCACAAAGGAGAACCAAAAAGTTTTATGTGTATTTTCTAGATCATGGGGGCACCATTCCCTAACACCCACGATGTGGAAGGGATAACTGTCTTTGATGGGTGGAGCATGAACACATAATGTATGAAATAAATACAAAATAGGCATAAGGAAATTGGGGGAGGGGAGATTAGGAAGGGATTTATGTTGAAGGTGACACATGCTTATCATGGAAAGAAATTAGAAATTCTAAGTGGAGAAGGTAAGAATGAAGGACATTCCAGATGCTGGAGTTAGCCAGTGCAAATGAAGGGATATAGACAGTGAAGCGATACATATAAGGAGCAATTAAAAAGTCATGTTGACTGAACTATAGCTATTCTGAGAGAAGTAAAATATATGACCAGAATAATGAGATGGATCCAGTTGTGAAGGGCTTTAAATGATGAACAGGCAAAACATTTCTTCCTACAGATGTTGAGGAAACACTGGAGTTCAGATTAAGGGAATAAGGGAGATGACTAGACCTGAGTTTCAGGAAAATCACTCTGGCAGGATGGGCTGGAGTAATGAGATAGGAAGACCAGTTAGACAGCTATTGCAACAGTCTGATGGAGAGTTAACGAAAATTTGAATTATGCTGGTAGTTGTGTGAGTAGAGAGAAAAGAGAGGCATAACATATTAAAGCATTTGGCAATTCTTAAAGTGCTCTCTCTATGCTAGGTTATTATGGTAAAAATGACATGATTTGGCAGCTGATTGGATGTGTGGGGTGAGTAATAGTGAGGAATTGACTGTTACACCTAAATTGTAAACATAGATGACTAGAAGTATGGCAGTCTAACATACTATATAACCTGATCCCAAACTCATAATTTAGCTCCACTTCTTCGCCGCCCCCCCCAAAAGTTATAAACCTTTGACAATTCAACAAAACAGCGTAAGTGAATGATGGCAATTGAGCCTGAATTTGAGGACTTTAATAGTTTACTATTTGTTAAAAGAAGGGTAAGGAGTGCATTTTAGGTTGATCTCAACTTTGTGGTCCTTTTAAAGTTACTTGTATTTATACAGTGGTAATAATTTTGTGCTTTGCTCTCTTCACCCTTCATTTATGACATCATATAATAGTCATTCCTTATGACATAAAGTCATTTAGTTAAGCTTATTTTACCAGTGGAGTCCAAAGCAAGATAGCAAAGTTGATTAATTTCATAGTCAAAGGAACTGACTCCCCATGAACAAGTCCCTTACTCTCTCAGTGTCCCAGGCAACTCTGTAAGATTACACATTGCCATTCCCTATCTCTGAAGGGAGTTTCCGTAACAGGAAGTTACCATACTTACAAAATCACAGGTCTGGGGGAAAAAATTTTGTGGGCAACATGTGCCTAGTTCATGATCAGATCACCATTTCTGGATACAAGCACTATATATCACATATTTTCACCTGTTTTCTCATTTGTAAAATCAAAAGGTTAGATCAAATGATCCAAAAACTTCCTGTTCTAATAATCTAAGATTCAAATTTCAAATGAACACACATTTATTAAGGGCAAGGTAGAGAAGTGTGCAGAGCACATTGCCAGGCACTGAGGGAGATAGAATTTTGAGATTTAGAAACGATCCTTGCCCTCATTGAACTTGTAATCTAGCAAAGAGATATGACATATAGATAAATAACTCTAATACAAAGTAATACATGACAGTTGTTTAAGAAGGGTATAAAATGTTATAATGGTTATATGTGTGTGTGTGTGTGTGTGTGTGTGTGTGTATGTTTGTATCTCTGTGTAATAGAGATATATACATATAATTGTTGGTGAGTTAACATGAACAGATAGGGGACACAATGGATAGAGTACTGGGGTTAAAATCAGGAAAACTAATATTTGTGAGTTCAAATGTAGCCTCAGACACTTACTATTTGTAGGACCCTGGGCAAGTCATTTAACCTTGTTGCCTCAGTTTGCTCATCTGTAAAATGAACTGAAGAAGGAAATGACAAGCAATTTATCTGCCAAGAAATCCTCAAATGGGATCATGGAGAGTTGGACATGACTGAAGCAACTTAACATCAGCAAAATAATTCTTAATAATAAACAATATAATTCAGGGGGAGGAAGATGAAGGAAGATTTCCTGTAAGGAAGTAACATTTGAATTGGACTCAATTTAATCATGTTAATTTTGCCATATGTAGACAACCCCTCTCCCTTCTGTATCAAATCTTAATAAGATGAACATGGTGGAGACTCCCATTTCCTATGCAACCTTCTTGTTCTGTTTTCCTTTGTATAGTGAAATATTCATGTTTCTTGATGTTTGTCAAGTTCATAATCATAAAAATAAATGGATATATAGGAATTCAACAGGTGGGGAGGGGACAGAGAAGAGGCTATTCATTTAGTCTGATATTAAGTGAGGCTATCTGACTATCATGCCAAGAGAGAAAAGTAAATATTTATTGACTTTTTTTGTAGTAACTAGATGCAATGCAACGTATTGGATGAGGGATGTCATTGTTATAAAATGTATTTATCTTGTTTACATTTTAAAGTTGTTTGCATAAACAACTACCCTATTGTGCAAGTGGCATTTTTATATAGGAACTCCATGCTATTCTCAGATAAGTAACAGAATCTGATAGGAACTCAGTGTTATCTGAATTGTATGGCTTGTATGACATGAATATCATGGTTGAGTTAATATGCAAAGAATGCAAGTTCATTTTTCATTTCCCTACTCAAAGCCCTCCCTAAAATATAAATGAGAAAGAGGGACTTTCTTGCTTCTAAAAAAACCTGTCATCTCATTGCTGAGGTAGCAAAAAGCATCTAAATGAAAAAGTCCTTTCTAGGTTGTTGGTCTCAATCACAGTTGTCCCCAAACTCATGCTAAGATAAAATAGGATCATGATTCATTTTACTGTAGTTGGCATATTAACCTATGTCCCTTTACATACAGGTCCATGAGAGAAGGTTGATGAAAGAGGGAAGTTAGGTTATCCTTAGCAGGTACAGAACCTGGGGAAATCATATTCTATAACTTATTCCTTGAGTTCTAGCTCAGTTAAAATAAATGACAATTGCACAAGCCATCAATGAATTTCCTAAGAAAAAGTCTCCAAGGCCAGATGAATTTGCAAGTGAATTCTATCAAATATTTAAAGAACAATCAATTCCAATGCTATAGAAACTGTTTGAGAAGATAGGCAAAGAAGGAATTCTACCACATTCTTTTTATAATGCAAATGTGGTGCTGATACCTAAACCAGGAAGAGCCAAAACAGAAAAAGAAAATTATAGAACAATTTCCCTCATGAATATAGAGGCAAAAATTTTAGATAAAATATTTGCAAAGAGATCATAGCAACTTATCTCTATGACCAGGTTGGAGTTATACCAGGAATGTGAGGCTATTTCAATATTAGGAAAACTATCAGCATAACTAACCATATTAACAACAAAACCTACAGAAATCATATGATTATCTCAGCAGATGCAGAAAAAAATTTGACAAAATACAACATTCATTCATATTAAAAACAATAGAGAGCATAGGAATAAATGGAGTCTTCCTTAAAATGAAAGGTAACATCTATCAAAAACTATCAGCAAGCATTATATATAATGGGATAAGCTAGAAGCATTTCCAATAAGATTGGGGGTAAAACAAGGATGTCCATTATCATCACTCTTACTCAATATTGTACTAGAAATGTTAGCTTTAGCAATAAAGGAAGAAAAAGAAATTCAAGGAATTAGAATAGGCAAAGAAGAAATAAAGCGATCACTCTTTGCAGCTGATATGATGGCATGCTTAGAGAATCAAGTAAAAAATTACTTGAAATAATAAACAAATTTAGCAAAGTTACAGGATATAAATAAGCCCACATAAACATCAACATTTCTATATGTTACTAACAAAAGCCAACAGCTAGAGAGAGAAAAAATAATTCCATTTAAAGTTACTGTAGACATTATAAAATATTGGGGAGTCTACCTGCCAAAACAAACCCAAGAACTATCTGAACAAAGTTACAAAACACTTTTTTTTTGTTATTTTCTTCCAAAGAGATTTGAGTTTTATTTTATTTATTTATTTTTAAATTTTTAATGTTCTACAATCACTACCATAAAACTTAGATCTTTCCCCCCTACCTACCCACCACCACACCCCTCCCTCCCCAAGATGGCATACAATTCTATATAGGATCTACACATACCTTCCTATTGAATATGTTTTCACTATAGTCATACTGTGTAGAAAAACTAAAATAAATGGAAGAAATCATATAACAAATCAAAATATAATCCACACACACACACACACAAACAAACAAATCATCTGCTACATTCTGCAAATGAATTCCATAGTACTTTCTGAGTGTGGAAGGCATTTTGCTTTAGAAGACCATTGGAAATTTTTTTTTTTAAAGTTCTTGTGTTGTTAAGAAGTTCCAAGTCTACCAGAAAAAACTCTCACACACTTTGGTTGTTGCTGCGCACAAAGTTCTCCTGGTTCTGCTCCTTTCTCTCAGCATCAGATCATATAAGTCCTTCCAGGCCTCTCTGAAGTCTTCTTGTTCATCATTTCTTATAGTGCAATAGTACTCCATTACATTCATATCCCATAATTTATTCAGTCATTCCCCAATTGATGGGCATCCCCTTGATTTCCAGTTTTTGGCAACTACAAAGAGTGTCACTATAAATATTTTTGTACATGTGGGACCCTTTCCCATATTTATGATCTCTTGGGGATACAGTCCTAGAAGTGACATTGCTGGATCAAAGGGTATGCACATTTTTGTAGACCTTTGGGCATAGTTCCAAACCACTCTCCAGAATGGTTGGATGAGTTCACAGCTCCACCAACAATGAATTAGTGTTCCTACAAAACACTTTTCACATAAATAAAATCAGATCTAAATGGTTGGAAAAATATCAGTTGCTCATGGGGGGCCAAGCTAAGAAAATAAAAATGAAAATTCTACCTAAATTAACTTACTTATTCAGTGCCATATCAAACTACCAAAAAATTATTTAATAAAGCTAGAAAAAAGAGTAACAAAATTCATCTGAAGAACATAAGGTCCAGAATATTGAAAAAAAAATTCAAGAAAATGTACCAGATCTTAAGTTGTATTATAAAGCAGTGATCATTAAAACCACTTGATACTGACTAAGAAATAGAGCAATAGATCAGTGGAATAGGTTAGGAATGCAAGACACAATAATCAATGACTATAGTAATTTACTATTTGATAAATCAAAAGATGCCAGTTTCTGAAATGAGAACTCACTATTTGACAAAAACTGTTAGGAAAACTGGAAAATGGTATGGCAGAAACTGGGCATAGACCAACATCTTACACCCTATACCAAGATAAAGTCAAAATGGGTACATGGGTTAGATATAAATGCTGATACTATAAGCAAATTAGGAGAGCAAGGAATCTATCAGACTGATGGAAAAGGAAAGAATTTATGATGAAACAAGACAGAGAAGATTATGAAATGCAAAATGGATGATTTTGATCACATTAAATTTTTACAGCTAGTGTCTCTGATAGAGGCCTCATTTCTAAAATATATAGAGAATTGAGTCAAATTTATAAGGATACAAGTCATTCCCCAATTGATAAATGGTCAAAAGGATATGAATAGGCAGTTTTCAGAGGAAGAAATTAAAGCTATCTCTAGCCATATAAAAAAAATGCTCTATATCACTATTGATTAGAGAAATGAAAATCAAAACAACACATCACACCCAGGATCTACATGAACACAATTATGAAACATTTTTCCCACAAATAAAGTCAGATCTCAATGATTAGAAAAATATCAATTGCTCATGGGTAGCCCAAGCTAAGATAATAAAAATGACAATTCTACCTAAATTAATTTACTTATTCAGTGCCGTAGCAATCAAACTACCAAAAAATTATTTAATATAGCTAGAAAAAAACAGTAACAAAATTCATTTAACCTGACAGAATAGGGAAATGATAAATATTGGAGAAGATGTGAGAAAATTGGAACACTAATTGGAACACAACATTGTTGGTGGACCTGTGAATGGATCCAACCATTTTGGGAGCAATTTGGAACTATACCCAAAGGGCTATAAAACTGCATACACTTTGACCCAGTCATACCACTTCTAGGTCTGTGTCCCAAAGAGTCATGAAAACAGAAAAAGGACCCACATGTACAAAAATATTTATAGCAGCTCTTTTTGTGGTGGCCAAGAACTGGCAACTGGGGAATGGCTGAACAAATTGTGGTATATGAATGCAATGGGATATTTTTATGCTATAAGAGTGATGAGCAGGTGGGCTTCAGAAAAACCTGGAAATTCTTATGTGAACTGATGTTGAGTGAAATGAGCAGAACCAGGAGAACATTATACATAATAACAGCCTCTTCTCAGCAATGCAAGGATCTAAGACAACTCCAAAAGACTCACAATGGAAGATTCCATCCACATCCAAAGAAAGAGCTTTGAGTCTGAATGCAGATGGAAGCATACTATTTGCTCTCCTTTTCTTTTCTTTTCTTTTGTTTCTTCTTGTGGTTCCTCTAATTAGTTTTAATTCTTCTTTAAATCATGATTAATGTGAAAATATATTTAATATGAATACATAAGTAGAGCCTATATCAGACTGCACACTGTCTTGGCGAGCAGGGAGGAAAGGGAGAAGGAGAAAATTTAAAACTCAAAATCTTAAGGAAGTGAATATTGAAAACAAAAAATAAATTAATTGTAAAAAAATAAAATAAAATGAAGGACAGTGTTGAAAGGGAATGTGGGCTGAATAGTGATAGAAGGCACAAGCAGCCAAGTTACCTTGCTTTCCTTTGGTAGTAGGGGACAGATGGAAAGAGAATGAAGGGAATTTGTATGGATTGATTATGTAAGAGTTTCAGGGTTGTTGATGTTCTTGTTTTTAAAAGCAACTAACAAAGTGATCAACAAACTAGGTGGCACAGCAGATAGAATACTGACCTTGAAGTCAGGAAGACTCATTTCCCTGATTTAAATCTGGTCTCAGACACTTACTAGCTGTGTGATCCTAAGCAAGACATTTAACCCTGTTTGCCTTAGTTTCCTCATCTATAAAATGAACTGGAGAAGGAAGTGGCAAACCTCTCCACTATCTCTGCCAAGAAAACCCAAATGGGGTCACAAAGAGTCAGTGAAAAAGAGTCAGACACGCCTTAACAACCACACCAACCACTGAGTCATCTTTTTATGTATCTCCTTGAGGCACTTCTTTGTAGGTCAATTAAAATAGAATCCAAAGGTACCACTTTTAAGTACAGGACCACTATATACCCTAGGGATGCTTTGCCCATAAAGTCTGTAAAGTAGATACTTAGGTAATTTTTGAGCTAAAATATTATTTTCTTTACCGATATGTTTGTCACTTCTTGTATTTGCTCATAATAATTACCTTTGGTATTTACAGCCTTTTGTGGTTTGCAAAGCATTTCATTTGTGGCTCCCAACAATTCCGAGGTGTTATTTCCATTTTACATTCCAGGAAACTGAGGCCTAGGGAAGTTAAATAGCTTCACCATGGTCTCCTCTCCATTCCCTCTTACCTAATCGTCATCATGGGGTGGTATGGGAAGGCTTGGGGGAAGAAGCAGATTGGAGTTGTGTTGTGTTTAAAAGGATGAAGCATAGTTTAGGGAGCTCTCCTTAAATCCAGGAAGACCAAGATTCAAAGACATATTAAATCTGAATAAGTGAAAAAACAATAAGATGTGCATAGTGGAAATTATTTCATATGCAGTCTTCTTTCTGTTCTTTGTATATGTTTGTTATGTTTGTCAATATCAAAATACTAAAAGTTAGAAAAAATTAAGGCTAGGTAGGAATTCATCGACTTGGACAATAAAGAGTCAGGTAGTTATGCAAGTAGCAACTTTATTAAGTGCCCTCTGCCATTCACAGATAAATAATAGGATCTGCTAGGACTCAACATTATCTGAATTTTCTGGTTTTCATGACATATAGAAAATCATAGAATAGGTAATATACTAAGAGTCTAAGTTCAGTAGAATGGCTCTTTTTCTATTCTAGATATTAAATATGTTAAATATTTACATAATAGAAAGTGAGGAGATATGCAAGTCCTGGGGAATGGTTATTGGGTATGGGGAAGGTCATTAGAAATCTTTGTGATTTCTCACAGCTCCAGCTAGGAGAGCCATTTCAACAAGGGACCCACTGTAATTTCATAGCAAGTGTATTGGGTTAAGTGCCATTAGCTCACCATAATGGCCCAGGCCTATGTGATTGACTTACTGAGGGCAAGTTACTGAATGCCACTGACACTGAAATTTCCTTTCTTTAATATGGTATGAGCATACCCATTTCCCAGGTATCCCCCAGGGATGGAAGAAAGATGAAATAAAAAGAATTGTTGAGTCTTTGGAATAATGGCAGGAAATTAGGTAAAACCTGTATGCTCGATTTCCAGCTGGAAATCCTTCCTGAAATGTGCAAAATTCAGTAACATTAGCATCAGCATGAAAGCTCTGACGTGAAAGCTGACATAAATAGGACCACTGTAAATGCCTCCTGTGGCACGCCCATTTGTGTTTGCTGTTTCTGACAGTGGTACCAAGGGATGATTTGTGGAAGAGCATTTTAATTTTCCTTCCTTGTGTGAACCTCAGAATGTCAGAAAGGTATACTTAAGTACTCCAAATAACCCAATATTATCTATGAACTTGTCCAAACCCTTATCCAACCTTGTTAACTTAACTTTTTAGCTTTTGTTTTCTTAAGCTCATTAATTGTCTCCTGGCTCTCCTCTCCAATTCATCTTTGCATTGCTACCAAAATAATCTTCCTAAGCCACCAGTCTGACCATTATACTGCCCTAGTCAAAAGTCTTCAGTGGTTCCATTTTGTCTTAAAATAAATTGCAAATTTCTCCACCTGGCATTTAAAGTTCTCCAAAATCTGGGCCCATCCCATCCTTCTGGACTTATTTCATGTAGTCTTTTTCACATACTCCTTTTTTCTCTCATTCAAACTACCCTACCAGCTGTTAGCCAAAACTTAGCCATACCTTTGCATAGGATGCTTCCATACCTAGAATGCAATTCTCATCTCTACTTCTCAGGAGCCTTATCTTCTTTTAAGGCTCAGTTCAAGTGCTGACCCCTAAGCTTTCTCTTATTTCCCCAATTGTTAGTGCTTTCCCCCTCCTCAAATGACCTTGTTATTGACTTGCTTTGAGAACAGATATTTTCTTACTTTTTCATTTGTATTCCCAGTGCCCATCACAATGACAGACTCCATGCCTGATAAATGATTGTGAATTATTTCAATTTAAATTAAATTGTGATGAACTCCAGAGAAGTAAATTATTTTCAAATGAAGACAACATTCCTTCCAAGAACTACTATCTCCTTTTGTCTGCTACATTACTAATGGGCCCTGTGTTTTCACTGATTGGAGAACTCTCCATGAAGAATTACTTCTACCAATGCAAGCCATCTCCTCTGAAATTTAGTCTTAGTTGCTTAGAGCAATGAGAGATTAAGTAACTTGCCCAGGGTTACACAGCCACTGCATCAATGGAGGAACTTGAACCTAGCTCTTCTTGTCTCTAAGGCCAGGTGTTCCCATCATACTAAAAATATAAGATAAGAAAGACGTTGTTAACTGTTAAGATGCATGGTTAAGAACCAATGGAACTGGCCACAGAAGGAAACTGTACTTAGTACCTGCAATACTATGTTTGACACTTTTCAAAAATAGCTCTGTAACAAGGGTGTTAATTATTCGGGTGAGTTCCTTGTGGTTCCTTTCATCGGAAGCACTTTTTGAGTTGTGAGAGGGGGCCCTTCTGGAGTAAAGAAAATGGGGCAATAACACAAGTGGACAATAACTAAAGAAAGAAAAGAATTTATCACTATTTTCCATGATGGTTGGTAACATTTGGAATTGTCCAAGAGTTATATCTCAACCAAAAAAAAATTCATTAACCATTTATTAATTAGTTACTGCATTCCAGGTCTGCTCTAGGCTCCAGGTATGTAAAGATGAGAACAGGGTCTACTCTCAAGGAATTTGCAATCTAACAAGAGGAAAGACAAAATATACAACTCAATCAATCAACAAGCTTACCTACTATATTCTGGCCACTTTTTTAAACACTGAGAATACAAAAATGAAAAACAAAACAGTTTCTGTCTTCAATGAGCTTGCATTCTGTTGGAGAAAACAAAGTGAATAGATGACAGACAGATAGATAGATAGATTGATAGATAGATAGATAGATGACACATTCAAAGCAGATAGAAGGTTCCTTTGGAGTGGAAGGCATTAGTAACTGTAGGGATAAGGAAAAACCTCATGAGGAAGGTAGTGCCTTGAGCTGAGTATTGAAGGAAACCAAGGGAGGGAGGTAGAAAGACAGAATTTTCTAGGCATAGGGGAAAGAGGTATCCACAGAAAAAGAATGGAGATGGAAGATGGAGTAAGGAACAAATAGCATGAAGGTCAGTATAGTGTGCATAGGGCCAGCTTATAAAGAACTTTAAATGCCACACAGAGGAGTTTATATTTCATTGTAGAAGTGTTATAAAACAGGAAAATGGGATGAGTCAAAAGGAGAAGCCCAGGCAAAGTGTTAGAAAGACATTGAGGAATGAGTGGTCATTTTTACCTGGGGATAGGAGTGGGGATGGAGTCAGAGAAGGCTGCATGGAAGAGGTGGTGTCTGAGTTACGCTTTGAAGGAAGGGAAAGACTACAAGAGATGGAGATGCTCCTTCCAGACATGGCAGACAGCGTGAATAAAAATAGAGAGATAGGAGAAGGCCAGATGAGAATGGGCAATAGAGATTAATTGGTTTGACCAGAACATAAAATATGTGAAGGGGAATGTTATGAGATACAATTGGATAAGTAGGTTGAAGTCAGATAGAGAATCTTCAATGTTAAGGTCAAGAATTTTTACTTTATTCCACTAGGTCATGAGTATCTACTGAGAATTTTTGAGTAGAGAAGTGAGTGTGGTTACAATGGTGCATCAGGAATCTTATTTGGGAATTAAGTCTTTAGAAAAGTATCTAGCAAATGCAGCGAGAGACCAGTACTGCAATGAGTACTGTAAAGAGAAGCAAGAGAGTTAGAAGGCCAGAATTTCTCCCCTTGAGGAGTTTGCAACTTCATTGGGGAAAACAAGACTAGTGTACATGAAACAATTAGAAAACAATAAGACAGGGTGTGATTCATTGTCCAAATGTTTGACACAAACTTAATTGCTCAAGGAAGGTCAGTGAGAAGAGATCAGTGTGGGCCAGCATAGTGAGAGAAGATTTCATTCTCTGAAATGAGAAGTGACAATAGGTGTGGTATTTTCAGAGCTTAGTGAAAATTTAAACAGATTCCCATTGGAAAATAATGGGAAATAACTTTCTAAAATGCCTCCAAACTGTTGGAGGTCCTGCTTTACACACTGAACCTTTCTTACACTAACCTTTCTGTAGTATTTAAAGTTTGCTGCACACATATAGGTAATTAGTTATATGCCCTCTACTATATATTAGCAGCCTTCAGTGCTAACTGGGTAAGCAGCCTCCATGTTAGCATCCTGACTTGGTATCTAGGGACATGGAAACTAGAAGAAATAAATATTCTTTTTAAAAGAATCATGTTTTTTCCTTTCTGTGGTGTCAACACAGGGCAGTATGTTCAATAGCTGGAAACCGATGTGGGTTGTGTTGTTGGAAGATGCTATTGAATTCTACAAGAAGAAAAGTGATAACAGTCCCAAGGGAATGATACCATTAAAAGGAAGTACTCTTACCAGCCCTTGCCAAGACTTTGGTAAAAGAATGGTAAGTTGTTTTTTGTTTTTAATTGTTCCCTAATATGGTCTTGTTATTTCAATTCAACTCAATAAACATTTCTTAAATGTTATCAGCATGAAAAATATTGTTTTATACTCTAGGCGAAAAGATAGCAGATAGGAGAAGACTTAGGATTTCCTTGGTATTGGGAACTATATGGCAAGGAACCTTTTTCTGCTAGTGCAGGTTGGCACCTCTCATCTTGGAAAGTTACCTAGAACACTGAAAGGCTAAGTGAATTGTTCAGGGTCACACAACAAATGTGTGTCAGATACAAAATTCAATCTTAAATCTTCCTAGCTCATAGATCTGACCACTAACAATTATGCCATGCTGTCTTAGATATGTGACCCTGGCACTTGATAAATGTATGCTGAACAGAATCACATTAGAAAGTATGTGGGGTCCAGTCATGGCTTTGGAAGCATGGAGGTTTATGGAGTCAGAGCATACTTGGGTAAAAGAACTCATGAGCCAGACCTTCACAGGTACTTCTGGACTAGACTGGAGATTCTCCCAAACATGGCCTTATTCAACTCATGTCATATAAGAAGCAGAGCTATCAGCATTCATTCCTACTGTGGGCACCAGTCTTTGCAGTCCGGTTAATTTTTAATTTTCTAATGTTTAGGATGAGGCAGCATGAAGCATGGGAATAGAAGGTGGACCTTGAAGATAAGAACCTTTAGGTTCATGGCATGTCTCTGATAAATACTAGCCTCTTGGCCCTCTCAGTGCTTTGAGTTGCCAAACAGATGCTGATCTGCTCTGGTAGAGGAAATTTCTTCACCAGGAGTTCCCTACGTTGAAGCACACGTAGCTTAGTCACAAGGACCTGCAGATGATCACTATGACAATAATGACAGTAAATTTCACCCTTTGACAGCTCAATCCAATAAATGCTGAGATGCAAAGTGAATTCTTCCTGATTACTCCTATGCATTTAATTATGATGTAATCAGTGCCCACACTAAACAGCCAGAGCCCAGACCTGAATGTCAGTATTAGACAGTGAAAATTGCTTCAAGTAATAGAACAGTCATCTTTCCAAACACAACCTTTTTATTTATGGTAAACTGAGCCTCTTCGGCATCCAGGGAGCCTCAAGGTTTGTACGCTTACATACTCTGTCTCTAGGGCTGCACAGGTATCACATCCACATGGATGTGATGAAAAACAATATTTTTCATTTAGATAAAGGAGAGGGGAGACTAGGAGCAAACAGTTGTCATCTCTGCTAATATGATCTTATTTTGTCCCCTCCTCCCTCACTTGAATGTATGCCATCAGCTCTTCATCACAATAATCACCAACAGCCACGATTAAACCTGCATTTTCTAAATAATAGAGGAAAGGTGCTGCTGGATAGGTCAACCAGTAATGCTATTTGGAGGGCTACTAAAGAGTTTATGACTATCAAGCTTATAGTGATTTAAAACCAATAAGATATTCAAGTGCCTACTATGTTTAACTATATGTCTCTTTTTTTTCTTTTTCTCCTACTTTTGCCTTTTTTCGGTATAATCCTAAAACCTACCAATGGACCTCCCCCCCACTCCCAGTGGCACCCATAGGTCATTCTTATTCCAACTAATATCCTCTGGGCTAAGGGGGTAAAACAATTCTGTCGGTCTCTCTATTTGGAATTTGGAAACATAAGAGCTAGTAAAAGTAAGCAATTTGCTCAGGAAGATCCAATGACTTAATATTGGGCATGGGGAGTTTCATTCCTTTGAGTTCTCATAGGATCAGAGCAAAGGAGTAAAAGCTGGAAGGGACCCCCCCAAGGTCATCCTGTCCATTCTCCTTATTTTACAGATTTTAAAAAATGAAGCTTAGAAAGATTAAATAATTTTCCCAAGGTTAATGGCAGTTAGTGGCAGTTTGGATTTGAATCCATGTTTTTCCACCATCCCATATTGCTACACTTTTTAAGCAAACACTTCAAATTTTAAAAAATCTATTAAGTGTCCATTATGTTGAAATGAACCAGGAAATTTTGTTTCTAACTTATTAAATTTAATATAAATGTTAAAAAACTCTTGTAAAAATTGTGATTTTCTATATCCTCTTTTTGTTCTTTGTGTATTTGAATGTTTATATTTGTTAATTAAATTCATAATAAAAAGAAAGTACTTTTTAAAGTACCTACTATGTGCAAGGCACTGGGGAAGAAAAGATCAAAAAAAAAGAAGAAATAGTCCCTCCCCTCATGTTTACATTTTATTAGATTTCTGAATCCAGAGACTCTAACTTCCTTGCCAGAAAAAAAAATTACCTTACTGCAATCAATCAATTGATCAACAAGCATTTATTATGTACCTAGTATATACCATGTACTATATTAGGTGCTGAGGATACAAAACCAAAGATGAAACATTCCCTGCATTCAAGAAGCATCCATGATGTTGCAGGAGACAACATTTGTATAAACATATAAACAATACATAGAAAATACGTATGTTGTAACTTCTTGAGGCATGCAGTAGCAGCTAGGCCAATCAATGAAGATCATGTAGGAAGTGGCATTTGAGATACGCTTTGAAAGAAGTGAGGGGTGCTAAAAACAGGAGAGAGGAAGGAGTACATTCCAAGCAGGAGATATAGACAATGCAAAAGTGGAGGCTTGGGAGATGGAGTGCTGCATGTGACAGCACTAGACAGTGCAGTGTTCCAAGGGAAATAATTTGTAATAAGGCTAGAAAGGGATGTTAAGTACAGATAGTCAAGGGCTTTATATGGCAAACTGGAAGTTATATCTGCTCCTAGAGGTAACTTTGTTCATTTGTTTCTTTTTAACAGAGTAGTTGCATGCTTAAACCAGCATGTTAGCAATATCATAAGCAAGATGGATTGGAGTGGGGAGAGACTTAAGGCAGGGAAGCCAATTAGGAGGCTATGTCAATAGTCCAGGTGCAAAGGGATTAGGACCTGAATTAGTGTGGTGATTATCTAAATAGGGGGAGCTAAGTGGGCAGCTGTGGCACATGAACTCAGAAAGGCCTGATTTCAAATCCAGCCTCAGACACTATATAATCCCAAGCAAGTCACTTAACTCTTTACTCCAGTTTCCTCATCTATCAAATGAGCTGGAGACCAGTATCTTTGCCAAGAAAACCTCAAATGGGGTGACAAAAAAAGTCACACATGACTGAAACCACTGAAAAACAACTGTGTAAAGTAGAGAGAAGGGGATGGATGCAAAAGATAGTATTGAAATAGAATCAATAAGACTTGGTAACTGATTGGATTGGAATGGCTGGATTATTTGATTAGGACTAGGCTCAGGCCTCTGCTTTGTAGCAGTTGTTGTTTACTAAAATACTTTGTTTTGATTTTAGTTCGTGTTTAAACTTGCTACAACCAAGCAGCAAGACCACTTTTTCCAGGCTGCCTACCTGGAGGAGAGAGATGCCTGGGTGCGAGACATTAAGAAGGCTATTAAGTGCATTGAAGGAGGCCAGAAATTTGCTAGGAAATCCACCAGGAGGTCCATTCGACTGCCAGAAACCATTGACTTAAGGTGATTTGTTTCCTTTGTTGTTTTTTCCTTCTAGGTTTTAGGCTCACAAAACTCTACCAGCATGAATACCGTTCCAAGGCAGGAGCTCTAGTTTTCTCTATTGCAGGCCATGAGGTTCTGTCCAGCCTAGTGCACTAAATGACCAACTGGTGGCCAGAGACCATAAAATGCAGCATTTCAAAGAGTCTGTAGCACATAAACCAGGACTATTTCCTCCAGTGAGCTTTATCATTCCCAGCGCACATTAGGTGTTTGATTCTTTTAGGTCATTGTGTCCAATATGAGGGACTCACAGCGTTAGCTTCAAAGAGAGGCCCAGACCCTTCTGATCTTAGCAAGGGCACAGAGTAGTTAAGTATATGGAACACCTCTCCCCTGCGCCCCAACACCCAACTGCAGAATGCTGCTTACAGAGCAACATATCCACAAGTACAAATGAGTATAGTGAGAGAAAGCCAGATGTCCTAGGAGGAGCGTTGGATCAAGAAGAGGGCTTAGGCCACTGCTGGTGACTTCTAACTAGCCTTATACAAGTCCATTAATCTCTTTGCGTCTCCATTTGCTTATCTGCAAAATGTATTTACTACTACCTGCCCTATCTGTCCTATAAGGTTGTTATGAGCTTTATATCAGCATGTACAGTGGAAAGATTGGTTTGGGAGTCAGAGGACATGAGTTCAAATCCCTCCTGTGAGGCTTATCACCTGTGCAATCTTGGACTAATCACTTAAACTTCCTGGCCCTCAGTTTCTTCATCTGTAAAATGGGGATGATAACAGAACTTAATTCACAGGACTGTTATGAGGAGCACATGAGATAACTTAATTAAAACCCTTTGAGAACTTGAAGGTGCTGCAGAAATGCTAGCTATTGCTACTATCTATAAAATGAACGTTCTGGAGGAGGTGTTCTCTGAGACCATTCCATGGCTATAATCTACGATCCTATGATCCTCGAACAAATACCTTAATCTCACTGACCTTCAGTTTCCTCATTTGTGAAGTAGGGATGATAACATCTGCCCTGCCTGGCTCATAAGGCTTCTGTGTGGTTCATATTAGCAAGATATAGCAGAAAGAATACTGACTGAGTTGGGGACATGGGCTGAAATCCCACCTCTGTGCAATTACTGCCTGTGTAACCTTGAACAAGTTGCTAGCTTCTCTGATGACTCAGTTTCCTCACTAGTAATGTAAAGGCACTGGACAGTATGGCCTCCAAGGCATAGATCTATGAACCTATGGCTGGGATAATATATGTGAAAGTACTTTGTAGGCTATAAGACACTAGACACATCTAAGTGGACATTTATAATATGACAGAATCTTACCTGAAATGATGGAATTAAATGTTCCCTTCTCTGCCTCTCCCCACCCTAAAGCATTTCTCTCTGTACCTTCTAGCTCCTGCCATGTCATTTCTGTCAAGCTTAGCCTAATTTGGAAGATTCATTCATTGGTTGGCAATAACGTACATATACTCGATTTTTGTCAAAATGCATCATTAGGAAGTCAGTAGGATGCCGAAAAGGAACTAGAGGTCTTTAGATCAATTTATATCCAGATATTTGTTGTGGGGCAGAGATATGTTTAACTGATAGCATGAGGAAAGGTGGGGAAAGATTCTAATTTGGAAACTCCTTACATCTATTCAATAATATGCCATATGAGGGGAATTTTGAGAAAGAAGGTATAAATTTGAGGTTACAAATTATCCAGATCTCTAGTCTAAGAAGGGAGAAGATGCTGCTTCTCCTCCTCTCAAGGAGTATACCTTTGATCAGTTACTGTTAAACAGTCAAGTTCACTGTCATAAAAGGGGTATTGGGAACAAGATCAGAGAGCAGCAGGTAGAATCAGGAATATATAGCTTATGTCTAGGTTTGTCACAAGTTCAGTCTCTGGAAATTAGCTAAGGCAGGGAAGAAAGATCAGGGAGGGATTGGTGAGTGAAGGGATGCAAGGTTGGTAGATTCATTGAGGCTAGAGAGAATCAGGAAGAGCTGCCCTTGAGAAGCAGTAGAGTACAGTGGCACAAGGCCTGGTTCTGGACTCAGGGGTTCTGGTTTTAAATCCTCTCTGTCAATTTCTGCCTGTGTGACCTTAGATAATTCACAGTCTCTGGGCCTTGGTTTTCTCATCTGCACAATGAAGGAATGAATGGAATAACTTGATGGCTGCTGAGGTCTCTACCAGTTCTAAAATCTAAAGTTTAGCTCCGAATCCAGGGACCCGGGCTGCTCATTCTTTTGTTCAGCTTCCTGAGAGCATTACGGCAGCCTGAAGCAGGTCAATGAATGCAACTGAGTCTTGCTTTGGACTGGGAGTCAAAGCAGTAGCTCCTCCACAGGTCTTCAAAGCCTTGGCCATGTTTTCTCCATTTGTGTGAATTTCACCATAAGACAGCCCCCTTTACTCCATGATAGCTCACGTTTCTCTGAAAAGTATACTTGGAAACTAGTTTGCAGCAACACCCTCTCACCCCTACAAAGGGTGCTCAAAATAACTCCCACGGGCCGTTAAAAGGACACACGGGGGTGGTTGCTGATAACTTGCCTATCAAATTAGGTCCTAGAAAGGGAAACCAGACTGTTTCCTCCAAATGGCAAGAAACCAGGAGTGGTGAGCCTTTGTGGCCCTGTTGCTTCTGAACATTTCAGAGGGGGTCACGCTGCTGACCACAGTTGTCAAATATACGTGTAAAAAGGATGGCTGGACAATGTTGAGGGGAAGTAAGATACAGGAAACAGGAAGACCACTTCTGTTATGTGGCTCAGTATTCCTGTGATAGGGCTTCCCACTTACTCTCTAAAATAACACTAAGAACTCTTCCCTCTCTCCACACTTCCCTCAATGTCTTTATCTTACCTCTTTCCCCTCTGTTAATCTGTTTCCATTTAGAGAAAATGTAAAAAAATACTTCATGTGTGTTTGAGACATTTCTCTGTAAAGAAGCTACACCGAATGTTCCCTTTACATATGAGGTCTATGATGCTAGATGCCAGCTAGCTATAACTTTCTCTTTTGAATGTCAGTAGTTAATTTTCCAAATATGTTTTTTTTTCATTTGTTCAATTCATTCACTCAACAAATATTTGAGTACCAACAGTGTTCAAATTTGACCTCAGACATTTATTAGCTGTGTAACCCTGGGCAAGTCACTTAACTCTGTTTGCCTCAGTTTCCTCATCTGTAAAATGAGCTGGAGAAGGAAATGGCAAACCACTCTAGTATTTTTGCCAAGAAAATCCCAGATAGGGTCATGACCAAAGTAACTGAACAATAAACAGCATGTAAGTCACTGTTCTAATTACAATACAAAATATGAAATTATGCTAGATATGCCTTCATGGTGCTTTAATCTAGCCGGGGTCATAAGCGACATGCACAAATATTTACAGAGACCAAGGCAATAGGCAGTTTAACTGCTAGATCACATAGTAGATAGAGAGTTGGATTTAAAGTCAAAAATCTTAGATTAAGGTCCTGTCTAATATTTAGTAAAGATGTAACCATATACTTAACCTGAGTGAACCTCTGTTTCCTCCTCTGGAAAATGGGGATGACAATATCTATGGTAGCTATCTCACAGAATTGTTGTGCAGCTCAAGTGAGATAATGTATGGAAGATGCTGTTCATAATTTAAAGGTCTATAGAAATGTCAGTTACCATCATGGTCACCCTCTCCAGCGTAGAAGGTATATGAATGAACACCCCATAGATTCACCCTCCTTAGTCATTTCTTTTTCTTCTACTCAGTGCCCTGTATTTATCCATGAAGGATGCTGACAAAGGAGTAAAAGAACTGAAGTTGGAGAAAGACAAGAAGGTGTTCAACCACTGTTTTACAGGTAAAGTCTGAATTTCCCATGTACTTGCTGCTAGGAGATGTGGCCACCATTAAAATGAAGGAAATGTTTTGGATTGTAACTCCCACTCCAGTAAGGACAGAGAAGATAAGAGAGTAATGCTGGGCAGAAAGGATAATTTGGGACATTCTCAGGGAACCAACTGAAAATGAAGAGCTGCACTGAGTCAGAAAAACTAGAAGAAAATCTGAGCTCTTTGTTACTCAACATAATTTATGGTATAATGGAAAAAGGTGTCTTTACTAGGAAGTGGGAGATGTGTTCTAGTCCTCACTCTGCTACTAGATGATTGTATGACTTTAGAGAAGTGACATTAATCTCCATGACCACCAGTGTCTTCATCTTTAAAACAATGGAGTTGGATTAAATGATCTCAAAGGTATTTTCTTGCTGTGATGTTCTTCAATTCTATGAGAGCTTGTGGATTAGATCATAGAAGTTTTCAGAATTCCATTGTAAGTCATTCAACCTTGACTAAGCATGATTATGATAAGGATATACCTTGAGTTCCCCAAAGCAATGAATGACAATGAAGTGTATGTAAGCTCTGGTTGGTCCTATTATGCTAGAAAGTCTTCAGATACTGGCTCAGTAATGGCCTGTGGCCCAAGCTACAGTTAATCAAGATATTTATTAAGAACATAATTTGTGCTAAGAATTTTGCTAAGCCCTGGGGTTGGGAAGAAAGGCCAAAGATAGTCCCTGCTCTCAAAGAGTTCACAGCCTAATAGATGAAGACTAACCTAGAGAGAATTATCCCCATATTAGTCTTGGGGGCAATAAGATTTTGAGCCACAGCTCTTGAGGATCACTGTTAAATTATGATAGCTGTGACTTGCATCAATTGAGGGATTCCCCAGACTCAAGAGAATGAGGAGTATTGTAGCAATGGAGTACTCAATTTTCCTTCCATTCCACACTTATTGAGTTGAATATGGGAAGTGTAGATTGCATTCAATTTTCTCAAAATTCTTGGACATTATGAATTTGAGAAGCTCCTAACAAGAAACTTAATATGTTTTGTTATAGTCTGTTTTTATTCAAGTACAGGTTGTACCAGATGACTTCTGAGCTCTCATTCAACTCTGAAATACTGTAATAATAGAATCTCTAATAATGACGAACATATACACAATATTTTATAGTTTAGAAATACTTTTTTCATAATGACCCTGTGATAAGTAGTGACCTTACTATCTATATTTTATAGGAAAAGGAAACTGAGGCTAGAGGGAATTTAAGAAATATAACTATAGTTAGGCAGATAGGAATTACAGTCACTGTAATGATGCTCACTCTCTCTGTGGGGTCTCAGTCCTTATTACAAAATACTGTGAGCATAGAAAAAGTGAATGCTGTTGAAGCCCATTACTATTCAAGGAACTATGACCTATTAGATACAGCATTCCAAGACTGAAGTCGCAAATCATACAAGGCAACACTTAAGGTGCCATAAAATCTCACAGACAGGAGAGCAGTATATGGAGTTAATGAAAATCAAAAGTACTCTGGACTTCAGTTTCTTTATATGTAAAATGAGGAAACTAGATGAAATTTGGTTTTTAAGTCCTTCTCCAGCTTGACATACCTTCAGAGTTAGTCTCTCAAGGCTTTGAAAAGTTGCATTTTGTGTTTCTGGCAGGAATACTTACACTGATGTTATTATTACAGAGTCCTGAAGTAAGAAATATAATTTTGAGTATTATGTGTAAAAACTGTATTAGGGAAGTGGAAGATACAAAAAAATATGAGTCCTTTTGTTAAGGAGTTTATGGTTCAGTTGATTGAACAAAAATACACTCATGAGTTGTCAAATAACAATACAAAACATATTAACATAACAAAAGAAGAAATGCTATGACACAGTGTTAAATGCCAGATAAATATGATAGACAACAGCTGTCATGAATTTACAGGAGAGAGAAAGAGATTGCTGTAGGCTGGAATGGCCAGAAGGTACACTATTCCTAGAAGATTGGGCATTATTTTCACAGAAAGGAAGTTGTGGGGAATCTTAGAATAGTCACATTAGAAAGAAATGACACAAAGATGTGGAAGTAAAAATGGCCATATTATAGCAAAAAGAACACGTTAACCATCCTGGATGGAGAAGAGACTTCATCATGGGAAGCAGTGGGAAGAAAGGTAGGAATGGTAGGTTGCAAAAATTTAGATGTCAATTTACATAGCAAGGTTTGGGTGAGGTAAAAGAGAAAAGAAGGCAAAAACTTTCAGTACATCATATTCCTAGAGGTTAATGAAATAATTGTGACTTTAGGATCTGGACCTTGTCACTCTTCCAGTATTATGTGTATATATAGTTTTTCATATAGAACAAGTCTTATGGGAAGGCAAATCAAGCAGTTCCAAAGTGTACTTGCCTTCTGGGAGGTGTCTGAATCACAGAACCATAACAAATGTGGGTGTGAATGTATAAGATGTAATGAGAGAGTTATGGATTCACCAGAATGTTGAAATGTTGCCCAGCAGTAAACTTGATTTCAGTTCTTTCTATGTTTTCTTTATCTGCTTTTGGACTGTTATGAGTCTTTTATGTTTTCTGCCTTTTCTAGGATGGTGACATAAGGGGTGTACTGTAACCAAAATACATAAGCATATGTGTGCTTGTATATATAGGACCTGGGGACCCTATTACCTACATACATGGAAGCCTAGGCACTTTCTAAATTTAGTGAATTCTCAGAATAAACTCTAGAAGAGGGTATAATGAGTTCTAAAGAGAATATGACCTTACTGTATCAGACTCTGAGATAAGACTCCATCTGCATGAGATCAAAGCAAGAGGGATCCTGGTTCCTGGGTTGCCCCTAAATATTCCTTTTTGTCAATTTCCCTCTGGCAGATCAAGGCCTCCAAGCATGTAATTCAACCACCTGTCTCTGTCCCTTTGAACAGGCTATCCCTTATACCTGAAATGGATTCCTTTCTCATGTATATGCCTTAAAACCCCTAGATTTCTTTAAGTTAGCTCAAGTACTGCCTCCTATATGAAGTCTAATCTGTTCCCTTCATTTCGTTAGTACCTTCCCCTGACAATTCACATACTTCTCTCTGTCTTGCTATACCTCAATAGAACATGAGCTACTTGAGAGCAGAGACTGTAGGTCCTTAATAAATCTTATTGAACAAATGAATGAATAAATGAATGAATGAACTAGTGATAGTTAAGGCATATAAGATCATGTTACACAACTTCCCTAATCAAATCAATCACAGTCACACCTACCATTTCTCTCATATGTCTAATTTGGAAGACCCAAATATTGTCATAGACTATTCTTAAAAACTGTGACAATAATTTAAATATAAGGATGATTTTATCTATCATCCAAAAGATTAATTTTCTTTTTCTTTCCACTCTAGACAAAATGCCAGATTTCTCATTTTGAGATGTCTAATATGTTGTTAAGGAAAGGACATTTTTCTTTGGATAATTTTTTTAATGATAGAGATACCTCTCGGGATGATTTAAATATAGTCTTGGGCAGGAATGGGGATGGACGGTGTCATCTTCCAAAGTTCTTTCCAGTCTTTTGATTCTAGTTTTGAACTAGTATCTGACCATGACTCTTCCTATCTAGGTAACTGTGTGATTGACTGGCTATTATCTAAACAATCTGTCCGTAATCGTCAAGAAGGTCTCATGATAGCATCTTCACTGCTAAATGAAGGTTTCCTACAGCCTGCTGGGGACTTGTCCAAGAATGCAGTTGATGGAACTGCTGAAACCTCTTTCCTTGATAACCCTGATGCTTTCTACTACTTTGTAAGTGGGAAGAGTTACCTGCTCATTCTTATAATGAAGATAGTCCAACCAGATCGCACAACAAGAATTCTTGACTTTTTTTGAGGTCATGAAACCTTTTGGTAGTCTGATAAAGCTTAGGAACTCCTTGTTTTGAAGAATGTTTTAAAATAGAGAAACTACATTTGAATTCAAAGAGAACAAATTATATTAAAATAGTTATCATTTTTTTTTAGTTTACTTAGCCCAGGCTAAGATCTCCTGTCCCAAACTGTTGTCAAACCATATCTACCTATGAGAAAAAATGTCACAGAATTCAACTCATGGAAATCCCCATAGTACCACTGCAGATTTCTCTTTCAAAATACATACTCACTATGGGGTCATGTTATACATGTTATACACATAGCAAGAGGAAATTTCTCTGGGGATTTTGTCAGTTCTGTTTCTTCTTTGGATTAGAGACCAGATATTTGGACACTGCATGAGAGAAACACTATCTTTATGAGACTGAAAGAAACTTCCCAGATTCAAAGTTTCATTTCACTTTGGGTAAAGTTTCACTGCCACTCTCATTTCCTCAGACCATTTCTCCAGTCTTCATGGAATACAGAAAATAGCAAGTGCCAGAGTTGGGGAAATGTCCCAGATGTTATTTGGGGTAAGAGTGAGAAAAAAGAACAGTTTGAGGAAAAGTAGTCTTTGAGGGAAGAAAATTACCCAGAGAAAGATTGACTTACAAGTAAAGAAATAAACAAATGAACAAGGAGGAGTAAGAATATTCATAAGAAGCGAGCTTGAGAGGAGAAAGACAGGAAATATGAAAGAGGGATGGAGGAAGTAGCATTTTAGGGGAAAACCTAAAAGATTAAGACTGGGGTACAGGTAACACAGAAAGGCAGAAAGAACATTAAAATGACGGTGATCAGGGAAACAAAAAGTGATGGCAAATCTATGATTTGGTGAAAGAAATCTGTGTTGGTTTTCCATTAGGCAGACAGTGGATTCTTCTGTGAGGAGAATTCCAGTGATGATGATGTGATTTTGAAGGAAGAATTCAGAGGAATCATCATTAAACAAGGGTGCCTCCTGAAGCAGGTGAGTAGCCCGGACCATACCCTTTGGAGTCTTCTCTTTCATTGGATTCTCTTTTCTCCTACCTTTGCCTTCTCTCTCTTACCTGAAAGCCTGTTAGTGGCTATCTGTGGCAGTAGTCAGAACTAAAAGTTCCCAGATGTGCTCAAAAAAATCCAAGGGGAATAATATGAGGAAGAGTAAAGTAGAGAAAGAGAGAAACAACTTGAAATAGGGGAGAAGTCATTATCTTTAAAACAATGAGAAACAGAGAAGGTAAAAAATATATTGCCACCTTATGAGATGGAAGATAGCCAATGTGACAATGCCTTACAGAGTGACTGTTAAATGTTAAATTAATTCTTAAGTAGAGCTATTTAATGCTAAATACATATTCATTTTACAATAAACAAAT